>OY986049.1:8483027-9683027 GCA_963920205.1 Stenodema calcarata
CCAAGCCAATCCGTTGCCAGGACAGGGTTTTGTGCAAATTTGGACTTCTTATCTCAATTCTATCGAAAGTTATCGTCTGGAATGACTCATACATAGTATATTATATTCTGAATGGCTTTTCCAATAATTCTACTGCTTTTCGGAAATTCGAGTTTCAAAAATTTGGACCGAGAACCATAGCTTCCTTTTCTTCGAAAATTCGGTAACAATGAACAAAACATGTCGATTCCCTCACTGCCCACTTGCGCTCATTGTAACGCCTTTGATTTGAAATCACATTAAAAACTGAAATGCTCTTTTGATCGCTCAACTTTCAAGACGGGTTATAAATTCCCTGTGGACATTGACCTCGGTGGATATTGATTGTTTACAACTGAAGCTGTGGAATTCTCCCTCTGCAACTCTTTGAGATCGGCGGTCAATGGAGGGCGTTCGGCAGATAGCAATGTGGCGGTAATAGCGGTGGCAGAAGGTGGGAAAACAGATAAAATGACGGTGCAACGACCGTTGAACGGCACTGAGAATCTACTTCGCGTACCCGATAGAGTGATCTATTGGTGAATGATAATAATATTATCATTATTAGTGCATAATGATATTATCATTATGCACTAACAATTTCAATGCGGGGAACTGATTTTCAGTTTGCATTATGACGAGAACCCTCGTCAACTTGTGGCAATAGCTCACTTGCATCCACTGATGTGAAATGATTTGGTTAACAATAAGGACGGAAACGATGAAACTTCATGAAAGTTGGTTGTGAGGAGAATGCAAACAGAAGTTTGAAGTATCTCTGTAAACCTAGAGATGCAGTTAAATAAATATTGTTGGTGTGGTAGGTGCGTCCAGGCTGATTGCGGTTATCCATTATTGTGGGTTGTGTTTTTAATAAAACCACCTTGTAGCAGCCAATAATTTTAATAGAGGGGTGACGTTTCGGTCTCCAGTGTAGACCCTAATCATACCTAGTGAACAGTAAAATATATATAAACAATCAACTCAGATCGACTAAACTACATGTAGAATTTGCCGTAACTATTAAGTGACAAGATCTAGGCTCACCTTACAAGATAAATTATACTAAGATGATGTATTTACACTAAGATAATTGTAGGTAACTATTTTCACAATGAACAATGAGTTTTATATACACGATGAACAATATGTAAGAGAGAACGATGAGATGAAGACAGTGGTTTACGGATGTGAAGGAATGGGAACCAGCGAAACAGAATTACTGGATGGAGAAGATTTGTTCTACATGGATGTAGTCATAGTCTATGTGTGTGGTGTTGTGGATGATGATATAATGAGGGTAAGTGGGCAAAGAATGAAGTGCTGGAGAGTATGGTGAGACTAGAGGTTGTCTAAGGTTTGAGGAGGCCCTGGTAGACAACACTAGGTATGATTAGGGTCTACACTGGAGACCGAAACGTCACCCCTCTATTAAAATTATTGGCTGCTACAAGGTTGTTTTATTAAAAACACAACCCACAATAATAGTTCAATAAATAGATACCTCTTTGTTTCTTTGAGTTAATTCCATTTATAATGTCAATTTAAAAATGAATTTCACATTAAGCTCAATGCCATTGGAGTCCCTTTAGACCTGATACGGCTGTTCTCAACCTGGGAATCGATCCCTGGACTCCCCTCGGTACCCAGCGGCTTCCAGTGAGAATAGAAATAATACTCATACTCACTGGCGGCTTCACGCCAATGTCACTGAAACCGCGCGCAAGAATCAAGAATAATTTTATTGGCAGAAATAAAGCATACAAAGTTTTTACCGAATGTTTGAGGCTTATACGATACTGGCCTGACGGCCCTGAAAGCTTAACAAAATGAGGGATGATGGAGGGTAGAGACATGGAGTGAGGTTTGTGCTGGGATGATGGTGATAAGAGAAAATTTTTCACTGAAACCGCGCGCAGATATTCAACTAGCTTCAATATTCAACTAATTCAACGAGCATAAATCTGCTAAGAAATTTGTTTCAATTTGCAAAGAGGTGAAAAGTTCTTTAAACAACTGTTTAATTTCACGACATTTATGGTAATCCTCATATCCTCTGTGATTTCAGATAAGTTATCTCTGTCTAATCTTATCTATCTTCACCAGCTTTATAATTTTATCGCCTCCGATTAGCTCACCTCACCTCCCAATCTAAGGGCACCTACAAATGAGTAATACAGGCGGAGGAGGGCTCGTCCCTCCTCCGGTTCATAGTCAATCTCTTCCAAAACAAAACGATATCACACCCATCACTACAATGCCTAACAATGTGCAAGTAACACCCGATTTCATACAACGCGCATTGAAAAATCGCTTTAGGACCACTGACAATGGCCCGTTTTTCATATTTGTTGAAAATAAATCAGGTCAAGTTGGTAGGACCCATCCCATGGTATTTGGGAGATGGCTCTTCAAAAGTAGCAATATCAACAAACATTCTATTACGAACATAGCCTCGGTAGGCGCAAACCGTATGAAAGTAGAATTGGTTTCGGCCGCTGCTGCCAACTCTATTTTGGAATTCGAAGGATTCAAGGAAAGAAATCTTATCGCCTATATACCTGACTCGTTGGTCTATCGCACGGGGGTGGTAAGAAATATCGACACTTCTCTTGATGACGATGAAATATTGAAGGAAATAGTGTCACCTGTCCCTGTACTCAGAATGAAACGTTTGTCTAAAACAATCACAAAGCCCGACGGATCGACATCTCTGGTTAAAATCCCAACATGCTTCCTGACTTTTGACGCTCAAAGGCTCCCAGAGTACGTTTCGCTTTACGGCATACGTTGCCGTGTAGATACGTACATTCCCCCTACTAGACTGTGTACTACCTGCTTCAGAGTAGGGCATATCAAATTTCAATGTCGTGATGGGGTTCGTTGCCTACATTGCGGAGAGAAGCACGATAGCGTAACCTGTAGCAGCCCTGAGAAGGAGAGCACTCATTGTATTAATTGCAAAGGACGAGACCACAAGGCCAGTAGTAAAAATTGCCCAATCTTCGTAGAGAGACAGAAGAAAACCAAAGATAGAATAGTTCGTGATAGTTACGCAACAGTAACCCAAAACCGCTTCCATATCCTCAGCCAGTCAGAGAACACGGAGAAAGACATGTTCCCTGACCTCTCTGCAGCCACTCAGAGGAAACTACGAAGAGATAGACCTCAGCGCTCTTTACCTTATAAACGTCCCGACAAACAAGCAAAACCCACCAATCTCTCCTCGGAGGAGGACTGGTTCATAGAAAGCCAAACTTATAATGCCTCCCTCCCACGGACTTTGGAGAATCCCCCTCGCGCTCAACGCCTCAAAAACCAGTCCCACCCACTACAACGTCCCAACCCCCCATCGAACCCAGAGATGGAGATTGAGGGAGAACTAGACATCATACAACAAACTGCCCAGGACATTGAACGCTTGTTCCACAGCTTTGACCCTTCTAATAACCCCGGAGACACCCTAGCTCGCTCAATATCACTCTTATTACAGCAGAATCTATCCCACTACAGTAAATAAATTACTCATTCCAACTTCAGTATGAACAACAGCCCCACAAACACCAACACTACCCCACAACCTACCAATAGTAACAATGCAACGTTCTTGCAATGGAATGCACGATCTCTAGTAGCTAATAGACCAAGCCTAGAACATTTCTTATCAGAAAATCCATCTACTGCAGTAGCTGTTTCTGAAACCTGGTTCCATCCAGAAAGAGAGTACCGTTTCCGAGGATACCATCTCCTTAGACACGACAGGTACGATGGCCGAGCTGGTTCTGCTCTTCTTATCAAACACGGAGTAACATACGAGCCAATATCCATACCAATCCAGCCTAACGGAATCTTTCTAACTGGAGCCACTCTCTACATCAATCACAGCACGAAACTCTCCTTACTATCCATCTACAACGTTCCTAGGAACGACGTAACAAAAGCGCAATGGGAGGCTCTCTTCCAAGCTGTCCCTAACCCCTGCCTGTTGGTTGGAGATTTCAATTGTCATCACACAGCTGCTGGAAGCTCCTTCACTGATCATTACGGAACGAATCTCTTTGAGGCGGCTTCAGAGTGTGGTTTCTCTTTTTTGAATGATGGGTCACCCACTTTGATGCCTTCTATCAACCAGCGCCATTCATCCGCCGTTGATCTAGCTTTCATACATTCAAATTGGGCAGCCAGACTTGATTGGAACGTTATGTGGGATACTATGGGTTCAAATCACTTCCCTGCCTTGATTACACTGGACTCGGAGGAGGTGGTTCACATGATAGCCCCCTATAAGAAATGGAATTTCTCTAAAGCAGATTGGGATGATTTTCGACAGTTTCTAACCCTACACGAATACCAACTACAGGGAGGCTCCATGTCCTACGACCGTTTTGTCCAGCTGTTAGGTGAGGCCTGTGACAAGGCTGTCCCCGTACTCAAATGGCGATCAACCAAACTGAATAAATACTGGTGGACCTCCGATTGCGCCTCAGCAGTCAGTGATAGGAAACGAGCCATTCGTGAATTTAAGCTAAATCCATGTTATTTCACCTTCCAGGAGGCCCAACGTTTAACAGCTATCGCCAGGAGAACTCTAAATAATGCGAAGAGGGAAGCTTTTAAACAATTTTGTAACTCCATCAACAAAACTACCCCTATCAAACATATCTGGAAGCATATACGGATCCTCCAACGCTCCAAATTACCAGCCAAACACGTTCAGCAAGGTAAATGGACTGAAGAATTTCTGTCTAATCTCACTCCGGATTGGGTCCCCTCTCACCCACCGGACGCACCCTCGGCTCAACAAAATTCGACATATGACCACTTCATGGTCCCCTTCACCCTAAAGGAATTCGCAGATGCTGCTAACCGACGTTCAAGCTCCTGTCCAGGTAAGGATTGCATACCATACGTAGTTCTCCTACACCTACCGATACCATATCAAAGGCAACTTTTAGCTTTCTACAATCATTTT
Organism: Stenodema calcarata; assembly: GCA_963920205.1. Taxonomy (NCBI): domain Eukaryota; kingdom Metazoa; phylum Arthropoda; class Insecta; order Hemiptera; family Miridae; genus Stenodema; species Stenodema calcarata. Next base: position 8,488,018 of record OY986049.1, read on the forward strand.
TGGCAGAGCGGGAATTTCCCTGATGGATGGCGGGAGTACATAATCATACCTGTACTTAAACCAGGCAAGCCCCCAAACACAGCAAAATCCTTCAGGCCCATTGCCATGGCATCCTGCATCATGAAGACATTTGAAAGAATGCTCAAAGCCCGCCTCATGTGGTGGTTAGAGTCAGGGGAACGACTACCCGCAAGCCAATATGGGTTCCGTTCAAATCGTTCAACATCAGACGCAGTGAACAGACTCGTCACAGACATCTCTAATGGATTCACTAAGAACAGCACCACCCTGGGCCTCTTCCTCGACATCTCCTCTGCTTACGACGACGTGATGCTCCCCGTCCTTCATTCGCAGCTAATTTCAATTGGCATACCGCCCTCATGTGCCTCAAATATGATCCGACTAATCAGTGAGAGGGCCATATATGTTTGGTGTGATGGTGCTTTGTTGCAACCTAGGAAGACTTGGAAGGGATTGCCTCAGGGTTCCATTCTGTCTACACTACAATATATTCTATACGTGGCCAACGTTGAGGACTACCTCCCAGTAGGGGTGAGTATTATTCAATATGCGGATGACGTGTGCTTGTATTGCACAGCAGCGGATCCTAACACTTGCGCAGACCTCCTTAACGACGCCGTAAGTTCACTGAATGACTTCTTTTTATCACTGGGTCTCACCATATCCTTGCAGAAATCAGTGGTTTGTGCCTTTTCCAGGAAACAACGACTTCCATTTCACAATACCATCTCCCTAGGCAATTTGACTTTTGAGGTTGTCCGACAGGTCAAGTTCTTGGGGGTAGTACTCACAAAGAGATTAAACTGGAATACCCACGTCCATGAGGTTGCCGCAAGGTCCGAACCTTACCTTAATCTACTCGCTACTTTTACAAAAATTAATTGGGGAGCGGATCCCAAAACTGCACTACTTTTCTACAGATCAACGATCAGAGCGTTATTCGACTACGGGTGCATATTTTATGGTTCTGCAGCAAAGACGACACTCCTGAAATTAGATAGAGTACAACATAGAGCCCTAAGAATCGCAATAGGAGCACTCCCATCGTCACCAATCAACGCTTTACTAGCGGAAACTGGGGAAACCCCGCTACGTCTACGCCGCCAGATGTTGTCAGACCGCTTCCTTCTCAAGACCTTCAGCAAAAACCAAGACTCCTTCCATAAGATCAGCCAACTCTCTCTTGACAATCTCACCCATCGTTTCTGGAGGAAGAAGCCGTCACCATTAGCTTGCGACAGCTTCACAGACTTAAGCAGCCTACTGCAGTGGATAGAAATATCAAACGTCCCCTTCTGCTACACTATCAGTTATTCATTGTACATGAAACCGATTGAAGTGCACAACCTACCTAACAACATTTATACCGGCGCTCGCGATTCCCCGCAGCAATTCCTCGAATATGCCTCTGAGAGATGGCCTGGCGGTCTTTTTATCTTTACAGATGGCTCACTTTATGATGATCAGGCAGGCTGTGCCTTCTACGATATCGCAAATGAGGTGACTCGCACGTTCAGCTTGTGGAGCTACGCCTCTATTTATTCGGCTGAGTGCCTAGCGGTCTACCAGGCGTTAAAATACACAAACAGCCTGAATAGTGACTTCTCAAAAGTTGTCATACTAACCGACTTCAAAAGCATCACCTCCAAGTTCGCCAGTTTCAAACTATCCAGACTCACCTTATTGGAAGCCAAAATAGCGAAAGAGATCGACACAGCGAGAAGAAGAGGGAAGAGAGTGTCCTTCTGCTGGATACGAAGCCACACGGGACTAAGGGGCAACGAAGTTGCAGATCGAGAAGCTAGGCGAGCTGCCGCTCTCCCCGAGCCGGCTCCATCTCACTCCTACACTCCGTCTGACCTCAACCGCCACATAAGACGGAATATTGTTAAAAGATGGAGACTATGGCATACTACGTACCCTGCAGGCAATCGATACAAGTCGCTTTTCCCACCCCCTTCAAAAATGACTTGGTTCCATTCAGTGCCGGAGCAAAAGCCGCGATCATTTTACAGAATGATCAGCAGACTAAGGATAGGGCACTGCAACACGAACACATACCTCCACAAATTAGACAACTCCCACTCCCCACTATGCCGCCACTGCTCAATCGCTGAAGAGACATCAGAACATTTGATACTGGAATGCCCAACCCACGAAGTCGGCCGAAAAGTTTTTATCGCAAACATACTGAAGAAAATCCATAAACGTCCGTTCAACCTTGATTCCATTCTGTCAGAAAGCGATCTGAACATTTATTATATGCTTTACGATTACATGACCAAAGTTGGAATTCTAGTATAAAACAGTAATCATTACCTATCAAAGTAACATTGTAATTTCAAATAGTGTAATAAATATATCCATTGTAATATTATCACTAATCATTTTGATGTATATGGCTGTATGATTGTTTATTTCGAAGCCAATAAAGGGAAAAAAAAAAAAAAAAAAAAATAAAAAAAAATAAAAATGTGGAGCAACAACAAGTACACCTTGAAACAAATGAACCACCTTTTCAAACTGTAGAAAAATTTGAAACAATGGGAGAGCAATTCACATTTGTCGCGCAACGTGGTAATAAATTATTTCACACGCGAAAGTTGTAGATCTTATTGGAAAACTAGCGGTGATTGGCGAAAACATCGACGCTGGCTTCAGTGCAATATTGTCCTCGCTTGTTTAAAAGTCATTAATATGCATTACATTGTGTGTATGCGAGCGTCATTTCCGTTGGTCATTCGTTATTCAATATCCTTCGAGTCTACTACAAGTAATGCCTTATTAAATAAATTTTGCGGCTTTTAATATGATTTATATTTCTGTTTGGGATTTAATGGTCCCAGTTTAAAAAACAGCTAATTATTGACAACGATTTATTATCTTCTCATCACGATTTATTATCTTCCACCAAATGAAAGATTTATAATTATGAATTATCATCAATTACTGATAATTATTATCAAGTTTCAATAATTATTATTAATTAACTCGATATCTGAATACCATGTGCTATTTGAATCGTCTGGGCCAGTGTGAACATTTACCCGACAGGCTGACTCAGGATTCACCCTCGTGTTGACGACTTTAGATCTGCTCCTACTTTGAGCCCTCATTGTGAACGAATGGCTGGTCTTACAAAGCTCCGGATGGTTATAAAAAATTCTAAAAATTAAACTCTATTCAAATTTAAACTAAAAACTATACCTTACCGTTCCATTTGAATTTTTCGAGATATGAAATTTCCAAAATTTCAAATTTTGTTTCGAACCCCTTCCCACTGACCTTGGGTTATGAAAAGTTTCAAGGATCAAAGGATCATTGTGGGGTGGTCTGAACTCGTCAACAAAATTTCGTAATTTTACCACAACGACGACTGGGCAAATACGGCGGACAAAAGGACGGACGGATTTTTTAAAATTTGATTTTCTGAATCTACGCATCTAAGCGATTCCAATGGTTCATTATTGAAGATAATAAACCAAAATCAACGTGAGTCTTGAATGTAATTTGTCTGACCCGATCTATTGGTGGAGTTTTCTCCGCGATAGTGAGGCGTTGGAAGGAGCGATAAAGTGAGGTGTATTGATTACAGTGGAAGACGACTTTGACTTATTGGGTGTTGACATGCTTTGACATGATATTTAGGTGCGTCCCTCATTAAACCTGTTGTTTATAGTTACACACCAAATAACACCTCCGATTTTCAGCTGACGAAGAGTGTTCAATAGTAGAGTATTATCTGAATCAAGGTCTTTGATGGTTGGACTCTATGAAAGTTATTGCGATACTGCTAACGATATGAGGAAGCTATTTTATGTGCCATCTTTCGACAAAAGGTTCGATTTATCACTAAATTAAGCTTCAGCTACAGAAATAATAAACATTCATTATTTTCGGTTCCAATGGAATGTTTCAAAGGATATCCTGAAATAATCACATTTCATACATTGAATCCAACGAGTGTCACTAGGTTAGATATAAGTGTAAATTTTAAAAACGCTGCTGTCTAGATCATGTTCTCTATAAATATCCTTGTAAGTTGTCCCCTAAGGTATCCTTGTAAGTATCCTTGTAAGTGTAACCTATACAACTCAAATAGGTGACCAGATGGTCTTCTCTGAGTGATTGGAGAGGGGCACAAGCTCAGTGATGATCTATAATTTATTTATGTAAATGACGAATGACACATCTTTTACAACAATTTATAACAAAAATTATTCCAAATTACTTCCTTTTCATTTACACGAAAATTATCTGCTAACAAGAAACTCGATATCTTAAACTAAGTGCCCGACATGACGCTGTTGTTTCACGTTCATGTTGACGATTTTTATCGGCTCTACCTTTGAGTCTCCGTTGTAAACAAACGGCTGGTCGTAAAACGCTTTCAACGGTCTTAAAACATTATCTGAATTGTACTCCATTCATATCTGTACAGGAAACTACTGTTTTATTTGACATTTCCGAGATATGAAGTTTTTCAAATGTGACAATTTGGTTTGAACCCGTTGCTATTGACGTAGAGTTCTGAAACGATTTAAAGATCATCCTCGGGCTGGTTTGAGACTGTAAGCCGAACATTTATGTCGAATAGTTATGGGACTCACACGATATTGTAGACAGCACTTTGACCTCGACAGCTGGCAAAGAACCGATGTGGAAAAATCTGCAGCGTTTTTTCAATTTGATTTTCGGATTCTGCGTACCTTAAAGCATAAACCTTCAACCTTTAAGGGGGTTTAAAATTATGTTTTTCTTGGTCGGTTCCAATGGTTCATAGTACTACCACTCGCTTAGACACAAATGTAAAAAACCATCATATACAGTGATGAAAGGGAGTATTCGTTCTAAAACTCAGTGTATTCAAACAGGAGTCTATCAGTCTGTTTGGGGTTATAAGGATGGGTTATAAGCTCCCAACCCAAACTTGAAAAAACGAATCACCGTTCAGTTAGATGTCGTTTATTTGGTGTATGAATAACCTGTGTGAATAATTCACACCTACATATGTCATTTGACCGTCTTGTTACAAAGTAGGAGTATAGAAGGTATAATCATGACCTATTCTAGTAGACGCCAAGGCGTGACCGGCATAATGAATCATGCCAACACCTATTTTTCATAAGTGAGACGAATCCACTTTTTAAGAGAGCTTTCGTGGGGATTTCCTAGTTATTTACACTTTTATTAACAATGAGTCGGAAGTTCAATTCAAACAGTAATAAGTGAACCTCAGTTGAAAATTACTGGTTTCATTTGGTGGAGCACGTGCTAGTTTTTCCGGTTCTGAAACGGAATGAAATTTTACACTGGACTCGTGTTTGATCAGAAAACGAAACACGCAAACGGATTGGAATCTATTATTAAAATATCATAGGGCTGACACGTTATTCGGACGGTCGCTGGACGTATCTACTCGCAATGAATGATGAAGCTGAGTTAATTTGCTTGTTCCACTATGAACTCTTCCACGGCTTCTACACAAGTAGTAGCGTGTTTTGGAAATATTCATGAAAATATGAATTTTGAATTTACTCCGATGACGCTGTGACGTTTTTGGTTATAAGACTCCTTTGGTATTCAGTGACCGGTGAGGGAGAATGATTAATTACAATTTTTTTAGGGTGGCTGAGGGATTTCAACAGTTTTGAGACAATTTTGAATTCAACAGTTTTATTTCATGTTTTCGTTTAAATAGAACTTGTGTTTGTGGTGGTTGATAACGATTCAATATGTCTCACTGTCGCGCATCGTTGATGAAACTTGGTTGTGCACAATGCGCATGCCGCCACCGTTTCATTTGTTACTTGGTGAGTGGTCTGAGTGACTAAACATAGACGTGAACATTCGTTCGAGAATTTCATTCTCCACCTACAAGACTACATAAACATTGTACAGTCGGAAAACAGTGTAGCCGCCTACACTCACTGGCAACTGGACTGGTTATTATATATGACTGTTATATATTTCATCTCGTTAATTGTAAGAGTGGTCATTTATGACCAAAATTTGCGAGATTGTAAATAAAACGATATTCAATTCAATTCCATTCAATTCACATTTTTCAATATAACAATATAATTATGCCAGCGTCGAAAAATTACAGATAATTAGCCAAATTAGCACCTCAGCTGAGCCCGGCCCTATACTGCTTAAAGTATAAGTCCTAAGGAGGTCCTATACTGCTATAGGAGGCTACATACAGAGTTATGATGAACAGGAAAAACGTTTTTTAAATCGATAGGTTTCCAACGAGTAGGTAGTGAACGGTTTTTGTACGATCAAAAATGAAGAACATGAATTTCCATAGCAACGGTTTGGTTGTAAACGGAAATCATTATAAAATCGGAAATAGGTTAGCTTAACGTACGGTCGGACACTCGTTTTGTGCCATAAATGTGATGGTTGAAACATGTTCCCATGTTAAAACCAACAAAACATCTTGCACACTGGAACTAGATTCTCTGTACTCGTAATTTGATCAATAGTATTGGACGTATCTTCATTCAAATCAAACAAAAAACAACGTGTAAAAAAAAAAAAAAAACAATGTGTACAGAAATTTTACTCTCAAATACTGCTTGAACGCGGAAGAATAAAATAATTTAACCCGCATATACCAAGTTTTCAAATGCGTGTTCTTTATTGTTTTGGAAAATTTTCCAATATTTTGTAATACAAATTGAGTTATCTCGGAGTATTGGGCAGTTAACGTTTCTCTAATGAACTTGGGAATTTAGTGGTGAAACGAATTTATAATTACGACCAGCTTGACTCGTTTGAATCAGTTGGAACCTTCGTTGGATTCAGCCTAGTCGTAAGGTTTGCCTCTCTTGTTGAGCCTCCTTCCTCAAAATTTGAGATTTGTCACCGCCGATCGTAAACCTAAAGTAGACCTGTAGTAGACACTCCACGGGGGTTAAAGTGTGAGCGCTTTTCCAAATCCTGAGGAAGATAAGTCCTAAAGTTGGATTTAGGTTTGTCGATTGATGCAACGTTGAATGTTTTTCCTGATTAGATTAGTTTCGGTTGTAAACGAGCCAGCGGCCTCGATGTATGTTTAGTGAAAGAATAAGCGCTTTAAAAACAATAATTGGACAATATTATAACATTAAGTACGATTGTAATAATCTACCTGAGATCAAACAGAGATCAATATTCTCATCCAACTCACAACCCATAATCCGAGGTGAGTGGGATATCGACGAGCTTTGGCGGAGTTCCAACTCGGTTTGAGGGCGAGGGAACAGGATGTCCATCACCTTTGTTGACATCTGGGTCACAGGATGCGGCGGTTGCATTGGTTGTATTCAGGGAACGTCCGTTTCGCATCATTACATCTCTAAAGGGCGTCTTTATCGGACAACGCAACAAAAGTAAACACAACACGATCTGCCCTGAGTTTCAGGAGGTTTTGGACGAGATAAATGTGATATGAGTAATGCAGAAATGACAGAGCGGATATTCACAGTTAAAAGAACGCAAAATCAACTGCAATACAAACAACTCAACGGGTTCAGTCAACAACATCGATTAAATCTTGAGAATTGAAACCAGCTCGTTCCTGAGCGAGCTTACCACACCATATCAAGTCAATCAGGCTGAAATCTCGTTTGAATAACCTTCTATAACTAGTCAAAAGCCACAGTATAACTCAGCTAGATATTCTAGCATTACCCAGGATGTTGAGCTAAAATGGCAAGAACACGTGAAGAAAAATGAGAAAAAATCCACAGTCATGCAACATGGCTATAAGAGCGAATATTCGAAAAAGTAACTGGTTTTATGTAAAATGCCTCCATTTGACTGGTTTTACAACCAACTTTGTCTCCATTTTTTGCCGATTAACACCTCAGTTTATAGTTTTTTTTAACGCTGAACACGATGGTGAAGTCAGAATTGCGATATCTCATTCCGTTATCAGATTAGAGCAGATGAACCATGAAGAACATCTCAAGTACTCGTAACAACCACGTTTCTTCACCTTTAAAGTGCCACTTGTCAGACTGCTTCTTTTTGGGAACTTATGGGTAATTACGGATTCTCAGCTGCCATAAAATGCTAGTATACAAAACTACGCCGTTCAATTAAAAGGCTGCACTGTACAAACTAATATGACGTAGTACTGGCGTACAGACGTAGTACTGGCGTACAGACGTAGTACTGGCGTACAGACGTAGTCTAGTTGCGGAATTCAACTAAAACCAAGAATGAACAATGGAAAAAAACAAAAGCAAGAAGGAGGACAGTACAGTGCTACAAAACAAAAATATGCGTGATCTTATTTTTTCATACTAACACAAAAGTACCTACTAATCATGATATGATTACGATTAACATTCTAATCCATTATTACGGTGAACTCCGGCTAACGGTATTTTTACCATTGCCGTTCATGTTACAAACCAGTTCTTTGTTTTCATTATTGATGTACAATAAAAACATGTTTTCATTCATTCATTCATTCAACTAATATGAAAATGGTACAAGCGTTACAAAACAATGCACTACCGAACATAGTTAATGCTGGTACATAAGAAATGACAACCTGCGGGTAGAACTGTTGGATGTGGAGAGACATGAAGAAATACGACATGAGCTGCGGGAAAAGGCTCCTGTTCATACAAACCAGTATGTAACTAACTGTTTTATTAAATAGATAAACGAATGTAAAAGAATTATAGAATATTAAATATATTATATTTAAACAAAAGAATAATAATTATTATCTCCCTTAAAGTTGAAAAAAACTTCTACAATGCTGAATAAATGTAGTAATTTATAAAAACGTCTGTAGAGGATTCTTCAGCCTTAATTTCATTGAAACAGTAGAGACATACACATGGAAGATCGGGTGCCATGAAAAGCTTGGACGCATGAACTTCCCCACAGCTACAATCTGATTCATTCAGTAGCTGCCCATTCCCAGATTTGAAATTCAAAAAGAGTTTAGTCAATAACGCCATGCGACCAGTATGAGAAGAAGAGCCCTCAAAATATCTAAAGGGAGGGTCGCACACGCCCCAGGAGTGTGGATCCAGGGAACGACGGTAGGTCTCATTGCGAACACAAGGCAAACCCGTTTGACTACTTGGCGATCTCCTTATGCAAATCATTTGGTTGGGAGATTTCAAAACAGATGTGCCTCACGAATCGCTGACGATGCAGATGAGCGTGGAGGGGAGGGATCCAGTTTTTGAAAACCATTAACGTACGGAATGTTTGGGTTTGATTTTCGGGCGTGGTTTCTGCAAGTTCTGCAAGTAGCTACTGGTAATAGTAGTGATTCTCAATCGATGCATAGCTTTAGGAAACGAAATTGCCCCCTGGTGTAGTCCAACATTGAAAAACCCACAGCTCACTGTGCGTTAATAATAATATCACATTATGCATATTATTTTGGTTTATTATCTTCGATAATGAACCATTCGAATCGCCCAAAGAAAAAAAAATTTTAACCCCCCCTCAAAATTTGTTGGTTTACGTTTCAAGATACGTAGATTCAGAAAATCGAATAAAAAAAAATCCGTCCGTCCGCCGTACGCCGTACGCCGTACGCCGTACGCCGTACGCCGTACGCCGTCCGCCGTCCGCCGTCCGCCGTCCGCCGTCCGCCGTCCGAGGCACTTTGCCCAGTTAGCGTTGAGTTAAAATTACGAAATTTGGTTTCTGGGTTTGGACCAGCCCCACAATGATCCACGAAACTTTTCATAACCCTAGGTCAAGGGGAAGGGGTTCAAAACGAATTTTGAAATTTTGAAAATTCCATATCTCGAAAAATTCCCATCAAACGGTATGTTTTTTATTTCATATTTAGATAGAGTTTGTTCCGTAGAATTTTTTAAGACCATCCGCAGCTTTGTACGACCAGCCGTTCGTTCACAATGACGGCTCAAAGATTGTGCCTCACAACCCGATCGTGAATCAAACTGTTGAAATACGGGTCCATTTTCATACTAACAAGCTCTTTGGAACATCATATGGCTTAAGTGATGTCGAGTTTGTTGTTCTGAGGTGCGTTTCGTGCTACGGAAATGAAGGTAATTTCGAATGTTTGTTGGTAGGTACTTCTTTTATAGAAAAATTATTACCGACGTAGCATTAAAAACCCCAGAATTATATCGTATTAATTAATCATAATTAATAATAATTATTATTAATAATAAATACGAATTATCAATACCTAACAATAAATTATAATAATTTTCAGTAGGTACTTGATAAAATTGTTAATAATTAGTGATAATTGACAATAATAATTAATCTAACATTTAGGATCTAGACATTTAGACCTAGTGATCTAGACAGAAGGGTGATCTGTACAAAGAAGATAATGAACCGTTGTGTCAAGAATTTGCAGAGTTTTTCCAATTGGGATCCACATGAAGATACTTCAAAACTTTTAATTATCAATCAAAGACGATCAAAGTGGTTCTTCTTTAAACTCACTCATAGAAAGTATCTACTATTATGGAAAGGGCTACAAGTATCGTATATTTCCCCAATATTAACAATCCACAGTCATTCAGCAAGGCTGTAAGAGCAAATATTCGAAGAAATAGCTGGTTTTTACGTAAAAAAAATGTTTGAAATGAAACTTGTCAGACTGGTTCATTAGCGAATATTCAAAGAAAAGGAAGCTATTGTTCTCGGTCGAAAATTTAAAAAAATCGAATTTCCGAAAAAATTGTATACCAAAGTCCGTCTCAGGCCATCCTGAATTCACTGCCAAAAGAGACAAAAAATCATAAGGTGTTCATGTATGTGTCATTCCAGACGATAACTCGCGATCGAATTGAAATAAAAAGGTCAAATTTGCACAAAAGGCTAAGGTCGTAGATGGGCAGTATCGGGCCACTCTCAGGGATGATTAGGGGAGTTTTAGGGGGTACCCATAAATTCCAAAAATGAACCAGTCTGACAAATAACACCTCATTTTGAGGTTGTGTCTACGCTGAACACGATGGTGAAGTCAGATTGGCGATATCTTATTTATTTCTCAAACTGGAGCACTTAGAAGATGAAAAAACGTGGTTTTTACTGGAGATGTTCTTCATGGTTCATCTGCTCTAATCTAATAACGGAATGATACATCGCAATTCTGACTTCACGATCGTGCTGAACGTTGAAAAATCTATAAACCAAAGTGTTACTCGGCAAAAAAGGAGACAAAGTTTGTTATAAATTTTACATAAAACCTGTTATTTCTTCTAAAATTCGCTCTTGCAGCCATGCTGCATGTCTGGTTTTCATATTAGTTTCACGTCTAACCTCGGTCAGCCAAACCACCTGATTGGCAGTTAATCGTGGTTAATCGGATATGATCAAACCGTACAAGTCATGATTGAGCTCTGATTCTGAGTGCGTTACGAAACGTTGATTCTACACAGAACCCTAATGAAGGTCCAGTTTGGTATCTGACGATTTACCTCGAGTGATGAGCCGTGAGTTCAGTCGGGAGACCAGCGACAGTATGAAGTCGTCAGTTGGGAGGCTGGAATTTCAACTATTCAACTACAGTAGAACCTCGATTAACCGGGGTAACGGAAGAGAGAGGGGCCACAGATAATAGGAATCACGGTTTAAGCTGCTGATTAAAAACAAGAGGCTGAAATGTATAATTTAGTGAAAGAAACCATGTTTTAATAGGTAGACTAGGCCTAATTTAAGTGTAAAGCACATTTTACCTGCTTGTAAAAGAGTATCCATGAATGTCTTTTCGCCAGAACTGTTACTGTGATCTAAACATGAATCTAACCAAAAAACTCCTGTCGTTTAAAAAATCGACCGGATCCACCCACGGTTAGTAATCAGTTACCCGGTTAATCGAGGTTCATCCAAACAATAGCAGGAAACTTGATTTATTGATGTCCTTCTTGTGAGTCTCAAATACAATTGACGGGAAACTAAGCATCGGATCTCGACAATGAAGATAACAATACGACACCAGAAGAAGAACAAAGCCAGAAAAATAAGGGAACAGAGTGACGAAAAAAACAGTTTCAACAGGGTGAAGATTGAAAGATCGATCCTTTGAAAATGGAAGAATCGGTCATGGCCCGTCAAGAAATGGAACGGCTCAATCCGGCCGAGTTACGTGCACTGGGAGGCCGAGGATGACTTTGCGTCTCCCAAGAGAACGGGGTCCGTCGGATCTGGTCGTTTCAAAGGTCCCAAGAAAAATCTCCGGTCAGAGAAAAGTCGACCACAATGGTATTGGACGTATCAATTCTTTGGAGACGTCACATCTCATGATCGTACGTCCTGTCCAATAACGGTGAACCATCCATCAAATACTCTATATTTCTTCGGCTTTCAGAAATATTTCAACTCGATGGCCGATATGACGGTACTTGCCTGTAATGATCTGCACTACTTTCTTTCTTCAGCCTTCTTGGGATTTCTACAAACTTCTCATCTCAATTATCGGTGTTAGGTACAAGAAGTCGACGACAAATCGAAACCTTCTTTCAAGTTTAAAATCCTTAAGATCCCACAAGGTCTTAATCAATTTTTTGGCAAAATGAGTTAGGAACGGGTACCTACTTATGCGAAATCTCTCGGTCCATATTTCTAGCTCATTGGTTTGCCCTTTATTGCAATGCAGGAAAAGGCTTCTTTAACGTATAAAAGCCGCGATAACCATGAAAATTGCTAAGTACAATACGTATGAACTTGGGAAAACAAGAGTTACACCTTGTGGTGTCTTAAGGGACGAAATATTGGACGTAAAAGGACGATACATTTTGGACTGCCATTGTCAGTCACGACTAAACGAATTTCGTAACCCTCAAGGCCAAACTCAAAAACTCCCCCTGGACACTCCCCATCCCCTATCGTTTTCACGTGCTTCGGAAAGTTTCCGCAATGATCGCTGCTGCATTTCGATTATTCGACATCGAATGTTTTACTTACGACACCTTTAGCCTAATTAGAAGGAGCGCATGCGCATTTGCTCCCTACGAAAGTCAAGTTTCGAAGTTTCGACGACTTGACGTCGAATTTGACAGATCATGAAGACACCTATTATATCTTACATCATGATGTAAGATATGCATATCTTATATCTACGAGTACCTATATTTAACACGTTACGACGTCGAAAACGTCCTGACCATTGGGTCTCACATAGTGAGATTGTTAAGGATATCAAATTCCCACAGGCGGACCTGCGTAAATATGGGTGGTTCAAAAATACGTTTTTCTCAAAATTACAAACGTTAAATTAGGTGATATTAGGTGAAAGTAGGTGATATTTTTATATTGATTTGTTATATCCAATAAAGTTCTGTGGGAAGAATTTCCGGAAAAATTTCATGGAATATAATAAAAAACAACCGTTGTGTGAAAATTAACGAAAACTAATAGACATAAAATTGGTTTTGAACGCCTTCATTTACCTTAAATTATTTACCACTCTTCTTTTTTTCAACAGTTGATTAACGTGGTGATTACAACTTTATAAAACAAATCAATTACTTTTTATTGGTTAGGTACTCCTTCACTGTCCTTCTCAGATTAAATGGAACACTTTCTGGGAATGTGACATACGAGATAGTGAGCTGAAAACATTTGCGAATACAATCCCGGATAATCAGTAGGTACATTTAGCTTGGTCCAATTTTGTCAATGAAATATGATCGGTTCGACCCAATAAAAATAAACTTTTGTGCCGCTCTCTTCGTGACACTTTGGTGGACTTCATCTTCATCCCACACACAATTAGCCCAAATCGAGCCTCACCTTCTGTCGATCGCCCATTGGACGGCAAGTTGGTTTACGTTGTAGGTAGATCCGTTATCTGGGGATTGATCTGATTGGGTTAATGTCCGATTGCACCTACTTTTCATATATAACGAAGAAATAACTCTACTTTGTACAATAGAGAAGCTGACGTGACGCTACATACAATCACGTAACATCAGGTGTTAGTGTTTCGAAATACTCGTATAACAATTGATAATTAACATGTTTCCAAACCCATTGTACACGTAATATGAACAGTGTTAAACAGACACAGTACTTTGCATGTAGTTCCTGCATTTAATCGAATTTTTGTTTACATTATAAACATGGAACCCCTCAATATTAACAAGTCAAATATTATTCAGGAGTGTGGTGGTTCGTGATGAATCAAGTGAAGAGTTTTAAGAAACAAAAGAATAATTCAGGCAAATACCACCTTGTTTTAACGGTAATCACATCGGTTTCTCGGAACGTCCTTTACAAGGGAACAGTAAGAACAACGCGTCTTTCTCACATATTAATAACAATAGGGGAAAATTAATACGGCGGTATTTCGTAATCTAAATATATCAATAAAGGCCCCACATGAATACAGTTCGGAGAATCCACACAGAATAATTTATATGTTCAAGATGATAAAAAGACAGTATGTACCAGCTACTAATATTAGCGTAATATCGGTAGGAGCTGTAGGCCAAATGGGATTGATTGAGTGATTGTTTCAATGGGGTCTTGGTTTGCAGTACCTGTATTACCTAATGAATTGCCTTCAGCCTAATGAACGACAAATCAAATGCTACTGTTCTTAATACGAGTATTATAGTCGTGAGGAAGTTTCAAAATTAGTGGTTCAATGATCAGGAGCCTGACGTAAGTTTTGGGCGCTTTTCGCTTAGTATTAGCTGTTATTGAGCGAATTTGGAGGCTTTAAAAACCACCTATACCCTAAACATTTTAAAGTCGAAAGACACGGAATTACCCGTTTAGATACAACTAGGTAGTGCGACAAAAATTCTATTCAAATCTGTATAAAAAACAACATTACATTACAACACAACATTTTACATTTCAAAATACTTCACAGCTTGCATTTACTTCAAGGAAGTAATGCAAGCTGTGAAGTATTTTGAAATGTAAAAGGTCGATTACACAAGGCGTTTACTACCAACTTGCCGGCTAGCTGATACATCTGGGAAGCGCTAGCGGCCTGCGCTGCCCTGCCTCATCTTATTTAGCACAGTCAGGAGACATACGAACACGCGCGCGAGAATACACACACATCGCCATAAACACACGCTGTAGGATGTCGTCATGGGCACTTGCTAGAATCTTGCGGTTTCCCTGAAGCCTCAACTGGTAGGTGGCCTCACTGAAATCAGATATTTGTAATTCTTCTTCTTCTTCTTCTTAGATGACTTGGGTTCGGCCATGCCGGTCATAGTCATTCAAAGCAACTATCAAAGGTAGGAGGTACCCAAGTAGCACAACGACGTCGGTCTGACGTCGTAAGAGGTCGGGAAATCCGACCTGACCTCGGGCGACGACGTCGTACCGACCTCACCACGACCATATGCCGACCAATGTGGGGAATGATTTCTTGGTCGTACCGACGTCGCCGCCCGACCTCAGGTCGGAATAAGGTCGCAAGACGACTCAACTTGGTTGTTTATACAGATTTCTGTATAAAACATGTTATTTTGGTATTGAATGATGTAGGAGCTGTTGCCAAAAATCATTCATCAAAATGGAGTTCCTTCATGTTCCCTCTCCACGGAAATCATGGTGAATATTAAACGGTACCTACCAACTCCCGTATGTAAATTCTAGTCTCTTCAAATCATCCGCGGAGAAAAATTTAACGTGAAATCCTCGATTCTGTCTCTCAAAAACCAGTGCCCTCCGAATTTGAGACGTTGTAAATATTTTTTTCAATTTGGTAACTATTGTGAAAATGTTATGACGACTTATTATTTCGCTGGTTTCACTATTAAACTGATGTATTTCCTTGGTAACTAACAGAGTTATTACTAAATTTGAATTTCAGAAATGAATATATTGGAAAATTATTTAAATTGATATCTAACCTCAACCTAACCTGTAATGGAAGATGGAAAAAGATGGCGAACTAGGGATCGAACTGTTTGTACATATCTCTGTAGTGGCGCCGACCAGAAGTCTACCTCTCGTCGGCTGATGTACAAAACATGTACAGAAATCTATAGTAACGTAGTTCTCAAACGGTACAACAGAATGAGCGCCTGTAGCGTCCCACCTGCGTGTTATCGCCATCGCCATTTCACTATAGATATCCGACGTTGTGGCGACCTCGTCTATCTTTACTACAGATATCCGACGTCGCGGCGACCTCAGCGTTATGTAGTACAGATATACGACGTTGTGGCCACCTCGTCAACCTGTAATACAAATATCCGACGTCGTGGCGACCTCGTCTATCTGTACTATAGATTTCCGACGCCGTGGCAACCAATAGCAGTTGTGTACATAAATCTCTACGTCGTACCGACGTCGTGATGACGTTAATAATTGACATACAGATTTCTGACGTCGGATATACTACAGATTAGGTAGCAAGTCGTGAAATCCGACCAATTGTGCTGCTTGGGTAGCTGTTGGTAACTGTGGCATAATGATGGGGCGATTCAAATTTTAATTAGAATGTTTTACTGTTGATTGAATATTTTGTAATTCTCAATTAATTTTGTCATCATTCAAGTTCTACCTACATTCATCATTTCTTGTGGGGAAGTAACGCACAGTGGGATGAATCTAGCAGTTCAAAATTATGGAAAATAAATTACAGTTGAATTAAGTAAATTCAACTGATTACAAATTTTGTAATCCGTATGGTCATTAGAGGTAATTCGTAAGCCTAGTAGGTAAATGTAACTTGTCAAAATGAAGCTCTTCCAAGACGTGAACCCATAAGCCGAGAATACGTGTAATAGAGCTTAGAACAAAAACCTGTTGTGTGAAGAGGTAAAGGTTTACTTTGAATAGAAACGTACGGTTCTCGGTGACAAGCTTTATTTATATAGGTACCTACCCCATATAGGTAGTTGATTTATGTACAGTTACATCATGATATGGCCACTGAAGCAGATAATTCTCTGAATCCACTCAATTCATCATCTATATTATCTTCGTTCATTTTCATCATCAGAATTAGGGTAGTCCATAACGAGGTGCCTAGCCGATTTTGGTAGTTGATTAGCTTTATCCTGTATGGGGCGAAGGGTATTGATGAGAGAGTGTCAGATTTCACCAGCAAGCGATTCATGATGTCCTGTTCAGTTTCTGTTCGGTTCGTTTTCCTGAGAAAATGCCTCCCGGAATTTCTTAATCTCCTTGTGGCGCAACTCCTGCACGTCTTCGGAAAGTTGCCCAATTTGGATAATTTTGAGAACATTTTGAACGATAGCAGGGCCGTGAATCAGGATCTTGTGTACTGTCACTGGCATGTAGTACCAGCTGTATAGATAGATGTAAAACTCGGCATTTTCATCGACGAAATTTTGGAGAAGGGATTGACGTGATAACGTGCAGTTAGTACGCGAAGGATAATGCTGAATCTCTCAATTACACTTCAATCAATACCAGTAATATGCGAGACGACAACCACGTCTCTGAAAAATGTTCTTCCACAATTTTCATCGTTTCTGAATTTGCCGTATAACGATTTTCCTACCTGAAACTTTTCAAAATTCTGTCACACCACTTCCGGAGGGTTTTGGAACCTAAATTTTATTGAAATACGTTGATAATAACCAACAGAATACGATAAAAAACTTAGTTTTCAGGTTCCATAAGGTTACGTATAAAGGGCAGTCCAGAAAGAGATGATTGAATTAACGTTTTTGTAAATGAAATATAATATATTTTATCATATTTTATTATATATTTTATTATTATTTACATATTATGTTCGTAGAAAAAAACAATTAATGAAATACTACGATAATTTTTTTTCTGTGATCTCCATAACGAATATTTTGTTAAAACCACTTTCACGGAGTGCTAGGACTTGTTTACAGGTAACGATTTACTAAACGACTGAGGCGAGACATTGAAAGGCTGTGTTGGTTTGACATACACTGTTTACTCATACGGCTCAAAGTCCACTTCCCTACTTATAATTATCTGTTCTGCTCTCTCTGAAATCACAACCAAAAGTTGTACAGGTTCCGCCTTGCCAAAACAGACATTCATTTTTCGCCTATTGAACAGCTAGATTCACGTTTCGCCCCACTGCACGCCGCTTCCTGCGCTTCCCTGCTCTAAGCCCTTTGAGAGCGATTAGCTGTTCTTCAGTACGCGGTTAATTTTACCACTCCGAATCAATTTATTTTGTCAACGGGTTTCGAGGCGGCTAAAGGTGGCAATTTTCTTCTCTAAAAAGAGCTGACGCCGTGATATGATGAAAGAAGGTGTTATTTGAACAATGTGACCTAAAAAACCGACTTATCAATACATGTCATATTCCGCGTGTTCATTATGTCAACCTGCAGGGACAGCAGCTGTGACCGATATTTCAAACCAACGCGATTCAGCTCACTGTGTCCAATATATTACAACACAGAGATTTTGTTCATTTATAAGGTTGTTCACACTGGTGATTTCTACAGTATACAGGGTGTCAGGGTTAAGGTCGTACCGACCGGCCAGGGATCGATTCTACAACTAATTTCCGATGAAAAGTGTCCCATAACTTTTGTTTACCGCTTAAAATCCGACTTTTTTCACTTTTGAGATTTTTTTCGTGTTTTGACCTTCAGTCACTAAAATGACCATAAGTCCCGCATTTTTCAGTCAAAATTCACACGTTATTATACCGTCGGAAAGAGCGTTAAATTTCCTATCGCCCTAGTGCTAAATAGAACGTTTTGACGAAGTTTAGGATATTGAAAAATGAGCCCGAATAGTCAAGTCTCGAAACTCTCTGAAATGGAAAGTTATTTCAAACGTTTGTAAGGCTAACTGAATCTGCCGGTTAATGTCCCCAAACGTTGGCCCAAAACCTCAGCTTTCCAACGGTATGATCAAAAAATTGTTTACAGTGGAATCATGATGTAAAATCCTCGTTCCCGTGCCAAAAACCGTGGATCTCCCAGTAAAAATCGACAAATGAGTTTTTTCGCGAAAATCGACATTTTTACCGTAAAATGATTTTTTTACCTGATACCTTTTACCGTTAGGCCAGCAATCTTGTCGTTCGAGTCAAATGATGACACAAGACTTCTCGAATAAGCAGTCACTGATATCCTCTCCAATTTACTTTCCGAAAATAGTCTTAATTTCTGTTGATTTGTATGGTAATTTTTTTAGACTAGGTAGGCCAAGGTAAACATTACTATCGTCGGCAATTAGGTCAATGAAGTATGGTGTTTTACGTCCATTCCCCTCCCGCCATCGCAATTAAACAAACATTATGACTTAAGGTAGGTACATAAACTGTACATTTCCGAGATTTTCGAGACTTCACTATTCGGGCTTATTTATCAACATCTGATTCTTCTTTAAAAAGTTTTATTTAGCACTAAAAAATCTCAAAAGTGAAAAAAGTCGGATTTTATGAAATATAAGCTTATTAGCGATACAAAAAGAATTTATAGGACAATTTTCATCAGTAATTAGTTGTAGAATCGATCCATCGACCTAGGTCGGGAAGTTGTTGAAGGATATCTCGGGCCGTGATTGACTTGGAGTTTTGAAATACATTTCTAAATTCACTGTATTAGTAAGAGATTGCTCCTACGTTGTCCGATTTTTTGAAATTCATAAAATAAATTTTGTTAATGGAAAAACGAGATTTTTGGAAGGCTAATAAACCGCAAAATGCAAACACCTCAGATAAAACATGTAAAATGAGCGAGCAGGATCTCAAATAAATTTCGATTTTTTCTCGATTTTGCGATAAATGTCTCGTAGCCTTCTTCTTAATGGATGTCTTGTCACTTACTTCTATAGTGGCGGAAAACTCCCTCGCATTTCAAAACTGCGAATCAATCACAGCCTGAGATATCCTTCAAAGGACTTCCAACCCAGGTCCTGCAGGTTCTTAGCCCTGATACCCTGCATAATTCAGCAAATTTCCGGGAATTGATTTGACACAAAGTAAAATTTACGGTTTTAAATTTAGGAAGGCCAAAAACATTAATTTTTAAAAGCTTTCTCACCATAAATATTTACTGCTGTTACGAAGGCTAGTATTTCAGAGCACCAAAGCCTCGAGTTTAAATGATGGCTGATTCAAATGGTTTAGTTTGCTCGGTATTCATCATTCCATAATGAACAAGAATCTGGTACAATGAACTGAAGAGGTCACTCCATTACAAGCAGAACAGCAGAAAAAAGGGATTGTTGGTTAAAACGAGGGTCGGAGCAATAAAAACTTTGTGACGACTGTTTTGTAGCGGGGATAGTAAAGAAGGAGGTTTTGTGTCGAAATTTTTTCATTCCGGCGAAAACGGGAGAGGAGAGGAAGCGGACGGTTGTGTGTTGCTTGTGAAGAGGGACAAAAGCGCTAAATAGGGGCTGTTTGACTAAACAGTGACCACCGAAGGGTTCAATAAGGGATACGGGCAGTTCGGGGGGGGTTATTGAGTGGAAGAGAGAGATAGACGTACTTCCAATGGCTTAATATGAGAGAGAAAGCAACACGGAGCAGAAGGCTTCATTGTTGAGGATTGAATAGGCCTATAAAGGGGACAGCGGTGTCGAGGGTCGCTAGGTGAGCGCCAAAGGAGACTCGTCGAAGGGGGAGCCAACTTTCGGGAGATAACAATAAATGGGATCGCGCAGCGGGAGAGTATTGGGGTTGCCAATCTCCGTGCGAGGTGGCAACCAGCGTTGCTAAACCTGCTGCCAATCATCGGTGGCTGTCGGGAATCTCATTGGGGTCATCATCCGAGAGATTTTCCGACAAAATAAAATGAACTTGAGTCACCTTGAAGGGTCGATTACACGAGGCGAGTGTACTAGCTACTAGGGATGGGTATCGTTTGGGAAAACATCGATGTTTTTCTTCGAAAATACCTACTGTGGCCTACCGGGATGGCTCGAAAAAACTTGGAACTGTGTCTAGATGTTCCCGGGTCTCCCGAGTGTTCCCCTAGCGGCGCGGTAGGGGTGTTAGTCGATAGTTGAGACTATCGATAGTCTCGATACTATCGAACACCAACTATCGATAGTCTATCTACGTTGTTTTTGAGATTACCTTTGCTCGGCATATAATTACGTATTTTCCACCTACCTAGTATGTTTTAGGCTTACTCAGCAACCCTTGCTATGGGCAAACATTATGAGAAATTATGATAAAATTCTATTTCACCCATGTTTCAGAATTGAAGATTATGAAGGGATAATAATAATTATTACATTATCAATATTTATTTTACTAAACTTATGAGAACCTCAAATATTAGGAGATCCAGAAAACTTTATCCCAGCCAACCCTCAGGTAAGCCTAATACATATCCAACCAGAATGATATTTTTTATTTGCATATGCAATGTTACGATCAATTCCTAATAAACTAGGAGGAGTAATTGCTATAGTAGCAAAAATAAGAGTGGTCTAAAGAATTTGTACCGCAGTGGGGCACCCGAAAATCGAGTCTGGCAAGTAAGTCGGGAGCATCCACAGACCCACGAAGGTCGTTGATGAAGCAAGAGCGAATCAGCAACTCTTCTTTCACTGAGGTTATCCAAATCCAACTTCATCCAGATTTCCTCAAGCGGAATTACAGATCCATCCGTCGGCAAAATATTACATTTGAAAGGAATACTCATTGAACACTCACAACAGTGAGAACACGTTCTCTGTGATGAGAGGACCAGATCAGACTGGAGAATTCAAATAGAGTCTAAAGGCATTTGAAGTCCCTGGACACTCTCCAGACGAAACCCAAGGCCCTATGAGCCCTCAGGGAAATTTCTTCAATGTGCTCATATGACAGCTTAATCCAATATCAAGCTAACAACGTTCTATGCCCATTTCATTTAGACTAGTGCGACTTAAGACGTTCTACTTAAGATGGTTAGCAAATCATGCTAGATGTACACAGGATAAGGTGGTTTTTCGGGTCGTTTTAATCAACTTACGACGTTCTAGACTAGTTCACAAAATGCTTAGGTCGAGATCTATATGATCCATGTCCTAATCTTGAGAAGCCCAAAAATTGGCCTTAGAGCGTTCTCACTAAGGACGACAATCGAACTAGAAATGTAGAGTCTTATACATATCATTTACTTAAATAAATCATGAACTCTTATGCCCACTAGTTTGAAAATACACTTCGTAAAATGTAGTGCCCAAATTTGATTTGAGGTAATCATGATCAGGCAAGCACTCCATCATTCAATTCCCATCAATTGTATTCAACCATTCCAATAACTGATGAGTATTTAAGCCCCCACAGACCAACTCGAGGGTGACGAAACAGGAAGGGTTTTGACGGTGGAGTAGCTAAATCCTTTAGTGGAACATATGCAGAGGGTGTTGGGCGTGTTGAAACCCGATGCACGGGCGATGATGGAGGGCTGAGGATGGTGTACGGGGAGCAGTGACACATCACATAGCTGACGGACTCCCCAACCCTTTTGTGACCCTCATGCGGAACCCGTTTGAGGGGTCTCGAGCCATTTACTTCTTCTTGTCCCTCCGACGTCTATTCAATTCTTTTTTTTCTCCTTTTTTCTCCCTCCAGAAACTCCCTTGAAGATGTAGGAAGCGCTTCCGAGTCCGTCAGCAGATTAAAATCTACCCTCCTGTCTAGTGTATAAGTATCACACAAAATAACAAACTGACGTCTGACACTCCAGTTCAATGACGTACCTACTACAACCGTTGGAAACGACAATAACAACCTCAACGTCTAGAATTAAATTTAATAATAAATTCAGCCTTCCTCAATCGCCCCCACTTTAACCTTCCTCTTTAAACTGTTCTCTATCCAATTTAGCATTTATTGAATAAATTCTAACCTTCGGGCACAGTTGAAGTGAGTGACCGCTTTTACTTTGTATGTGTAATACGAGTATTAATTTATAACATGTTCCAAGTCAGTATTTCGACAACTTGAACAGCATCAAAATAAAACCCTACAAAGGAACATAGTACATGCCCCTCCTTACGTAAGGAATGCCACAATGTACAATGACTTCAGAATTGCCAGTCCCACCGAAACTTTCCTGGAAGCCATGAGGACATTAAATGTCCTCAATTTTTGTTGATAGAAATATCAACCACAGAAGTTCTGCTGCAAAAGATGGTTTCAACCCTCAAATAAACAGGCGTCTTCACATCCTGGACTTCATCTAGCAAGAACAATCAAATAACAATTAAATAACAGTGCTATCAAAGAATAAGGTCCCCCCATGTGTGGGAATGTAAATAATATATTAAGTGAGTTAACAAATTCTGTGAAATCCAGCAACCACGAAGGTATATTATAATATTGTATTTAAATAAATTTGTCAAAAAAAAAAAGTTATTTATTTATGAACATCAAGTTGTAGTAAAAATGGGGGCGTTTCTTCTTCGAAAACTTCGTTAAAGGCAGTGATTTGTATGAAGAAATACATCTCACAAGCAAGTTCAGGCATTTCAGCTTCAACAACGAGTGAAGAGTTAATTTGAAATTGAAAACTCGGCACTGAACCCCCTCCCCCCGTCCATTTCATTCGTTTTAAGCCTTATGGGTAAATTTCAATAAGCATGGAACATGATTTAGCTTCGTTTAGCATAGAAATTAGCTTTAGGAGCCACTCAGATCATCCTGAGCTCATGCTGCTTAAAGTGTAAGTCCTAAGGAGGCTACATACCATATCAATTATTTAGGATATGTCAATTTATTCAAGAAAACGATACACAACACATACAACAAACATTGTCTACAGTCGAAGTACATAATGATACCTAGTTCCAAAATTGAGGTGGATTTCTCAGCCCAAGGTCCTGTGACCCGTCCAGGATCACTCTCTTCCCTTCTTTTTAGTAAGTAGTACAATTAATGCATCTGAAACGCTTATTTTAATTAGTATTAGGTGTGCAGCACAAAAAATATAGGTACGACATCTACCTTGAAGTAAACCTGTCTATAATAATTATTATTATTTTACTAAAGTAAAATAAAATTATTTTACTTCCATTAATTCCAAGTTCAAAATATTCAAGAACCAATTGTTTAAGTATCCCTGTTGATGATTCAGTCTTAGTTAAAAGCGGTAACTGTTCAAATAGGGATGGAGCCAGCCACGGAATTTGTCGAGTGAAGAAATCATTCTGAGGTTGTGGTATTCGGAAGACATAATTGGCATTTGCTCGCGTCGGCTTAACCACCGATTGCTTGGTAGGTAAATACATTCAGATGCTTATGTACATATAATACAGTTCTATGGATGACAGTCTGGGGGTGAGAACATTGAAGGTTTTGTACAGGGACCTAGTTTGAGAACGCTTATGGGAATTAGTTGCTATTCTTACAACTGAATTCATTGCTATGTTTATTTTATTAATGTTAGATGCATAAGTACGGCCCCATACAATAATACCATAATACCATTACGATGCTAAGTACATGAGCTTAATACACCATTTTAAGAATTTCTCTTGCTAGCCAACTTCGTAGCATTAGAAAGTAATGCATGGATATCCTGATTTTCTTGACCAATGCTGCTACATGATCCTTCCACTTGAGATGTTGATCTAAGTGCACTCCGAGATATATTATTGAATTCAGCCTTTCTATTTCCATGCAACTACATAAGTTTCTTACTGCACCACAGTTTTCCTTGTGCACTTTGAGTTAAGAGACACTAGGAAGTCCTGTTTTATTTATTGAGAAGGTAATGTATTTATTTTTCAAAAAGTTCATGGTGTGACTATTTTTTCTAAACCATTTTGCTACTTCGTGGACAGTCATTTCTGCGACAGATTGTGATTCTTCATATATTACAATAGCTATACCATCCGCAAAGGCTACAAAATGTACATGAGCGAATTACACCATTTTAAGATTTTCTCTTGTTGGCCAACTTCGTAGCATTACTGCTTCATACTGTGAATAGCATAGAAATTAGCTTTAAAAGCCACTCAGCTGATTATGGGTCTATACTGTTTAACGTGTAAGTCCTAAGGAGGCTACGTACCAAATTTCAAACTTCTATAGAACCACCACGGGAATTGGCGTGGGTTAGAAGGTGGCGCCAGCGTTTGATGGTTTGAGCCAGTTATGTGAAGGCTAAAATATGTTCTTAAATGCTGTTAATCGGTCTAAAAAATGTAAAAAAAGGATTGAATGGGTGAATCAAAGTAGGCACATTGACTTTTCTCCAAAAGAATATTATTAAGTTGCTGCAATGTATTGGACCGAACAACAACGGGCTTTCTGTGAAAAACTAGCGAATATATGCAACGTTTTGACTTTGGAGTTGAGGGGGTTTTCCTTCTCACGACAATGTAAGCAGCAGAAGGTTATTGTGGTTTTCGTGGTTGTCCCTTTAAAAACCTACCCCAGCACAATTTATCCTACCAATGGGTCAAAAATTCGCACGCTGAGTTGCTCTCAATTTCATTCAGCGGTCATATGAGTCAACTCGTAATTGGGAAATGATTGTTCTTTTGTGCAGAAACACGGAAATGGGCGACACGAGTTATCTGATGAACGGTCACCACGCCCTCTCGCCTCAGCTCGGAGTGCAGGGGCAGCAACAGTCGCCTTCACCTCAGAACGGAGCGAAGCGCGAGGAGCACATCAAAAGGCCCATGAACGCTTTCATGGTCTGGTCGCGTCTCCAGAGGAGGAAAATAGCTCAGGACAATCCCAAGATGCACAATTCGGAAATATCCAAAAGACTCGGTGAGTTTTTCGACATTTATTCAAATTTTCAACGATCCTCCCTCAGTTGATTTACATCGAAGAAGGTTACAAGATTTTAAATTATAACAACAATAATTTTTATTGCAACAATTCAACGGGGGAGGGCCGTTCTATTTATTCGCCCTTCAGATAAATTTTCATTTTAAATTTATTGCAACTGAATCATGATATTATACATTTACAATGACGGCATTTAATTTCATAACAAAAATCTCTATGTGCCTCCATTTTTATTGTGAATGACGTTATATGAATAAAATATTCAATTAACATCGTGGGATTGACGGAGGAAAGGCCCTGATGAGGCTATGAATAATGAGACAGTAACTATCTAGATGTCAAACTGTACAAATTGGTACAAATGTTGAACTGTACACAATGGTTATAAATACCAGGCTGTGTTTATCGCCATGATTCGAATCTACGTTACTTCCATTGAAAGTGAGAGTGAATTAATTTTAAGATTTTGATCCAGCGTCAACATTAAATGGTGAATCAGGGTAGTATTAATAAATAGCGTTTATTACCAGAAACGTGCACAAATCGTCAGCGTTTTGACCAGTTTTCTCTCTGAGGAATTAGGGAAGGTCATAATTGGAATAGTTGCCTAATGGGAAAAAAATGTTATCAAGAAAAACCAATTAATATTCAGCGATACATCTTCCTACTAGTAGTGGAAAACTTACTTTTTGGACGCACAATAGTATTATGCGTATAATATAATCCAGTTGTTGTGGTCGAGTTTTCATTCGAAATAAAGGCGTTTCACATGCAAATCATACAGGTAACAGTCAGATATTATCCTATGTTATAGGACATTATCCTGTTTTCCTTCCGATTTAGCTACCATCGGATAAAAATTGGTGAATAAAAACGAAGTTGGTCGATAGAAAATATGATGTTTTTAAAAGAAGTAAAAAGTGGCTGTTTTTCGATTCTCGGAGAGTGCCAATTCTTCCATTTACCTTTTTTAGAGCGACCCACTCCACAAAATCTCGCAACCGGTGATAATTACTAGTCATGTTACTGTCACCACGTTATAATTTTGAAGTAACACAAGTGGGAATATCCGCAGTTGGGAATGGGTATCTTTCAACTTTTCTGCACAATGTATGTCCGAATTCTTTCAATTATGGTCAAACTTACCTGGCTCAAATTCTACATTGGTGGCATAGAACTGTAAGTGGTTTGAATATTTCCGCGGTAGGCAGTTTGGACAGATGGATCGGGATTGTTGTAATTTTGCTCAATATTGTCACAGCTGTATTTCCACACCTCAGAATAGATATAACCCACACCTCTTAATAAAACGAATTCGCATGATTCTAATTCTTTCGGGAATTTCTCAACGCAGAGACGTGTGTGGACATATACGCTGTGCTTGCAACACAGTTGAAACCTTCAATCCTAGGTCGAGGTGCCTAAGCCTCCCAACATCTTATCTGTCTTATCTAATAATATATGAGTTACTAATGTTTTTAAAAATGGGCTACACGTAGTCTAACAGATGGAAGCAAAGAGCTTGTATGGATTTACAAACGCTTTTCTAAGTGTGCTGTATGAAGAAGGGTATCAGATAATCGAATACCTCCAAAATCAACGGGTACCAATAGGGAACGCCAGTGTGTCAGAGAATAATTCTTTGATGATCAAAAATCGAAATTTGGTGACTCCAAGACATGTAAAACGATTAATTTCATACGAGAAAATTTTTGTTCAACTACCAGATCCAACTGAGGAATGATGAATTTGAACTTTTTCCGCTCAACGTGGTCGGGCAGGGTTGTAGTTGATACAGCGGCTGATGAGCGCGCGGGGGTGGCTTTCATGCACCGCTTTCGGGAGCCAATCAGAGAGTACTTCCTTAACACTCTCGGCGCGGCAGCATATTCATAGAATAACGCCTCTGACGGGATTTTTAATAACTTGAAATTAAACATTAGTCTCACAATTTTCAACGAGGAAGGTATTTATAAGCATGTAGACTAGAAAAAAACCAAAGTTGATAAATTTCCAAGAATGTTGCCAAATGGCAACGCCCGCCAGGGGCATAAAACCTAGATAGTCTAACCCGCAACAACACCTTTTTTCTGTGGACCTGTTCCGAAATTTCTGGGAATTTTACTAGTTTTCCAGGGTAAATAAATATAACTTACTGTATTGTACAGAAATTATTATGCACGTCATTGTTGATAATACGTTCTAACTTTTTGAACGTACCGTTTTCTTTTCTAAAAACTCGGTAAGCGTGGAAATGGAATGTAATAAAACGTCGAAACAAATGCTGTAAATACTGTACTGAATTTTTGTAACTTATTATTATAATACATGAAAAATACATGAAATGTAAATACTGAACTGAATTATAATACATGAAAAATGCATGAAATGGCATACACATAATATAAACAAAAACAAAAATTACATAGGTACGTGAAATGGAATACATACATAATTTTTCGACCTAATTACATGCTAAACAGAGGTAGCAAAAACTAACAAAGAGAGAATCCTTTTTCCTTGTGGTAATTCAGGAAACAATTTGGTATGCAAAGCCCTGGCTGTTCATCACATCCCGGACAATATGATGAAACATGTTTCACAACTTTGGTTTTAGAGCACTGACGGCAACGGATTCGTTTTTTTCTGCTCCCATCTGAATCATAGATCATGAGAAAATGCTTGGCGTTTATCATATTTTGGCTCTTTGATGGAAGTTAGGTAGATGAAGGAGACGGAACCTCACCACTATTTAGAGATGAAACGCCTGAAATGTGCGTAAAAGTCTCAAAATAAATAACAACTTGTTCATTTCATAATTTACGAAAGTAATATCAATACAAAAAACAGATAACTTACCGAAAACAGAAGCGTTGGATGAAAGAATAAGTAGTGTGGGCTCCACGTCCTTTTTCCTTTGCTTCAGACTTGGTAAAAAGCACTATATGAAAACGGATGAAGCACTATGTTTGTTCAGGTCGTACTGAAGTCATTGAACCCTAACGGGAGCATCTTAGAGCTACCAAACCCCACTACGGTCAAAAGGAACTTGGAGGGGGCTTCTTTTCATTGCGTTGCCATATGGATACGGCCGTCAGAGGCGAGAGCTGAGCCCGTTGCCATATGGCAACGTCCGCGCTGAGAGTGTTTACCACTGTCTTAATTATTTTGAAGGTGAGCTCTTCTGAGGAAAAGAATTTAAAAAAATCACCCTCATTCCCTATTGAGCCCGTTTCGTATGATGTCACACTCTTCCTTTCCAGCCTTGCCAGGGCTTACCCAAATGAAATAGCTTCCTGGAAGTTGAGACTAGGTAAGCAGTTTTAAGGGGTGCTGATATGCCGACTCCAGCAATTTCCCCTGCGAACGGCTGTTGAATGGTTGTAGTGAGAAATATGCTTGCGTCACGTCCGAGTGTCCACTTGAGTGACAAACTGTGATTCGGAACGGTTCTGTGGTAACTGAAGACCTCATTGACCGATTCTACTTGAAGCTCGTAGTGTAATCGCTCGTTACGGAAGTACCTGTATGCATCTGTCCATGAACGCAGACCATTATTCTGGAAGCGTCGAACTGCATCCCCACGATTGTGCACCATAAGTCCATAGGTACGGGTCTCACGACTTTTTTTATACAGGATGACCTTGTTATGGATAGAAATTTTTGACCGCGACCCATAAGCCAATACATATTTCTTAATTTTACTGTGAGTTCGGATTTTTTTCTTCTTTACATGCTCTTTCCATTTCAGCCATGTATCAGGAATTGCCTGCATTTTTGCGGAGCATTCGTCGATCAATTCCAAACTTTGTCTCAATTCAACACCACCTTCCTCTAACCTCGTTAGTATCAATGGTATGAACGACAAGTGGGCTTTGATGAAGGCTAAGTGGGCGGAAGACGCGGGGATTTCCGACTAAATCTTAAGACTTTTTGAACACTTTGTGAGCTTACCCAGAATCTCCGTCTGATTTTGGTACTTACGAATTTTATTTTCATCCCGTCACCAAAAATCGTCAAACGTTATTGATTATCTATCAAATATGCAGCATTACGATTTTCCTCCGAATATGCAAGAATATGCAGAATAAAATTCAAACCAGACAATCTACAGAAGGCAACTCGGATAAAGGAACTCGGCCGCAAACGCAACGTTATAAAAAAAAATTACTGAACAACTTACAACGTACTATTTTATTAAATTTTCCGACTACTACCTATTAATTAGATGTTGAACTAACATTAAAAAATGTTCAATCAATTTTGTCGGAGATTCTGGCCGGCTGGGCCTTTCTGAAAGTGGGCGAATTTCGTAGGGTCCAGAAAGCAGATCATCAGTGACTACGATGCGGCTTACGAGAAGAAGTCAAACTTGTCTGTGGTGAAGTGGAATCACAATAATTTCGATACCATCCATCCTATGTCAAAAGCCAAGAGATTCGACCGCCAAGAAAGGAAACAAGTGACCATTGATCAACCAAAGATGATAGCTGATCATAACAAGCACATGGGTGGCGTGGATTTACATGATAATGGGGTTGCTAACTACCGAATCAAAATCAAAGGTAAAAAATGTTGGTGGCCTCTTTTCATAAAATTTATGAAAAGCATTTAATGCTATCGACAGCTGCGTGGTCAACTCGTGGAAAATACACCGAACTGTGAACGAGAAGAAAATGTCTCAGATCGAATTCCGCTCAGAACTCGCTCTTCACCTCATCAGATCTTCGGAGGAATCATCCGTCAATTTATTTGTGTGAATCTTGTCCACCTTCACCCCGAATGTTTTAAAAAATTTCATAACTAGAGCCCTTCTGGCCAACGTTGCGTTAGCGCAACATTCCTCAATTTCTATAGTTTTCTTCAAAAAAATTTGTCGTGTTCAATTTTGATCTCCTGAGAAGAAGAATGCCTGTTAAACGTTTCTAATTAAAAAAATTGATATTTTTGTTTATTTCTTCCCTTGGCCGCAAATAGAAATCCGGTGTTTATTGATAACATGACTTGTACCTGGTTGACGCCACATATTGCAATTAACAACGGATAGTCAGTTCCAGGGAGGGTCGTTATTGTCGGAGAAAGGGGAGGTTATTTCAAAAACTTCGGCAGCTTACGTTAATAGTTCCAACGAAATTTCACTGGCCAGTTTAGGAAGGATGCATTACATTACATGCCGTTACGAGTTGGTATGGGACGAAGGGCCGCATAACTGGAATTCTATTAGTTTGTCCTCATTGTTTAGTCACCCTCCGAAATCGCCCCATCTCCCTCCGGTTGATCAAGAACCAATTGAGACAAAAGATAACGAAGGAGCGACGGTCCTCGTCAGCGTTGCGAGTGCCTCGCTCGCCATCTTCCGTTTCTAAAAGGGACATCAGGCGTACCCCGCTTCTTCCTGTCGTCGGGTAGTTTCCCCAGTTCCGATTGAAAGAGCTTCATTCCCCCCACTGCCAGACTACCGGTTCTCTCAGTTATTCGTCTGAAATGTGGGAGACAGCTGAAAATAGCTATATCCCGCTCTCTGACAGGCCATTTCCCCGGCGTCCATCGCCGGTTTTCCTTCTCTCTTTCGCGGTTTTGAACTGAAAATTGCGGATTCCCAACGCTTTGTTGCCTTTACAATGGGACACGAAGCAATCGGTTTGAAAAAGTGTTAGGGAAATGCTGACAACCAACTTCTCAACCCACACATTTAGTTACCTTAAACAGAAGTCAGTCACAACAAATCGACCATCTTCACGAAAAAACCAGATTTTCGATACCTCCAAGTTATGACTTCAATTCATTCTCACTCGTTTTATCGAATCACAAAAAACGCTACGAGTTTTTCCATTACAGTTCATCATTAACGGTAATTATTATTAGACCCATGTTGCGAAATTTGGAATGACGGTTAGCCCGAGAGTCTATGTGACATTGACGCTTTAATCAGAAAACCAATGGATTCTTTTCAAATTTGACGCAACAAGCATGTTGGGCACTTCAAAATGTGTGATTAGTGACACCCTCCACTTCATGAATCAAGCACAACGCCCTAGAAACATGACACTTGATCAAAAACTTTACTTTGAATTCCTCGAAAATTTGAAAATGTCGCTTGGACCGTCCAATAGCAACAGAAACCTTCATCCAACTTCACTGGAATTTGATACTTCGTATTATTTCCAATCCACGTAATCAATAATTATTAATCGTAATCAATAAACAATTATTGTGATCAATCCGATCCTTAAATTTGCAAGTATCGACATTTCGCCATAATTTGGAATTTTTCATCGTATAGCCAGTGTAAAATATTTTTGAGATTGTCGAATAAAGACGTTTTTGTGACATGTTCACATTTGGGGTGGGTTGAAGTTTTCCTGAAACGGAATTATTTTGAATACAGTGTTTTCTCAAAAACTGCTGAATTGGACATAATAGGTTTTCTTATATAATGTTTATTTGTTGAAAAAAAAAAAAATCGTCATGTATGATGTTGCGTAGCATTTAATTCG
This sequence comes from Stenodema calcarata, assembly GCA_963920205.1. NCBI lineage: Eukaryota > Metazoa > Arthropoda > Insecta > Hemiptera > Miridae > Stenodema > Stenodema calcarata. Next base: position 8,520,184 of record OY986049.1, read on the forward strand.
AATCTGAAACAAACCAAACAATGAACACTCATAGTGGTTAGAAAATTCTTGTCCTACACAGAACGTTTGGCACGTACCACCACAATTCTTTACTTCCACAGTAGGATTTATATTTGATAATTTCATTGTTCAACATTACAGAACTAAACCCTAATAACAACTAATAATGTCTAGAGGTCCAGATTCAGTGCCAAGGGACCAAATACTGTTTTTCAGATGCCACGGCCTCATCTCACATTTTGGCTCAGAATCGTAGTATCCACATTTCCAACCTATTTGAATCCAAATACGGATTCTTTTTAATTCGAATTTCCGATTCAGCGTTTCATGAAACGTAAACTAAGAGATTCATCTAAGTTAGAATGACTGGGCGTAGAGCTGCTCTGAATGGGCGGCGTACCACACGATTTTGATCCAGTGGTATGTGGATATCGGACAGTGTTAACCGGAAGGAAATGATTGTGATTTTCAAATGATCGTTCATTCCGAGCGGACAGTTCCCAGATTTATATCGTGATCCAACCAACGGAAGCGTGTAACGAATCATAGTTCTAATTGTGGGGAGGGCACAATAGGTTTTTGTGTGACAATTGTAACGCTGGCACTATCTCAAAGATATCATTTTTGATGGGATGTGGGACCATTGTGAAAACGAGAAGCGTACGGGAGCCTTTTCAAAAAGCTTGGGATTAAAAGTCCTAGAAAATAATAATAATAAGAGTTTCTCTTTTCGAGGGGTGAGGCGGTAGGGGCGGCAGGTGGAAATTGGCTCAATGGAAACGGAACGGGAGTGGACATCTTGTGTGAACAATTGCCTGACTTCACAAAGTCTCTACGGGCCTTTTCAGACGGTTTCCTGGGATCCTTTTTTCAGAAAAAGGGGGAGTGAGTGTTTCTGGTGTGTGACCGGGCGATTGGGCACTCGAAGGAGTAGTGAGGCGGTAATATGTCCACCCCCTTCGCCGTATGTTGATCTCAAGAGCGGCTCGTACGTTTAACTCAATGACCACCCGTTAGGATGTGATAAAACAAAACGTTCCTTTAAAAATATGTTCATTATTGTCATCATTAAAATTAATTTCCGCTCTAATACGCTGCCCAACGCTCTCAACACTCCATAAACCTCGCCGATGTATAATTCGGAAGTAACTCAAGGATTAGGGTTACACATCCATCTGATTTTCTTGTTCTGTCAACAATTCTGTTTCAGTTTAGAATCATTCGAATATCTTGATTATTATTATATTTCGTCGCTTAAGAGGCAGGCAACACCACATAAACGACAATTTGGCCCAAATGGGATTAGGACACTTTCTCATTCACATTTTCGCGGGGAAATATCCTGGAAACATCAGATTTTAAATTACTCCAACAGGAAGCGCTCTAATCGCATAGTTAATAACATCACATGATTGCAATGATAAAACATCACCACACATGTGACATCACCCGAAAAGTGACTACTGAAAATCAGCAAAATGTCGTTTATGTGCAGTTCCCTCTTAAGCGACGATTTGTTAATCCATCAAATACTTCGTTCATACAAAATGTAAGAATAACCTTAACATTATTTTGGAAATTGTTTCGTTTTTCATCAACAATCCGATTAATAATATTATATTAATAATAATATTGTACATCGAATGGTTTAAGAAAAACATCAAGATTCTGTAGGATATTATATTGAAAGGTTCACAGGTTAAGTGAATTCATTCAAGTTCACGCCATGGACTTTACAATAGTTATGAATATTTCCGACGTTCAAGTTCTTAAAAACTAGTGTTTGCCTTTAGAAATTGTTCATTCAAAAATTAACCCGTCAACGGAGAATTCCGCCGATTAGGATTAGATTGTAAAGGGGTTGTGTGACGTAACACAATACATTCAAAGGCTCGACAATACATTGGAGGATGATCGATTGCAAGTCGGCGAGGCTTGTTTGGGCGCTTTGTTCCTCTCAAGCCCAGTCTACGGGCACAATCCACCGATTATAATGGATAGAACACGGCCCCTCCTCATGCTCTTGAGCTATGAATATAGTCGGGACGACGAGGAACTCTAGATTAATTAAAGTTATACAAGGGGAGGATGTGCCAGAGGGAGTGAGAAACTATCTATACAGAAAGGTGCTGCGAGAAGGGAGGAAAGCTTCATTAAACGGCGTCAGGAAGAGTAGGAAGGTGAGGTCGGATTGCAAGGTTCACTTGGTTTCAAGGCGGATTTGAAATCCAATGAAATGGAGTGGTTGGTGAAGCGGAGAGTGCACTGAAGCTCATAACAATGACGTCACGCCTCCCTCTGCACCTATGGTGTCACTTATGCGCCCCCCTTCACATGCACTCGTGCTTTGCAAACGAGTTGCGGTGTATGGTATTGCACCCGTACGTTATGGGACAGGGACCTTCACTGATTGAGGCCGGTTTATTCGGTCCGTGTTAATATGACGTACCGTGCGTATATCCGATACAACAAATCGTAAGAGATGAAACGGATCGTGTGGACGGAAAAACATACATTATAATTGAGGGGTTTCCTACAAGAACCGAATAAGACCAAAGTTTGAAAACACCGGGTAATGGCGCCATTTTGCTCAGGATGATATTGTTGAAGTGGTGGAAAGTTTGTCTTGGCAAAAACCGAAAAGGTTTAGCAAGCAAAAAACATGTCAATTCGATTCCTACAAGAACAAAACAAGTCCATCGCGTGGCAATACAGAGGGTCACACTTTTTTTTTTAAGGTACCTACTTAAGGTATAGTTTGCTCATTTATTGAACTTCAGTCCTTTCCAGTCTCTTTTCATTTTCTCAAGTTTACCTACAACTACAGCCCTACTTACCTACAAATGAGTTTAGGTTGAGGTATTTAGCAATAAAGTGGTTATAAAAAATCAAAACATAAAAACGGAAGTGAAAAATAAAATTCCAACGTTATACCTAATAAACTAATACCTAACTATACCTAATAAACCTATACCTAACAAACTATACCTAATAATGATGCAATAAATATACAAACATGTAATATTGAGCTTCAATGGAAAATTCATGCAGGTACTTGAACTTCGAAAGAAATTCCAGCAAGAACAAAACAAGTCACATTTTGGAGCCCGGGGAGCATTTCCCTCTGAGAAGAGCGTTTTACAAAAAGCTTGTTTCTGGCGTTTGCCAATTTTGGACTTATTCGGTTCTTGTGGGGTACCCCTCAATTGAATCGGTTCATGCAGAAAGGGACTTGAGTCCAATTTCTGAACGAAATAAGAAATGGCTTGTTTTGAGGTTTATGGGGGTTGTTTCATCGTTTTATGCAGTAAGGAACCTTCTACGGGCACTACCTGAGTGAGAAAACGGCGAAAGTTTCATTCAGTAATTCCGTTTTCTCGGAAAGTTATTCAGTTTTTTTCGTTTTTCTCGAAACAGCTCTCAGTGGACCGAAACAGCTCTTTCTGCATGAACCGATTCAATTGCACCGTAATGAAAAAAAAGAAAAAAATATGCCGCTCTGATAATTTGACGGAAGACAGTAAAATAAAATTGTAATGGCAGGGCCACACTTGGAATAAGGTGCATGAGACAAGGGAGAGGTCGCAACTAGTAAATTCAGTATGGCGCACGGTTCAGCCCTCGACCCTGTTCTTTTCCGACATCGAGATACAGAATTACAATCGAAAATTGGAGTGTTTGCTGATTACATAGCGTTACTCCACTATTTTTTGAAATTTGAGGAGCTTTCCCAGAAGGGATCAACCCATTTTGCCAACGTAGAACCCAGAAGAGATTAACCCATTTTGCGTATAACGCCAACGTACAACCCAGAAGGGATCAAACCCATTTTGTCTATACGCATTTATATTGGCAATTCAAATTCTTGACATTGTTGAATTTCTTTCACTTCTTCTATATTCTAATTTCTATGTTTCTCCATTTGGTTGAGAAAACTTCTATATTCAAATGTCTATATTTCTATATCACCCCTGCCAATAACAATGCTTCTAGGAGCATAGTCCTCCAAAAGTAGTAATTTGCAGTAGTACCATTATTACGGTGGAGGTTAAGCATACCTTGGAGTTTTCCAGTTGTTCATCCTGGATAGGAACTCCATACTACTTCCAGTCCCCTTTTTTCTGTCAAAAACAGCCAGGCATACCAGGTGTTGTTTGAAGGTGGGAGTGTGATGGCTGTTGACCCCCTGTTCTCGATCTTCTTGTTCGACTGCTCTGGAAGCACAGACCTTGAACAGGGAACTCAGCAGCCATACATAAGAAGTTGAGCAAGTGACTTACGATCGTGCATACCTGATGTTCAGTGTTAAACGTCTACCGAATGAGATTGAGAAAATGGTATAATATAATATTATAATCCATCTGAGGATATTCCATTGCGATATGGGACACTCACAAAATCGTTATGACAAAGCCCAGGAAATTTCCTTGGAATTGTATTTGAGGAACACTTCGGTACCCAAAAGAACTGTTCTTAGAGCTCAAGTTAAACTTTCAAACTCCTCATCTTTATTAAGTGCAACATCTCGCTCTTCCTGGATGAAATCATTTGTGATCTCAAAGCCTTTCGTTCCTCTACTGGATCTCAAATGTGATTCGGCATTTTGCTAAGCCTCTTACGCCTGTTCTTGTGCCTAACCTACTTGGGGAAACAACTTAATATTAATGTTATACATTTTTGGCTGCGTTCAAGTGAGCAGGGCTTTAATTTTTGAATGGAAACTGGTGGAGTTCTTTAGAAGAGAACACTGGTGTGAATTTGTTTCATACTTGATTTTAACACGTCATTTCGGTTGACTCCATGTGAACAATTACGTTAGAATGGTGAATTTCATGATGACTGCACCCCCCACGTCATCCTTATTTCAAATGACTGAACGCGATCGTCAGATTGGAGACAAAAGAAAGATTATAACTAACAACTGGAGAGTTACAAAACGTGTCACAATTGAACTTTCCATGCGGATAATAAGATATTGGACCGGTTACAATAGAGAGGTTTTGAGCTTTGCAGCGATCGCTGGTGATAGTGAAGGCTGGTTTAGCCCACACGTGGCCGGTTGCCACCTGCAATTGATCCTATTCAATTGTTGATTGCTTCCATTCATATGTAAACGGTTTTGTGTACCCGTGATAAAAGCTTGAGTCTTTTCAGAGGTTAAGATTAAACGTTCACATCCGTAGTCGTCCTCTGGTTTTATTTATAAGGTATTCGATGAGGGAATCACGCGACTTCGTATAGTCCAAATCGTTAACCGTGTATTCCTCTATAAATTAGTTGATATGCTCAATAGGGCGGAACCTTTCCTGACGGACACCTCTCAATAGCGAACTCCGACATGCTTCTCAGATCAGTGAATGGACGATAAGATAATCCAGATAGTCTTGTACACAGTCACGTATTTCAACTGTTATGTGATATTGTATTGCGTTGTTCAAATTGACTAATTTAATTTTGAGGGGAATCCGGCATATTGAATACATAATAAAAGCCGGACTTAGATGCACTAAGAATACCTGCAATTGGACGTATATGCAGTTGAAACTTACAAGAGATGCGCTCAAAAATCTCGAACGTCGCACAATACAATCCCTTAACCAAGCTAGAAAACAGGAAAATATGCCAAAAGAACAAATAATAATTCCAATTGAGCAAGGGAAAGTCGACCTAAGATAGTAATTTTTGTGGTTTTCAACATAAAAGAAACTTATAAGGTTCAAGTTACGACTTGAAAATTGGAGAAAAAAATTAGGTGCCTACATACCGCATGTTACTCACGTACAAAACCTATTGATCAGAAAATGGAGCCAGAAATACTCGTACAATTGCGCAGAAAAACGTTTCCTTAGAAGCCATCAGCTTGGAAAACTCATGCTGTTGATATGCATCGAATATCACAAACTATGCATTCATGTTTCGTTACGATTCAATTACGAATATTTATGTGCAACAGAATCATAACGACGTGAAACAGGTGAACCTTTTGGAATCTCTTTAAAATTGGCTCAGACAAAAATATTAGGCAATTGCATGTACAGAAGCTGCTACCTTATGATTTTACCTACTTGGATCAGTATAGAATGGATCGATGCCCAGGTCCAGCTATCGTTGAAATGTAAAAATAATTCGATAGTACCTAATAGTAGAAGCGTTCATTTGAGTTAATCTAAACACGGTAGGAATCGTTCGTTTATCGTTGCATTTTCATGATGACTATATTTCGATTGCAGGTGCGGAATGGAAACTTCTAACCGAAAACGAAAAGAGGCCATTCATCGACGAAGCCAAAAGGTACGCTATTAAACTATTAAATTAATAAGCGTCAACATTCTCCACGACTATTCAATCTGTTACCAAGTATTTAATAAAACCACTTATTCATTTATGGACGAAAAATTGAATGATAAATAGGTTGATTAACCTTTCGTGCACTATTTGTGGAATATGGGAGATTTCGCAAATATCCTAAATTCCTAAATTTTAGTTTATAATCGATAAAATGGACTCTAACGTCACCCACCTTTCGCCTCTCCACTATTCAATTACATGATTGAATGGTACCGAGATGAGATAATAATATTATGGTATCGATAAGCACGCACACTCGGCCGTAACGATTTTTCGATTTTTTCATATATGAACGCGCAGTTATGTTCATTTCATAGATTCCATCTATAGAATACGTTGATTTCTGTTGATGTAGGCTGAGAGCGATGCATATGAAGGAGCACCCTGACTACAAGTATAGGCCCCGAAGAAAGGCAAAGACAACTGTGAGGAAAGATGGCTACCCGTATTCCATCCCATACCAATCGGTTCCTATTGATGCCCTCAGAGCAGGTATGTCCATTATCTGTACTTATTATGTATAATTATTTCGTATGCGTACGAACTTAATAAGCGATCAAGAGGTGCAAAAAAGACACTCTAAAAGTAACAGTTGGGTATTTTTTATTACGGTGTCCGTATTATTATGACCCAAATTTCAGAGATCGATTGCAACAAATTGACACAAGGGTTTTAATCTAATGCTCTCTAAGGGAATTCAAGATGCTCTACGGAAAAACTGCATTTCTCCAACTTTCGACGGGTCTATCAGTTATTATCTTCACTGTAGTCATTAGAGAACAAACATTAAATAAAAGAGGCCATAAAGAGGCTCAATTAACCAATAATTGTACTCAAAATTCAAACAATTGAAAATATTCAAAATCCCTATATTTATCAATATTATTTCAGTATATTATAATTTTTACCCCCCAATACCTAATTGACACGGTTCTTGTTTTTGTGGTAGCTTTAAATAATCGACTTCTACAGACAGAGTGTGAATATTCTTACCGTAAAATGGTGAATCCCTGATTAGTAGTAGAATGGTATGCAATAAAAATCAAACTTTTAGTAATTATTAGGAACACACCAACTTGAAAACTCGATAACTGTCTTAAATGACCGAAATACTCCTCTCATTTCCTAATGACGGAAGTTCGCAACGTCTCCTTTAGCAAAACACTCAATTCTGCTGTTACATTTCGTCCCAATGGATATACGGTTACCAACGGCAAATGAACACGTTTTTAACCTTCCGCGAAAAAACCCCGAGAAAAGCAGTTGTAAACCTTTTTGCTGTTACTGTTTTACAACCAGCGGCGACGGTCGGTTGACATCTGAGAAAACTGTCTTTTTCGGCGGTCTCTTCTTCGACAACTCGGAAAGTTCGAGCTCCGCATTCCTCCGCCTACGCCCTCTCCGAAGTCCCCTCATATAAATAACAGGATTTTCATCCTTAGACCAAGAGAAAAAATAAAGAAGAGGGGAAAAAGTTTTTTGGAGATACGAGTAGGCCACTTTTTAGCGATTTATTTTCAATATTTCATAAACATTATTCCCCCTCCCGCCTCCGACCGTCAGTGCGACTATTAATTCGTATTAGTAGACGACTAGAGTCGGGTTTATTGACCATTTCTTTTTCCTGGGAGATTAGGGAGCTTTTATTTCTTCTTTGAATTTTGAACCTCTTCGAGAAAGCAGTTTATAAGGATCAGCGTTGAATCTTTAATAAAGTCCTTCTCTAAAGAGCGTATTGTTTAAATTTGAATGCGATAATCCGGTTGTTGTATTCTGGGACTTATTCCAGTCCCTGTCAGCGTATATCATAATATTCTCCAACAACCTTGCCAGCTTCATTCTGAAGATATATTAAAGACTGAAGTACGTTTATACTCGTAACATGAATCAACGGAACAGTAAACATAAAAGTGAAATGTATCATCTCGTAACAGCATGAACGAAGAATAACATTATTTTAACGATAGCGTTCTCGTAACATGAGTATTTCCAATCCATCAATATTAGACCTTGGCTGCGTAATATAACATCCGAAATTCCACTCAGATTCCCATAATTATTATAAAAATAATGTTGAATTCAAAACCCAACTATTTTAGGATACAAAATTGGGTCAAAACATTGCTGCTAATACTTGAACATAATATGTTCTAGAAATCAACTTTTTCAAAGCTGCTTATACCGTTCTGTACATAAGGCCGTCTAATTTCACATGACGTTGCATACTACTTATCTGGTGTTATCGCCTAAAAATGCGAGTAAAAATGTCCCTCTTTCAATTTTCCCATAAGCGGCACTGTGTAACTTTTTCCTTTATTTATTTTTTTTTTTTTTCCTTTATTTGATTAGCCTGATTTCAGTTCCCTTTTCAAAACCACATTTCATAAAATGAACTAAAATTATTATTGACGAGATATCATCGTTGATATTATCAACGATGATATCTCGTCAATTTCAATTATTGTCATGATGTTTCGTCTAATAGCCAAAATACCTACAAGATTGAATCAAGATTGTCAAAACCTAACAGATTATTGGGTTATGATTTGAAAATTACCTAGTAAAAACTATGTCGACATCGAACTACGTCCATAAAAAAAAGAGTTTTAATTAATATTAATCAATTTCTATTTTATTCAATCTTCTGGTTCAGAAACGACAAGTAATCAGATGAACTACAGGTTTTGGGTACCTTCTATTGAAAGTCAAATTAAATAATATTAATATTAAATTATACAATATTCGATAGTGAAGGTGTAATACTGTCTAAGTGGAAATTCGGCCGAAAATAAGGTTTTGAGTTACACTGGTAAAATGTGGCCTTTGCCTTGATCCTTTAGAATCATTCCAAGAATAATTACTACGCTGACAGTTTGTGAAAATATAGGGGTTTTTTTCGTCTCCGGAAAAATTTATGATTTTTGACTTGGACGGTTTTTCACTTTCACTGTCATATTATTGTAATGACGTTTGTAAAGTTGGTTAAACAGTACGAGTCGATGAATAATATTATGAATATTATTCAAGTTGAACAATCATCTGGCTTTTATTTGTCATAAAAATCACTGGCAAGGCATTTTTTTACTCTGTCCTCGAATTATTTGCTCTTTCCTCCGTGTATCATTAACACCAGAAATAAAATAAAACGTTCAATAACAATAAAAATTCATTTAATATGCAGTATGTATAAAACTGCTCTACAAAAAAAAGTGACCTGAATGTTGCCGGCCTCATTTTATCATGGATGGGGGTGTACGAGGGTGCTGAATCCGAATCCGTTGTCCGTTTTTTCCAATTGGGCAATTTTTTCGATTCGTAGACGTTTTCTACGGTTTTTTAATACAACTTTACGGTATATTTTCCTGGTCATCACGAACTTCGTCCAAAAAAATTATAATGGGGCTAGATTTGTGGGAAATTTCATGCTGAATTCAAATATGACCCCAACTCTTTTTCCACATTGATCGAAACCCTCCAAATCCCCCAAAACCCTACTGAAAAACCAAAAATAGAGTTTTTTTGCCTGTTTTTCACTTACGTTTTCGTTTTTGTCGACTCCAATGGACCTGCCAAAAAATATCGAGGGCAACCATTCGAAAGTTTACACTCTCCTGCGACGAATTACACCAAAACTTTGAGCACTTTCTATTGAACATTGAAATTTATTACTTTGCAGTTCGGAAGTCGGAAGACAGATAGGAGTGTAGGTACGCGTGAAAATGAAGGACATCGATGATTGCATTGCAGCCAATTTCAAAACATTAAAATTTTCTTTCACTGCAAATTCAGTGTCGGATGTTGAAATTCAGGTCGACTGAGTCGCAATCACTATTTTCCCCCCGTAGAGGATATGAAAGTCGGCGTTTTCAAAACGGGAGTGCGATAGCAATACAGTTATCAGTAATTATAATTGTGGAATGTTAAAAAAGGAAGAAGTAAGTTGGTAAATACCTGAACGTCAAATGTACAAATGACGTTCTCGTCGTGACGCGGGGTTCAAGAAGGCAGTTGAAGCGAGCAATATATGAAAATCCCCTTTCAGGCCTCTCTTGGTTCCAATTACCAAGCGACAACTAAACAAAAGCCCACGGCCAGAACCCTGAGAGAGATTCAAGTGCTCTCCTTCCCCTAACCCCACGATTTTATCAGCCGTCCTTGTTACTAATTTATGAATGTTCTGATTTTATATTCATCATCATCGCGCTCTCCTCGACGCGTTTTTTCCCCACTCCCCCTCTTTTAAAGTTCTCCCTAAGCCCTTGTCCTCTTTTGTAATTACAAGCCCTCTACAATGGTCATAATGCGTGAAATATGTTCCGAGTGGATTTATTAATTTTAGTGCCGATATTGAAAAGTTTCTCTCTTTTTCTTCCGCCCCTCTTCAGATCGCTCACTTGTGAATCATCACATGAAAACCCCAACATTGTGGGAGAGGATTCGTGATTAATGGCACGAATTTATCAGGAAGTTTATTTTAATTCAAGGCTGACATCCTGCTCTCGGTAAGTAGGGTCTAACCCCGAATCCAGAACCTCATTCACACGACCCCAATTCATTAATTCGTTCGACTTTTTGTTCCTAAACATCTCAATTAAATCCATAATTTGCATATACCGACATTCCTGTATTGTAATAATTGTATTGGTTTTGGCTGGTTTTTGTTGACTTGGTGAATTATTCACCTAGTCAACAAAAACCCGCCAAAACCAATACACTCTCCACAACATCTATCACTTTAAACAACATAATAATTCGAGGTTTCTTACGATTCCGAGCATAAATAGTAGCAATTGAATGACAGGCGATATAAATACCAACAGTAATAACCAATCCTATAACTTCTGCAAATGTTGCAGTCTTCAAGCGTACCATAGTGTATTAAGTGATACAAGATAGTACCAACAATAAGTGTGATTAAAAACACCAAGGTTCTAGAGCTCAAATCATTTACAATTATTGTACCAAAACTTTGAAGACTCAGAAGTTGCTTTAAACATATCTCCAGCACCGGCAGTTTTTACTTTTAGTTATTAAGACCCCGAGTTGAAATGTGGAATTTGCTTGTACAGTAACAACAAATGATCGTGGAATTGAAGAAACAAAAGCAATGTTGAGAAGGAATTTCGAAATGAAAGATTTAGAAGAATGAAAGTAGGTACGAGTATTAGGAATAGAAATCAAGAAGAAGCAAAACGGTTCTATAGCCCTTAATCAATCGATATAAATTGCCGAATTACTGAAGGAATTTGATATGGATCTATGCAGGCCTGTAACAAGTCCAATGGACCCAAAACAACTATTGAATAAAACACAATGCCCAAATACAAATGAGGAAAAGGAATTTATGGCTGAGCAACCCTACAGGAGATTAGTAGGAAAACTAATGTATTTGGAACAAGCTAACATGCCAGATTTGGCATTTGTGCTGTCCAAACCAGGACTGTTTGGAACAAATCCGGGCCGAATTCATTGGGCAGCAGGGAAGAGAGTCCTCAGATACTTGAAAGGTACCTTGGCCCCGAGCTAATAATAAGTGAAGGCGGTGAGGAAATTTTCTGATTGGGTTGGTTCAGTAAAAGACAGAAGGTCGACAACAGGGTTTGTCATCCAACTTAGAGGAACACCAATCTTTTGGAAATGCAACAACCAAAATTCAGTGGCTCTCTCGACCATGGAGGCGAAATTTTGGCCTGCATGTTGCGTTGAGATGATTTGGTTAAATTACATTTGGAAGTAACAGAAATAATTTTCAATTGGAGTATATACATACAGTAGAAAACACTGCTGATCTTCTGGCGCGTTTCCAAGACAGAATAATGAATTGTTCAAGAATATTTTACTGGAAGAGAAGGAGAAGCAATGAAAAGGGAGAAGAAGAAGGCAGAGTCTGATACACTCGACAAGAGGATCATGTGTTGAAGTGGTATCATGAAAGGATTGGACTGTTTATGTTAAATGTTCATTATAGTTTGTGACATCGTAGAGTTGTGTTCATGCTCAAATAATCATTATAACAATATCTACCATGATATGGGAGCAAATTCTGCGGAATGTCGGAAGAAATGTACCTATACCAGCTGATTTGTATAACTGTATAATATACGTGTAAGATATAATTACATGTCAGAACCAATAATTATTATTCCGAGATCCAAAATAAATGGTTTCGATAAATAAATAAATGAAACAGCTAGCAAGTCATCAATCGAAGAACTCGAAAGAAATACCGACAGCTGCAGGAACTTTTGAATTCGGAGCTGATCACCATCGCGTTTGGGCTTTTTGTTTGTCTCGTTTCCTTCAGATCCGGTGACTTGAATGCCACCAATTCATTCGAGTGGTCAGCGTCTCTGTACACATCCCACCGCTCTTTTCTCTATCACTTTACTCCTGAGATCTCCCAATCGGAACCGCAAATGTCTGGGAAGAAGAGGAGGAGCTTCGTTGATGGCCGATTATCCCGAAGTATGTCATCATCGCATCTACGCAGGCTGCGGTTCGGCCCAAACATATGGCGTACTAACCACAGGACCTCCCTTCTCACCCCAAAAACGCTCCGAAATAACTCCTGTGGTTATTTGTTTGACAAACGTCCCTAACATCCCAACACTAAGACGTAGAGTAAAGGATTGAAGAGTTCAATTTCAATGCAAAGTGGTCTTTTTTTTTCCAAGCATGGTACATACTTTAGCCTTGAGCTAACTGGCTAAAGTGTCTCGTTTTTGGGAGACGGCGATGTGTCACGAAATGTTTTCTTATGATTTTCACGTACAACCAAGCCGTTTCCGTGGAAATGAAACTTCTCTCGTTTTCATCGGACAGAAATCTTTCACCATTCGCTGGAAGCTCTCGATTTATCACGCATTTATTTCGCACTTGTTCTTTGTATTTATGAGAAATTACTCCTGTGATACGGTGTTAAGGGCCGAGTTTTTACCTAATGATTTTGATTTAACACTTATATTAGCAAACTTCACGGTATTCAACATCGGTTTCGTGATGCAAAAACCCTGAAATGTCGACTGTTGATAGAACTTGAAACAGCACTTGGATGAGAGTGTTTGTGTTCAAATGTCGTACAAACGAATGATTCTGAACGTAAGGGCAAGTCAAAATGATTCTCACTGATATCAAACATCTTTATAAAAAGTATCAAAGTATTTATACTGGGCTCTGAAGGTCAACACTGAATGTGAGCGATCTACGAGTAATTGCGCTTTAGATGCTTGGTTGTGCGGGAGGGTCCCAGGTTCGATTCCCGGACTAATGAACGAGCCCTGAGCATTGGGCTGGGGACTATTATAGTATTAAGTAAGATTCTAAACGTTGAGATACCCAATGTGGTTCACTCGAAGGGATGGAACAAATAACAACAAAATAAGATTGGTATACACCTTCCCAACTTCTTGAAACTGCAAGACCAGACCATGTACGAGGGCCATCCCAAAAGTAAGTTTCCCTATTTTTGAAAAAATCGAAAAAATGCTTTATTGACTAAAATATTTACATGGTTGGAAAGCTGCAGACCTGAACTATTTTTCCACATAGTCGCCGAGTCGTTCGTGGCACTTTCCATACCGTGTGGCGAGTTTTTGTATGCCAACAGCATACCAGTTTCTGTCCAATCCGCGCAGCCACTCGTTGACGGCGCCCCCAAAAAAGTTGTCAATGCCGGGAAAAGATGGTAATCACTCGGAGCGAGGTCTGGAGAGTACGGTGAGTGGGGGAAAACGTCCTAATCAAATTTTCAGGACTACCACTACATCCAAACAAAAAACTTGAGACCATCCGTAGGTTTCTACGACTTGTAGTTTTTTTTTCAAGAAAATAGGGAAACTTATTTTTGGGATGACCGTCGTATACATCATACTCGTAGATATTATCTTTTGGCCCTGGAGTAACAGTCGTTCAATGCCAATGATGGAACATTACCCCATTACATTCTATGGTAGAAGATGGTTTCAAATGCATGGTATTGCATCTTATGTAGGAACGCTTTAGCTTTTCACAATGTTATTCCCACATCAAAATTCTATTGAATGCGAATAAAATGTTTTATTTTATTTAATATTTACTATTCGCCCGAAATATTCAATTTGTCGTAGAAATCCAAGTAGGTATAAGGATATGTTTTACTAATCATAACCTAGCTTGTAATCACCTACAAAACCATATCCTTGATACTGAAGCATCAATTATATGTTTCATTGTTTCACTAATATCGTCAGTAAGAAGGTCAGCATTATAATTGTATTCATACTGATGTTTGCCCAGGGTCAATAAAAGCGACGACAAATAAATTATGCTCCTCACCTTGGGAAACGTTCAGTTTGATTTGGATTTTTCCGGTGTCTGTCGACATTAGGTTATTAGTGACGTCATGGAATCGTAGTGTTTCATCATTTCACGTATCAAAAGGGTTCTTCGTGATGTCTCAGACTGAGGGATTAAGTCAGAATAATTCTCGAACCCAATTCCTTAAGGAAAAAGATGGTAAGGTGTTGATAGTAGTGTATATAACTTCTACCATAGTGTATATAAATGTGGACCGTCGAGGTAGATCATCCTAATTTCAACAACAATAAATCCTAAGGTTAGTCGTATGAAATTAGGACTTATGACGAGTTACCTCAAAGTCATTGATGTGCAGCAACCTCAGAAAAATGTCGATATTCATGTTAGGAGTGGTGTGAGAGGCAATAACTAATTTCAAAAAATAGTTTACTATGGTTGGTTGACAACTCAGTTACCTCTCTCCTTATGGGCAATTCTGTGCATACTCGTTTTGACCACAATCTAACCTATGGCTGAACGCTGGTATGCCAATCTACAATATTCTTCCAGACACGTTACAATGACTGTGCCCAGTATTGAATAACTTGGCAGTATGTATTATAATAAATCCAGTTACAAGGGGTGGGTGCCATATGGCACATATCTGGAACATAACAGAGAGGTCATAATGAACACTAATTCAAAAGTATTTCCACACACGAATTTTCATGAGGAAATACCAACGATAAATACAGCAACGATCACTCGCATGGCCGTAGAAGCAACAGGTGTCACGCAAATGAAGGGAAAAAACCTCCGAACGCGCTGCGAGGGCCGTGTACCTCCGCTTCTTCAAATAAAAAATACAATTTTCTAAAAAGCGACGGCGCAAGTATTTTTAGGACGGTAGCCGGCTGCCTCACGCTGGTTTCCAACACAACTCGGAGGATCGTTCATAATGTAAATTAGACAACTCACCAAACTGGATACAAAAGGCGACCGCCGCTTCCATGTGTTCTCTTGTAGTGGGCAACTGCTCGTTCTACCAAACTCTCATTCTTTCAGGTTTAACCAGCCAGAAAGAGTGGGTGTGACCTCTGCCAATATACCTAAGGTACTGATAGAAATGCTACTATTATTTTAATAGATAATATTTGAGGGTATCACATTGGTATCTAAATTTTTCATAATATCTTACATGAATGAAGCTCAACTTGGTAATTCTCGCAGTACCCAGGGTTTCACATTAACGCACTCGACCGCCTCGCCTCGGATATTTGAGCTTATTGATGTTCAGGACATGCTATAGAAATGGTGGGGACTACCAGTCTGACAAATTTATTTCAAGTCATCCTTCAAATTCTTTATTATCAGTGCAGAATATCAGGCAAGGAGCGAATATATTCCACTGTAGTAGTTGAATGATACCAATAAGTAATTATTACTTCTGGCAGCGGCTGTTTTTCGAAGTCTCATACTGGTGTTTTAGAATACTTAATACTTTCTACTTGTAGACTACTCGTAGTTGGCGATGGCTACTACTATTAGATTTTTGGCTGGCGGATACGATGATCAAGGCAGAACAGGGGAAAAACGAATTAAAAAATCGCTGTCGAAATATTAGCGTACAGGGGGAAAACGCAAAGGCTCAAGCTGAATATCCAAACGATTGGATCAGGCTTTTCAACATTGCTCTGTGTAAGCCAAAGCCCCTCATCATTGAAAAAGTAGGCAAGTACCTTGTTAGAAACTGGTGCAAATTTTTAAATGCGATCCATGGAAACAAAGCTCCATTACCGTTGAAGAACAGGTCGATGAGAGAGGTGAAAATAGGCAAAAACGATCCCCTGCTAATATACCACACAACCAAATACGGCGGAAACTACTAGAGCACAATGATGATCCCTAATCCGAAAAAAAGAATGAGCAACAACGTGAAGAATCAGGGTCAACAGCTGCAAGCGACTGAATTTAGTTTTCCTGCTAAAGACTATACACGACGCCTCCCACTGTCAAATCCAAAATCCGACGAAGTCCAATTCTCGAAGAATTAATTGATGAATAAAGAAATTTTCTGTAATTCAACAGCTCGAACTCAATCTGAGGAAAATTCATTGATTTAAAAAAACTTTCATTTACTTAACAAATTATCAATATTTTGGTTCACTATTTAAATCTTAGAACCTAATGTGATAATAAATCGTCGTTTTGATTTTTTAAATCACGTTTTAATTCAGCAATAGGGTGTAAGATACCTTGTTTCAGACCCGCATAGCACATTGATACCTCGTTTTTCGTCTGCTCAGCTGGACCTTTGGATGTTCAATGCCATATTGCCACCTTATTTCAAACTTCAAAAAATCGATCAATTTATCTCATTATACAGTGAACAATGTATTTAATACTATTTTTAATGTATTTAACATTGGCTTAAGTGAAGAATACCAGCAATTTCCGAGGAAAAATTGAATCTCCTGAACATTTGGGAAAAAGTGAGATATTCAGTTTTTCCCCTTGTCGTTTTCAATTGTTGGAACTCATCAAGGCTGCAGAATGTCTCGGACTTATTTTGGGTTCCATCGGATTAGCTCTTCCTCGCGCTGTATCTCACATCCTCTCGAGCAGGTTTGATAGTCAACTGGTTTACTATCTGCAATATTTATGAACTACATCAATTCAAATAATCCGCCTCAAGTATGAATTGAAGTGTTTTCATAACATTAAGAAAAGCTGGCTTACTCTTGTCTTTATAGTTTCGTGTCAAAGATTTACATGATTTGGCATTATTTGTATATTTTGATGACATTTTCAAGAGTTACGCGGATTGGGCTTTGGATAGTTACAGGACGCAAACACAAAATCACGTAATAACCCGGAGAATGGCCTATCGAGCGTCCATTATGTGTGCCATCGAAATCAGAGAGATAGCAGCCGTATGGATATGTGCAAGGGGGGTCAGGGTTTGGACCAATCTTGAAACCGCAATGGGTTTGGACAAAAATAGCGATAGTTTTGGCCAAGGTCCGCTGACAATAGGAATTGAGTTTGGGCTCACGTAGAAGTGAAGAACATTGGTCCAAAGTCATAGTAGTGTTATTTCTATGATTCTGGAGCACTGACGTCACAGCGTGGACGGTGATCTAAACTTCCACCCCTGCATCGTCCAATGACGTCATCCAAGTTCAGCACAACCCCCGCTCACCCCTCTGCTGAAACCAACTCCCCAACCCCCTCTGACGTCAACCACTTCACCTCTCGCCTTTCCTTCCACCCCCCGCATGGTCCACACTACCCTCTGCACCGTCCACGCTGTGACGTCAGTGCTCCAGAATCATAGAAATAACACTACCTACTAGTAATTTTTTACCTAAAAAATGTATTTCAGTTAACCCCCGTTCAGTCGTCAATAATTGTACATACGAAGGTATAGGCAGGTACATTTTCATTCGACAACAGGTTTCGTACAGGAAACAGATTTCGACCCGTTTCGACACTTCGCATTGGTTCAAACCCAAACCAAATCGTGAAATACACTCAGCACCTTATCACCTTCTTTAATGGATCTCCTTCAAATTTTCTTGGTATTTGGGCGACCCTCCCATCTGAATTCCGTCCACTAATTTATTGATTGGATTCCCCCCCCCCCCCCCACCAGCAATTTTCAATGATCAAACAACCAATGAACTGACTGAGTGTACTGCCCACCCACTTGGCTGAGATTTATTATTCATTTGTGCGAAACATGAATTGTGGTACTAGGGTTGCAACATCGAAACCAAATAATCGATCTCATTTCAAACGCTTTTTTACTATCTAAAAATCCTATGGGTTTCTTCGTCTGTAGGTGGCGACCTATTTTTAAATTTCAAGGCTAATGAAGATAAGGGAATGCCAAAATGAATAAAATGTCATAAAATAGTTATGACATGGATATGTCTTATGGCTGGGGTCATTCCAAAATTGGCGCGATACAAATTTGTGTGATACAAAACAATGTGACGTTTTTTTGCGCAATTCCGGTGGTGGTAGAGACTTGAAATTTGGCCAGTAAGGGAGACATTTGACTATAAATTGAAGGTATAAGTAGAATAGATAAAAGTATCAAGTATGGATGTTGAACACAAATGACAAAGACATAATTGAAGAAAACTCGTCGTTGGATGGTAATGCTGCTTATCATTATGCTCTTTCAAAATCCTGATGTATTCGAAAACCGATTAATCCGTAACAATTATCAATTAATACAAAGTAATCGGTAACTACACATCGATTAAAATTAATCGATTAGTTGGTGACAAGTAATCGATTACCCTTGCTTGGAACGATGTTACAAACGAAATACTTGTGGTTGGATTTATTGAATGTGCTAAACTCGACTCGGGCACTAATGATTACGGTTGAACGTCCTAAATAGGTACTGGTGATTGCTATCCTTCCAGTTTGACACTCCCGGAAACACTCGATTACAGCATCTTATAATGAAGTACAAGTGGGAAAATCGGTTCTTCTACCGCCAGAGTGATGTTAGTTCGCAAATTACTCCCCACGGCCGGTGTTAGCTTTCTTCATAAACTCACCCAATGAAATACTGCCTTGGCGAAGGGCAAATTGGCAAAATAGAATAGAACTTTTATTAGCGGACTTTGCGGGTAAAGAGGGGGATGTCAGCGTTAAACAAACAAGCATTTGCTATTCCCTTGTGCCCTTTTGACATTAATGGCATCGGAGGCGGGTGTGGGGCTCGCGATATCGTTCTGCGGTGGGTCCTTCGCGATTAGCATTCACAAGGGTTTTATGGCCCAAGGAACAGGAGAGAGCAGCATTGATGCAACCAGAAAGCAAACAAACAGATAAATATTAAGTGTTATTCCCAATCATCCTGAAAATAAACCCTTCATTATCCGACGTCTGACCTGAGGTTCGACCGAACAAAAGACATTACTTGTTCGTCAAATAATTTCCCCTGCCCATGAATATCTTGGAGGTGAGCAATAGCGTTCCACTATATTTGAGATTATAATTGCTCACCTTTTTACTCTGAACGTCTGAACTTCATAGAGAATTTCTTAGCGCTTAGTCCTCACTTTGCCTCCGAGCCCCTCGCTGTTTCACAAAAGGGGGCTACGGAGGGGCAATAAAGTGGGCAGATTTATTGCTTCAAGGAGCGTGAGCCGTAAATCACTGTGTAGTTGAACAATGCGATTGAGTCCAGTCCCAACTTTTCTCAAGTTGAATGGGGCATCGAAGTTGTCCTTTCAAAACCGCCTTCCTTTTGGCCGTCTGTTTTTCGAAAGGTGCCAAATTGACCCAAAGAGAAAACACTGTGGTCTTCCTTTTCACAGAACGCCCCTTTACGAACAATCGTTATACCATTTTCCTCTGTGAACAACCACTGTTGTATATTGCGGTGTCAATACGAATAATACATTCTAAGAGAGAGTTATTATGAGTTTTTGTGGAGATAGGTATACAGCGCTAAGTTACCACACAGTGGATTTGTTCAAACATGAACCTGCCATATAATATTTCAAATGTGACAAAAATCAATTACAGTTCCACCCACTTGCGCGCAGGATTAACATTTCTTATCGATTTGCATTTCGGGTTCTACGTCGAATTCGATAGTTCGTTGGATTTTGATTGAATGTTTTGATAGATAAATGGATGAGTCTGTATTATCTTTCGGATAACATCCATAGCAAAATATTCAAATTATGCAGTTGATTATACGAATTATTGTGTGCCTTGAACAGTTGACAGTTAAATCCTTCTATTAGGAACTTACTACAAACAGTCTCACTTCGCTTGCTTCCCTTAGATAATAAAAACCACCTGGCGGCCACATTTTGGTCACTTGACGTGAGTATTTGCTTGTACTGTTCTTCAAACAAGAGGCAAGGAGAGAACTGGCAACAGAAACTTCAGACGGGGGTTAGATAAGCAAAGGGCATATAAGAATGAAATGCTGAGCTGCGTCGCTTATTGAGTTGCAGATGGGGCATGCAGACAAAAAGGAATCGTTCTTGACGTCCGGAACTAGGATCTTTGGGGCGTGCTAGCCAAAATACCTTAATTGAGCCAGTGAGCGGAGGATGAACATTGGCCTATCCTGAATTAGATCCTTCTGGGGCTGGAGTGAGGATTTCTGGAAGGCTCGTGGTCCATAGACAGGGCAGGCCCTTGAGTTTGTTGCTAGCTGCAAGTCGATATTACGAGAAATAAATGGCAGAAAAGTCAAAAGGCAATGCATTGTGAGAGAATCCGGTATCAGCCCAGCATCAGCCGGCAGGCTCATTCAAAAAGACTTTAAGGCATCCTCAAGCTGTGCAAACCCGATGTAGGTACTGGGAACAGAGGAGGCGACTGCAGTGACACATTTAAATTATACATCCTAAAGGTTATGAATCCTTCATTGAAATCGAAAATGCCAAGACGTTTAGTTGACTTTATTCGAGTGGAGAGTTCAAATATACTCGTAGATGGAAGGGTGATCATGTATAAGCGCCAATCCGTTTCAATCCGTGTTTAATGATCGTGTAAATGCGCCAAGGGCCTCTCGAGAGTTATTTTTGGGGTGTTGTAGAAGCGCCAACATCCGCCACAACCTTTCAATAGAAAAAATAAAGTACAAACGCGTTTAAAATTCTCAAGCTTAATGACTAGCTCTAGTTGAGGAGTCATTACATGCTATTTTTAGTTCTGCAAGCGTATTACACTAAAGATTATGGTCTAGGCCTTGAAGTGCTGCTCTCATGAATTGGGCGATTGTTCTCATATACCTCTCAGTATCGTCGATGGTTGACGTATCGCAATGTAAATGGGGTTAATACTCAATCCGCCCAAAGTGGTTCCTCGATAGATTACTCAGGAACCGCGTACAGTTGTCCGCCAGAATATTAAGAGCAAACTCGTAGTACCAAGGCACCAAAGTACTCCCTCAGGTATGAACAACCTTGTATAGGAAACACTGTGTGAGTGGAAGTAGTTACTCGTAAAACAATCCGAGTAAGAAAGGCTCAATTCATTGTGAAACGAAGTGCCCGCGATATTTGAGAAGAGAACACGATTACATGCTCGAGAAGGTTGAAAAGCTTTTGAAAAGACCTCTAAACATTACTCCATCCCTCAAAGCAGAGGCCGTCTCCATCTTTCCTTTTCGAGAATTGATTGGAATTGAATAATAAATGATGGAGTGTCGGCTACTCGTCAATACTCATTAGAGTCGAGGCCTCACAATAGTTATTTATCCCCTCCCCCTTTTCCATTCTTCACATCCCTTCTTTATCGGTTCCTACAAACGAACCCTCCACAGTACAAACAGAAAACCCTTTGTCACCCGAGTCGATTCCTCAAAACGAGGACCTGACTGATAATAATTTACACGTCTGCGCCGTTTTTCGAAGTTACTAATGTGTATTCGTATTCATTACCCTTGAGTATTGAACAGTTCGTAATTGAAAAGTCACTATTGAGTTCATGTTTCAATCTAGTTGTTTCAAAAACTTGTGACCAAACTTGCAACTTCACAACTGCTTCCTTCAGCAAATATTGGAGGGCCCCAGTTTTGTGAACAGGGCTTTTTCTTAAGGACTTCAAACCCTTACAAGGACGAACTGTTGATGAGAAAAACCAGACAACCACCTTCTTCATACGAAACCGACTTGTGGCTAGAAACCTGGTCATGGTATTGTGGCGTCGCCTCCTAGAACCTCAGGAACTACTGGCAGTTTTTGTGTCACAATTCTTACAGTTTTATGTGTGACAGAAGTAGTATCCACTTGTTGCCTTTTACCGTTTTGATCTCCCCTTGCCAGTTTTTTATATTCCCTTGAGGTGTTTCTCATACGAAACTAAAATTCTTGCTCATTACATCGATTCGCTGTGTGAAATTTATGTCGTAGTGGTGATACATTCCCATTCCTACAGTATATTAAATAATAAATATCAATCCTTCATGATTGAAATTCATAATCTCTGGTATCAGTAGAATTTAACAAAATATTAAACAATATATTGAGAGAACCAGGAGTCATCGACTATTCGACGAACCTGCACTGTTTTTTGAATGCGCTCCTTTGGCACCACCTCATTATATACGTCCAACGAAGACATAGAGTTAATTTATGTCAATAAGCCCTCTCTCGCTACCCCCTCCCATCATGTAGCCATTTCTCCTAGTGCTCGTATAAGAAAAGTGAAACCAAGTTATCAAGTGAAGTCAAGGTTCATCCATGACACCGGTTGCCTCGGGAACCTTTTCAAGAACTAATGAAGGATAAAAACATCCTATTGTGCCACACTGCCATTAATTGGACCAAATTGTCTTTTTTTCGGCACACTATGACATTACTCACTCAACAACGACATAGCTGATTGCTCAGCTCGTTATGCTATCATTGTTTGTTCTACTGCGATGACAATCGATCCAGCTTGATTTTGTTTGATAGGTCTCATAATCAACCGATTTATACGTGGACAATTTATAGGTTGGTGGGGTTCTTCCTACTTCAATCTACGGGGAAGAGAAAAATTATACTTTCATCAATTAGACGTGTCAGATGAGTCATTTAGCTGCAGACGAGAATGAACGTTGAATAGGCGCATTAAACGTATTGATTTCGTATAATTATTATTATACGAAATTATTATTACGATTCGTATAATGATTATAATCATTATACGAACTGAAGTAATATGCACTTTTCTTAAATCTCATATCATACTCTCTCAGAGATATGAGATAGAGTTACCTCAAAATGTAACAGTCTGAAGGGGAAGAAACGTGGTTGTTACATGAGATGTTCTTCATGGTTCATCTGCTCTAACCTGATAACGAAATGAGATATCGCAATTCTGACTTAACTATCGTCTTCAGCGTTAAAAAATCTATAAACTGACGTGTTACTCGGCAAAAAATGGGGACAAAATTTGTTATAAAACCAGTATTTACCAGTTATTTCTTCGAAGATTCGCTCATATAGTCATTCTGCATGACTGGATTTTTTTAGCATGAGGCCAACAATAAATATCCGGAATAAAGTAAATTCTTTGTTAGGTTGTCGGTCAATCCATTTTTTGTCTTTTGACATTTTATGTCTTTGCTTTGGCACATTGAAATAAAAAACTCTGCAAATTCTTGACACAACGGTTCATTATCTTCTTTGTACAGATCACCCTTCTGTCTAGATCACTAGGTCTGAATGTCTAGATCATAAATGTTAGATTAATTATTATTATCAATTTTATCAAGTACCTAGTGAAAATTATTATAATTTATTGTTGGGTATTAATAATTCTTATTAATTATTAATAATAATAATTATTAATTATGATTAAATATTACGATATAATTCTGGGGTTTTTAATACTACGTCGGTAATAATGTTTTTATAAAAGAAGTAGGTACCTACCAACAAATATTCGAAATTACCTTCATTTCCGTAGCACAAAACGCACCTCAGAACAATAAACTCGACATCACTTAAGCCATATGATGTTCCAAAGAGCTTGTTAGTATGAAAATGGACCTGTATTTCAACAGTTTGATTCACGATCGTGTTGTGAGGCACAATCTTTGAGCCGTCATTGTGAACGAACGGCTGGTCGTACAAAGCTGCGGATGGTCCTAAACAATTCTACGGAACAAACTCTATCTAAATATGAAATAAAAAACATACCGTTCTATATGAATTTTTCGAGATATGAGATTTTCAAATTTTCAAAATTTGTTTTGAACCCCTTCCCCTTGACCTAGGGTTCTGAAAAGTTTCGAGGACCATTGTGGGGTTGGTCGAAACCCATAAAAAAAATTTCGTAATTTTAACTCAACGCTAACTGGGCAAAGTGGCGCGGACGGCGTAGGTACGGCGGACTGCGGACGGCGTACGGCGGACGGACGGATTTTGGTTTATTATCTTCGATAATGAACCATTGGAATCGCCCAAAGAAAAAATTTTTTTAACCCCCCCTCAAAATTTGTTGGTTTACGTTTCAAGATACGTAGATTCAGAAAATCGAATAAAAAAAAATCCGTCCGTCCGCCGTACGCCGTACGCCGTCCGCGCCACTTTGCCCAGTTAACGTTGAGCTAAAATTACGAAATTTGGTTTCTGGGTTTGGACCAGCCCCACAATGGTCCTCGAAACTTTTCATAACCCTAGGTCAAGGGGAAGGGGTTCAAAACGAATTTTGAAAATTTGAAAATCTCATATCTCGAAAAATTCATATAGAACGGTATGTTTTTTATTTCATATTTAGATAGAGTTTGTTCCGTAGAATTTTTTAAGACCATCCGCAGCTGTGTACGACCAGCCGTTCGTTCACAATGACGGCTCAAAGATTGTGCCTCACAACACGATCGTGAATCAAATTGTTGAAATACAGGTCCATTTTCATACTAACAAGCTCTTTGGAACATCATATGGCTTAAGTGATGTCGTGTTTGTTGTTCTGAGGTGCGTTTCGTGCTACGGAAATGAAGGTAATTTCGAATGTTTGTTGGTAGGTACTTCTTTTATAGAAAAATTATTACCGACGTAGTATTAAAAACCCCAGAATTATATCGTATTAATTAATCATAATTAATAATAATTATTATTAATAATAAATACGAATTATCAATACCTAACAATAAATTATAATAATTTTCACTAGGTACTTGATGAAATTGTTAATAATTAGTGATAATTGACAATAATAATTAATCTAACATTTAGGATCTAGACATTTAGACCTAGTGATCTAGACAGAAGGGTGATCTGTACAAAGAAGATAATGAACCGTTGTGTCAAGAATTTGCAGAGTTTTTTGGTTTATTATCTTCGATAATGAACCATTGGAATCGCCCAAAGAAAAAATTTTTTTAACCCCCCCTCAAAATTTGTTGGTTTACGTTTCAAGATACGTAGATTCAGAAAATCGAATAAAAAAAAATCCGTCCGTCCGCCGTACGCCGTCCGCCGTACGCCGTCCGCGCCACTTTGCCCAGTTAGCGTTGAGTTAAAATTACGAAATTTTTTTTATGGGTTTCGACCAACCCCACAATGGTCCTCGAAACTTTTCAGAACCCTAGGTCAAGGGGAAGGGGATCAAAACGAATTTCGAAAATTTGAAAATCTCATATCTCGAAAAATTCATATAGAACGGTATGTTTTTTATTTAATATTTAGATAGAGTTTGTTCCGTAGAATTTTTTAAGACCATCCGCAGCTTTGTAGGACCAGCCGTTCGTTCACAATGACGGCTCAAAGATTGTGCCTCACAACACGATCGTGACTCAAACTGTTGAAATACAGGTCCATTTTCATACTAACTTGCTCTTTGGAACATCATATGGCTTAAGTGATGTCGAGTTTGTTGTTCTGAGGTGCGTTTCGTGCTACGGAAATGAAGGTAATTTCGAATGTTTGTTGGTAGGTACTTCTTTTATAGAATAATATTACCGACGTAGTATTAAAAACCCCAGAATTATATCGTATTAATTGATCATAATAAATACTTTCAGGACAAAGAAATAAACGGATATCGAAATATACATGTATGAGATTTATTCTACATACCTCCGGGTTCTTGATAGTATCAGAATACACTGAAGTTAATTGAAATATAATAGTAATGAACTTAAGTATCAGAAGTGAACTTTAGGGAAACTGATCGCAGTCGATGGCAGAGCAGAAGTGAAGTTGAGCCGGAGGTGGCAGCGTACATAGCGCCAACGACGGTTGCGGTGGTTTTAGGAACTAGGTCCACGGCCATCGGTATCCACGGAGTATGTATCACGAGAGAGGACGGATTGATAATCTTGACACTCCCCTCCAAGTCGTCATCTCGATGTCCAGTATCCCGAGCAAGGCAACAAGCTTCCATTCATGACACTCCGTATTCAGCATAGCGTTCTCCGTATTGGTCGCAGCATTCTCCTGGTTCTACATATCAGTCTCCGGGTTGAGCATGGTGGTGATGGAATCGACCAAATCTTCCGACTTAGTCGATTCTAGCTGTTAATATCAAAATAGAATCTGATCAGTGTTTATACAGCATTAAATCTCTGAATTTGACAAACTTAGCATGATTTAATGGCTTAGTTAGAGTATCAGCTATTTGATCATCCGTTGAAATCCATTTAATTTGAATATTTCCATCTCTATGTTCTTGACGCACATATAAATACGACAGTCTAACCATATGTTTTAATGTAGAAGAGTCATCTACTTCTGCTAGTCTAATCGCCGGTTTAGAGTCTTCATAGATAATTGGAATTAAATTTAATCCAATCATTGTTGAACACATGGTCCTGATTGAAGCTAAGTCTCGACACGCAGTACTCATAGCTACAAACTCACTTTCAGCTGAAGAAAGAGCAACATGATTTTGACGTTTTGTGCGCCATACTACCGGATTACCAAATAAGTAGATAATATATCCCGTTGTGGAAAAGCCTCTTTCCGCAGATAATCCAAGAGAAGCATCTACATAACATTCAATGTTATTATTCCCTTTATCAGAAAACAAGAGTCCATAATTTCTAGTTCCTCTAAGATAACGCATGATCCGGATTACAGCTTTCCAATCCTTCAAAGTGAAATTTGACTGACGTCTACTTAACATATTCGTGGCATATGAGATATCCGGTCTAGCACCACCTTGCAAGTAAAGTAGAGAGCCTATTGCTTGTCTAAACGGAATGGAACTAAGATCACAAATTTGATTTTTCTCCTCCTTTTCAATCGATTTATCGAATATCATAGGAGTAGAGACAATTTTATCACTATCAGGATCAAATTTCATCAACATGTTGTCAATATGAGATTTCTGAAGTATCCCTATCGTTCCTTCACTCCGGTTTCTAATAATTTCTAAACCCAGGTATTTTCTAGGTTCCCCGAGATCAACTATAGAAAATTCCTTTTCTAAAACGCATTTAACCTGTTTAAGTTTTTGATTACTATTAGTAGCCAGAAGTATATCATCAACATAGAGTAAAAGAATAGCTATTTTGTCTCCTGATTTCCACATAAACAAACATGGTTGAAATGGGTATGGTTGGAAGTCCATCTCGTTCACAGCTTCTTGAAACCTGATATACCACCTTCTTGGTGATACCTTTAGACCATACAGCGCTCTGTGTACTTCACACACATGTTTAGTCTTAAATTTTTCATCCAGTTGTAAATAATTGTCATAACCATCCGGAATTTCCATATATACCAATTTATCAAGCGAACCATTTAAAAAGGCAGTTTTTACGTCATATTGAACCAAATCCAGGTCATATTTCGCTGCTAAAATTAATAGGAATTTTACATCTGGTAACCTTGCAACAGGAGCATAAATTTCTGATAACTCATAGTTATTATTATCAGCAAATCCTTTGACTACCAGTCTACTACGATACCTTACCGATCCGTCAGCTTCAGATTTCCTCTTATGTACCCACCGGGTTTTCATTACTTTCATTCCTTTGGGCACATCCTTTCTAGAAATGATTTTCCAGGTGTTGCACTTTTCCAGGGCCTGAAATTCTGTATTAATTGCATCTAACCAAAGATCAGCATCAGGTGCTCTTAATGCTTGAGCATAGGTTAAAGGTTCTTCACCAGAATCTTGAAGGAAAAATGTTTTATCTCCTATATCGCCTAAGTCTTCAAAGAATTCACATTCATCATTTTCATGAATAAGCACCGGATTTTGTTTGTTTTCGATGCCCTGTATGGAATCTTCTATCCTAGTTGGTATTTGAATTGAAATGGAATTATCCTCCTGATTAATATTGGTAGTTAGCTCAGAATCCTTGTTACTGGCACCAACATCACTATTAACCTCTACTGTAAATTCCGTTTGACTACCGGGTTCAAGAGCCTTATTTTCATTTTTAGTATAATCACCATAGGTTCGGTTTTCTATAAAATCTACATGTTTTGACCTAACCACCGTTTTATTTTTGTAGTGCAATAGATGGTATCCGGTTTCACCACATTCTAACAAGAATCCTAAGTTTGCTTTGGGTGCAAATTTAGAAGTGGATTGAGTATCCAAGATATAAGCTTCACATCCAAATCGTCTGATATATTTTACCGTAGGGGCATGATTTAATACAAGCTCATAGGGGGTTTTAAAGTTTATCGACCCATTTGGAGTTCTATTATGAATATAGATTACATGTCTCATGGCATAAGGCCAGTAGTGAGTCGGAATACCTGAAGAGATGAGATTGACCCGGATTTTCTCTTCCAATTCTAAATTTTGCCTTTCAGACACGCCGTTTAATTGAGGGGTGTAAGGCTCGCAAGCAGTTAATTTTATATTTTCTCGTTTAAGCAAAGCATTCATTTCACTAGTTTTATATTCTAAACCCCCATCCGTTCTAATTTCTGAAACCTTAGTTTGGGGGCCTTTTAATCTCCTGATTTCTTCTAGACAAGAAAGCAAAGCTAAGTTTACTCTAGTTTTGTTGCCTATTTCGTAAGCAAATACATACCTAGAGGCATCATCCGTAAATGTAACAATATATTTAGCTTGAGACCTATATGCCACCGGTTTTAATGGTCCCAAAAGATCGCTATGCAAACGATGAAATACAATATCTGATCTATGTCTTTTACTAGTGAATGGCTTGCGTTTGGCTTTAGCCATTTTGCAATCAGGACAGTCTAAGATATTAGTATCAAATTTGACTCCTTCCAACTCCGGAATTTGTTTACCCGCTATCTTTAAATATTTTAGAGAAGCATGATTTAGTCTGTAATGCCATCCTAGACCTACATCGTTTCTAAATTGCAAAGTTTCATCCTTTTTAAACTTCTTTGGGTCAGAACTCCCCTCTAAACTGAGCCCCGGTTTCTGAATTTTTCTTTTAATTCCGGTTTTGTTTACATCTTTAGTGATTTTATCTACCGTATTTGTTTTCGCCGGATTTTCATCGCTTTCTGACTTGGTCATCAACGAATTTCCTTGCACCAGACTGAGTATCCTTAATTTTTCATCCTGATTTGCATTTATCATAGGAAGCGAAAAGGACAACCACCAAAAACGTCCATCAAAACTACCGGTTTTTAGAATGTCCCCTGAACTCGGATCTATAATTTCTAATTTATTTTTATCAAATTTCGCACTTAATCCTTTTTGCATTTGTTTCCTAATAGAAAATAGATTTTCTACTAGTTCAGGTGCATACAGCACACCTCTTAAGATCCCAAATTTCTTTAGTTCATCGTTATAATATATTATATCACCTGATTGTCTAATGATTAAGTCCGATTCCTTACTACTATTTGCACACGATATCCTGATTTCATTATGCAAATTTACTAAATTAGAAAATACCTTCTTATCCTTAACTATGTGTTCAGTAGCACCACTATCAGCTATAAACCTTAATTGAGGTAATTTACCATCCAACAATGACATCTCCGAGCCCCAAGAATGCATTGCTGAGGGCGTTTCCTCGGAATTAGGCCTGGGTACAGCAATGGCAGCCATCGTATTTTCGTCATCGTCATTATCATCATCGGATTCTTGTGCTGCATAATGAGCTCCGTCTGAGGTTGTTTTACTCCGGGTTTTTGAAACAACACTCCTCAATCTGTTCTGTGCTGGAGTCCTAGAGCGAGCTTTAGAGGTTAGGCGGTCAGTTTCCGAGGATTTGGTCAAGTTTTTTTTCTGTTTAATCTGAACGTGTCTTTTGTGAGGGGGAGTATACACGTTAGAACCAGCCTTGTGTCTCCGGATATCTTTAGTGCGACTGGTTAAGGGTTCAGTGCAACTCGCAGACAGATGTCCAAAGTTTCCGCAGTTATAGCACATCTTCTCCGTATTCCTGCAAGTTTTACTAGTGTGACCCTTAATACCACAGGTGTAACAGGTAAGGTCAATAGGTTTCCAGTTTTTGTTTTTGGAAGGTTCACCGGATTTCCAATTTGCTTTTCTCTTGAAAGTTTGCTTTCTTGAACTGGTTCCGATCATAGCACTACCTTGATTGCCAGCCCTTTCTCTTCTATTATTCTCCATGATCATGTCGAATTTTCTATGTATTCTGTCGAATATGTCACGGGTTTTTAATAGCGAGCCATCTAACAGAGCATCTTCAGCAATTCGTGGGCACGTCTCAGAAATAGCATTCACTAAGTTTCTCCGGATTGTCTTCTCGGTCAATTCAGCTTCAGGACATCTCCTGATATCCGTGACGAGTCGCTCGAATCTGTTCTGGAACTCTAATGCCGTTTCCGTCTCCGGGTTGAATCTAATATTCATTAGTTCAATTTGCAGGGCATGCTCCTTGGCTTGTGATGGAGGATCTACCGTATTTTCAATTATCCTCATGGCTGCTAAGGGTTCGGTTTCATCGTTGATCAGTGCCTGTAGTCCCTCATTGACATTGGACATGATGTAAGCCAAAATCAAGCTTTTCATCTGGTGCAGTTCCCTTTTCGTGTAGCAATCCGGAACTTCCGCTTGAGGATCGAGCAGGAAAGAACAGTCGTTACTTTCAAGGTCTAGCATAACTCTTCGCTTCCACACTACTACAGAGCCTTCATTAAGGGGATTATGACCGGGTTTCAGATTCAGCATTGGTGGTCTATAATCATCTTGAGCGTACCTTCGTCTGGGTTTTTGCACGTTCACACTGTCCCTGTTCGTATCCGTTCTTGAAATAGATGGCACACCTTCGGTCTGATTAGGATTAACACCGGATTCCGTATTTGAGACCTCGTCAGTGACCATTATTTCATCGCCGTGAGTACGACACACCGGGTTGGTTAGCGTGGACGCCAAAGCGTTAATCCTTAAAATGGACTCCTCAGAAACCTGCCGTATTTGATCCTTGATTTTATCAAATTTGCTTGCGTATTCCTTTTCAACCTCCCGCCTAACCACTTCACTCCTCTTTTGGATCTCCTCCTCCACGATTCTCCTTATTTCGTCAGAGTTCATTTTTCTCTGAAACAGATAATGTTACAGCACCAGATTAAGTCTATATTTTGCTCCTTGTTAAATGTAGTTCTACCTTAATCCGTAATAAACGAATCTTAAAAGACACCGAACTAAAATGACTCCGTGAGTTTAATACTCGTTGACATATCGTTAAATTACATTCTTACTTAAGCACCGCGCACGCCTTATTCTCTCCGAAATACTATTTTTGTCCCCAGGTCTGGAATTCGCTCACCTTGCGTCCCGAATCGTGATTTTTCGGGTTTTTAGTGTATAAAACACTGAGTGAGGTTGCAGTTACGGGGATGTTCGATCCGCCCCGCTATCCATGTCTGTATCCGTTCTCATAGAGATACCTTACCAGACATAGACGCGCTGTGCGTCGGTAACAGGGCCTGAACAACTAGCTTACACCTCAGCGACACGCACACACATAAATAAATTATGCTATGACTATCCCGCTGGTAAAACCCAATGTGAAAAATGCACGATTCATTACATGTTTCATCTCAGAGACTAATTCCAACCTATATCTTATTTCAAACTTTATTCGAAAACTCCGGGTTTGTTAAATTTAAATAAATCGGATTTTAGTTTCTTAAATCTCATTATTTATTAGCTTCTGCATTCAGCCGGGTTACTTCTGCTTGCCATCTGCGATACTTTAACTTTCCTGATTCTGCAACATCATACTGTTATTAATTTAAATACTTTACTTCTCTAAATTCACACACCACACTGGGGACGTGAGCAAATTCCGACCTCGTTAGGTCCCTAGGCTTTCATGCAGAATAGTGTCTCGTGTTTGCGACCGGTTTACCAGTAGAAAGAGGCACACCGCATTAATTCCGAACTAATGTCAGCACTCCGGGTTAATACCAAGCTAGATATTTATCGAGTGGGTTTTCTTTTTTTCAACTTATAAATACCGTAACTTAGCACCTTAGTTAATTTAAATGTATCAAGGTAACACTCCCGCCGTATTCAGCCAACAATGTAAACAAAACATTCACCGAACTCACTATTTTGAACAGGAATCAACCGTGATCATCTGTTTTGTCTTCATGACATCCTTGTTACTACCGGTATAATTTTCTTACATGCACGAAATACACCACATATTAAAAGGAAAAGTCAGTAGTTCCACCTTATTGCAAAGAAAAGGTTCAATAATAATTCTAGCTATCAGTGGAAAATCAATTTGTTGTGATAACGAACAACAATCGATAATGCTGATAGAATGTTACTTTGATACTATAATTTCGATCGATTAATCGATTCTTCGTTGAATATTCGAATCCGGGTTTTATCATGAGCCGTTTTATCCGTATTCCCCACTTCGATAACTGTAACCTACCTTAATATCGATTTACATACATCGATCTTCTCTTTCTACCGACGCTCTAACGCATTTCTTTTTATGCGCCTCCTTACTAATTTTTCTCGAGATGGAATAGTTATCACCCGCACTCTCCGAAATTTAAGAGCGATTTTCATCGATAAAACTGAGTTTTTCATCGTTATATCCTGCTAGACTTACGGACCATCGACTTGACTCGGGAAGCACACTCAGTTAAATATTGCATCATCCTTTTTTTGAAGCAAAATGTCCGCCGCCATTTTCCTCCTGATTTATGAAGCTCTCACCTGCATTTTCTCCGTTGTGCTTCCCGTCCGGATTACAGAGAAGAAAACTAGTATACTTCTCTAACTATTCCATAAAAACTATAACAACGAGCTTCCAGTTGTTATTTCCTGATTCGCACCGGATTCTCGAGAAAAATCACGAGCACTATTTCTCTGCATGGGACGGCTCACCCGTTCGCCGGCCCACCTATGTTAACATTTCAGGACAAAGAAATAAACGGATATCGAAATATACATGTATGAGATTTATTCTACATACCTCCGGGTTCTTGATAGTATCAGAATACACTGAAGTTAATTGAAATATAATAGTAATGAACTTAAGTATCAGAAGTGAACTTTAGGGAAACTGATCGCAGTCGATGGCAGAGCAGAAGTGAAGTTGAGCCGGAGGTGGCAGCGTACATAGCGCCAACGACGGTTGCGGTGGTTTTAGGAACTAGGTCCACGGCCATCGGTATCCACGGAGTATGTATCACGAGAGAGGACGGATTGATAATCTTGACAAATACGAATTATTAATACCTAACAATAAATTATAATAATTTTCACTAGTTTTTATTCGATTTTCTGAATCTACGTATCTTGAAACGTAAACCAACAAATTTTGAGGGGGAGTTAAAAAAATTTTTTCTTTGGGCGATTCCAATGGTTCATTATCGAAGATAATAAACCATAACTGTCACGAAAAAGTGTCCTCGAAAAGCGTTACCTACATTTTACGATAATTTTCACTTACAACCAAGCCGTTGCTAGGGAAATGAAACTTCTGTAGTTTTCCAAAAATCGTTCTCCATTCAATCGAAAGCTCTGGAATTATAACGCATTTCTTGCGTACCTATTTGTTCTTGGTATTTATTTTATTTTATTGAAATACACGGGCAAACGCCCAATTATATAAAGAAATATATAATGAATGAAATACATAATGAATATATAAAGAAAAAGAAAAATGATACCTAAATGAGAAAATAAAAAAAGAAAAAAGGATAAACTTAATCCAAAAATGAAGAAAAATAAACATCTAATACAATCGCCCAACAGTCTTCCTCAGTTTAGGCAAAGAATCATTGAACAAATCAAAATCCCCATTCGCTACCACACGGTTGATGGCTCTCTGCGCTCTGTGAATGGGGGACTTAAACAAATAGTTAGTCAGACTTATATATATTTTCATGTTATAAATAGATATAGCCGCTTGTTTTGTGATCAATTGCTTGAGGTTGAGGTTACCTATATTTCTGTTTTCATTAAAATAATACTACATCCAAACAAAGTTGGTCGTATAGGAAACTGGGATTCGTTGTTTTGTTATTGTTAGTTTTGATTTAGCCATCAGCGTGAATACATGTGTGCTCCGAATGTTACATAATATAAGTAAAATATGGTAGCACTAGGTTTGACGTACATAGATCAGGCGCTCACGCGTCGATTTGACGCACTAGGTTTGACGTACATAGATCAGGCGCTCACGCGTCCTTTTGACGCACTAGGTTTGACGTACATAGATCAGGCGCTCACGCGTCGATTTGACGCACTAGGTATGACGTACATAGATCAGTAGCTCACGCGTCGATTTGACGCACTAGGTATGACGTACATAGATCAGGCGCTCACGCGTCGATTTGACGCACTAGGTTTGACGTACATAGATAAGGCGCTCACGCGTCGATTTGACGCACTATGTATGGAGTACATAGATCAGGCGCTCACGCGTCGATTTGACGCACTAGGTATGACGTACATAGATCAGGCGCTCACACAAATTGATTTTTTACTGTAAATCGATTTTTTGACGTAAATTAGTACATTTTCATGTTTAATCATCTTTTCAAAAAGGAAACCAGACAAATTTAAATTTTTCCCTCGTTGGGATAAACGATAGATCATATCTAGTACCTACTTACTGCTTACAAGTACCTACTAGTCAATAGTATACCTACCATCTAGTGCCTTATTTTCACATTATTTGTTCATGAAGGTTCATTTTCGTTGTTCTATACTTGGCTGAGACTTTGATTGGACTAATTGATTGGAGTTTCTGATACTCCGCTGAGACTTTCAATCGAATTCGTTAACTCTCTAATTTACGTTAATATTGAACAATATTGAGACTGAGTGAGAAATGACAATAATCAAATGTGATAAGGAGGAATAAGGAGTAGGTATTTCCTAGTTTTAACAGCGTCATTGTCGTGTTGGGATTCGTCAATTTTCTGCCAAACGGGAATTTTGTTTATAGTCCGGTTAAACTAGTTTAGGAACGTAGCCAGGTGCGTAAGGAGGGGGAAATTGGTAGCTTGAGATGTGTACATTTTCACATAAATCAAAAGCTTTCCAACGAGTGGCGAACGATTTCTGCGCGATGAAAATTGCGGAAGTTACATTTCTCTACCAACGGGTGAGTTGTACGTGAAAATCGACCGAAATAGAAAAGTTGCATTCTTTTTCGTGCTAAAAAAAGACAGCTAGGTAGTTACTTGTACTTATGTAGGCCAACAATTTTTTTTTTTTTTGAAAAGACAGATATATACAGGTAAAATATACACTATAAATGCTACTTCCCACTTTAAGTCTAGGACTTGTGCTGTGGGAAGGAGTACATTGGGTAAGGTATTTTCGGAAAAAAACATTGATGTTTGTTAGACATCGATGTTTGCTGTTAAGGTTATGTTTTTCCAACCCTAGTGTCAACAAAAATATTTTTCTTGGTCGATTCAAATGGTTCATTAATGAAAATAATAAACGGAAAGGAGAAATTATAGTGGATAATAACGTAAATTAAATGGTTGGTAATATATATGTAGCTCCACCCCTGAAGAAGTAGAAGATATATACGGAAAACGAAATTAAAAAGAAAGGAAATAGCTCGTAATAAAGCGACACCAATAGGCCATTGGTCTCCACAAAAGGCACAGACAAAGAATAAAAGGAGAACCCTACACAACACCTCATCTGTAAGTCAGAACGCATTAGGAAGGAAAAGGGGAACAAAGAGCACTTAGAGCTCGGAGCTCCGGAGTATGAATGGGCGTAAATTAGTGAGCTCGACGGGATTTACATTGGGGAACGTTATGCGGTCGTGTTCTTCTCTAACCCTTTTGTCCGGCCATTGTGACATTTGTCCAAACAAGGCGGCATAAGTCAGGTAAACAATGGATCATTAGATGCCGGCTTAAGTTCTGCTCCGGAGATCCGGAGGTATGGCGTAGAGGCGGAGACTGTTCTCGAGGAATTCCAGCATTTTCTTTTTTTCTTTTTTTTAGTTTTGTGTGTTTCTATCTCGCTTCTATTCTCGCTTTTTTCTACCTTCCGAGCGAGCTCTTCGATTCGCCGTGTCCGGGAGTCCGGACTCTGGCGGTCGAGCGCGGTAGAGAATGATAAGCGAGTTGAACCCGCTACTGTTTCCAACTCCTGAAGGTTGTTACGTAGCAATTTTTCCGCAACGAGGTCCGCGCTCCGCATCCTCAATGATCTCCATTCTGACGAACGAGACCGTCAGTTTAAAACGAAAAAATCCATAGTCTGGCTATAAGAGCGAATTTTTGAAGAAATAACTGGTTTTATGTAAAATGTCTCCATTTTACTGGGTTTATAACTAATTTTGCCTTTCTTATCCCGAGTAACACCTCAGTTTATAGAATCTTCATCGCTAAACACGTTGGTAAAGTCAGAATTACGATATCTCATTCCGTTATCAGATTGGAGAAGATGAACCATGAAGAACTTCTCAAGTAACAACCACGTTTCTTCATCTTCAAAGTGCTCCAGTTTGAGAACGGAATAAGATATCGCAATTCTGCCTTCACCATCGTCTTCAGCGTCAAAAACCTTTAAAATCAGGTGCCACTTGTCAGACTGTTCAATTTTGGGTCATTATGGGTAATTTTCCCCCCTAAAACTCGCCCAAACCCCGTTTAGAGTGGCCCAATTCAGCCCATTTCCGAACTTAGTCTTTCGAATTGTTTCCTTTTATTTGAAAATTCGCTAATTTAATTGTACATCTCGTCAGAATGAACATAGAGACGGCTACAGAATAATCGTTCTAAATCGTTGTTCCTTTCAATTTTTAACGTTGCTTTAGTCGCTCCTCACAAACCAACAACAAAATACTTCAATTGAGAACTAACAAGGTCATGATCAACAATTATTGTTTTCAATAGTTTAACACGTACAAATTCCTGTTATTATGAACACCGAGTGGCGCATATCGAAACTCCACAAATTACTGAAAGTAACTGTCGTATCTCACTTTTGACCCCTAATTCCAGAACTGAACATACCATCTACAGTCAGACTAGTTTTCGTCAGGCTAAGTAAAACATCAAAATTCGAATAGGTAAAGTCAAATAAATCATTTTTATCTAGAACTTACAATTTACTGCTCGTCCTACTTGTATTGCACACTTCAGGTTTTTTGACGAAATCAGAGTGATTTGGGAGTATTTTCCTTGTACAAATGCG
The DNA here is from genome assembly GCA_963920205.1 of Stenodema calcarata. Classification (NCBI taxonomy): domain Eukaryota; kingdom Metazoa; phylum Arthropoda; class Insecta; order Hemiptera; family Miridae; genus Stenodema; species Stenodema calcarata. The sequence goes on from OY986049.1 coordinate 8,557,846, forward strand.
TGGTGTAAATTCCTTTCTTCGTCTGAAAAGAAAAACATTTAAAAAAACTCATTTTCAACAAATCGAAAATCACTCGGTCTTCCGAGCTGCCCTTCTCTGGTAGGTAAGTGCCGTATTTGTTGTGATTGTTCCGTTCTTCCTTCTTAGAAAACTTTAGGTTGGTACCTGCCATTTGTTTTTTTCCTCTCACACTCACAATGCCTCGAGTCTTGCAGCTGCATGTGAGCACACGCTGGTAATGAACTCATGCCACTCCACTACCGTCAGGTATAGTACGACGGCGTACTGTCCTTACGACCTGTCCATCTGATTGATGGAGTGCAGCAGGGGGTATCCCTGGGGCTCTCGTTCGTGGTAGGTCTCAACACTAATGACAATGTCAAGCGTATCTGTGAGCCAGGTATTTTGCCTTCGAAAGAAACAGGGGGCATCAACCTCTCTGTTTTAGTGATTTTGAGTCTTTTGTAAAAGGACAATTTCATGAACGTGAAATTCGAGGCAGACCGTGGTTAATGATGTAGAGAGCCACACCTTTGTACAAAGGTAGCGCAAAACACAATAGGCAGGTTAGTAGGTATCTAAGTGATTAAAAACCTTTTTAGTGAATTGACACGAGAAAATTGTTACAATGGGTTTTATGGTCACATGTAACTACGACAAGTTTTGAAATAAAGGGTCATCTTAATTTTGGCTCTTACTAAAAATGTGTCACTCGTGTGTTTCCATCCCTTGATAACTACCACAGTAGTAATACCGTCCACACCAACTCACAATCACACAACCACCAGAAATGCAATGATACACAATCATTCGTCGTTTCTTCATGAATGGCCAAAATTGTGCAAGATACCGACTAAGTACTACGCCAAGGCGATCAACCCGAGAGAAGCCGCCCTAGAATCCCTGGGTTCGATTCTTGGGCTGCTAACGAGCTTTACCAGGTCTTTGAGCTCTTTATGGCATTCGGGCTTAATGTAAAATCTTGAAAAATTTAAATGCTTACCCAATGTGGTTAACTGGAAGGAAAAAAAAATTATTTAGTAAGAAGCGCAAGAACAAAACCACTTTAGTGCCAAAACTCTAAGGGAGGCCACACACTATCATTTATTTATATAATTTATTTTAATAATTTTATTTATATAATTTATAACCGCCCGCTATGTCTGTTTCAGGAATGGGAAGTGCACAGATGCCCTCGTACTACAATCCTGCTGCCTACAGTTTTGCAGCAGCAGCTGCCGCCGCCGCACAGCAAACAGCGACGTCAGCCATCACGTCGTCTACAGCCACCAGCAACTTCAATAGCGTGAGTACAATATTCATTGCAATTCAACTGCTGCATGTTCGGGGCGGGATATTGAATCCAGGTCATTATGGACGGCAATCCCCCTCGTTAGTATGGCAAATTCCGACTGCGTTATTTGAGACGTAAGATGTGAACGATGTCCGCTGAATCCAAAAACGACCTGGTACTTTTAAATCACGAATCAACAGGCATCTTCGATTTCACCATCAGAATACCTATGAAAATCCCTTGAATGTTTGATATGAATGCAACGAGTTGTCTTAGTACGCAACTTGAGTCCCACAGAACCACTTGATTAATTTTGAAATGGGCAGCTTCAATATTGCGATATGATTTATGCAAACTGACAAATCATAATATCAATCCAAATTAAAGGAATACGTGACGCATTCCGGTACTTAGTTCCATTTAAGTGGCATCTATCAGTTACCGCCTTGTCGTAAATCGTTGTAACTTTGGTATTTAATATTCTCGACAAAAGTGTAATTTATCGGTTAGCTCTTTACCGAAAGATGCCAGTAAATCTAGCCATGGATATGTCAGTTTTCTTTATTTATGTCTGAGGAATGATTGCGATTAACGGATGAAAGCCAATATTCGCGACGCAGGATTAGGAGTGACGTAGTTATTACTATCGTACTTCATCCTTTGTCAGCCTCAGCTTTGCGCAAACGAAACGGTTGACACGACAAAATTAGAGGAAGGTGACATAGCATAAAAGATCGATGCGATACTAGAGAGGAATGCCGACAGTTGTCTACGAGTACAAAAGACGGGAGAAAGCGAAATGAGTAAAGGAATCGCGAGCGAGTATTGTAGCATACGGAAGACGGTATCCAATCATGACTTCGTGGAAATTTTGAAGTTTCCAGTATGACGCGAAACGGAAATATTTGAGGCGGTTCAACTACAGCTGAAAACGTCGAAGTCATTTCACAAAATGAATTATAGCTATGAATTATTGACGTTGAATCAACGAGGGGTTGCCGGGTATCCAGTAATCGCAATCTTGTTAGGGCCGTCACAGACGAAAACAAATCACTCTTTCGGAGTGTATAAGAAACTTGGGATATCAATGAGACCATATCAATCAGCACAGGTTTATTTTAATGACGAGAAACCCATATTTCTATAGAAGCTTTGGTAGCTTTGAAGAAAATCAGTTTTTGAGTTTTACTGCAACATAACTTTATATTATAACGTGTTGAGGGATCAGTATCAAACTCATATGGACTGCATGAAATATTATGGAGCCTCAGATATCCACCTTCAGTTCATTATTGTGTTCGAAATCAGAGAAAAATAAATACAATTACCTAGTGAAAATTTGAAAAGTACCGTAGTAGTATTATTTTATTTATTTTGTTATTTATATTAAATATGAACATCGCGGATAAATTATAACATAACTCTCCCAAAAAAATTGGTACCACAATAAAATCATTATTCCTGATTACATCCCCCACAATGAGCAAGCACAGTTAAGCGTGGTGGGACAGCCCACAATCGATCCCGGGCATTTGTGGTTCATATCTTCATATTGAATATTTTTACACGATACAGAGAGCAACAAAAAAGTACTCCTAAATTTTACGAAGGAGTAATTGTAAAAGAAAATGTTTTTTGGGAAAAAACAATGTGATTTATACTAGAAACCATACATAACAGAACTTCAAGTTATTGTATAAAAGAGAAAGTAGCCTTAAATTCTTCTGAGTTAAAACACTGGCCAATCCATTTTTTTAATTTATTACCCTATAAACCTTCCTTCAAGGAGTTAAGGATTGATGGAACCTGGTAAAACCGGATTCTTTGCCCAGACGAGGTATTAATTTTAGGAAGGCAGAACTTCTCTGTCATTTCCACTCTCGTAAGCTTCCCTGCTGAATTTTGGCATATCGCCTGCGGTTTTTACCGGAAAATAGTATTAAATTTCTGAGATGAAGCCTGTCAAATTTCATACGAAATTCGCCAAAATAAAATTCTGATCTACAACGATTCGGAGCTCTAGTTATACGAGTCGCTTATGAGAGGTTTCATGTGTGTCCTCAGCGCACCTATCCGCCCTAAGCTACCATACTATAATATAATATATTATTATATCAGCTGTGATTGAACCAATGCAAAATATACAGTACGAATCACCTCCGAATTCAAAATATTCCTCAGCTCAATAAACACATGAATCATATTGCGAAGATTCCACGTCACCTCATCAATGTCGTTCTTCCTTCTATTATTATAATGATGAACGAAGAAAGTTTGAAATCGATCCCCTGCTACCCCGGTACTTGTGAAAACCCAATAAAGAATGGAAAAATACCCATCTTATCCTCCCAACATTTTGTTTAATGAAGATTTTGATGATTTGGACCGATTAGTTGATTTCCTAATTATAGTTGTATAAGACCTTCTTGAGAAAGTAAACAAAGTTACTCAATCAAAAGATTGTGATATGTGATATTGTATACGTGCGTGTAATTACTACGCACGCCAATTCATTAATAGACCCCATACAACATTAGTTATGAAATATGATCAAATGAAAAATTATTAATGTCATGAAACTTTAATAGGGAGCTTCTTTGGGCTATGACCATTCCAGGAGAATCATATATTAAAAAGTCATATCTTTTTATATATAACACATACATTACGATTATAATATATTATATTATGAGGCCTTTAGAACCAAAAGTGGATAACTCCAATTCTTTAATTGTGTTAGTGCATAATAGAGCCGTCTGAATGTGTGGTCCCTACTGTACGTAGGCATTTATCTTTAATTTTGTGAGGGATCTCCTTGAAGTGAACCAGAACGGTTGGTAGAGGTTTGATACCATGCCGTTAGGTTTGTTGTAGGTACGTACTTGTAATCCCATTATTTAAAATCATGATGAAAATAAACTATTTCTAATCTACTTCCATTTCTTTCAAAAGCTATATTATTGGGTTTCTACCTACATGTTCAGACAAAGAACTAGGTAGTTATATGTACTGAAAGTTTCAGGACCTAAATCCAACTCTAATCTTGTCAGATGTAGCGTTGAAGACCACATTGAATATAGACCATTTTCAATATCGGCAACGGATGAAAATTCAATTACTATTATTTTTTACATATCTGGCAGTGAAATTAAATTGGGGTAGTTATGTAGCAAAAAATAATGGTCCACCCAATAAGATCGTAATAAGATGTTAACAATTATTGCGAGCTCGCTGAGAGCTCCGAACGCGTTTTGGTTTCTCCTGCACAATTTGGCAATCTGGAGTTATCCACTTTTGGTTCTGAAGGTCTCATATAACATTTCGCAATTATAGTATTATGAGATGCGAGCGAATGAAAAACGGGTTAAAATAGTGTTTTATGGTTTGGAAAGCCAACTGTTCTCCGCCCAAAACCACACCTAACCCTGGGACTACACAATATGTCTTGTCAATCCAATCCTACTCCCGATCATACGTTTGTGTGAGCATGATTCAAGCCCTATTTAAGGGGACTCCCCTCGTACGAAAACAGCTCATCATTCTTCAAATTCGAATTATCAATGTTTTGAGCGTTCCTAATTTGCAAAGGTACCTGTTGACTACCAAATGAGTTAATTCCAGTCTCGTAAGGGCACACGACCGTATTGATATTGAAATATCCATTATTTTATTCACCCCTGGAAGATCGGAACGCGCCCACCACCTGGTGGCGTGCGACCCATCGAACCCGCTGTGGAGTGTATGACGTTATCGTTGAGATCGAGACTACTTTACATCTTAAAAGAAGACGCACCACTCGGTTGTTTCTAAAGCTCGATTCCATCCAGCCGGCCCCTGAGGATTTATAGCCGTAAGGCCGAGTCACCGACTTCCGTTCGCGTGACGCGTCCCTAGACGATCTTCACGTGACTTCTTCGCCCTCCCGCGAGAATATTTATGTCGCTTCAGATGAGGGTAGGGACCACGCCTACTCGCCATCTTGAATATATTTATGATGGAAAAGAGGAAAAGAACCATACACCCTCTTTCACTGAATTCTTTGGGCTGATTATCATCAATGCTTTCAAAAATCGGTCTCTGCAGTACTTGAGTGCTGACATAGTTCGTGTTCTAGTTTTGAGCTCATATCTTCTCCTCATCACAAACACGGAAACATTCATGAGATTCCTTGTATTAGTCAAATTAGTTCAAATCAACAATTTTTTTGTGTGATTTATTTATTGCAACTGAATATTTGATACGTTTTTCATCTAGCAATATTTCATCTCGTAATAATCACTGCATAGGGTCGGATTTTCAGCAAAACCTAACCCGTGTTTGCAGCATGATCGCTATAGACACAGGGGTTCACTTCCACTACACAGAACAATTCCCGCAGCACAATCAAGTCCAGTAGTTTCTTAGGCGCTAGAGTTCCCCTTCGTTGTTTAGTCCGTTGAGCATCTCCAGGTTTTCATGCTTGTGGAGGCGATGTTCGTGGTTCCGTGCGTACTTGGCAATTGTTTCATTTACTGACTCTATCCTCAGATCTCGTTGTAAATCGTCATTTCGCATGTACCACGGAGCGCCTACTGTACTTCTCAGTATTTTGTTCTGCGAAGTTTGGATCTTTTTAATATTTGACTTTTTTGCACACCCCCAGAATTGTATCCCGTAGGTCCAGGTAGGGCGAGGAATCTGCTTGTATATTAGCAGTTTGTTGTGAAGAGAAAGAACGGAATTTCTTCCCATCAACCAATACACGCTTCTGAACTTGATCCTCAGTTCCTGCTTTTTCTTCTCGATGTGCTCATTCCAATATACGGTATTTCAAATGAGTTTATCTCAACATAGATGTCTTAGATCTAAGACTGAGATTTTTCGATTTGTGAAGTTGATATGAACTGATTTCGACTCGTTTTTTTCATTCTCCACATCTTAATCCACTGGACAATCCCATTAGTGGACTTTTGTAATTCGTGGGTGGTGGTTCCAACATCTTTTCCAGCCGATAGGATCGCCCTGTCATCTGCAGAAGTAGCAACAGTTGTGTCTTCTAGTATGGGTAGGTCCCGTATGTTCATCCAAGAAGATACTGGCAAATATGTTTTTGTCTTCCAAGGCCTTTTCTATCATTTTAGTGATTCGGTGAACTTGATCTAATGTGGAGGGGCGTTCTCTAAATCCAAATTGGTGATGTGGAATCAAAATTCTGCCTTCAATGATTGCCTTCAGTCGTTGAAGTAGTAACTTCTCAAATAGTTTTGACATAACAGGGAGGATGTATATAGGGCGATATCCTTCCTTCTCATTCAGAGATTTCCCCGGTTTGGAAATCATTATGACCTCCACAACTTTCCATTGGGTTGGAACACGTTTTAACCGGTGCGTTGCATTGACAATATGGAGTAGTTTCTGTAAGGCCTTACCGGTGGAATTTCAAGTTCGTTTGTTTCTTTCAATCCCAGTTACATTTTCGTCTGTAGTATGATCTAGTAATGGTTGGAATGTTTCGCTAAGATGATCTGCAAAAAGTTGTGCTTTCTGTTGATTACTTTCAGCCCAAGTCCAAGTAATAAACTTGAAGCTCTATGGAGAACAAATCAGTCGAACATTTCTTAAGTAACTTCACTGCTGAGAAAGGAACTGAGTATTCTCTCTATAAAGTAACCAAAAACATGAAAAGACCCAAATTTCACTCATCTCCCATCAAAAGAGAAATCAACTATTCAATTGAATTGTACGTGCGCCTTTTTGCGATTTCATACCCAGCTCCTTAGCATATTAATAGAATCTAGGAGATGCAACACTGTTCAATTACCGCTGTACAATGTGTGGTGTACAACTTTTTCAACATTAACATTTGTAAATTTCAGGTGGTGAGCTCTATGGAAGCCATGAAGTACTCGATGGAAGACAAGTACAGAAACGCCTACTCTTCAGTGGGCCACTTCGGTGGTTATGCTGACCCCAAGTACAGCCACGAGTACAAGAGCCCTTACAACTATCTCGACCCGACGTTCACAAAATACTTCGAATCCGCCAAAAGTATGTACCCATCTGACGTGTACCAGAGTCCGAATTTGGATCTGAAACCCTACCAACCCATGAACCTTTTAGAACCGAAAGAAGAGCCGGCACCGACGTCACCGGACGAAGGGAGAACGGAAGCTCCCGAAACCTCGTCGTCGTCTTCAGGAGCTGGTTCACCGGGGAACAACAACCAGTCGCCGTTCTACCCGCCCACTTCCCTACATCCCGGATACCCTGCGTATCAGCCGAATCCACCGACAGGATCGTCGCAGGAATTCCGGAGACCGCTGACAGTCATTTTTTGACCCTGACACTGCGTCCCCAACGGGAGAAAGTCGCCCTCCAATGTCTAGACGACTCTTTCGACAGCGAGAGGACTTCACGTTACTTATAAATATACAACTTTATTAAACATAATCATCTACCACGAAACCGAAAACGTCAAAAGACTAAATAAACCAAATATATTTCTCGACATTAGATTGGCACATTCAATCAAAATTCTCTCAACCCTCTTCTAGACATCTACGTTAGAATATTTCCAGTTATGCATATTCCAAACGTTTCCCTTCCCATTCCACCAACTCAGTCGGGTTTGTGGTATAATGCATTAAAACTTATTCTATGAATATCTAAGCCAAATAGGAGTGCCAAATGTGGTATGATTCTTGAAAATATAAACTAGACATGTGTAGTTTGGGCGTGAGTGGGATTTCGAAGAGGGAACATGTAGAACTATAGGTGACCTATTCCCACCATTTCTCACAGGTTTCGTGGTACATTACGCCCGAGATAGGAAATCCGGTTCCTAATGAAATTCCAAGCTCCAGTTATACAAATAAACCTACGTATATTATGCTAGACAGTATGATAGATTGTGCCATATACCGTAGAATCAAGGCGCTACTAAACGTTTATTAGATACTGAACACGCACTTGTATAGTTTTTCCACATACGTACCGGGAAGTGTACCTAAGAAATTTAGGCTCGACACACGAAGACATTCTTCAAGTACTTATCGTAGATTGTTTATTCGGTTCGTCTCAATTTAATTCTAATTTAATTTTTGATTCTACGTGGTTGATTTAGTGCCTTTTTTCTGCGGATATCGTAAATACAAAATAAACTCTGTCCCATGTAAATATAGATATTTGGGGAATCCTCGATGTTATTTAGGTAAAAGTTTACTAGGACTTGTTCCAAACGTTTTGCTGTTTCACTTGCTTTTGGTAATGACATTATTTCATGTTATATTTTGTCGAACTTAGTATTATTTCGTTTGTACACTACTGTCTACGGTATTTTCTCTTTAGAGCTAATTCTGTCAAGGATGCTTCAGGATTCCGGTGGTTGACAAAACCGCTGAAGTTTTCCAACATTTTAGTTTGCACAAAACTAAAATAATAACAAAGCAGAGATAATGAAATATAAGTATTTCACAATTTCTCTCTCCGTTCGTCCAAATGAGTTAGTTCTCTATTGTTATCGTATTTTGTTTGTTGCGAAATCTGTAGTTACGTAAGATTGTCGAATAGGATTTTATGGACTCCTTGGATTTTTTCTGTTTATTAGTTGCTTACTTATTTTTTAACGAAAAGTTCCTACCACGTAAGACCTTTTGTAGTTTACTTCGTAAGTTCTGAGTCAAAATATGGAAAATACTACTTACTATTCTTATGTAAACAAACAAAATCTTTCGTCCGGATCGTTCAGTCAAGTTTCTCTTACATCGCTTTTGGTTGGTATTCGTCCTTAGTTCGTTTATTCGCTTATTACCCTGTAATAGTCGGATGAAGAAAAAAAAATTGTTCCTATTCCTAATTATGTTTCAATACTGTTATATTCCGAATACTGTATTCTCATTTTAAGAAATATAATCCTATTAAAAAATTAAAATGAAATCAATGGTTCGTGTTGTCATTTTGTTGAACCCCATTCAAGTGAAGAGTGTCGGTTCAGTTGAACTCGGTCGTACTTCACTGTAAAGACCGTTTAGATCACAAAAAGGTTTAGATCTTCACTCCTACTCACACCGACTATTTTGATCGCAATCTCCTCATACCACACTGATATTTAACGATTAATTTATTCAACCTTCATTTCGTCGACAAAGCCTTATTACCTCGCAAGTATCATTTTCATCCCGAAGACAATTTTACCACGTTCAAAGTAGCTCGTGTCCGTGTGGGTGGAATTTTGCAGTCGAGTTTAAACTAATTTCCCGATGAGCTAGAGACTTGAAATTTTAAACATACGTCAGAACTCGATGACAATGCATTATTCCCCGCAATAAACAATATTTGTCTAAACAAATTAATTTTGGATCATGAGCTAGAGTCTTGAAATTTTTAACACGGGTCAAAGATGGATGACAATGCAATATTCACACGGTTCTTGGAGGTAGGGGTTCCAAGTCCTGAAGATATTATTTTTCGTGCAAAACCCTCCATCTTGCTAAAAAAAAATCACGTTTTTCCGCATTTGAACGCCGTTTTCTCAAAACATTACGGAGGTAAAAATAAATTTGAACACGACGTTGAAAAGCTCATTGAAAGACGAAGTTTTTAATAGAACAAGTAATCATGTAGGTCAAAATTTGAAATCTTGAGAGCAATTGGAATCTTTCCAAAAAAAAACAAATGTAGCGTAATTTTAAATTGTGAGCGGTTATAAAAGCATTATAAAAGCAACTACAAATTATCGATCGAACTTGAAAAGAGATGTTTCTTAATGGAAATTCAATGAGCTTTCCAGTGGTGTTTTCAGTTTTTTTGAAACTTGAATGGTCCTGGAGATATGATGATTTTACTGCGACAATTCACAAGAAACACGCGTTTCAGTGAGATAAAACACAAAATTTGTAATGAGGTCTCACTATGGTTGAGTATCGGACATGGGTTCATAAAGCTTTTTTGTAGGGTTTGAGGTCTAGAAACACCTCCCCGATTTTCCGACATCTTTCACCAAACACCCTGTATTTAAAACATCCATGTCTTTAGCTCATCGGGAAGTTGAAAAACAAACTTTGTTCAAACGTGAACTATAAGTTCAACTGGACCCCTTCCCACTAACCTAAGTTGATTCACCGATTGGTAATGAAGAAACATCCCTCTTAAATGGTCTTCAGAACGTCACTTCATCGTTATCAAATATGAACTTGTGGAATCGATCAGGAGAAAATTTTCTGATAGTTTACGTTTTAAGGTTCACACGAAAAGTTTTTTTTTTTTAAATAATAACTAAACTTATAAATTCCCTCGTGTAACATGTTGCAGGTCACCCCCCACTAATAAGAACGAATTTATAATTTACAACAACAAGAAAACGACATAGATAGAATAAATACGTAGTAACAATTCTTCGAATAATACATAAAATGAATGAATACGTTTGGCACGTTTCATAGGAATTTAAAGAGTTAATGTTTTAATCGAATTTGACATGTTTTATTGTTGGTAATTACTCAGAGCAGGTCTGGTGGCCTTTTAGATGTTTGGCGTTTTGGACGTCGCTCCGGTCTTGGTGGCGGAATATTCGGGGTGATACGGAATATTCGAGTTGAGCTCATTTGGGTGTTTCGCAAAGTCATGCGGAGTTTTGGGTAAGTGGGTCATTCTCATATTATTTGACCATTTGATGTCCACAGTCTTTAACGTCGTTTTCTACATGGGTTTTTTTTCAGTGACCTACCTCTAATACTTTGAATGTAGAGCCGAAAAACTGGAGTGTCTCATTGTTTGGTGAAAACAAATAATCACGAGTGTTACCATCAGTTCTGGGCAACACCGTTCACTGGCGGGAAAGATTGCTACCAGCTATCAGTCCAAGAGCTGGCAGGCCATGTCATCAATTTTTATCGAAAAACATGGTATGTCACAAAAATTATTCATCATGAATTTTACGACTATTGTATTGAACATTTCAAGTCCATTTAAACATGCGAGTGCTAACTGCAAAAGACGTAGTTTAGGGACATTTATTTTTGGGTGGCCCCTCATATCTGTCCAGCTCTTCATTAGGTTAAGATTAACCTTTTTGTGTAAAAACACCATGAGAGTTACCATTATGCAGGTCTCAGGATGGATGAAGACGATGAAGCTGATATAGACTACACACCGATTTGGGGAGTGCTGCCTGATCCCAAAATTGTACTAAAAGGAAACGGAGTTTCTTATAAATTCTTAGGGTCGGTTGAAGTGAATTAACCTTCTGATGAGGCTGAATTTGTTATAAATAACTAAGGAGATTTTTAATGTGTACCTATCTATATGGTAACTAGTCATATGTATTCAAGTTATACGAACACATGTTACCTACTTTATTCTACCTCTGCAAATTCTTGACAGAACGGTTTATTATCGTCTATCAGCAGATCACCCTAATCTATTTAACGATAGGATATATGAAACTCTACCTCAACATCCAAATAGGTTGTTTATTGTTTAAACTATTTTACAGTCAGGAAACCTGGAGAATATTGCAATTTCATCCATTTGTGACCCATGTCTAAAATTTCAAGTCTCTAGGTCAACGTCCAAATTTAATGGCCGAATGCTCAAATTATATGAGAATGACCCAAGTAGCCTTCGTAGGTCTCTGTGGAGAAGAGAGTTTCTGACATACTTACCATGGTGCGCCCGAAATAACTCGAAGTCGTCTATTTTTGAAACGTTTGAATGCTTTTAGTCTGAGAATGAGATGCTGAGCACCATACCTGGCATCCTTATAGCCAGGTAGACCGTTAAGTAGGCTTGACGTAGTGGTTGTGGTGACTTGTTGTTGAGCAGAAAGTGCAGTTGGCGAAAGTGGTGCCTCAATCGGTGAAGTATATCAGTGATGTGGGCACACCAAGTCAGCATCTTATCAACCTGCAGACCAAGATATCTTACAACGTGTTGGCAAGGTATTGGTGCTTCATCCAGCTGAAGGAAGGGGGATATAGCGTTTCATTTATATGTGAATTGATTGAGAGTGGATTTTTGTGAATTCAATTTTGTTCTCCAGCGACGGCACTACATTCCCAACTGGCCCATGATGCTTTGCAGCTCAGCAAGTTGTACCAAAAGATACAAGAAATTTTACAAAAATGTGAAAAGTAATCCTCACGTTTCCAGACCACTTTCGGTCCGAGAGAAGTGAACCGAGTGAGGGCAGAGTGAAACACTGAAGAATATCTCGACAAAAGAGATTATTAGTTGTTTTGCAAATCTGAGTTGCAGGCGGGAAACACCGCTCGGGGCGGTGGTTGCTGCATTGTCACCGGCAGGAAAGAGCTTTTGTCCTCAAGCCGTGTTCGCCACAATAGGTGGACAAGTTGGTGTCAACCGCTCAAACCGCTCTCTGCTCCCTTCGCCGTGCAGTCTGATAGATTTACATATAGATTAGTCTGACAGCCCTCGCTTTTCTGTGTTATTATCGCCCATTCATTCCCGCCACCCCTTCTTCGCAGGCAGGCGACTTATCGGAATGGAGTTTGAGGCTTTAAAGTGGCGTGCAGTGATCGCTGGTGAGCAAAAACGGGTAATTTCGTTTCACAAGACTCGTTGAAATTGAAAATTGTGGAGCATCCACGTGCAGTTTCATCAACATAGTGGTCACAATTTTTCGGACAACCCTTAGATTGGGGCCCGTTGTTTTCGTGTGGTCCAAAGGTGTATCCACACTAGTAACAAATACTGGTATAACAAACGTTATGTAACTTATATAATGAGGTTATACCACTTTTTTCAGGTTATAACATAGCCTATATTATAGCGTGTTATTTATTACCCGGGAAGGTCGGCAAAGGTCAAAGAAAACGTTGATAGCATCGTTGTAGAACAAGTAAGTCAAGCTTCGATACGAATCTCAACGTCCCTGTGGAGCCTCTCACTCCCAGTTATAGCTCATTGAAATTTAGTATCCTGCTTGGAGATTTGATAACCAACATTTATCAGTACTAATTCAAAATCGGAACTACTGAAGAATTTTCTCATCATCCCGAAGTTTCCCACTCATGGTATCTTCTGCAGATCTTTCATCAGCTGTGTTCCGCTGTACTGATGTCGAGCTTGGAGTGACGGTCACACCCAGTGTCTCCACGTTATTTGCTAAAATAACGCATGCAGCTGCCACCAGCACAACATCTTCCACAGACGAGGACATGATTTCTACTGAACCGATGAATATTGGAGAGTATTATTTTATAAAACATGTTGCAAAATATAAAAACATTGTTATTTGTTACTAGTGTGGTCTCTCTCTTGAATGATTTCCCCCCCAAAATCGCTCTAATTTTAGACACTTGATTAAGTGATTGAGTTAGTAGGACTAACCTACTCTCCAAATGCACCAAATGCAGCTGTGAGAATAATGCATACAGAACGTTGTACTAGACAGAGTAGAAATATTTGTTGAAGCCTCGAAGGTACGTTTCCGTTGAACAATAAGCTGATTCTAAAAAATCGATTTCGATTCCAACTGATTTATTCATTTGGGATGAAAAGGCTCATTTACAAGATCCATATTTGACTCGGAAAATACGAAAAAATAGCGAAATGTTTGATTTTGATTGAAGCAAATCAGTTCACTTGGGACGAAAAGGCTCTTTGACAAGATCAATATTCGACATAGAAAAGAACGAGAAAATTAGTGAAATTTTTGATTTAGATTGAAGCAAATCAGTTCATTTGGGACGAAAAGGCTCTTTGACAAGATCAATATTCGACATGGAAAAGACGAGAAAAATAGCGACATTTTTTATTTAGATTGAAGCAAATCAATTCATTCGGGACGAAAATTTCAAGGCTCTTCGACAAACCCTCTAATCTCTCAGCTGCTATAAACTTGCGCCTTGTCGCTCCCAAACATTTTTGTTATAATAACTCACTAATTTCTGCCCCTGGGCTACAACTTTTTGTGCCCGAATCAGCTATTTTAGAGTCATACAATTCTCAGTGAGCTATAAGCGGAAAAGTAAATTACTGTTGAAAGATAAGCAACGATCATGGTTTTTCTTGGGTAATTTGAAATGAACTGATGGTGGTTTTTTGTCAAAACATCCTAGCAACAATAGTTGGTTGAAGTTCGTTTAACGCTGGTAGATTGCAGCTTCGACAAACTCCATCATGACTTGGCTATCTCCGGATTGGGCGTGTAAGCCCCCAGGAGACCCCGTTTTAATCAGCGTTCCGCAGGGGTTGCTTCCCTTCCTTTATTATTTTGACCCTTCACCACCTCCGGAAAAGAGCAAGGGCAAATTCCGGGGAATGAGAGGACTGAAAAAGAGGATTGCGAGGAAGATGAAAAGCGCAGGAGCGTCGGAGGCCGGTCCCTAGGGATTGCTATGGTCCTGAAGACAATGGATGGAAACTCCGAAATGAACAACATCGCCCCGCGCTGACGTCCGGAAACCACTCGATCGCTGGTGAACGCCAAAACTCCAATAGTGCGAGAGCTTTAGATAACCTGTGAATCACAGGCTGTGATAACATGGATTGACTTAATTGAATCATTACGTTGGAGGGTCTCACGCTTGAACCAAACAGGGTGTGGTTTGCTGTGAGGGGTTGTCCTTGCAAGTGGATATATTGTGATGGGCATTCCGGTCCATCACAAATATTTGGAACGTCAGCGCAACGATGGTGAGTGGAACTGACACAAGAAAATCAGCATCGTCGAGGATTCGTTAACAGCAAGACCCAGCTGCCAAAAAATTTCCAGTTAGATCGTTTTGGATTCACATCAGCCATTTTCTAAATTGGAAAAACACTACCCCATCGCCCCCTGAACTGTCCCCCCCCCCCCGCCCATGCGACGGTCATCCTAACTATCTACAATCTGCACAATAGTCATTTTGGGAGCATACTATTCGCCAATACGCATCGATGGATCGATGCTTGCACCTTTTGGCGCCCAACGATCCTCTGAGTTGTTACATCAAAATATATATTATATAAAGGAATATATTTGAATCTGCGAGTTAACAACATTAGGTATTTCAATAATTGAACAATTATTGTTTATAAGAATTTAAGTTCAAAGTCATAAGAGGACCTCAAACCTGATTAAGCTCGTTGCCAACCCAGGAATCGAACCCAGGATTTATAAGGTTCATATCCTCGAAGCTTACCAGGCCGTAAATCGTGGCGTTTAGATGACACTCGGGGTTTTGACGAATAAAGAAAATATGTCGGTCTGCCGTACTTTTCCCATTTGAAATTGACCTAAAATTTGACCTTAAGTTTGATCCTTAAATCTTTTCATAACCATAAGTCAATTGGAAATAGATTTTGATATGTTCCTATTTCGAAATTGTTGAATGGGAAAGTATATTTTTTGTACAAAATTGAATAGATTTTGATTCAGAGAAGGTTTTGGGATAACCCGGACGTTGTAAGGTAAACGCAAAGGTAAAACCAATTTAAAAAGTCCTCAACATGCGCGTGAATCAAACTTTAGGTCAATTTTCGTACCTACTGAGGACACGGTTTCTAACGAGTAGTTTGGAAATTACTTCTTGATATTTATATGTTTATATGTTTATAAACTATTACAAGATTATTGCGTGATGATATATGATATCATCAATACAAAAAATTTAAAATAATTCATAGTTCCTATTATTAATTTATTCGTGATTTATGTCAATAAGTTATTATTAGATCAGCCTGTATTGCATTGGAAAACTACAGAGACCCTCTCGGAAATTACGATCTGGCAAACACAGTAGTTTGTTGTATACAAGGAAATTATATACAGAGCAGTCTTGACAGAAGGGTGAATAAAAGAAAAGAATACAGAAAAGAATAAACATTGTGGAAAACTTTGCTTTTTTTGTACATACGATTCAGAATTGACTCCACGGTTCGCCAAGAATCCTAGAATTAAAATCTGCAGGTTGCAAGGGGTATTATGGTTCTCCGTTGGATGCTAACGAATAAGATGATTACTTGGAGCAGTAGATGGTTTATTGCGATAAATAAGTTGTGATAGAGGCTGAGAAGTAAGAAACACTGCGGCCGCCAGTCAGTGTCTTCCGCCACTTTCCGCATCAGTATTGTTGAAGCTTTCGAAGACTATTGCGGTGCTACCAGCGCGGATGGATGGGATGGGAGTTGAGGGCGCGAAGTGTTTCTAAGGGAATTCATTTACAAATGGAACTGGAATAGGCCTTAAATGGAAAAGAGGGTTCGGGTAAAGGGGTGAAGGGCTTGTTCTGGTCTGGAGAAAAGCTATGGCCAGAAGAGGATGAAGGGATGAAGGGATACTGGATGGACCGAGGGTGGCGGTGTTCGGGATCGATTCTCCGGGGCCTCGACGTGTATTGTGATGTTGACAACAGCCTTCCCTCCTCGGCCTCAAGCCATCTACTACGTACAATTCCTTATAACAACACACAGTCCCAAGGCATTCGTTTCCTAATAAATAGACGCAATAATTACCCTTCAAGTCATCCCCATTGAAACGCAGTTATTGGCTGGAACTCGTGTTGGGATGAGTCATGTGGTAATCGCTCCTTTCAGCTTACATAAACACAGCTCACCGTATTTTTGTACAAATTAAAGAATTAATGGGATTTAGTGGGATTTTTTTTCTCAACAAGTTCTCTGGTGAATCGTCTGTATGTAAATATTTCAGAGTAGTGGACGTACTAGAGCAGAATGCTAGGTCAGAATGAAGTGTACAGTTTTCAGTGTTAACCTGTGGAGATGCAGGGGAGTGGTGCTTCGAAATGGTGTTTCATTGGCTTTTTATTGTACCTACATCTCGACTATTCTGTTTGACACATTTTGTCCCTTTTGATACATATCTCTATGAAAAATTTTGGAATTCGCTGAAAAAAAAGAAAAAAAAAGTACACCACATAAATCACTGCAGACAGAAGTTTGCCACTTCTTGTGAAATGACCCAGTCACTGATAAGAATACTCTGATACCAAACCAACCAAAAATAGTCTGATACCAATTCCCTCTGAACTAATGAACCCATCGTTCTGAAAAATACCCTCCAGTTTCGAACGCGAAATAAATATTCTCTGTTCACTAGTCAGGTCCTGAAAAGCATTTGGACTTAGCATTCACAGCAGAGGTAGCTCTGAGGAGGCGAAAGGCGAAACGTCTAGTCAAGATGGCATCTCCACTCTATGTTTCCCGCTTCCCCATTTCAATTCTATTTACGAGAACATCATAATCACTGCAATGGGCCAAAAACCAGTAGAAAACTACGGAATCCGTCAGTTTGTTACGCTTTATATCCTATTAGCATATTTGAATTTAATTACAGGCCATTTCATGTTTTTGAGATGTGATGTTTTGAACATTTCAACCCATATTTTGCACCCCTTCCAGGATCAAATTTCCAAGATCATTGTCCGAGCCCACACGCCGAATTTCAAATGTTCTCGCTAAAATTTAAAAGGGCAAAGGTTTGTTCAAAATTTGATTTTGGGATTTGACGCATTTTTAAATGTAAACCACATTTAGGGGTTACACTTTGTTTCTTGGTCGATTTTAACGGCTCTAACGGTCGACTCAAAGTTCCACTAAAAACAAAACACACTGTTATACCTACCGGCCTCGGCGTGCAAAACATTGTCATTAATGAAGAATATCTAGAGGTCCACTTCCTTGTGGAGTTGAAGGCGGATCGAGATGGTATCACCAAAATCAGCAGAAACCCGTATTTTTTAAAAAGAATTTCTTCATCTACAATGATTACCTACCTGTCAATGAAAATATGAGATTTAAAGTTTAAAAGAACGAACAAGAACCATTCCTTCAAAAAGTCGCTCATCAGGTCATGCTGCACGACGAACGTTTTTATCCTCCAGATCTTGGTCGAGGGTTATTGAAATATTTCTTGAGCGTCCGTGGCGCTTCCGGAATTCCTGAATTTTACTTCATGTTCGGTTGGATACAATTATTTAATTTTCTCGGTCGAAAACAGAAAACTAATTGAAAATGAAACCAAGTACTAAGTCGAATAAACGAGGAGAAAACTCGAGTGAGTCAAATAAATCCCAACCGCTGTTGAGCGTTCGGGATCCTGGAAAGATCTCGAGAAAAAGGGGGATATTTAGTGACGAAAATGCCAAGTACAACGACCCTCATATGCAAATCCTATTGTCGTGAGAAGGAGGAAAGAGGGAGTTACACAAGGAAGCGAAAAGCGCGCTTGGGCCCAACATAGTAAACTACCGATAAAATATAACAGCGCGCTCTATTGTTAAGCCTCGAAACCATCCCCGCCCTACCCCGGATCTGAACTCCTTTTTAAAAGAGGGAAAAAATGTCCCATTTGATATACACAAATAGGGATTTGCGTTCTGGGCACAAAAGACGTGAAAAGGCATTAGTATGCCCTCCCCCGTCGCTTCGTCTCTTTCCATAGGGAACCCCGTATATTTTCATGGGAAAAAGGGAGCAGAAGAAAATCCGGAGAAAACCACTCCTTTAACGACTACCCAGTCCTATCCAGCTTCCCTGGTTTCGCTCCCCGAACTCCCCTTTTCGTTCCTTCTTCCCGATTTATAATGCACACAAAAGCCATTCTGAAGGATACAAACTGACAAAGGCCTTGACTGTGCGTTTTACCTATTCTGCTCAAACCGAGTTAGGTATTCGTAATAATGAGTTTCAGCGAATTATGACATCGATTTGAAAGCCAAAAATCCACAATCGTGCAGCATGGCTATAAGAGCATATTTTTGAAGAAATAACTGGTTTTGTAACAAATTTGATGTATTTTTATGCTGACTAACACCTCAGTTTATAAACTTTGCAACGCTTAACACGATGGTGAAATCAGAATTGCGATATCTCATTCCGTCATCAGATTAAAGAAACCTTTAAAATTAGATGTCACTAAGTAACAACAGTCTGACAAGTCGTGTCAGACTGTTTCTTTTTGGCAATTCATGTGTAATTTCAAACCCCGATTCTGCTCATCTAAGAACTCAGCCTTTTGATTGCCAAGACAAATTTTGTGTGCAAATCTGAACTTACTATCTCAATTCTGGCCTAATAAGGTAAAACTCCTCTACTCAAAATTAAAAACATTGCAGAAATTCGCCTCAATGTTTCCCGCTGAAACCTGTGATGTAAGTTGACTGCTACTCATTGCAAAACCCTATTTTTTGGTGAGATATCGATATGACTTCAACCAATTCAGCGGTGAAACAAACTGTCAAATTATTATAATCGATCAATTGCAGTTAAGGCGATTTTAAAATTTCCAGCTTCCGTTTTGGGATTGTTTGTTTGGGTAAAATGCGTCAACATGCTCGTGGGGCAGTCACCACGTAAACAACTCAATCAAACGGATGTTTTGTTAGGAAAACGCCCAAAATAATGTAAAGTTTTGTAGGTAAAACGCCTCATCTTCATATTTTGGTTTCTTTTGTTGGTAATGACAACCGCGAATTAGTTTCCAAACTTCGTCGATCAATTTCCTGCCTGCAAAAATCAAAACGAACCTCATACCCATAATTGCAATGTGGAAAAAAATTATTGGATTTGAATTTGTTACTAAGTAACTTCTTGATTCTGTACTTCTTGATTCTATACTTCTTGATTCTTTACTTCTTGATTCTATACTTCTTGATTCTGTACTTCACTGTTATCATTACAATGATTCATTTTCTACTTGCAGGTTAAGGAGGTTGCCGCACGTGTGAATTTAGTCGTATTTGGCGCGTTGTTGTCGAACTGCCTTCGAACACCTCATCAAAACCTCTTTCGTCGTTGGATTCAATTTGATTAAATTAGATTAAATGAGACATTCGGCCGTTTTTCATGAAACTCCGACCCTAATCGCGGTCCTCTCCCTCCGTCGTTCGACGCGTGACTTACCAGGAAACTCACTCAGTCTGATTGGAGGAGTTCGTGACCACACATTCAAGTGAAGTTTCAGTCCAGCGAGCACGACGTGGGGAAGAAGCAGATTCGAATGGTTCCAGGGGTAATGGAAGAGAGAACTCGATGAACGTACTGTCAAAATTTCACGTTTGAATGTAAGATTGTAAGGGTAGGGCTCAAACTAAACCAGGGAAGATACGTATTGAAGAAATTATAATTATCAGCGACCAGCAGGCATTGATCCGGTCAGTAGTTCGATGGTCTCACGGCAACTTCCCACATCGTCATTTCGGCAACTTTTCAGCAGACCCAAAAAACCATTTGAGTAATTCAGTAAAATAAATCGTGAGATTTAGGGTTAGGTACCTAACTTAGGTACCTAACCTTTAATTAGTTAGGTTTATCCGCTGGAAGAAGACGTTTCATAAAAGAATTGCCTACTTGGGAAAGTTTTTTGGTACACTTATTTAAAATATTGGCGGGAATTTTCCTACTTCAATGATCAGCGCTATACATGATTTTTGTGAGAAATTAAATATGACGGATAGATCGATCTGCCTGCAGCAGGTGCCGCCACAGGTAATACCTATAGTATCCATAGTATAGTATCCACCCAGCACAATCTTTCACACAGAGTGGGCGTGCCTACCATTCTTCCCTGGTATTACTTATACTAGGAATCCTGGTCCAGGACCGTCACATTATAAGGGTAAAGTTGTGTGAAATAAATAAATAAATCATGTTTCGACCAATTTAAAAACATTTTAATGTTGTATTTTATTCGAAAATTTCGCTGACATTGTGGTTGAAGGTTGGGAAGCCGCTGTGAATTACAAAAGTGTTTATAATCAACCAAAGGTAACAGAATACAAAGAGGAGCCACTCGAAACAATGTGACGATGGGAAGGGGGCGAGTGGAGGGGGTGATGGGGATGGAGGGGGGAGGGGGAGCTCTGTTATGATTGGCCGGCGCCTGCCTCCCGCCTTTCACAACGGAAAGTGAAGGGAAAAGGAGGCACAAGAGGAGAAAGGGACTCTCTCAAAAGAACGAGGAGAGAGAGAGAAAAAAAAGAGGCGTCGGTGGTTGGTGGAGGGGGGAGGGAGTAGGAGGGAGAAGGGGGACAAATCTTTCACATGATAATGGCCAGGGAATAAAGGATTCCACGAGAAAAGAGGAAAAGGCGAAGAAAAGAGGCCCAAGCTGCCTCCTCCTCCTTCTCCTCTTTTTTAACCCTTTCATCAAGTTTTCTTCTGTTGGGTAGTGCCCTTCGTTTCTCTCTACCCCCCCTCGTCACTCCAAACAGACCCCTTCACCACCCCCGACAACTACCACTCCAAAAAGGGCCCTTTGTGCGAGACTCTTTGTCCTCCCTTTTCCAGGTTCTTGTGTGTGATGAGAGGTGAAGAATGGTGA
Source organism: Stenodema calcarata (assembly GCA_963920205.1). Taxonomy (NCBI): domain Eukaryota; kingdom Metazoa; phylum Arthropoda; class Insecta; order Hemiptera; family Miridae; genus Stenodema; species Stenodema calcarata. The sequence goes on from OY986049.1 coordinate 8,579,403, forward strand.
AGAGGGGGGGGAGGTTAAAGGGAAGAAGGAAAACCCGGGAAAACGCTGAGGTGAATGGTTGAGGGGGAGGGGGGAAGAAGAAGGAGAAAAGCGTCGTTCCAAAACTTTAAGTTTTCTCTCCTCTTTTTCACCTTTTATTGAAACAAGCGACAACGAACGGTGGGGAGGGGGTGGTTTTATAGGGGGGAGGGGGGTTCGTGACGGCGGAGGAGAAAACCTTCGCGAAATGGAGACAATCCTGAAGGCGCAAAGGAGCGGTGCGATCGTTAAAGTTTGAAGCTTCAGACTTGACTCTTCAAACTCGGCCCATTGCGACGCTCATTGCCCTCCTCATCTTCAAATGACTTGTTCGCCCGTTTTACCGGTCGCTATCAAAGAGGCGACGACTGACTACCGAAGGGCCTCCCAAAATAGATTCTACAGATCCGCAACAACAACAAAAACATCAACATTTCCAAGGAGTATCGGACCTAATGTCAATTTTCTGGACGTAAACATCTCTTTTCAGGACTCCGCAACATGCCATTTTCTAAACACACTGTCAGTTTTCTGGAGGTATACGTCCCTTTTCTGGACTCTATAGTTCCGCAACATTCCATTTTCTAGACACAATGTCCGTTTTCTGGATGTAAACGCCCCTTTTCTTGACTCTACAGTCCCCTAAGACTACAGAGCTCTTTTCTGGACAAAATGTCCCATTCACGGAAATATTTACCCCTTTCTGTACAAGACGTCCCTTTTCTGGACTCTTTAGCTCCGCAACACTCCATTTTCTAGACATTACGCCTCTTTTCTGGACATAAACATCTCTTTTCAGGACCGAAACATTCCATTTTCTAGACGTAATGCCCGTTTTCTGGACGTAAACGCCCCTTTTCTGGACTCGATAGTCCTCTCAGACTACTGAGCCCTTTTATGGACAAAATGTCACTTTCCTGGAAATATTGTCCCCTTTCTGTACAAAACGTCTCTTTTCTGGACTCTATAGTCCCGCAAAACTACGGAGTCCCTTTTCTGGGCATAATGTCCTTTTTCTTGAAGTAAACGTCCCTTTTCTGGACTCTATAGTCCTTCAATTGATTAATTGAATACGTTTATTTACCCGCATAAAATAGGACCTTGCAGTCCTCGCTGCCATTTTTTACAGGTTTACCCAAATTAACATCCAAAATACAAATCAGTCATTTTAAAAATACTCCTTCAACATAAATATAGAGCTTGTTTCCTACGAAACGTTTTAAACATTTAAATTAAATTTAGTGGTTTCTCTATGCTATTGGCTAGTTGTACCAATATTTAAATAGGTACTTGACGGTTTCAATCGAGTTCATTATAATTTTTATTACACTGAAACAATACTGTATTGCGACATGAACATTTCTACAATATTACTTGGATACATATTTTGTTAGTTTACAATATTTTGCAGCACATCTTTAAATTTCTTTTTGAATATTGTGATAGACGACTTTTCATGATAAATTTGTATCGCACTAATCCTGAGTGATTGAGCGTAAATGGCTGTTCTGTGCACTGGAACTTGTAATAACTTATCCGCTGATCTAATGTACACCAGACATATAATCAAATTTATTGTACAAATGACAGGGAGCTTTATTTTTTAATGTCTTGTACAGCAATACTCCATTCTTTTATTTTCAACAAACCCTTCTTATTATAGTGCGGCGTTACATGCTCAAAAGTGGTATTTTTACAGAGCCCCTTTCCTGGACATATTGGAGATATTGTCCCCTTTCTGTAAATAACGTCCCTTTTAAGGACGTAAACATCACTTCTCTGAACTCTTTAGTCCCTCAACACTATAGAGTCATTTTTCTGGACATAAACGTCCCTTTCCTGTACTCTATAGTCCCGCAAAATCACAGAGTCTCTTTCCTGGACATAATGCCTCTTTTCTTTACATAATGTTCCTTTTCTTGACGTAAACGTCGCTTTCCTAGAACTCTGTAGTCCCTTTACAATTAGGTACAGGATCACATCTCAAATATGGATGAATTCCTGTTGCCCCATAGTTCGATGCTCCACACGAAGCTACAATGAGAACTTTTCTATCTGCACACTAGGCTGATGTTCACCGTGTGAAGTTGGCCTACCCAAATTTGGTTTTATCTCTGAAATGTTTTCTTTGGCGGAACTAAGGACTTTTTCCTGTGAACTAACGTTAACTAACGATGAACTAACGACAAAAATTAAGAAATAGTGATTTTCTCTTTTTAAAGTGAGTAGGCTGAATTTTAAAAGTTAAGCCAGCTTACCCAAAATGGATTTCCCGTTAAAAGTGAGGTATTTTTCTAAAAATGGTTAAATTCTTGTTGTGAACTAACGACCGACATAAAAATTTTGATTAATGTTTTAAAATTGTGTAGGCTATTTTGGGTTTGTGAAATTGGCCTACCTATTGAATTATGTGACTAGATGTTTATCATTGTGGAATGAACGATTTTTTTGTGTGAACGATGAATCGACGACAGTTACCAAAAAATGTGGGTGAGCTGATTCGGGTAGGTCAACTTCAAAGACCCATCAGAATCCGCTCATCAACAACATACTTTACAAACCTCATTAGTTCAACATCAACATTTCAGAATAAAATATATTTTTTGAGTTGAAACAAGAAAAATATTGAATTATTCGACTAAGGATAACTCGAACTTGAGTAATCGTTGAAGCGTTTAGTGAAAAGCTCGTAATTTTCATTTCTTGTTCCAAAGCTCTTCCCATTTTTGGATTTCGCTAATTAATAGTTCAATACTCATTCCAGCCATTTTCCGGGAAAAAATGAGAGAAACACGGTAAACACAGGCGAGCGCGCGACCAAAATCAAACTGGTTTGAAAATCAAGCCCAAACGAGCGACTGCACGTAGGACACTCCGTTCGGCTATCCTAGTTTGAAATCAGCTGGTCGCTCGGTCGCTCTCGCAGTTCAGTCGATCGCACGGCGCACGCTCGCTTTGGTCCGATGTACAGTTCAGACTGCATCTCTTCTGCGCCAAACAACACCTTTTTCCTGTTGTGTAATTTGTTATAAAATATATTTTGTGAGTTAAAACAAGAAAAATATTGAATTATTCGACTAAGGATAACTCGAACTTGAGCAATCGTTGAAGCGTTTAGTGAAAAGCTCGTAATTTTCTACATGATGTGGTTGGCACATTGGCGATGGAAAAGGACTTACGGACCCTTGATTTCACCTTTCAACCGAAGAAACACAAAACTCCGTGAAGAAAAAAACACTAAAGAGATTAAAGAGGCAAAAAGGCGTCGGCGAAAGAAAAATTATACAAAGGCCGTAACAGTTCGAATTTTTTCCGCATCCATTTCAGGTATCGTTCCTGGTCAAAAACGATAAATCTTCGCTTAAATAGTGATAAGCTTGGAGCAGGTAGGTTTGGCGGGTTCGTTGTAGAGGGGAAAAAAGTATTTTCGTTTCACTCTTCAGCGACGTTCATTCATGAAATTGATCCTCCCATTCTCGAAAATCCGGTTTCTGAATGAAGGGAAATCCTGATGAACGGAGGTAAAGAAGCTGTTGAAGAAGCGAATCCTTGTAAACATCAGGTAGAAAGTCGAAGGGCAAATATGAAACATTGTGCACACCAGTGCACTTCCTTCCATCGGCCTCCGTTTTCCTCTTGTTTTCACCGGTGGATGTTAGTTTACACACATGTCGCCTTCGCTCTGCCACACTGTACGGATGAGATCTTTCTGTTGTAACTTGGAGCTGGAGAGCGGGTTTACTGGGGCGGAATAAGAACGGAAAGTTTGGTTTATTGGTTGTGACAGTGTACGGTGTTTTTCCCCCCTCGCTGTCAACAATCGCTAACATTCGAACTTCAAGAGTTGATTGTTTCCGAAACATCGCTTCCCTTCACGAGTCCCTACGTCTTTGTGCGGAGGTCGTCTCTAAAACCTTTTCAACGAGGGTCATGAACACGTTGCAAAATGACGTCGAAAACTGTCTGATCACTTGCGGACGCTGAAAACGCTTAACGCTGTGTCCTACGTGGGCGACCAAAACGCGAGAGCGACCGAGTGAGCGCTCGCGGAGCTACAGCGTCCACAGTAGGCGACTGGAATCCTCGCGAGTTGGTGAACTTTTGTGTGTAGGCGTAATATTGTTTAATTTGTTGTTTCGTGATTAAACATGAGTGAGGTTTGCATTTTCAGTAGTGCAGCCATTTAGCACTACCTAGCGGAAAAAAAAAAAAAAAAATCAAGACGGAAGTCAGTCTCCTCAATATATACTATGAGAGAGCAATATGGTGAATTCCACCATTTGTTGCCGCAACTCAGGGTGCGTTCACAAAGAAAGCTGGTTGCAAGCGCTTGCAAGCTCCAACCGGAGTGAGAAAAGTCTACATTGTATCAAGCGCGTGTGCTCACAGACAAAGCTTGTCCCGGCTAGCAAGCGCTTGCTACAAGTTCTGACAAGCACGCAAGAACGTTTTGTACTTGTTTTCCTGCGCTTGTTGACCGAACCAGTCAGTGACAAACAAGTGTGCGGCATGGATGTCGACGAACTATGTGTTCAGGGCAACTTCACTAAGAGCTTGTTATGCACCTGCACTAAGTTGAATTAGCGTTGAAGAAATTGAGTTAGTGGACTGTATTTTTATAGAGAAAGGGCTAAATGATAACGAACAAATAATACGGATAACTGTGACTAGTTTATTGTAAAGAAATAGTGGATATTATATTGCGTTGGTTAGACTGAGGCAAATCCTACCTAATTTTGTGGCCACATAGAAAATTGGTAAGTACAGTACCTGAGATCAGTTGTTGACTAGTGTACAATAGGTAAGTTGCGCATACAATTCTTGTGCTGGATGTGAGTCCTCTTTGGCGTTGTTGGAGGGTGCTGAAGGGGTCGCTGATGGTGAAGAGTTGGAGTTGCACAGATGAGAAAACCCTTACGCCACCGACATCATTAGTACAGCTTTGAGGGGTAGCAGGGTTGTAACTACCGTACGACTCCAGGATGTGGTGAAAACAACGAGTTTCAGTAAAGAACTTACGAAGTTCCAAAACCGTGCATGTGGTCAACTGATATTCGAGTACAAAAGTGTAAATTCTGTACCCAACCGCTCTGAAGTACTATTGTACACCGTGAAACGTAGGTAATTCACACGGGAAGCGATCTCAACTTCAGAAAAAGTCTAAACTTGCGCGGATGAAAATGGATACAGAAAGGGGTGACTGTGTAACATGTCGTTGCTGAAACGGTAATGGCCACTCGTTGCTCAGCTCCCAGCTGATGGACTCCTCGGTGATGTCATCACAAAAGAAAGCACGTCACACCAAAAGCACAGTTCTCACTTATTCCATCATGGAATCTATAGAGGTACACATTAGGCAACACTGATGATAACTCAGTATCAGTAGGATGTCAACAAGTGATAGAACAAAACGTAAATACATAAAGATGTGCAGTTATATCTAAATTATACAGAATTACAGATTAAATTTGAGTTATTTGAGAAGGATATAGATCAGTGGACGTAGAAAAGGTGAGTTTAGGAGGTGAAATGGGAAAATTGATGGGAATGACGAGATTATGGAGCGGCTGAAAATTGTAAGCGAATTTAAATTGTATTCAAGCGTAAACAAACTAATATCTCAAGTTTTTAGAAGAGGGGCTATTTGGGACAAACGTCTCAAATTACACGCGAACAGAGTTCATGTGGATAAGTTGTGGAAGGAGATATCTTCAGAAATGAGACCAGATGGTAAATAACTAGTCGTTCTTCGGCATGGATAGGCTTCTTATGCCAATTTCCCCAAAACTTGACTAAAATACTTTCAATTTTCTTGAGGATGTAACTAAACGTGGTTAACTCCATTCTCATATAAGAAAAAAACCTCACTTTGTCCAATTTCAATTGAGGAAATGGATGGTGGTATTCTCCAAACTTTCCTCTTCCGCGGTTAGTTACATGAACACCGACTTTCCTTCTACGAAGTGCAGAAGATATTTCTTGTAGAAGTGCACAAGATATTAAATATTGTTCTGATTTGTTTTTAGTTTACGTCTTTCTGTGTGGTCCAGAACGTATGTAATTTTGTAATCTTATGTAATTAGGATTTTATCCCGTTCTTCTAAATAAATAAATAAATAAATAAATACCCTACTGATCGCCACAAGTCAATAACCATCCACCAACAACTGTGTCAGTATATCCGTGCCTCAGTAGTTGAATCTCAACAATTTTCTCGAGTCAAATGAATAGCTGAACCCCGTCCTACACAGATAATTGACGCCTACGAGATCTTGTAGATCATCTAACTGTGGTCTACGTGATCTTCATTCGTCTGTAGACATGATTTAGACCAATATAGACGTCTATTTATGGTCTACACTTTATCATCTTCTTCTACATATATCGGTAGCTTGTCTACAGCTTGTCTATGGGTTGACGTAGACGTCGTAAATTAATTTTAGATGTCTTTAGATGGTCATCTCCGTCTACACTACGTCTTTATGTCTACACTACATCTACTCTCCATAGACTGTATAGACGACTGGTAGATGATCTACCGACATCTAATGCAGGTCTACTTCTCGTCCACCTGATTACGTCTCCCTGTAGACTATCTGTTGTCGTCGGTAAGTGATCTACGCACATCTACACTATCTGTAGACGTCTGCAAGTGATCTACGCACATCTCTACTACGTCTATATGTAGACATCTACTCTCCATAGACCGAGCTGAGGGGGCGAATGTGTAAACGGCCACTCGTGGCTCGCCTCGTCTGGTCGCCTCGTCCGCTCGTCTGGTCGCCTCGTCCGCTCACGCACGAGTCAAAGGGACACGAGCGCCCGAGGCGAGAGGGGTGTTTAAATATTCTCGAGAACTTTCCCACGAGCACGGTAGTTCATATGAACATACGGGGATACTTCATCAGATTTACCCTAATCAATAATATAGATACTATATTATAAATTTTATTTCACCGCCATACTACCAGCCATACAGTTTTACCTACTATTATCAACTTTATGGGTATTATACCAGTTACGTACACGTACTTCACCACTTTCCCATAACATTAAACTTCTGAATCAGCAGTTATCATATCCCTATAATTATAAGCTCTGCAGTCAGTCTTGCCCTCTCTTCACGCCCGTCAACATCCCTGTCTGACAGTTTTTCACTTTTCGAAAAACTAGGCTTGTTAATCTTAGGACCTAATGGTCGTTCAGAGCTCCTTTTGTTGTCAAATTTGTTGGTCGTAGAGCGTATATAGCAAACTCGTCAGACTCTTCCTTTAATGAGGTATTGAGCAAAAACCAAAAGTATTTGTCAACTTCACCAATGTTTTCCGTGGAATGGAAAAATATGAAAAGAGAGAATGGATTCTGCACCTCAAAAAAAAAAAAAAAAAAAAAAAAAAAAAATACTAAGATTATTATTACGTGTCACTTAGGGCATTCGTATTATGCCTGAAATTACAACTTTTCAGTCCTACGTCCTATGTCCTACGTGGATGGCGAACTTGAACGCCCGTCGAAGTTTGATTCTCAAGCAGACTTGATTTTTCGACGCTCGCTCGCCATTCGCGTTGGTTGGTTTTGTACATTTTTTGCTAGCTTGCATTCATTTGTTTACATTTGTTCGTGCCTTGCTTTCGTTTTTTCGCTAATGTTTCTGTTCTTCGTTTTTATTCTCCATTTTTTATAAGGAAATTACTAGTTTCCTAATAATGGTAGTTCCACTGAGTACCACAGAGACCGGAATTCGAATATTGATCAGCATATTGCCTATGTTCAGGAACGAGGTGGTGAAATTCCCCATACTGCTCTCGAGTTCATTCGCAAAATGCCGCCGACTACGTCGATTCTTTCAAGGTACATAATAGAGCTTGGCTGCGGAGATATTTAGTAATAAAAGTTTCGAAAATAACATCTTCATAGCGGGAATATTGGCAGGGAACGAACGAAGCAAATTTCACTCGAGTTTCGTCGTTCGTTCGTTCGCCTCCACATAGGACATGTTAATTGTTTCACATGTTATGGTCGACTCGTTAGTGATGCTGATTGTAAGTACGTGATGTGTCAGAAAGTGAATGTGAAAAATTAATTAGGATTTTGGTTTGCTATTTGCAACACTCAAACGTAGCTAGAAAATCGGTACATGAGCTATATCTCAGAAACTAAATTAAATTTAGTTTTAAATTTTAAAAGCGACGAACGGGTTCAGATTTGGACTGAACACACTGAAAAACCCCAAACACCAACTCCGCTGCACCAAACAACACTTTTATTTGTTGGTCACAGTGATGAATTTTTAATTCATAAAACTTCCCAAATACTACCGCTATGTAACACAACAAATTCGATCGGTCTGATGAAATCATCGCGTTATCCACGTGATCTTTGCCTGGTTCAAAATAACACGATACGTAACTTGGTAACGACATTCAGGATGCAGCTGGAGACCATTCTTCTGGGGACACGTTTACTTTGTCATCTATTATTCGAAGATGTCAACTATTGTTCGCTCGGAAAAGGGAAGGTTTGTTGGATATCCGGCTTCTGAATCGTAACGCCCACTTGATGCTTTGCAGCCCCCTTACGATGATCGCAAAAGTAAACGGTTGCTTTTCAATCGCAATGTTCCCGAACTAAACACTGAACATGAGAAATCCACAAAACAGAGGGAGGCAAATCATTCAAAGGAGTGTGCCGATACTGGTACACCTAGTGAAGTTTCTCCCGATATTCCATTCCTTCGATATTTGTATTCGATATTTCTTGTCCTTCTTCTTCTCCTTATTCAGACGTATTCCTTCGGATTTTGATGGAATACCAACCGAATTCTACGCGGACGTCCCACCATTTCTTCCCGTGCTGATGACGCTGAAACGCGAAAATTTCCGTTATTATCAAGTTTTTCTGAATTTCTGCGTTTTCTATAATTTTCATCCTCCTGTACAATCATTCAAATTCATATTTCACGCAAGTGTCTTTAGTTTCACCAATCCATCGTATATAAGTAAAGGTATATGTCAAAAATATGTTGCTCCTAATAATTTGTTACTTGGGACAATAAACTAAAATCGCTTTCAGTATCAAGCTTTAGGTACCATTGTTGATCAACGAAGGTGTTGAGACGTCACAAGGAATTGTCATTTTGAAATTCGAGATGCGGGTCCTGATCCGGATTTTATTGGTTCCTAGATTTTACTGTTAGATATCATCATGTTTCTATTCATCTTGTACATGTACATGTTTCCCATATTCGTATATTTTTTTAATACATTTTTTGTATACATTTGTTGTAAAAAGGTTTTAGCCGTTAACTGAATTAATTAGGTATTTACCGAAAAACCTCGAAATACCGAACTTGACAGTCCAATTTCCGCTTTCAAAACGGGCTTAAGAGACCAATTTTCGTATTAGACTGATGAATATCGATTGAGTTAGGACATTCCCAACTCGAAATGGACGAATATCGATAAAAAGGGAGGAGAGCGGAAAGCGAAGTCAGGTTTTTGTACCGAACTAATTAAATCACCTGACTGACTAGATGGCAGACGCGGGACATGTTTTGTGTTGAAAACGCCGAGTTGGAGAGTTGGGACAAGTGCGCCAGACCATAGGGCCCTTGTTAACGTTTCTGCATAAACCCTCTTCGAGTGGAGATAGTCTACCTAACGAGGTACCACGCTACCATGTGGAAACGCCCCCGCCCCTCAATCCCAGTATAACTACCACTCGAATTAAACGATTACTTACCCCGACCGTAAAATGTCTCCAAGCTACTTGTTAGCCCTTTCCTAATTGATATTTAGCCTTTCATCCTCTTCTCCCTGTTATTCAGCTTTGTGCTCACCAGTCTGGATAATTTCTCTCCGCTGTTTATACCTCTAGAGCTACTCGTTTCAGCTCTGCTGAATCTTTTCAGACAATGTCTTCCGTTCCCTCCCTCCCAAAGGCTTAAAAATCGTGCTTTTTGGATTTCCTCATGCCGATAGATATCCGCGTATTCTACTTCATCGGATTCAACGCCTTTTCCGTTCTTCATCAGTTTGTATATCTTCAAATGGATAATAATCAAATCAATAATATTATTCCGAACAAAGTGCTCAGATGATCATTGTAGGTGGAACACAATGCAACCCAACAAGGACAATCATGACTCGTCTTTGATCAAGAGCAAGTTTTTGTTCAATGGTTTGTATAAACTCGAAAATTCCACTATTGTGGGATGTTTATGGCGTAAAACTAGAATCCGGAGTTAAACAATTCCCAGAATGTCATCGAAATATCATGTTGGACCCGAACATGGCAGTACCAGTAACCTGTTGATCACTTTTGGAAGATGAAATAGTTGTCACCCGAAACCAAACTGGCTTGGATTTTGTGTTTCATATGAGCCCTTAGACGTTCTCATACTAATTTCAACAAGAACAGACGGAAACATTCAGCTAAACATCCGATTTTCTAGTTTTTCCACAACTTTTCATGAGAGCCATATAACCAGCTTGTATTTCTCTGTAGAGAGGGTTTTCTGGCTGGTTTCGCTCCATCCTAGGATCAATGCCAATCCGACGGAATTTAATACGATATTTTTTCAACAGATCGCACCACTAATCCCATACATCTAGGGACGCGGGAGCGTCCCGCCCGCCAAGAAAACCGAAGCCCTGAAAACCGAAGCGACTGAGACACTGATTACGCGACGGAACAAGTTGGGCTTTTCACCATCCCGTAGCTCGGTCCCCTGAGTGTCTCGATTACATTTACATTAATAATCTCCTTCAATTCTCAGTCGATTTTCAATTTGAACTCGATTTTGAACTCGTCGCAGTTTACTCCTTACGATCTACCCATTCATCCGATTTGATATTGGGAAAATCCTGAGTATTCGTGAAGGTTTTCCAAAGGGCGTTACAAGCGGGGGGTTTTTTTTTTTTTTTTTTTGCAAAAAGGTTGTTGAAAGAATTTTAGCAAATAAATTTTTTTAAATTGCTCGATTATATCATTAATTCTACGTTCTTAAAGAATTGAAATTGCCGAATTTAAATTTAAAATCAATCGAGTTTCGGGAGAATATTTTAATGTAAATTTGGCTCATTTTGAAGTGCGAAGTGGTGAAAGCTTCTGGAACTATGTTAGGTCTGATCGGCCTTCAGCATCCACGAGTTTCCTTAAGTTGGCAGGTGTTTCACATCGGCGTGTAGCTTGAATTCTGTTGGATATGTTTGAAATCCGGTTTCACCGTTCGATTTGCCACAAAACAAATCTATCTAGAAATCGCCAAAAACTGAAATATTTTTTGTGTCCACAAGCGACGATACTCGAAATCGGGATTTATTTTTTGACATTTTATGTCTTTACTCTGGCACATAACTCGAAAAAAGTTACACAAAAGCGTTACACGAAATCGTCACGAAAATTTCTGATGATTTTCGCTTACAACAGATTCGTTGCTACGGAACTTTATCTTCGCCAGTTATCATCGTACAAAAATCGTTCACCACTCGTTGGATAGCTCTCGATTTACCTAACCATATTACGTTAACCACTGCGGAGTGCGTGGCCGACAAGCTGCGGTATGAGCGTGATTGTTTAAATAATTGTTTACACACAGGTGATCATTCTCAATAATTTATATTGTCTATACGAATGCAAGCTTCATAATTTATGATGAACCCTACAATTAAGTATAACAACTACGCTACTGGGGTAGGTGATGTAGCATTGTTCGAAGGTTCTTGAATCACTTCTTTAAAGACATAAAATGTCCCAACGTGTTGCAGACTCGTATGCAAGCATTTAATTCTCGACTGTATCAACAACAGGATGGAGTTGACATTCTTTTGACATTTTCATGTCTTTGCTTTGGCACATAAACTGAAACGGGAAAAATTTGTTTCCTTGATTCACCCTTTCCCTCAGATCACGTCAGAACATAACCGACAGGCGGGCCACTACGTCAGACGCACCTATGACGCACGAGCGTATGACGTCAGACGGCTGGCTGGGGGCCAACTAGTACGTCAGAGCCTATGACGCACGAGCGTATGACGTCAGACGGCTGGCAGGAGGCCAACTAGTACGTCACAGCCTATGCCGTAAGAGCCTATGACGTCAGAGGGCTGGCTGGCTAGGTGATCGGGTTTTAATAAGCCTCTGGAATTCCGCGCCTTCATTTTGCATTCATTTACATCTTCACGTTGAAAAATCCTTCACCTTGTCGCTAATTTTATTTTTTTTGCCGTGTCCGCTTGGGACCCAATGTTGTACGCGAGTGGAATACATGCACACATATAATTATCTCATGTTCTACAGGTATGGTACTCGATTGGGTGAAAATCCATACGCCCATACTGTATGGTCCGGTCTGAAGCGTGATGTGTTTTCTTCCGTTCATGTTGAGGAAGAAAAGTAAAAGACCCCTGACGTTATAAATTGACTTTCAGTTTTCGATGATTACTATCAACGAGCCGTGTGAACTTTAGGGTTATTAATGATCCGTTGAACGTTTTCGCCTCTTCAATTACGTCCGTATTTGTTCCCCAAATAGTTATCACTTATGTTTTCTCTCCCTGCGTGGTTGCATTGTGTACCATCTCCTCCAGTGGTTCGGGGTGGAACCCTCCATGTAATTTCGCGTCCCCCAACCCACCGCAGTTATCAATCGGCGGGACATTGTGCTTTCGTTGACAGGAGATGGGTGTCGTATCACATCCCTGGGGAAACCTGCCACAACGGATTCGCTGAAATATAAAAACAACGTCTGAGCCAAAATATACGACTAGACATGACATTGATCGCCTAGGCGCAAATGACGGGATTGGACGTGCATCGTCTGCAGTTTAGTCTGATATCAGAAGAGATCATCACTGTGCTAGTTACCACAACTTTCATCACCAAACAGAAACATAAATTCACAGACATACTAAGAACAACTTAACACCCTCCTCCACCACATTAATATAAATCACAAACCCCGATGGGGACAAAACACACGGGTACAGATTTGAGTCATCCCATGCCAGTCTCCCCCCAAGCCCACTCTGTATACATTTTGTAAGCTCTGTAGATATGTTAATAGCCCTTAGGTTCTGTAAATTTGTAAAGAGCTTTTAAAATCTGCACATATGTAAATAGCTTTAGTTTTAAGACACCACCATCACCCTAAGAGGTTTAAATTGTTTTTCTCTTTTCTCTTGCGATAATTTACTCTCCCTACCCCCTAAACCTAAGACACAAAATACAATACTATTTAAGACTACAAGACATTTAAGGCCGTCATTTAAGGACTACAAGACACTTAAATTTATGCCAATAAAATATCATCAATCAACCAATCTATTACTCTGTTGATGGTGTGACACAGCGCGGTCGACCCTTCGTATGCGGGTTCAAATCCCGACTAGACGTGTTTTTTCCCGATTCCCCATCAAATAAGACTACAAACTGTAGCATTTTTTTTCTTGGTGAAGAGATGGACATATTTTCCATATTGCAATAGACATTGCTGCTTGTAATAGGACTTGCCCGGAAATTATCTGATTAAAATGTTGGACTTATTTCTATCTACCTACTGGTTCCATTTGTTGTGATCACACTATTTGTCGATCGTCCGTGTCGCATGAAAACTATACTGCCGTGCTAAGATAAAGTCCCCTATCGACCATTTTGGTGTTTTTGGAGTTGGGCACATAGCTGCGTAGATCTCGACGTGGCGCGTCTTTTCTGCCACGGTAGAATTTCCTATCTTCATTGGAAAGGTTCGAAAAAAGACTTTATCTTATCTCCAGTTTGATGATCTGGGCCCCCTTCCTCACTTAACTGCATTTTTCTCGACATGAAAAAAATGGAGATAGGTGGTTTTAACTTACGGCGGCAGTATAAATAACCAAAACTCTGCAAATTCTTGACACAAAAGGTTTATTATCTTCTTCGTGCAGTTCAACCTTCTCTCTAGATCACTAAAAGATAGATTAATTATTATTATGAAAATTCATATCTTAATAATTACCTATTATAAAGTAGTGTAAATTAATAATTAAATGATTATTATTAGTAATTATTAGTAACTTACTATCAATAAGTATAATAAGGCGGGACAAGACTTATTTTTAGGTTTGTAGGGAAAGTTCCTTGTTCAAGATTCAGATTATTGAGCTTGCACAATGGCTTTAGAATAACAGGCTTAATTATCTTGAGAGTCTCAGTTGCTATCTCATCCGGAATCGGGCTCGATCCCCCTCTAAGCGAATTAACCGTAACTTCAACATCCGTTTCAGCTACTAATTTAAAGGAGAACTTGTCGCCCAAGTATTCGGAAACTTGAAAGAGACGACGATTTCATCAGCCAAACTTCTACCAACACTAGCAAAATTAGGCATTTGCGCATTCTTTTGCACGGCTCTAGGTAATTTCAGTCACCTCATCACATAACTTTAGGGCTCTAATTTGTGTACTTTTTTGTCTTTGCTGTAATTTCTCCAACCAGGTTCCAGGTTTTCCTCGACGAACCTAATGATTCGTCAACATTTCTTCGATAATACTGGAGATCTCAAGATTTATTGAAACCAGTGGTTTTTTTTCCCTCGATTGAAAGGGAATATTCGATCCCCTTAAGTTCATATCCATGATCCTCAGCATCAGTCCGACACACGACAGTTTAGTGAGACGTCAAAGAACACCCACACAAAGCTGCAAGAGGATTATCACGAAAAATCTCTAAATGAACCAAATCAACCCCACCATCCAACTCAAGACTGTACAAAGGTCCTTAGTGTCGTATTGATATTCAACGGGTGGATCTTATATACGCTGTAATAGGGTTCGAAAAACGTCACAAATCAGAACGCCGGAGTCAATATTCTTCAGTACATGGTTGGAAGACGTGCAGTTAGCGGATAAAAGGTCTTTCAGAAAAAGATCTCAACTGTAAGTTCAAACGGATTCATGTCTTTGAGCGCACTCGTATAGAATATTTCTACTCCCCCATCGTCTTCCATTCAATATTTTACAATCGCAGAAGGTTTGCTGTTCTCTTAGGAATATTAAATGCTCGTGGCGTATCATTCGATGCGTATGATTCAGGATGCAACTGAGCTGTTCGTTTATTCCCGATTCATCACAACGATAAGTTTATGGACAAATATAAATCACTGTGTTTTTGGTGGTTATCTGAAGACGAAGGTGTGGATAATTTGTACAGTTCAATAAAATGTTTTTTAAAGAACGATTGCAAGCAGGTGCGAGGGCAACGGCGGCAAATTCGTTCTCATTGGATGTATAAAGAGAAAGAGAATCAGTTCCTATCAGCAGAAAACTCCAGATGAATTGGGCGGCTTGAAAATGTTTTCTCCTATAAATAGCAAGACAGCCGCTACTACGGCCATAATTCACGCACATCCTTTTACTGGAAGACCTGAAAATATATAATCTTTGAATGGAGGGAAAAAGGTTCTTCTTGCCATTCAAAAAGGGGCGACAATAGCGCTCTCCCCTTTTCCTTTATAAATAGTGGTCTGGAGTGAAAAGATGTGTTGGATTACAGGCGACAAAAGACCAGGAAAAACCGAGGGAATGGCGCGGGAGGCTTCAAACAATTTTACAGGCCGTAGGTGTCGGGATATCGTATTGTATGCGGAACGCTACAAAAAGAATAACAAGAAAGAATAGGAGTAGGAGGATAAAACCCTTCTTGTAAAAAATAAAAGGGATGGTTATCCTGGTTTGAAATAGGTAGAAGAGGTTCGGAGCTAGGTGAGATGTTGGTGTGACAAAATTGAAGGATTTCTTTTCGCTACAACGCCCCCTTCAAAGCGGCTTGTGGGCATCCGTTTTCACTTAGGTACCGAGCACGAGTCGGTATTGTGGACAAAGTGTGAAGGGCAATCGTAGCGGAAAGGGCTACAATACGACTTAAAAGGTATCTTTTTCTATTAAGACGCCGATGTTTCATAGAGTAGCTGAGAGATCATTACAACCACGCGACAGTGTAAGAAGGCACCCGTGTACGTTGAATAAGATCGTGTTAGTACCTATGAACGCTCTCGTGGTCACAGCTTGCTCCTCAAAACCTCATATAACAGCGATGAAGGCGGTTCCGTATTTCGTAAAACTCTACCGGTAACGATCCTTTACAGGCAGGAAAAAAAACCATTACGACGAGGCCAAAAACATTTTTGTACAACGAGTAGAAACATCTGGAGGGCCTTTAGAATTTGTTTCCCTCAACGTTCAAACACAATCTTGACGCGGAATATCCAACTGCGCCAGACTTCTTGCAACGTTTTTCGAAAAGAGGTTTCGCGCTAATCACAAAACCATCTTCATCGTTTTGATAGAAATGAAATAGTGGGCGCACGCGCATTGGCTCCAACTCCTCCGGTAACCAATCGTGGTTCGGTACCAATACGACAGAAAAAAAAAAGAATTCGATTAAAATTCATCAATAATTGATTATTGAAGACATCAACCGGCAGAGAACGTTCGAAACGTTACGTCGTGAATTACGTTACGTCGAAACGTTACGTCCAGAAATCGGTTTATGAAGTATTCGAGTCACATAACACCATACCTACCTGAAACCCACTTTTCCTTTATAATTTATTATATCCCAAAAACGCCTCACAAATATCATTCAATAGGGGGGAAAAGTTACGATATCCACTCTCCTAACCACACGCATCGAACCCGGTTTCAAAATCTTCCCTTGTCGCCATGGCGAGACGTCGTCATTACTTTCAAAATCAACTAATAAAATAATACGTAGATGTGTTGACTAGGAAGATCCGCCCCAAATTTCAAGTTGATCGGCTGTGGACCCCCCCAAAGTGACCAAAATTAGCCTAAAATTCAGTTTTTTGTTCCTGACCTTTGCTTGGGTTGAGATAATGGGTTAAATCTCTCAAATGGCACCTGAGCATGGTATAAAGAAGGTCTGCCCAGAATTTTAAGTCGATTGGTCCAGTTACCCAGGCTGTAGACTCGCCAAAGTGGCCAAAATTAGCCTAAAGTTTAAAAAGTAATTTTGATGAATTTAGCAAATGGTTAGATTTGCTATTGATTTTAATTCAAATACCTCATAATCTTTATAATTACAGTAGAACATCAATAATCCAGACGTCGAAAATCCGGACCGTCGATAACCCGGATTCACTGCAGTACGGAAATCTATCAAAGAATAGATTTCCTACTGTACAGTTTTTCAGAATATTTCATGATTAACAAGACAATTCCATTATTTTTCCAACCGTTACGTTAAGGTATGAAATGAGACCTCGTGATTGTTTTTATGAAAGATTTGACCTGCTCAGTAAGTTATTAAACGCTGCAGTTTCTTGAATGTACAATGGTAGCATAATTATTTGACTTTCAATTGAATTGTTTGGATAAATTGGAATGGTTGGATAAAAAGTTTACTTTTTTATGTTTTTAAAACACCGACTGACTTAGATAGGTATTGCTGGAGGAGGCAAATTTAGCAAATTAGCAAATTAGGAAAAATACAAAAGAAGAACTTTGGCTCGAAAATTGATGTAGACCACGTACCTTGGCGGTGATGAGTCGGGGGCCCCCTGGATGCGTGGTGGCGAATTTCTGAAGAAAATCTCGAGGACTTGGTGATCGAAATTTCCGAGCCAACGTATTTGAAAGTAAACAGTTTAGCAAACGAAAAATTAAGTGATAAATCGCACAATTTGCGAACTCGCTAACTGGAGAGAACTTGTTTTGGGAAGCGGGGAGAAGAGGAGCGGTCAACACGGATGTCTTTCTAGTACTGGTCAAATGATAAGTCGTTACCTTTTATCAGAACGTAATCTATTCCCGGTTAGACACGTTCGCCCCATCTATCGGTGGCTTCGTGTATCATAATCAAACGTCGCGATTTAAAGAGTTCCTCCAATTGCAATACAAAAAAAGTTACATAAATCAGGAAATGCTACTCCCCACTATAAGTCGTAGACTTGTGCTGTGGGGAGGAGTAATACATAATCAGCACACTCATTCAATACCTTATTCAATAATCATCTTGTAAGTAAATATAGGTAAATTAGAATTAATAGGTATACATCGGGAAAAATCAGAATACATTGGAATTATTTAGTTACCATCTTAAAGTTTTAATATTATCTAATGGATCTCAGATTGCCTCATTATTATATGTTTTTTCAGTTCTTTTTTGAACTTTTCAATTTTAGAAATAGAGCGGAGCTCATGGGGTAGGGCGAATATCTTGTCCTTTTTTTAAGTAAGACTTTGATTAAGAGCTTCTGGGTCAGGAATAACGAATCAAGTGGATACCAGACACTGACCCCTCCCTGAGAGTGAATTTTATCTGTGAGGATTTTGATGGATTTATCTTCACCTTCCACTTGCAACACCTCTCCTCAGTTTGGTCTAATTAGCACTGGAGATTACATTAAATGTAAACCAAGAATTTACATTAAATGTAAATGTAGAAGCCAAATTTTGGCTTCTGCAGTCGTATCTCCGCGGAGTGGTGGGTGTTGGGTGGGTGGACTTGTTGGGTTGTGGGGTGGTGGGCTGACGTGATGGGTGGGTGGACGTGGGGGGTGGGTGGACGTGGCGGGTGGGCTGACGTGGTGGGTGGGTGGACGTGGGGGGTGGGTGGACGTGGCGGGTGGGCTGACGTGGTGGGTGGGTGGACGTGGTAAGTGGGTGGACTTGTTGGGTTGTGGAGTGGGTGGGTGGATGGACTTGTTGGGTTGTTAGGTGGTGGTAGTCGGTATCTGCGATCGACTCTGGTTCGTCAGAGATCTAAAACCTATAAATTCCGAGCAAGTTCAACTTCTAAAATCAGAATTTTGGAACGAATCTGTAAACGTACAAAAAGGTCGCATTACTTGTTGATATGCGTTGCAAAATAGGTAATTTAATACCCAGTTTCTGCCGATGGAACGGATGCTTGCGTTAGAGAAACTGAATTTTATCGAAGAACGGTCAGTTTCGTCCAGAATGCCCTTCATGCACGTACGCAGACTGCGTTACGCTGCTGGAAATTACGAAATAGTCGATCGAATAGTGAAAAAAGTTGGGAATTCCCTTGCCACGAGTCGGGACAGTCGGGAAATCAGTGATGCAAGAAAAATATATTTTTAAATGAAATAATATTAAAATATTCACGAAAATCGATTAAAGATTGAAATTTTTCTGTCTTTTTTCTGAGTAGTTTAGGTCTTGAATACCTTCCAAACATTGGAATGGAGTCCTGAATCTCGACCGGGAGTATCACAGAACCACCCCAGTGGATTTTTTTTAAATTGATTTTATTGGCATAAATTTCTTATACAGCCATTTTTAAAACATAATAATTATTGTAAAACGTAATATTATTCCAAGACTAATTTCATTTAGGTGTACAATCAAATGACTAATTATAAAATTTAAAAGCTCAAAGTAAAATGTGACAAATAAATGAAAACTGCTTTATAAATTAAAATGTTTTTCTCGCACATAATTGTCGTATAATTGAAGGGTTTTTCCAATTTGTCCACGATGCTGCTGAACATTTCTTGGTGGTGGTCGCTGGAGGTCTCACATTCTATGATCAAATGTTCCAAATTTCCTTTTGGATGTCCACATCTGCTGCAGGTTGGGGAATCTCTCTTATTTATGCGATAGAGATATGCATCGCATACCCCATGGTCCGCTCTCAATCGTGCGATGGTTCTGCCAAAGTCCCTCGACACTTCGTTTCTACTAAACCACGGCCGGGCCGGAATCAAAGGCTGAGTGAATTTATAGAATCGGCCTTCTGGGGCTTCTGAGTAGCTTCTTTGCCAAGCCAAGCGGTGATGTCTCGAAATCAATGGAAATAAATCTTCTACCTCCACGTCTACGTCCATCAGCAGTCCCGTATCAGCACCCTTTTTGGTCAGTCGGTCAACAACATTTCCCTGCAACACAGCGTGCCCTTTAACCCAAAGCAGTTCTACATGCTGGCCTCCGGCGGCGGATAAAATGTTGCTATGATCGTTGTATCACGTGGGTTTCGATCCCCCTGTCAAGGCATCTCTCCCTGACATTTTTCTGACGTGATGGGGCTCAGATGACCTCAGGATCGGATTCAGGACGCAAAAATACCACGGAATACCATGGTCCGGCCAAATAGTCAGTGTTATTAATTGGGACACGGTGGTACCGCTGGATCATCTCCAAACACTGAAATTTGAGCGATTAGTTCTATTTGTGTGTTGAGCTGTTCATTACGAAGGGGTAAGGCAAAGTGACAATAGGTCGGCCCTTTGTTATGTGCAGTGAGAGAGTTGGATAGGGTTGGATTCTGTGTCCTGCGGTACAGACAATACCGACAGAATGTTAGCCCGTAAGTACGAGAAAATGGGGGGAGAAGGGCATAAAGCACCGGCGGGGTCGTCGGGTGTTCAAATCCAGAGATCGGCATAATCCCGACGAGGTTATGTTGTTCCGATTCGTCCCCATCACATCCGTTTCATAAACACAAGAGGTCCCTCCGGGCAAACAACTCGCCCTCTTCCATATGCTCTCAACACCTCACTTGCCCATTCGACCTTTCGCCTCCACCTGACTCGGTCGACTCCTCTACGTTCTCAATAATCAAGACATTAAAATTGTTTATTGAGTCGAAATAGCAAAAAGAAGCTACACATTTATCCACGACTCGCTAAAATTGTCATGCCCTTTAAGATGTACGACGACTTGAAATCTTTAAGAAAGTACTTAAAGATACAAAACCGGTAATTTGCGTCTTACAGGTGAGCGAGAGATCAGTTGAAGGATTAGAGGTCCAGTTAATAAGCATAGTATGCTTATACTGTATTACATAACATCGAGTTAGAAAGTACAAAGCAGGCCAATCGTCGAATTCAGTCGAAGTCTGAAAAAGAGACCCATGTGGTGAAATGGAAATGATGCAAATGATTGCAAGGAGTTTCCAACTCTGACGACTTGAAATCTCAACTGCAAAAAGTGCGGTTTAAGTATCATGAGATGCCCACAGCAAATTTATATCAGAGAAATTTACTTTTTTCTAATAAATTACCGAATAATCCTACTAAGAACACTATTACCAGGAGCGTAGCGTGGCTCTGGACATGGGGGTAGGTACTGCACCCAATTCAACCCCCCCCCCCCCCCCCCGACCGTCACACACTTCCTAACTCTCTCGCCCTAAAAATGAAAAAGAGACTTAAATAGATCACATTTAATGTAATCTAGAATGACTCTATAGCACTTATAAGATCATTTTGGGGATTCATATTATGCATATTATAATTTTTGGTGTCTTTTGTTCTGAAACGGATTTTGGTACACAAAGTTTAGGAAATTCGAGTTTAAAACATTTTGGACCGAGAACAATAGCTTCCTTTTCTTTGAAAATTCGATAAAAAGCCGCTACAGCATGATGTTGTTTCAGAGGAAAACAAAAGGTTTTTTGAACTAGGTACACCCTGATAACCATCAGGATGTACCTAGTACCTTAGGTTAGTACTAGGCTAGTTATTATAGATCTATTTTAGTTCTCAACATTAAACTGTCTAGTACTCACGGTGACGAGCCCTTGAGATCTGGCACCTGTCGATTTTTTTTGCTAAAACTTCGCAAAACGTTCTTTTTCGGAAGATAAAGTAAACGAACAACTGAAACCTACCAGCACACATCAAAACAAACAGAATTGCATGGATATTATCAATTGATGGATATTATAAATCCTCTGGCCTCTGCATTTCAGCTAAAGCGCCGCCTGCGCATAACAAGGGCATACGCGAAAAAAGTGCGGTGACCAGCTCCACATAAAACAGTCAGAGACAATCACACGCCTGCGCCAGAATACACACAGACGGACGCACACAATGTACGTGTGACGTCACCCCCCCCCCCTCCCCTAATAATTTTGCGGTTCCGATCTCACTCAGATCGTGGATCCAAACCAACTATCAAAGGTAGGTAGCATGGAAGAAGGAATTCTTCCATGGGTAGGTATAGGTAATTGTAGCTGTAGGTAATAGGTAGGTGTAGCTAGGTGAAGCTTATTCGTAATAAATTTATTCATCACTCAACTTCTACCTACATTCTTCATTTCTTGTGGGGAAGCGCCGCTTCCTGCGCTGCCCCTGACGCTACGCCCCTGACTATTACTAACCTCTTGAATATTTTACTAAGCTATTCGTGGACTTTAAATTAGCTATGGTCATCGCGCTCAGCTTGATCACTTGTCAGTTCCTTTTAACATAGACGTTTATAAACGTAAACACCATAAATGCAAGTAAACACCATTTCGCCTTTGTAAGATTGTTCACATTGCTCAAACCACTGAGTAGGTATTCATTTCGTTCAAACTGTGTATGGGATCAAATGTGTTCCAACGAATATTATTGCTCCATTATATTGGATGAGATGTCGAACCGCGTCCTGAGCTCCACAAGGAGTTCACTTCCACGAACACACGTTTTTCTGATTTAATGAGCCAACTGGATCTTTTGAAATGTAAAGTCGAGGTCTCACCCTCAACACTCTTTAGAACCTTGAAAATATTTACCACTGAAAGGGTATAATAAGGGTAAAGTTCTTTTCTTTTACCGCGGTTCCACCCTCACCTTCTCTCCTGCCCTTATTCCTTCGACAAAGGGTAACAGGCGTTAAAACATTCTGTGTGCCCTTTTCACTGTGGCTACTGAACGAACGGGAAAGAAGAGAAAAAAAACCCTCAAGTCCCTCGGAGTTATAAGGGTTGCGAGAGTTACAGGCGTTATAATTAATTACGGGGGTGTTTTCATCGAAAGAGGAGACGCTATTGTTAGTTTCACCGAGTCATTGTGGAGCCCCAGGGCGTCGCGGCACATATCCTGCTCATTACCGCAGTCCCTCACCGTTTTCTTTTGTTGGTTTTTTGGCGAAACGTCGTCAGGACGCGAGGGGTGAAACTCAAAGAAGCCCAACAGTAATAAGTATTGTGGTACCTTCAGCCCTATTGACCTATGGAGCGGGTAAAACCAGTTATTTGCTGCTCACGTTATTTGTCCATTTTTTTTCTGCCTTACGTTCGTTACGGTGACAGTTCTGCTGATGAGCGACAGATGGATGAAGAGGCAATCGTATGTGTTTTTACAGATGTCTGATGTTTCAATGATGTTTTTTATGGTTTGTTAGTTATAATCATCAACCTTTTTCTTCGAGGGCAAAACACATTTACAGCTCAGTAGATAAAAAATGACCGTGGAGAGAACACAGAACAGCTTGTTCCGAGGATAAGGCAGCGAATAAATCAGCTTGAAAGCCTTCTTGGGAAAAAATCCTCACTATATCTGGAGAAACAAAGATTACAATCAATCGTTCATGAGAAAGAGCTAATCCCCGACCACCAGGGGCGTAGCGTCAGGGGCATCGCAGGAAGCGGCGCTTCCCCACAAGAAATGAACAATGTAGGTAGAAGTTGAGTGATGAACAAATTTATTACGAATAACAAAATATTTAATCAAAAGTAAAACATTCAATTGAAACTTACCTACAGCTACCTACCTACCTACCAGGGGCGGCTCCTGCCCTGAAACTCGGGGGTGCACATAGATAAAGCGGGAATATGGCGAAGGGGACGGGAGAGATGCTTTTCTCAGCCAAATACAAATTTCAACGATATGCAAATGGGATAAATCCTGTAAGCTTTCTCATCTTCAAATTACAAACGCGACTAAATAGACATGAAAAATGTTCTCTAACGGAAAACGAAATTCTGAAATAATCAAAATGGGGTAAACCCAAAAATTGTATGTTATTGTTAAAGCTGAAATGTACATCTGCCCAGCAAGAACCAACGTGGAGGTGAAAGCAACTCTCGCCAGGGAGGGGAAGGAAAGAGGATGGGTAGAGGAAACGGTTATGAGGAAAGTGAGGGGTTAGTGATCATTGAGGTAAATAGTGGGGAATACAAAAATAAAATAAAATTATCGTATATAAATGGGCGATAACACCCCAGGAACAAAAATATCACGAATCGGGTGTCTACTCTAGGAACAAAAATAGGTATCACCAACACCCATAGGTATCAACCCCAGGAACGAAGGTATCACTAATCAAGTGTCTACCCCAGGATAATTTGTTACTCACCTCACATCCGCAAAGCCAGTAAACCTTTTGGTAATATTCTGCGTTGAACTTCCGACACGAATCAGGACGATTTTTCAATCTCAATGTTTGCTTGAGTCCAGGAAGTGACGGCAAGGGCCGAAATCACGAATCCTTTGACTGACCAACGGGAATAGTTGAGTTTGATGAACTCTACTGAATTATTCATCGTAGGAAAAAATAAAAAGGATAGGAAAACAGAAAAGTAGACAAGATTTGAGATAACAAATAGTTCAATTTTCACCGCTGAACAACTCCAGCGCTGTAATCGCCGTCGACATTTCTCTCTGTCCAGCAGTGCCCTTGGTAGAGGAGCAGCGAGTTAGTGGGAATTCATAAGGAATTCATAAGCAATGGGAATTCATAAGGAATTCGCCACAAGGGAGGGGAGCTGGAGCACGGCCTGCCTTTTGCTCCAACCTGCTTTTGATTGGTCAGGTTTGGGCTTCCTACCAGGGCAGCTGTTTCGCGCGTCCATTCAAATAGTTAAATCCTTTTTTCTGTCAATATCCAACTTACTTTTCAAATGAGATGGGAGAATTTGGTTATTATTTTTGGATTATTGGCTCGGGGTGCACATGCTCCTGTGCTCCCATCAGCCGCCGCCACTGCTACCTTAATTCTTTCTTCCATGCTACCTCCTTTTGATAGTTGGTTTCAATCAAGAATCCATGGCTGAAGCAAGTCATCTAAGAAAGAGAAGAAGAACAAGGTCCACGATCGGGGGGGGGGGGGGGGGGATGAATTGGGTGCGGTACCCCAATGTTCAGAGCCCACGCTACGCTCCTGCCGACCACCAGTTTGGGTTCAAAGAAGAACACTCTACCACAGAACAAGTGCATCGCATAAAGCCGCAGCAACACATGCGGTATTTGGCAAATATCGAGCAAAAGTTTGCCAAATCTCCGAATGTGTGGCTGGGCGTTTGCGTATTTGCCAAGTACCAAACATTTGCCAAGCGAGCGCTCGCCTCAGAGGCGGTTTCTTTCACACATCAAAGGAGACAAAAACATTTCGTCGCTTAAGTGGCACCACGTATCTAACTTTTACCAACTTTTCAGGAGGATGAAAAAACATGTTTTTGTCTAACATATTGGCACTTCTATCATTTTTCTCACCATTTTGTATTGTCTAGGAGGTGGTGTTGCCCAAACATATTGGTAGATATGTGGCGATGAAGACCATTTTTTTACCTAATCATTCGTCAATTTGTTGAATTTGTAGTTATTATTAATTAAAACATGATTCTCAGCGCTACATAAATTAGTTAACTTTTGAAATACCTACCAGTTTTCTAAGGACTAACGATAATGATGGTAGCGTTTCCAACTGAACGATGAATAGATAAACGAAGGCATTCAAAGTTTAGTAGAGAACTGCTGGTATTCGTAGGAAATTAACGCACACGATGGGGAGTGTCGTATTGAAAACAGCAATGTACACTCATATGTCGTGCCCAGTTGTTCCAGAGTTCGAAAGCTACGTCGCTTGGGTATCATTTAATCAACAACTGACACACCATTAGCGTCATGCGTTATAATGATTGATTCGTATGGTCATCGCCACCATTCCACCATTCGGTTATCGTCAGTCGGAATTCACAGATAGATCTCCCCCATTATGTCCGCACCGATGCCACATCGTCGCTCATAATTGGCAAAGTTTTAATTAGATTCATATCCTCTTCTGAAAATGAAGAGGGAGAGAAGCTGGTAACTGTGGACAACAAACAGGCCGATTCGGATTTTCATGCAATTTCGATGATTGGCCGTTGAAGCGTTGAAAAGCGGGTTGGTCCGCGGAGTCCTTTAGGGCGGAATAATTTTGACGGTTTTCATTCGGTTGATTGGGCCGCTCTTCTATTTGTGGACAGGTGCGCAAAACAGAGATTCAACACGAGGAGGTGACAATAGCCACTAACTTCCCGTTCCACATCTCCAACTGACAGGCGGTTTAATGAAGTGCCTACTTTAATCAATAGATCAATCTTCTATTATCCAATTGAATGCTGTGGACGTAGTGGTGGTTGATCCGTCTCATTCTTCAAAGCTTGGCTTTCTCTCTCTCTCACTCTCCGACGGTACATAATGTCCCCGATTTCGGGTGTCCCACGATGAGAGGAACCATTTCCTGGCTCGAACAACGAACTACGAGTAGATGGTGAATGAGTGCAGCTTTCGGGAGCCTTTGGTCGAAATGATGACAGTCAACTGGCACCGAGAAGTGGCCATTTGTATTCCTGTCCCGCGGACTCGTAATAATCAGTTTTCACTGACAATACGAAAGTCTCCCCACAACAGATTGCTTCACTCAATTGATGGTGATATTATCATGATGGAATCTTCAGCGATACCTCGTGAGGTTATACCGTCTCGTAATTACAAGAATCAATACGATGCTCGCTCCACCCAAGAAAAAGGGGTTAAAGTCTCCATCAAGTTGAGCATCCCAATTCAGAGATGGGCGAATTCATAATCAAAAATATAAATATGAATAAATTCACAGAAGGCGGGTTTGTGAATATGAATATGAATGTGAATAAATTCACAGGACGAGGATTTGTGAATATGAATAAGAATAAAGTTATGAATATGAATAACATATTATTCACATTTTTTAAATTTATAACGCATTGTTTATTTATGAATAACGCGTAATCTTGTAAGTAAATAAAATGTAAATGTGTCATTTTGCAACAACAAAAAAAGAAAAAAAGAAAAAAAAGAAAAATGATTAAAAGCACGTGGAACGTGGTTTAAATTGATGACTGTTTGTGAATAAAAATGTTAATAATGCGTTATTCGTGAATAAAAATGTGAATACCCCATTATTCATAAATAAACATGTGAATGTACCTATTCATATTTACATTTATGAATATGAATAGGCCCTACGCCCATCCCTGTCCTAATCACAATCTCACTCGTGTAACTGGAGATGGCAAAATATTACAATATATCGATATCAATCATAAACATCGATACGTCGGTGTTGCGATATCGTATTTTGAAAGTAAAAATGTTGATTAAATGTATCGAAACTGATTAAAATATTCTAGACAAATTAATTGTCATTGAATTTAAGTTACTTTACAGTGTAGGTACTGCAAATGAGCATAAAATTATTTATATTAACTTATAATTTTATACTGCGCAGTAGGTACATTTTACATACAATTATCTACGTTTGCAGTTACAGCCGAATACATCTGTTAAATCCTCTATTTGTGATGTTGGCAAATACTCCTTAGGTATTATTAATTTTAGTGCAAGTCTCAATAGCAAAGCTATACTACATGAGGTTCACTAGGAAGATGGTGAAATGTTGTTGGATTCGGGTTCTTAGAAAATCTAGCAAGCTTTGCTTTAGTTCCTATTTTAACTTCTGAAGAGGGAACATTGGCAGTCGTTTTTAATTCATCCTTTAAGTGGTGACTTTTTAAATGTGATTTTACGTTCGAGGTGTTTCCTGATGTTTTTGATGTTAACGTACCCTAGTATGTACCGCCATACATCACTTTGAGGCGGGATCATTATTCTAATATAGTACAACACAATCACTTGTCAATGACGATTTGAATGCACAACTCACTGATACACAGTTGAGAGTTGTATGTTGTATGTTCACAATTAACTAATATTTTTCTGACAATAATCAACTAATATTTTTCTGTCCAGTGTTACTGAGACGTGTGATGCAGTTTGCTACTGTCAGTGGACTTGCTTTTTAGACGCCGGTACGTAACTGGTGATGTGATAACTGATACACACCGCTGACACAGCCAAACAAATGGAATTTTATTTTAAGGCGGAAGGTGGAACGGGTATATCGATAATATCGAAAACAGAAAATCGATAGCAAAATATCAACATTATCAATATATCGATATTTGTTTGCCATCCTTACGTGTAACAGGCTGTTCCATTTCGTTTCAAGGCGCAGCCCTCAGAACAAGCCACAGCCATACAAGTCTCCAATTCTCAAAGTTTTGGACAATATTTTGGGCAACGAAGCACCATTTCGAAATCTCCGAAAATCCCTCAGATAGTAGAGTAAGTATAATACCTAACAGCTCAGTGATGTCCGAACTAGTTTTCCAATTCTTGACTGACTTGATGATAATTTAATTATGTAAAATATGAATAAAATAATTGTATAAATGCAGAGTTTTTAGAAGACTGATATATACGGAAAATAATAAACCGTTGTGGAACCATTAGCAGTTTTTAAACAATAAATCCAGTCTAAATATGCATGCTAATTCAAATTTCCTAGTTGGTATTAGCGGGGAAACATTGGCCTATGCACAGAATATATTGCTATTCAATTATGCAGTTGAAAACGAAAAGATACGGGTTTTTAATGTTTTCCACTCTCCCTAACAGCTTACGTTTCCAAAATATATCAAGGGAGCTTTTGTCGTAGAACTAAGTGATTTTCTCTGTATGCCAGCTATAAAACGCCGCCCATCGTCATCAACCGATCGTCGTTTCACTCTTCTCTTTATGACCGAAGTACCACACAATGCTAATGTGATTGCCCCTGGAGCGCTGTTGGAAGCTTTAAGCCGACAATGGCTTTATGATTTATGTATGTTTTTCCCTTCTTTTCCCCGCTCTTCTCCCATGTTACGGCGTTGTAGGGTTGTTTGTTTGTCCCCGGATAAAGAGTCCCTAATTACATAATACAGTGTCACGGGCCATTGCCTCTCAAGACAAGGACAATATGCTCCACCAGGAAGGCCATTTGTTAAGGGGGAGTAGCGACGGGTGTCTGCCAGCCGCCTTTTCCCAAACTTTTTCTTTCTTGTTGAAATGTGAACTTTCGTAACCCTCTGTATTACAGTAGGAATCATTGCACTTCATTGAACTTTGCTGACAACTGCTGGACCGTAAGTATTTTATCACCCACTGAATTAAATTAGTAACAACAAAAAATAACACACCGATTTCCAAATTGATTATAACTCAATTGTCCTGGTATTTAGTATGATAGTTTGGTGAATGAAAAATGGTTTTTTTAAATTTATACTCGTACTTGAATTGCACTTATGTATTAAGAAAAACAATGGTGCCAATAGTTGTAATGTATGATTGGCTGAGTTCCCCTGTTCCCGGGGGGTCAGGCAATATGCCCACCCAGATGGATATCCGGTCTACATTCACAGACTTGGCTATCTCCAGAGTGGTCGAACAAAACCCTCGGGAACCGAGGACTCACAGCAAACCATCACATAGTGTGCAGTAGACAATGCGACTTCCCTGTTTAGGTATAACCTGTGCTGAGGGGAGGAGTCTTCGTACAATTTGTCTACATGATCCCATTTTCATTACCAAGATTAATCAGCACAGTAGATTAATTTCAACAGCAAAATAATTTTATTTGGCACTTCAGCGTGCCTACATAAATGAAGTTGGTATCTGTTAAAGAAGACACAACTTCAAGAAAATACATTATTTGTGTGTGAGACAATGATTTCCATTTTATAATTCAAAAAATAACTTATACTCCCTTACATCTTACATTCTTAGGGAGACCATAGAATGACACTGCCCCTCGATAATCATAACAGCGGTGGTCGTTAACCAGAATGGAGACTGGGTTAATTAATTCTCTGTATGGACTGACAATATGCCCTGGTATTGATAGACAATTTTTAATTTGGGAACACTATGTTTTTGAAGGGTTTTAGGTATGAGTTCATTCAGCCGAGTGAAGCATAATGAGTAGCAAATAAATGTCTCCTTCATAAATCTCTCCCTAAGTAGCAAAATGGTTTAGAAAAAATAGTCTCACCATGAACCTTTTGAAAACTAAATACATAACGAGTGTGTGTGATTTAGTTTGACCGTCAGTAAGAATGATGTTGCGGGATGTCGAGGGTCATTTGACCGACCCTCGACATCCCTCAACATCATAAATACATAACCTTCTCAATAAATAAAATAGGACTTCCCTATTCTATTTACGTCTCTAAACTCATAGTGCACAAGGAACCCTGTGTTGCAGTAAGAAACTTGTGTAGTTGCATAGAAATAGAAAGGCTGAATTCG
Source organism: Stenodema calcarata (assembly GCA_963920205.1). NCBI lineage: Eukaryota > Metazoa > Arthropoda > Insecta > Hemiptera > Miridae > Stenodema > Stenodema calcarata. The sequence goes on from OY986049.1 coordinate 8,609,576, forward strand.
ATAATATGTCTCGGAGTGCACTTAGATCAACATCTCAAGTGGAAGGATCGTGTAGCAGCATTGGTCAAGAAAATCAGGAAATCAATGCATTACGGCATCTAATGCTACGAAGTTGGCTAACAAAAGAAATTCTTAAAATTGTATATTATGCTCATGTACTGTATTCATCTCAATGTATTGTATTATTGTATGGGACGGTACTTATGCATCTAACTTTAATAAAATGAATATAGCAACGAATTCAGTTGTAAGAATAGCAATTAATTCCTATAAGCGTTCTCCAACAAGATCCCTGTACAAAACCTTCGATGTTCTCACCCCTTAGAGTAACTTACATCGATAGAAGTGTATTGTATGTACATAAACATCTGAATTTATTTACCAAACAATCGGCGGTTAAGTCGACACGAGCAAATGCCAATTATGTCCTCCAAATACCACAATCTCAGAATGATTTCTTCACTCGACAAATTCCGTGGCTGGCTCCATCCCTATTTGAACAGTTACCGCTCTTAATTAACTAAGACTGAATCATCAACAGGGAAATTTAAAAAATTGGTTCTTGAATATTTTGAACTTGGAATTAATGAAAGTAAAATTATAGACAGGTTTACTTCAAGGTAGATGTCGTATCTATATTTTTTGTACTGCACACCTAATACTAATTAAAATAAGCGTTTCAGATGCATTAATTGTGCTACTTACTAATAAGCAGGGAAGAGATGAGCCACAGGACCTTAGGTTCAGAAATCAAAGTAATTTTGGAACAAGAAATACACACAGAAGGGTGACGTATACAGAATGCTGATGTAAACAGATAATAATAGCACGTTGGGAAAACATTGCAGTTATTTTTTTCTGTCTTGAATAGCCTTTATAAATGTTTCTCATCAGGTGCCCAGTGAAAAGTGCAGGTTCTACCAACTCAACAACCTGAAATGGTTGAAAATTCACGGTTTTCTTAGTCAGATTAGAGGTGAGGATTTGAAAAACAAAGACGTGAAGCTTTGGTAGCGTGTAGGTGTGTCGAGCTAAAAATACCGCTGAAATCTGTGTATCCTAATAAGAAGGAAACGAATTTGATGGGTAGAAGACACCTGAAACGTTTACTAAGAGGATGAATGTGAACAAAAGGAGGCATTGTCGCAAACAATCTCGTGCAGACAACAGGACAGAACATCCGTAATCAATTGGGTGTATTAGTCACAAGGCGGTTCACATTGAACATTCTTTTTGTTCAGGGCTTAGTTCCACCTTTATGAAGGAAACTATAGAGACAAACAGAGAAGAAGCACAATGTGCAGAAAGAATAGAAAGTCACGCATTGCTTTCAATGCGTACAGCCTCCGAGGCTCCGTCTCCGGAAATTTACTTGGAAAAAACATCAACGAAAATATGAGCTTTTTACCTTTTGTTTCCCCCACGGATGTTGAGGAAAATGGGAGGAATAGCTGGAGAGAAACTGTTTTCAATAGAGAAACGGACAAAGCTAACAATAGGGAATGAGCTAGGAGGACAATGTTTATTCTTCGGAAGCCCTCCCATTCAACGCGGGTTTCAAGCTCCGAACCGAACACAAAATGTGGTAAATTTGCAAATGCCGCTTTGTTCGGTGAGCTCAGATAAAAGGGACGGACATCCGGTAGCTGTTACTGACTCCGGCAAAAGGGACAGAATTCTCCCTCTTTTCCATCTATTTCGAAAGAATCGATTGCGGATATAACGACCCCAAACAGCCAAACTAGTGGATTCAATTGCCTCGGCCCGAGATAACGTTTTCCCCCCTTCAATCCCCGAACTTCCTTTAATTATTCTGATGGGCATCTTAGACAAGTTTCAATGCGGAATAATGGCAACAGGGTTCGACAATGGACAAAGAGGAAGAATGGTTTTCAATGGGTTCCAGGCTTTGTTTCAGCTAGACTTCGCAGTTGTTCAGCGCCATTGTGCAAACCTTATAATGGAACTTCTCTTTTCATTTTGGACGTCATCTTTTCTCTTCCCTTGTCTCTCCTTGTTATTGCCGTTGATTACTACGCGTCACTTCCACTCTTCTCCGTCCTTTTGTGAAATATTCTCTTCCAAGTGATTGTCAACCCCGCTTCTCTAATAACCCTGATGGAATTTTCCCTGCCTTCTCTCGTACCCTACTTCACCTTGGGGCTCATTTCATCGTTTGTTCGCGTTTTTCTTCGTGATATCGTCGGTTTTCCGATAACTTGAAACAAGTCTACTACAGCACAAATTATGAAGTACTCATGAAGCTCTGCGCGCTCCGACATTCATCTCTTCTCCTGAGAAAAATATAGTAATTCTTTCTGCCTGTATTCAAGTCGATTGACACGAATTCTGCCCTGTTAATAAAAAAACGCCTCAATTCCAAAACTGTCAAAAATGGGGTTTTTACGTACCCCTCCTTAATTCAACCTCACCATTCTAATCGTCGAGTAGAAATTTCAAAAATTCGACTCGGAAGGGGTTGAAAATTAATAGGGTTGAAATCTCAAATAAGCTTGATGTTGAGGGAAATGCCTCAACTGCAACACCTCAACGCTTCGTTTGGAACACCTTGACTAGCTTAACTTCTTTGATGTTATTTGTTTGGGAAAAAACCTCAACTCGCTGAAAACTGAGTTCAGGCGCTTTACCTTAACATCGTTGGCTTCAGATGATGAGTTGAGGTGTTTCAAATGGCGCCTTGGAGGCGTTTTACGTAAAGTAATAATGAAAGCGTTTCAGTATGTTGGTGACCAGTTGAGGTGTTTTTCATCAAAATACTTTCAAAAAATCCACCTCTATAATAGAGGCTCTATTTGTGAACCTAAACGCGTTAACTCGATTAGAGGTGTTTTTATTTAACAAATGTAACTACCTAACTTCAGTCAAACCACAATATGTCATATTACTCGTATTATTGCCCTCGTTGTTTTTACGGTGAATGAAAAAATGTTGTAAAAAACAATGAATAAATAAGTTTGCCTAATTTATGGTGTAAGCTTTTCTCAAGCAAGCATAGGGTTGCTTGAAACAACATTCGAAAAACTAGCCAGAAATAATTGATAATCGACTCAAATGATGTAAATCGGTAGGAAATACTGTATAACAAAATATTATATGCCTACAAAATATTATATTATAACAAAATTTAATAATCCATCAAATCACATCCACCAATCTAACTGAACACTAATCGATTTCCTACCACAAAAATGGTATTGCGGGAATGCTTTGCAGTGAACAAAGGGAGAGTTTTTACTGGTAAACTTTAAAGCTCATTTATGAAAAATCAATTATGTATAGTTGAGGTGTTTTTCCTTAACAGGGCAGAATTGGTTTTTGGTTTATTGTTGAAAACAATGTTGGAATCGACCGAGAAAAAAAGTCACCCTTGCCTCGACATTTGTTAATTCACTATTCAAGGTGAGTAAAATTTGAATATACCGAATGAAAAATAAATTCGTCCGTACATCGTTCGCTGCAATTTAAAATTAAAATGAAATTGAAATTCGGGATGCGGGCCTGAGGATGATCATTATTAAAGACTTTCAATAACTCTGGGCCAATAGAAAGGGGTGAAAATACGGTCTGTCATTGTCCAACGTTTCTAATATAATATTTTTCTTTTCTTTTCTTCTTTTTTGTTTTAATACATAGCTAAGTAGATTTTGATTTCGAGTATTTTTTAAGATCACTCAAATGGTTGTGCGATCAGCTGTTCAATCACAATAAGTGGCCAAGGTAGTTCCGAAAAACCGTTGTCAACATGAGCGTGAATGAAATAATCGTAATTCCAAAATATACTTAAAATTCAGAATATTTGGCCGTCCGATATAATCGACAAAAGAACACTGAGGATTCAAGGCAAGTCATTAGGTACCATAATACTCTTGAAATAAGTGCAGGTTAAGAAAGTTGTGTGATGCCTCGCCCCTGATATTCTTACATTAAATGCATAAAATTTTGATGCATATACTGTGACAACTTAGTTATAGAATGAGGTTCACCAGTTTAGTAGGTACACGAATCGGAATGAATTATATTTTTATCACAACAACCAATAACAACCTGCTACTCCTGGTTGGCAACAATGATTAATAATGTTATGGTGTATACATTATACCATTTTTGCCTATTTTATTCGATTTTAGCGAATTTTCAACGAAAAGGAAGCTACTGTTCCCGGTCCAAACTTTTAAAAAATCTAATTTCCGAAAAAATGTTCATACCGCAATATGTTCCAGACATCCTGAATTCACTACCAAAGGACACCAAAAATCATATATGAGCATATATGCGTAACTCTCGATAGACTTGAGATGAAAAGTTCATTTCCCATTGCAGTCCTCACTCCTGACTGTGCTATCAAAGATTTCGTGCCTATCAATCCGAACGAAATGTTTATTATTAATCTAATTATTATGCATCGAAGAATCTTCATGTGAGACTTACGACAATATTCAATATTCGTGTCATGAGCCCAGTCAAGTACATTGTAAACCAGCCTTATGACAACCCACTTGGGTTATAGTCACTGGATTAGAGACAAGTCACTACAACAACTAGCGAGAGAAGATCTAAGAGCTCAAGTAAAAGCCTTTAAAGACCTTTAAGCACAAACGAGGGTCGGAAAGCATAGAAATCCGGTTAAAGGGAATGTTAGGGGTTAAGTGAATTAAGAGACAATGGCGTGGGACGAAGGAAATAGAATAAGAAGAAGGGGGGGAAAAAAGTGGTAACCGAGAGTTCGGGCATCTAATGACAGGAGTGGGCGGTGCGGGGGATGGAACCTCCGATATATCACTATCCGGAAGGAAGCACTTCCACCCCCACAGAAAACCACCCCCGGGGGCGGTTTGGGGGTGAACCGCAAAGTGAAATATGATGTTGGCCCCCAACTGAGACTCACGAAATATATTAATACATCAACCCTTCGCAACCGACCCCACGATGTATTTATGATTTATGTAACATTTCTCTCTGTAGTTTCTGTTGCCGCATCTTCTTTGAGGCCGCCAAAAAAATGGAGAAAAAAAACTCAGTGATGGACGGAGAAGATATTGCCGCAGATAATGCCACTGAAGAGTTTCCCTCTCTTCCGAAAGGGGGTGGAGTTGTCGAGGTTTTTCCGGATACATTTTTCTTACGAAGAAGACACGAGTGGAATAAATTTCAATACGAAATTAACCTTAAAGCGAGTGAGTTATGAGCACTAGAAAGTAAGAAGCCAAAACATACGGCAAACTCGTTGTTTCATTCATAAGGTCATTTTTTTTTTTTAAATTGGCATTAAGAGTATTATACAGCCATAGAATACATTGTTAAACTTAAATAAATAATTCATATGTATACAGCAACTAAACTTAAAAAATTATATATAGCCTTGTAAACGTTATAATTTCCACTTTGGTCATTTCGATTGTGAAAGTTTTTCATTTAGCCACCAATACATTTAAATTGTTGTATCAAATTACTTTTGATGAAATGTCATCTCCCGTTCAGATCACTGTTTTGTGCGCAACATCCTTGTGAGTTTCATAACTGAAATAATCAATTATTGAAGCGGTAAGTTGTTCATGAATGACGAATCAATAAAAATGGGTATTTAGTGAATTCTGTGAAACTACACAATAAATACACAAGGCAATATTACATTCGTTCTCGACATGGCACAGCCGTTACACCACTTGGCTAAAACATGGTGAGCCATTCTAGTACAGTGTGTACCTACTAGAAGAAAATTTCTTAATTTATTCTAATTTATATTTCTTAATTTAATTTAATTCGCCGGCAAGTTCTTTCCGCACGTACACAATGTACAAGTGTAAATTTGTGCAGTTTTCTCCAGTTGAATAAATTGATAACTGTTAAATAGTGAAGATTCCACTTCCTAAAGCGCGACCACGATACGCAAGTACTGGCTGATCTCAAATGTAATCATAACCAGGGAACCGTTTGATTTGAACACGATTCAGTACTACTGGGCCTTCCAGCACTGTTAGGAATCGTGTTCAAATCAAACGGTTCCCTGGTTATGATTACATTTGAGATCAGCCAGTTATTATTTATATTTATCTAGCTTAGGGCTGCTATACGGGACATGTCACGATTTTCGAGGTGTCTTGGGCGACCCGTCATGATTTTTGAAATGTCCCTATTAATTTTTTAGTCTTCCAAATCTAGTCCCAATTTTCTTGACGTCACCTGCTCGGAATTCTTCACCTATATCAAGCAACACAAGGATGTCCTTCGCTCGGTCGGTGGAAAAGATAAATACGTGCAATGACTTTTTTGTTATACTCCATTCGAATGGAATTAATATAATGTACCTCTTCCCATTTACATACCTACTTTTCTTTGAAGAAAAGTCATTGCAAGTATTCATCTTTTCCATCAACCGAGCAAAGGACATCCTTGTGTTGCTTGATATAGGTGAAGAATATTACAGTAATATTATTACGTATTTTCAAAAATATTGTATTTTGGTGAAGTGTTCGTTTAAACCGGTAAGTCCCGATTTCTAGCTTACACTGTTCCAGTTTACCTAGAACAGATATGGCAGCCCTAATCTAGCTGTTACAACTGTGATCCACTTTGGCAACCAAACTTGCAAACCGTCTTCGGATATTTCGTCAATAGGTATTATATAAAAACATGAAGCTATGACTGGGCACTAGGTCAAACCTCGTGTACAATAATATTATAGAATGATAGTAATACTATATCAATATAATATACTATATTATATTATATTCCACATCTCCTGAAATGGTACTGAGTCAGCAACAGGGATGTGGATTTCTTATTGGTTAAGCAATGAATTTTTCTCATTCCATCAGATGTCCATCAATGAAAATATACCTATAGGTAAATCGACGGTCTCACGGCAACTTCCCACATCATCATTTGGGCGACGTTTCAGCAGAGCCAAAAAACACTCTGCCCATGACTATGTTTACTGAGTAATTCAGTAAAATAAATCTTTTTTTTTTAGTGTTATCTAACTTAGGCACCTAACTTATACTCGGTTAGATCGCTTCGCGGGAAGACGCTTCGAATGGTTTGCATAACGCATTTTAGCCAAAAGTGACGATGTGGGGTGTTGCCGTAAGACCCTCGATAATCAAACACAAAAGTGATGGCGTACAAGCACCACAGTGAAACATATTCATGTTGTATCGCAAGCTTTATCCTGACAGTAGGAGTCATTCTCGTTTTCACGTTCACTTACACGAGCGTCCTGTTTGCGACCGACTGACGCGACCCATTGCCACTGCTGTGCGGCCCTGCCACAAGCTTTCAGATAGCAGCGACATTGGCTGCTTCAGGGACTGCAACCTGCAGCAGTCAAGCAGCAGGCGTACCGCAACACTGTCGCGACCATACCGCTACAACGGATTTGTATGGGACACTTTCCGATGCAAGCGACTGTGCAGCGCGGCTGACAAGTGTGGCTTGCGTGCGACCTTATCATTGCTGCCGAGCCGCTCCAGAGTAGGGACGCGTATTTCGGAACATCGATGTTTCGAAATCGGTGTTAAACCATCGATGTTTGGAAACATCGATTTTTTCAGGGAAATAAAATATCTTAAAATATTAACGTTATGCTCTTTCAACTGATTAAAACTTAAATGAATTTATACCGACAAGACAAATAGACAAGAATCAATTTAAAAAAAATTGTAATCTCCAAAATCGTCCATCAAAATCGCAAATTTTTTTGTTCTTCTCGCTAATCCGGGCTTGCATTTTCCCATTAAATGACTATGATGTGCATAACTCAGCTTCCGTTGAAATACAATGCTACAATGTTATCTTGCTAATCTTCGATACGGATGGCCTAGTGAACGGAGCGATTGGCGTATTACGGTATGTAGAGTAGGTGAGGAAGAAGACGATGGTATAAAATGAGTGTGGTTACATTTCGATCAACCTAAAAATAATTACTGGGAAACAGTGTTACAACAGATGGAGCAAGACTAATGATATTATGTAAGTTACGTAAATATGATGATACGTAACTTACGACTCACAAGCACCTTAAATGGAAGTATAAATCGAGGGTCTCAAGGCAATTTCCCACATCGTCATTTTTGGCCAAAATGAGTTACGCATACCATTCGAAGCGTCTTCTCCCGGCGGATCGACCTAACTAAGTATAAGTCATTGGCAGATGGTTTTTTGGCTCTGCTGAAAAGTAGCCCAAATGACGATGTGGGAAGTTGCCGTGAGTCCCTCGAAATATTATGTTATATTATGTTATATTATGTTATATTACACCCGTGTTTCAGGGTCCTTAGATTCCATTTCGTAAATATGTTGGCAACGTACTACATAAACAACACCTTCCTTCGAAATAAAACCCCGCTATGATGGTTATAACCGCGAATGTTCTCTACAGTTCTTTTAGCAGAAGTTCTCTTCCATAATTTCAGCGGTTTTGACAGTATATAATTTATGCATAAATGCAGGGCTTTCCAACGAATGGTGAACGATTTTTCTACGAACACGAATGACGAAGACATGACGAATGATTTCGACTCGGTTGTAAGTGGAAAATCATTGCAAAATTTCGTGACACATCGGCGTCTCCCAAAAATGTGACTTTTTTTGCCAGTTGGCTCAAGGCTAATTATGTTCCATGCTAATAATCTGTATCTGTATTATCGATGGATGTACCTACAATAACTAAGTGTTCCCCCAACCACAAGGACTTCCCCATATACTCTTAAGTCTTTGATTCATTCATTATAATGAACACCTATAGGTGTAATCAGTACTATTTTACTCTTTGTATTAGTTTATAATTCGAGGGTCTCACGGCCACACCCCACATCGTCACTTTTGGACAAGATGAGTTATGCATACCATTCGAAGCGTCTCTTCCCGGCGGATGTTAGGTACCTAAGTTTGGTAACACTAAATCTCACGATTTATTTTACTGAATTACTCAGTAAACATAGTCATTGGCAGATGGTTTTTTGGCTCTGCTGAAAAGTCGGCCAAATGACGATGTGGGAAGTTGCCGTGAGACCCTCGAATTGCTAAACGTATTAACAATGTAATCATTCAATACATGAATGGGGGAAAAATCAATAAACGTCATCTCCCATCTTTGATACATTGCAATGCAGGTTGTGAGGTATGTATTGGGGAGGTATTTTGACGAAAAACAACCAAGAAATGTCATAATGAACGTTTGACGATTTTTGGGCGTTTGCCTCACAGTGATCCCATTTTGCGCCCTTGTCAGAATCAAAATGTACGCAGGACATTGAGCCAAAGAGTTGAGCAACTCAACCAAAAGACTTACAGTTCATGTCCAGTGCTCTCTTACAATGTCATCTAAGTTCTCTATTTCTGGAATCGCGTAGAACCTACCTCGTTGCTAAAATACGAAAGGGCCACGAATTAGTATTTTCGTATTATATTCCCGAGAACACGTTTGCAGTTCATACACAACCTAAGGAAGATTACATACAAAATCGGAGAGGGCTCTTTTATAAACACGTCCTAAAAACTCTTTCGTAGACACTACTGACAATATCAATAAGCACATTTACAGCTTCTGACTTCTGCAAGTTTTATGATGAGTCAGTTAAGAACACAGCTTATACCTGCATACAGACGTGTCATGGATGGATTCCTTAGGCATTTCCAATGTTTTTTTGAAAAGGAAACGAAGATTCGATTTTCGTTTTTTAAATCTCCTCCGAGTTTTTTCAACACCATTCGCTTTTATTTTCCGAGTGCAAGAAAAAACGCATTGAGTCAACTTTTTTCATGGTCTTTTGCACAGGTGTGGTCTACACGGCATAGCAGGAACACCTTGAGGAACACCCAGTTCCTTTTTCACTGTCCTGAGGATGTTATGAGCCGTAAAAACGACGATGGAAGCGGGAAATTGGCGTGTGCTCGAGTAAGCTGTCGACTCGCAAAGTCACAAAAAGCTAAAAATGAGTATTCTACCTCTCGGATTTACTACGGCCGTTGTGGGAGGTTCGCCTGATAATATTGACAACCAACCTGAATAATTTCCGACTAGCAGAGACAGACATCTCTTAAAGGGGGTAGATCAGTGAATTCTATTCAAGGGTAAGAGATTGTAATTACAGAAATCCATACACTTTAACTTTTCAACTATTGAATTTAAAATCGAAAGAAGAGTATGGAATAACATTGTGCTTCATAATCAACGTCAAACTAAGTATCTGCACACGATCCGAAACACGAAGTGCCTATCTCTCTTAGAGCCACCTATTTTCGTTAAAACATCATTATATATTTGATCATTCACTTTTTTCCCCTTTTTTTCATTTTAAAATACTCGTAACTTGGAATGTGGAAATTTTCAGTTTTCATAATCCAAGTTACAACTTTGGTTACCTAATTTAATTTCAATTGGTTTCGTAACAGAAAATTAGTCGGCAGAAATTGTATGTAAGTAGACTAGCCACAAATCTACTGCCGTTCAAATATCTCCGAGCTGAAAATAGAATTATTCCCGAAATTGGCCCCCAAAGACAAAACCATCTAATTAACAATTAAAACATCGTTAATGCTAAATTCAGTTCTCGAAATGATTTACAATAAACTGTTTGCAGGTATCAGATATGGGTATAAAATGAATAGAATGAAAGATTGTTCTTTAATTGGTGTATGTTTGATTTATGTACAAGGTGCTGGTTCTGGAGTAAAACTGGTCTACTTATTTGTCATTTGAGAAAACACTACCCAATGGTGTGTGTTCTGACTCATATGTTTTCTTTTGGTTTTATTTGTTGTACTCACTATCGAGTTCTCTGGCTATTCGGGAATAGTCCCCACAAATGACCTCGTACTGGATTGCATATCGGTGGTTCTTCAAAGCATCAGTTACGACGCGCTAAAAGTTCCCTTACCTAATTGAGGCAACGATACGACCAGGGGCGTAGCGGCAGGGGAAGCGCAGGAAGCGGCGCTGCCCCACAAGAAATGAAGAACGTGGGTAAAAGAATAACAAAATATTTAATCAAAACAGTAAAACATTCAATTGAAAATTACCTACAGCTACCTACCTTTGATGGTTGCTTTGAATCATGGATCCAATGACTAAGACTAGAAGGGATTGTTCGCTGTTTGCTGTTGCTGTTGTTTGATTGTTCGTCGTTTTTAGTTGTTCGTTTAGTTTTTACATCAACAGTTACTGTTCAATAGTTTAGCGGTCGTTTAGTTCGGAAAATTTAAGCAACAAACTCGACATAATTAAAGCCGGCTGATTGAGCTCGCTGGCCTCAAAGGAGTTGTCAAGAAATTTGAGCGTGAATACACTCGAAATTGTTTACAATAATTGTAAACAGCCGACAATTATTGTGTTGATTCAACCTATAAGAGATTTGACTCAATAGGGCTGAAAATTAATTAACCATCCTATACAAAGAGGAGTTTGGTGGAAATTCATGAACTGGTTTTGTATCTCGCTGAAATGCCATGGATTTTACCTGATGTTTTTCGATTGGCGAAACTCATTTTTACAATTTCAAGCACTACTGCGTTTGTATAGCGCTCATTTTCAGCTCTAAAACGCATTAAAACATATTTGAGATCCACACAGAGACAATAATAATCTCTCTTTAATATCTATTGTGAGAGCGGTCCGAAATTGCCGCCCTGTTTGTGGAGTGGGGGCTAGTCCTACTTGTGCTGAATCCTCTCCCTCTTACGTCTCGTATTTATTTAGCTTATTATTGAAAGTTTTGTTCAAGTATTCTGAGGTAGACAGAGAGTACGGAATACTTTGTGCGTACCTCTATGCATACAAGTAAAGAAAACATAAATTTAGCAGTATCGTTGTGACATGGCACCAACTCCTTCATGATTTGTGCAATTACCCTCGAATTTAATGATCCAGTAGCTGTCGGGCCCGTCGCTGACGGGCAGAACTCGGGGTGTGTCCATCTGCCACTCTACGGATTATACCTCTCACATGACCCTTTACAAACCCGGGAAGGAAGAATCTAAGATTTTTATATTTCGGCTTCCCAATAAACCCTCATCCCTATGCATCGGATCCGGAAGTGAACCCCCCTATGTCCTTCCCCGATCAAGGAAATATTTAGATACGGGAGAAGGGTTCGATCCATTGAGCCGTTTTTGCGTGATTGAAGGACAGACAAACAAACAAACAGACTGACATCAAATTCAAAATCGGCATGGTTCGACTCCATTTCACGCGAAACGAATAACTGTAAGTAGTGAAATTTTTTGAAAATACCCAAGGAACACGAAAATCGTCTTTAAATTTAATTATATAGATAACCGTGATCCATAATGCTGTTCTCGCATGACTTTTTCTCTTGAATTTTTGAGATTTCATATATCTGCACTCCACTCTATCTAAGCCTACAGTGGAGTATAATACCTGTATAACACGAGGTGATTAGTGCTGTACTCTATGTGAATGGGTTCATTTCTAAAAGGTGAACACCATAAATACATAGAACACGACAAGAGGTATCACGAAGTAGAAACGTTTGAATACGATTGATGGAAGGACTCATAACGACGTGACTTGGGAAGCACAAATCATTTACTCTGCCACAGGACACCAGAGAACAACCGTCGTGGGAGGTTTCGGCGGTAATGCTGCGACAATGTTGATAACAATCGCCGTTTACAAGAACGGCTCCAGAACAATATCGTTGAACGTCACTCTGCCTGTTGTAACATCACTAGATGCTTCGCTGGGGGTGCTTGAGTTAACGCATTTGTCTTCCCTACACCCGAATATAATTCATTAATCACTGCTCAAAACTTGGACAAGAGGCGAGACTACAAAGCCCGAAAGCTCGGTCTCCTCTAGGAAAGAGCCTTTTGAGAATTGTTCTGACGGGGTGGAGTTTTCGAAAAGGAATCAAGGGAGTTGAATTAATTACAAGATTGTTCCAAGTGTTCGTGACAAGAGGTTTTGTCATCTCGTAGCCGTGTGCTTGGGGAAATCTATTCAAATTTAGAGGGTATTAATACTGTTGTACACAGAAGCGGGAAGTTTCCTACTTATTTGAGAAGCGTTGAACTGTCTTCACGCTTCCCTGCTTGTCGCCTCCTCACTCCATCAGTGTTATACAGCTCTCAGTATAATATGGAACGTGTGAGCTGAACAATATTGAAATCTAGGGCTCTGAACGTGTAACATTCGTTTCTATAGAAACTGATGGTTATTGTGCGAGAGTATTGTTTCAGAACAAGGAACTTTACATGCAATCTCTATAAGTAGTACAATCGTGAACACCCTCACTAGACTGACCATAATGTGAAAGGAATCATAGTTTCAAATTATGAAACTTGAAATCACAATTATGAAGGCGAATCTCATAAAGAAGGTAAAAGGGGGAAAAGGTAAAAGAAAAATATCCCCGTGAAGAACTAAATGTGGTCGTTCGGCAATCGTTACACGGATGTGGCTAGGGAAATCCTGAAGAAATAAGAATGAATTGAATTGATTTAGATATAGTATATAACCCGCCAAAAAACACACAAAGCTGTTGCCTTGGCTAACTAAACAATAAGAAAAATAAGAACAGGTTGGACAACCGAACAACGGCTCCTACCAGCCATCATGGTGAGCACTCTATTGGGGCAAGTAACAACTACTACCTACCAGCCCAAACAACATGATAAGGGGTTTTTGAACTTATATGACTCGGCTTCTTTTTGACCTACCGACTTGAAACTTTCAGGACCTTTTTCCATTATTCCTACCAAGAAGATCCATACCCAATTTCAAGTTGATCGGCAGTGAACCAGTCAAAGTGGCCAAAACTAACCTAAATTTCAGTTTTTGTCCCTAAAATTTTCTTGGGTTGAGATCGTGGGAAAAATCTTTCAAAAGGCACTGGTTCATGTTATAAAGAAGGTCCGTGCAAAGTTTCAATTCAATTGGTCCTGTTAGCCAGGCTGTAGACTCGTCAAAGTGGACAATATTAGCCTTAAATTTCTATCTTTATTATAAACGTTTTTTTGGTTGTGACAATGGGTTAAATAGTTTAAAAGGCACTGTATGAAGCTGAAACGAAGCTCGGTACAAAATTTCAAGTCAATCGGTGAAGGTGGAGAGGCTGTAGCTTTAACCGTCTGAACAAGGAGAAGAACACGGTAAGGGCAGAAACAGGGGTTTTGAAGTTGTATAACTCAGCTTCCTTTAAACCTAGCAACTTGAAACTTTGAGGGTTTTCTATTATTTACACCAAAAAGATCCACACCAAATTTCAAGTTGATCAGCCAAAAAGGAGATGAGATATGGATACCTGGAAAACGTGACGTCCGTTCGTGACGTCCGGCAAACATACACGTGGTACCGTTTGTTTTCCTCAACTTGTTTGCTTGGCGGGTTGGAACGTTGGTACCGTTCCTAAATGACTATTGTAACTTGTTTTTTAGACACCTACATTAAGTAGCATAAATACTCTGAAGAGAAGGTATCAATATTATATTATTAATGCAACTACACAAGAGCAACTGGAACTCCTGGCAAGCCCTATGTGACGAGCAAAGACATACACATATTTAAAAAATAAATAAATTGTACACAGTTTAATGTAAATTGTACTTGAATGGGCATTTGAGTAAAATAAGCATCCATTATAAGTAATAAGTCGTTAATTGTCAGAGAGTAGCATATAGTATGACGAGGGATTCTTTGTGGGAACTTACTTCAGAAGCTGGAGGACGTTTAAACTGGAGTCATTTTGCATTTATCTCTTATTTTTTTGTATATCAGATCGCTGGGTAGCCTAAAGTGCAGGAAGTGCATGTTTATTAGAACCTCCTGCTCGTAACTCCCTCACAGAGAAGTTCGTATACGTCCCCTCCGATATACGTACGCCATCTCTCCGATAATCGCCCTATTTACGATCCCACCGTCAACCAGGATTGTTGTCGCAGGACTGTAAAGATGTCCCGCCTTCATTAGAGGACGACAGTTCTCTCTGTGGATTCAAGATGAAAACCTTCAAAGCGGAAAACGAGCCGTGTTTTACGGGACCTGATAGTCCTCTACGCTCTACCGCCCTTCTGCCAGGGGCTGGCCGATAGCCTGAAACGACTCGCTGTTCTTAAACCCTATTTATCGCTTTTCGAGTAGGTCTGGGTGCACGCGAAACGAATTATTAGGACTTTTGAAATTATTTAACCTCATAATTAATTTCGATTGTGCTTTTTTGTGTCCCCTCCCCACACAAGTCGCTTTCAGTGACAGTTATGGTTTATGTGGCTCAGAGAGCGCTTCATTCTTTCTGCTTCTGCTAGTTTCCCCTCTTTGTAGAGTATACACGAACGCAAAGATTTAGAGTCCTACGACACGAAACAGTCGCAGGTCGAATAACGCGGCACTGCAGTTTGGAAAGTTTAGGCCCGAATAGAACATCACTTCAGTATAATCGTTATCCTATTTTAATGTACTTGATTACTCGTTCATGCGTGTTCGCCGGTTCCGTCAAATTTCAGATTTATAAACTAACAGCTTCAGGCAGCCTATAACGATCATCTGCATACCTGAAAGAGTCAACAAAAACACCGAACTGAATTTATTATTTTTACCGACGGATTCTTGCATGACGCATTTAAAAAAAATAATGTTTAAAAAATATCGTTAATATATTAGGTATATTAACGATAACTCTATTGATGTTGAGGGATGTCGAGGGTCGGTCAAATGGCCATCCTCAAATCATTTGACCGACCCTCGACATCCCTCAACATCATTCTTACTGACGGTCAAACTAAATCACACACACTGATAACTTTATTTGCCTACAAAGTGCAATATAACATTTCTGGCTTAATACTAGTACCACAGAATTACATCACTTGTGACTTGTGGTGAGGTGACTTGTGGTGAAATACCTCCTAGTAACGCTGGATGGTGTGACGCCCATTTCCTAAGTTCTAATTGTACCTAAGTTCAAGTACTTGACCACCGCCTCCCCGCAGCTTTAGAAATAGACCATGGCACAGATAACGGTAACTATGGTTACTCGGTCTTTGTTGGAATCCCAAAACCGATATAATTTTCTACACTCGCAATTGCGTAATATCAGTCAATACCAGAAATACCAAGCGCGATCAGCTATCACAAATAGGATTAAGGAATCGTAATCCAGAAACGAAATATTATTCCTATATGACACATATAGGAAATTACCAATCGTGTGGACACACAGTTATTTTCCACGTAAAATGCGCTCCCAGTAACCAGGAGCCAGGGAAGACTGAAAACAAAACGTCCTCTTGACTTCTTAGAGAACAACTATAAAACTTGTTATGGTCGAAAATTTCCTATTACCAAGTCATACTGCATACTGCTATAGTAAGTTATTTTCAATTTCCACTAGGCCTTACATAGATATCGCTCATCCCTAAGGGAACATAATATACATATCGCGCTCTCCTGGAGTAACAACGTATGTCGCCGACTCTGGCAGTACCTACGTAAATTGACACATCGACTACAGAAACTACGTAAGAAACTGCGTATGCTGTGGGGCCGGTCAGTACTCATAAGAGCGTAACTCACCGTTCGCCTCAATAACTACGTATTCGTCAGCGACATACGTTGTTACTACGAGAGAGCGCGATATACGTAAGTTCCCTTAGGGATGAGCGATATTCTTATGAATATGTATATTTATGTAAGGCCATATGGAAATTGAAAATAAATTAAAATACTCAGAAATAGGAGGAATGTAACTCGGGCAACGCCCAGCTAAATCGTTAGTAACCTGCTAATTTGCTCTCCCGTTACAAAATTAGTTACCAAGGTGTTGAATCATCAAATAACGTACAATATCTATTTATATTTTTTATTTTTAGTTTATATATTTTTTCACACTGGCGAGAGCCCAATTAAAGTATAAAGAAGAAATGACTCACTGTCTAATATCTTGTCTAATCTTGTCTTATAACAGAAAACACGTCACTAATTTCACTTCTCACAAAACTAATACAGTAAGTAAAAACCCAAACTCGAATCTTAAATTATTACCCTCTGCTGTTGGTATTATATGAATAATAGAAAAATTCATCGAGCCCAAGGTTTACCTTTCTAAAAGAGTCACTAAAAATATCAATTCCAGTATCAATATCTGCGTGTAGATGACATAAATGGATTGTAAGCTAAACGTGATTCAATGACAAGCTACAACGCGATATTGTGTATTCATTGCGGGAACGTTTGAGACGTAACAAAATTACCGGTAGACGGTGAACCGAAAAAAGATGTTATGACTGGACCCGTGCAAGAGTTTTGGCGATTTCGACGGACGTTACTGCCGTCTGACCACCGGCGATTATCCATATCGTATGCATGACGGTGGAAGCGATGGAAACTAAATTTAAAAAAAATTAGATGAAAAACGTACGTCTTGATGTTTATTCGAACTACAAACGGAGGAATTTTTCACCTCCTTCGGCGGTCTTCCCTCAAAGCTCGTCGCATAAAAATCAAGTCGTAAAAATGAAGAAAAAAAATGTAAGCTCCCTTGCGAGAAACGGGATCATCAACTCCGCGACGATCTACCGCGTCGAATGCCGCACAGATGCGCGAATGGCTATGCAACGCAGTTGCAACGATTGTTGCTGGCGAGTTGGCAAAGTTGGATCTCCGGCGAGAAGCCGTGTTTGTAGAACATAAAATCATGTTGCATTCATAACTGGAAACCTTTTTACATTGTTAAATTCATTTTTAACCGCGTATATTTATTCCCGTTCTTCACGATCACAACGAGTCAGGATATTAGGGGTTCCTTATAGCTCTTTTCTTACCAGAAAGCCGGTAAGAAGGCATGTAAGCACTTTCTTAAGCACACAATCTGTCGCAAGTCCGACCCAACTGAGTTTTTTTTACAAATATAAAATATGGAATAAACGAGATGAGTGATGAGAGAACGAGGACAAAATTGGAACAATAAGAATCTTCAATTAGCGAATTTTTGAAGCTAATGTTCTCGGTCCAAAATTTTTAAACCAAACTTTTATACCAAAATCCGTTTCAGACCATCCTGAATTCACTGTCAGAGGACACCAAAAATACTATTGGAAAAAACGTACGTCTCGATGTTTATCAAACTACAACCTGAGGAACCCATAAATTAGGTACCCATAAATTCCCCAAATGAAACAGTCTAGCAATTGACATCTCATTGTAAAGGTTTTTTTTTATGCTGAACACGATGGTGAAATCCGAATTGGGATATCTTATTCTGCTCTCAAACTGGAACCCTTTGTAAATGCAGAAACGTGGTTAAAAAGTCCTGCCCAATTCTGCCTAATTTTACAAAAAACCAGTTATTTCTTCGAACATTTGCTCGTATAGCCATGCTGCATGACCGTGGATTTTATTCCCATATACCTGCTGGTTAGGTTGGTAGGTCTGCTGGGTGGTCTGGTAGGACTGCTTGATAGGCTGTTATCATTGTTGGGACTGCGGTGACTGATATTGTGGTGTTGGTACCTGATAACTGCGTTGTGGCGGCTAGGAAACAAGAAATGATCTGGAAAACACAGCTCCTACGTGAACGTCATAATGAATCACCAAATTTATTTGATAGAGTTTGATCATCATGTTTCACATTAACCTGTCGGACTAACAAGAAACACGAACTCAAATAATTATTATACGTATACAAAACAAATAGAGCCCGAACCTACGGGACATTTCGTGATATGAACCAACCAGAAAAATCGTGTGAACTGAAGCACGCGACTAATTTTTGTTGGGGGGAAAAAAAAAATCCACAGTCATGCAGTATTTTTATAAGAATGAATTTTCGAGGAAATAACTGGGTTTTCCAATACATTTTGTCTCCTTTATTTTGGTTAGTAACACGTCAGCTTATTGAATTTTCAACGCTGAACACGATGGTGAAGTCAGAATGGCGATATCTCAATTCGTCATGAAATTAGAGCAGATGAACCGTCAAGAACATCTCAAGTAACAACCACGTTTTTCATGTTCGAAGTGCTCCAGTTTGAGAGCGGAATACGATATCGCAATTCTGATTCCACCATCGTGTTCAGCGTAAAGAAACCTTCAAAATGAGGTGTGACTTGACAGACTGTTCCATTTGGGGAATTTATGGGTACCTAGTTCAATAAGTACTACTATTATTATTATTAGAACGAGGTACCCATAAATTCCCCAAATGGAACAGTCTGTCAAGTGACACCTCATTTAGGTTGATATTTGATTTTAGATTGATATTTATAATAAACATCAATCTAAAATCCCTAGATTACATGGTATCACTCGACTTCACTCGGGTATTATGATACCGATCCCTTATCCCAAATGTAATTTTTATCTAAGGCAATTAAGTTTGCTACTTAGGTCCCAGACGTTTTCATTAAGCCCTCCTAACATTAGGCTTATCAAAAGATTTAGCCAATTTAAAAAAAACGGGTTTTTGTTTCATTGATATTTTTTCCTATTTACTTTGTGAATCCTTTTCTCCAGTACTCGACTTGATTTTTTGATCATTAATGTAAGTTTTATGTAATATTAATTTGTAATTGCAACTCCTAATCTCTGGACAATTTCTTTACATTTTGGAGATCAGAAATTGTCAAATGTTTTGATTTACCTACATAAATTTGTACTTGTGAATAATTTTACTTCAAGTATCCAATACTATTCTTTATGTACTATGCGTATTATATTAATAAATGGCTTTGTTGAGAAAACAAAAATGTACATACTACATCATAATATTATTATGATAAATGATATTATAATCTTCTTGAGTTCTAAGACTACAGTAGTCTTAGTTCTCAAGAAGATGATAATACCATCTTCCCGTTTAAAAACGACATTTCCGGTACAAATTTCTACCCAGTCTTGACAATGCTGTTCCAACGAACATTTTCGAGGAAGCTTGCGCCCGGCCACGCTACGAGGACCTTCCAAGAAATAATCGACTTCTGTTATTTGAAGTTAAGGAAATTACGGGAATTTCATTTGTTTGGCCACCTGCAAGGGTTTGAATTCTTTGAACTTATTGGTGGGAGCTATTGTACGTTGTACCTACCACTGAGAATCCCTGAATAAGAGAAATCAGGGATTCATAGTGGTACAACGTACAATTGCTCCCAACACATTCACAAACACGTTCAAAGAATTCAAACCCTTGCAGGTGGCCAAACAAATGAAATACCCGTAATTTCCTTAACTCCAAAAAACAGAAGTCGATTATTTCTTGGAAGGTCCTCGTAGCGTGGCCTGGCGAAATAATGTTGGTCGAATGAAAGGCATCTGAGATGTTAGACGATAGGTACTAAATGAAATTACAATAATTAATTACATTATTTCGATCGAAGTATTTCAGGAGTTTGACCACTCCAGAGTACTTCGATATTCTCAATAGTTATTGGAGAGTATCAGAGCATCGGGCTACTAGGATAGTAAGGGTTTTAGGTTACTAGGATAGTAGGGTTTTCAGTAGTTTGTAAATCAAACAATTTTAATGAAATGCACGATTCCTCTGTGGATCTGACATCCAGGTTGGAATTCATCTGATAGTTGAGGTCCTGCTGGACCTGGGTTGGAAAGTTTTTGAAGGATATCTCAGGCTGTGATTGACTTGGAGTTTTGAAATAAATTTCTAAATAATAAGAAAATGAAATATTATTAAGGAAAACCCCCTCGTCGTCCGATTTTCGAAATTCATAAAAGTTTTTTAACAAACCAAACGAGACCGCAAAATGCAATAAAATGTCTCCAAGAGAAGAACATCTCAGATATATTATGTAGGTATCGTAATTCAGATTTCACCAGCGTTTTCAGCGTAAAAAACCTTTAATATGAGGTGCCACTTGTGAGACGGTTTCATTTTGGGAATTTATGGGTGATCCCCCCCCCCCCCCCTTAAACTCCCAAAATCCCCCTCAGCTTATAGATTTGTCAACGCTAAACATGATGGTGAAGTCAGAATGGCGATATCTCGTTCCGTTTTCAGATTAGAACAGGTGAACCGTGAAGAACATCTCAAGTATCATCCACGTTTCTACATGTTCAAAGTGCTCCAGTTTGAGATTGGAGTGAGATGTCGCAAATCTGATTTCATCATCATGTTCAGCGTTAAAAAAAACTTGAAAATGAGGTGTCACTTGTTAGGATCTGCAATTTGGCTCAAAGATGATAAAAATCACCATTATCGCGTAGACCCATGGTTGTTGCGTAGACTCATGGTTGCATAGGTACTGTTGTTTTAGATAGTTACTTACCTAGATATACCTATCGCACGATATATCGAAGAGGGGTACAAGTCAAAAAATGTGATTTTCTAGGAATCGCGTTTCAAATTTCTCTCTTACATAAAAGGCTGTTTCCATAGCAATATGTCTGATATTAGTGATCTTTGCGGAAATCGTTCCCCACACTAATGCTCCAACAGCTCATGGGACCAAAATATTCTTTTTTTAAAAGAGAAAGGAGTGGGGGGAGACTTGACCAAATTTTTTGGACTTGTACCCTTCTTCTAGGATGCGTGCGATATCTTCACTGTGAGAGTTGTTTGCTGGCATCCTTCAACCAACGATAACTCCAACCCCATCTCACATCTGCACCCTCAACCAACGGGTGGTAGTGCAGAGCTCGAACCTCAGACAGCAGCACCGTACGGAAGGGCTTCGGTTATCGACTTATTGGAAGGTAGCTGTCTCTGTTGTGAACCCATCGAACTAACACCCGTATTTTTCGGTACATCTGCGCTCGAGAGATAGTGCAACTCCCCGTTTTCCCTTTCTCGTGTAGAACGCAAAATTGAATGGTCACTCCCAACTATCACAGCAACGTGCAACTATTTTAAGTTACTCTCAGGCTCAAATAAAACATTGCAGATTTTGGCATTTTTGCTGAGAAGAAAAATTGTAATATAATAATATAATGACTACCTATATTATAGTCAGTTTCATAACCCATTCGCAAACCATGATTTTATTTATTCTATTAGCCGCAAAAATCCCGAAATCCCTTATTATTTTAAATTTTAAATAAGAATGACAAAAAATGGCAAAAAAGACTTGAATGACTTCCTGTCATTTATGATGATTGGAATTCTCATCAGAAATGAAAAGACGTATTGTTTGTAATTTGGTGGAATCCAGCCACATTTGAAAAGTTCTTATGGTTTATAATTTCTGTTAAAAGCGTCTGAGATAGCATAGATGGCACTAGACAGCATTATTTTTCAATCTTCTGAAATCTGTTGAAAACCTGCGTAGATCTCCTTTCTAACCTTCTTGTACCTAACTATTATAGTATAATACTAGATAATTGGAGTTTCGCCAAAAAATATTGTGTGTTCGGATAGTAATGTCCAGGGAGGCTCCTATTCATGATCCCCCCACCAGAGCCAAAAATCAGCAATGTATAGCAGTTGTCTAGCCGTAGCCCAGCCTTATTGCCCAATAACCACAAACTCGATTCTCGATTTTCAAGATAGTAATCCCCCCCCCCCCCCCCCCCCATCGAACATGGACGTCAGATGGCCGTGCGATACCTACGTGTTTTATCAACAAACAAAAAAAATAAATATAAATAAAAATATCAAAATCGCTAAAAACATTGATTTGGTCATGTACCTACAAGTAGGAGTTAGATAGAACTTCAGTTATTGTCAGTGACTCCCTAAACGCTCAATATGCAACAGAGAGAAATTTATGGAAATCGTAGATAAAACTAATGAGACTACAACTGAGCTAAGGAGTGGATCCAGACTTTGATCTGGGGGTTCATGAGGTTCATAACCTAACATGTATGGACATAATAACCCCCCCCCCCCTCCTCCCCTAATCAAAGTTTGGATTCGCTCCTAAGCTCAGTTGTCGTCTCATCAGTTTTATCTATGATTTACACAAATTTTTAATAAATCATTTTCATAAATTATGAATATTTCCTCATTTATTTGTACATAAATCATATAATTTATGGGTTTCTACTTGAAGCTACCTACGACAATAGTTTATAATAAGAAGTATTACTAACCAATAAATGTTTGGAATCGCCTCTTTTCAACTATCTATAACAGTCCAATCCAGGTGTTCGAATAAGGGCGTGGATAAGGCGAGTTCTCTATGGTATGGTACCCAAGCAGCACAACGACGTCGGTCCGACGTCGTAAGAGGTCGGGAAATCCGACCTGACTTCGGGCGACGACGTCGTACCGACCTCACCACGACCAATGTGGGGAATGATTTCTTGGTTGTACCGACGTCGCCGCCCGACCTCAACTGACTCAATACAAAACCGACATCTTCCGACATAACAAGGAAGGTTATCTCTCTCCACGGAAATCATTAAGATGGTGGATGGTGAAATACTTGGTGTGAATATTACACGGTACCTACCAACTCCCGTATGTAAGTTCATGTCTCTTCAAATTATCCGCGGAGAAAAATTTAACGTGAAATGCTCGATTCTGTCTCTCAAAAACCAGTGCCCTCCGAATTTGAGACGTTGTAAATATTTTTTTCAATTTGGTAACTATTGTGAAAATGTTATGACGACTTATTATTTCGCTGGTTTCACTATTAAACTGCTGTATTTCCTTGGTAACTATCAGAGTTATTATTACATTTGAATTTCAGAAATAAATATATTGGAAAATTATTTAAATTAATATCTAACCTCAACCTAACCTGTAATGGAAATGGAAAAAGATGGCGAACTAGGGATGTTCCGATATTGTTACACGATTGTGTAACAAATCTGTAGAGGATCTGACCAGGTCTACCTCTCGTCGGCTGATGTACAAAACATGTACAGAAATATATAGTAACGTAGTTCCCAAACGGTACAACAGAATGAGCGCCTGTAGCGTCCCACCTGCGTGTTATCGCCATCGCCATTTCACTATAGATATCCGACGTTGTGGCGACCTCGTCTATCTTTACTACAGATATCCGACGTCGCGGCGACCTCAGCGTTATATAGTACAGATATACGACGTTGTGGCCACCTCGTCAACCTGTAATACAAATATCCGACGTCGTAGCGACCTCGTCTATCTGTACTATAGATTTCCGACGAATCTCTAAGTCGTACCGACGTCGTGATGACGTTAATATTTGACATACAGATTTCCGACGTCGGATATACTACAGATTAGGTAGCAAGTCGTGAAATCCGTCCAATTGTGCTGCTTGGGTATGGTATGGCCGATCTTCTTGGAGCCATCGCCGCATAATAAAAAATGCTCCTATTTGGATGAGACCAACATGGACCACTTGGATGTAACAGATCTTTTACGGAGAAATCAGAGTTTGACTGTTGGAACGAGGGAGATCCAAACCATTGTACAATATCCTTGAAATGTAGAAGAAAAGATATCTGCCCATCCACGTGTTATAATGTTCTGTTGAAGAGGAATCGTTGAACCCCTACATCCTATTCAAACAGATTCGACAAAATAAAAGGATTTTGACAATTTGAATAAAATCAAATCAATATTCAAATCTGACATCAGTCTGAAATAGGAATCCTGGTAGACAGCACCTATTCCGAAAGTAATAAGAGGGTCGAAATGGGCAAAGGACACCGCCTCTCTCCAGCCTTCCCCCAATCAATGATTCGTCCGGGGGAAATCTGAAGGGACCAAGGTTTTGATATCTGAAAAAAAAGAGAAATAATCCTTGTGAGTGGAACGAGGACGGTGACGATAAGCCACTAAGGGATAATTCCATAGCGCTCCAACTGAGCATTGTGATGGAAAAAGATGGGGAGGCTCGATCTGCATGGGCCGCATATAGATTGAACTCTGAAGAGTCCATTTCTGGGGCTGACAGCCGAAGAACTGATTGTCTTCGTTAGTTGACTAAGAGTTTGGACGTTTTTGTTTCCTCCTTGTTTGCATAACGTCTTTGGATCGCAGTTCA
This sequence comes from Stenodema calcarata, assembly GCA_963920205.1. Lineage (NCBI taxonomy): Eukaryota > Metazoa > Arthropoda > Insecta > Hemiptera > Miridae > Stenodema > Stenodema calcarata. The sequence continues at coordinate 8,634,479 of OY986049.1, forward strand.
TTCTGCACTGAACAAGTCGCCGCTGCGTCGTTCGAAGATAATAATAATAAGAGCTGACAAACCATAATAACACTTCCATAATGCCACGGTTGAGGGCATGAAGAACATTTCAACTCATCCAACGAACATTAATAAATGGCACTTGCCCCTTATGAATTCACAGAATCCTTATGATGAATATGTATCCGTGCATTTAAGCAATAATATCTCTAGGTCATTTTAAACAACTAAAAGTAGTTACACCCGACATTGCTTCTTCAAAGTCTCAGGGCGTACTCACCATGGTAACTGAACACATAAATACATTATATAAACGTTTTTTTCTCACAATGTTTTATTATTCTGTTTGGATCACTGTTTTGTGTACAGGTACATTATCCTCTTGAGTCCCATAGCTGTGCGAAATAGATGAAGGTAATGGGAGTCTGTAGAGACTCGGCTGAAGACGTCAGTAATAATCTGTTCGAACAAACACACTCATCAGTCCATTCATCATTAGTCCATTTGTTAATTAGTGCACTGTTTTTGCACCAGGTTGGTGTAGGTTCTTAATGATTTGTACATCTCTTCCCTACCAGGGGGATCAACCAATTCAGCTTCTTCCTCAATCGCCTCCTCAAAGCCTACTCCATTTAGGATTTCAGGTACAGCAGGTCTCGGAAGTAGCTGGTCCATCTGTCAGCTACATCACTTGGATCTGTTATCAGGTTACCGTCTAGGTCCTTACAAAAGTAGTAGCCAATTTCCATTCTCCTGATATCGCCAAAGAATTCCCTCGAGTCTTGGCTGTCAAAGTCACTTTGGAGTTTCTCCATTCGCCTCCAGTCATGATCTCTGCTCTTATCTCGCAAACTTTTTTAAAGTATCTTACAATACAAGTAATAAAAATCTTGAAAGTATGCCATCCGCCGACACTCTTTGTGGATGTTCTTCTGTGAGAAATTTGACTGCTTATCTAGAGATTCCTCTCTGTCGCAAGAGATACTGTTCATTAACAAAAATCGACGACGAGTAATAAAATGAAACCTTCGAGGTTGACATACCAGTTCTCTCAAGCTATAAAGAGATTAGCCGAGGAGTTTTTGAAGTTTAATGAATAATTATGCGTGAAAGTGAGAAATTTGAGGAGATGCCCCATTTGATGAACAGACCAATTTCTATTTTAACTGATCTAACGTAAATCTCTAAACTAAACCAGGTACGTCATTAAGAGACAGCGGTATTAAAAATGAAGGACACTAGCAAATCCGAATAGCCAGGAGGAGAAATATGGAAACCGATTTCCATAATACTCTGTTTTCCATAATAATCGCTGGAAGATATTTTATGGGGATGTGCTCTTTTCCCTAATTAAATTTCATATCAAATAGGTATTCAGGAAAAGGGGAAAAGGAGGATAAACGCAGAAAAGGCTAAATAGATGCAATCAAGGGGAGCAGAAGCCCCTCGGCTTTTTGAAATAATAAACTCAAACTTATGTAAATTAAACGGGACTTAGCTCGGTCGGAAGGCTATGAATAAAAGAGGGGCGGTTTTCGGAGCACAGAAAGGAGATGGTGCGAAAAGTATCGAGGGGAAGAGAATGTAGAATGGAGTGAGAAAGAAGAGAAGGGAGAAAGCGAGATGGGAAGAGAGAAAGTGTAGTCTAACTGTCAGTTTGCATAATGAAAACAAGATGAAGTCGTTTATTTTAAATTATTCCCCCCACTACCATAACGTTCCCGACCGCGACTCTATCTTGCGGCTCGCACATTGTCACCCCTAACTTATTGCACTCATTATTCCTTCTGTGTTCGGCTACCCTTATTCTTCTTGGGGTTTGGTATCTTCACACTTCCTCCCTACCCCGGCCCCATCGTTTTCATTCTAGTCGGGTTCTTATCAGGAGGAAAACGAAGGCTTTTTGTTCATTTCCTCTTTTCAGGGCTTTCTCCAAACTCCCGGGGAAAGTTTTCCTTGTTATCAGCGGGGCCAGGCGGTGCTTCCTTTTGCTCGCGGAGTTTAAGCCCCCTTTTAAGCACAAAACCGTAGCCATTCTTGGGACATAAAAGGTTTTCTTGTTGGACAAGCTGTGACTCCCATTAACTTAATGAAGTAATCGCTTTTAAAACGAAAAGAAGATTCCACCTGAACTTGTGGGGGAGGAGATGGAAGAGTCGGTCTTGAAGAAATCGTTTAATCCCGATCTGCGTTATTGAGCAAGTGTAAATTCAACGAGTGCGTGATAATTTCCACATTGAACTTGTGAACAGCGCAGACATACCGAGATTGAAGAGGACCAAACCATTGGACCTCGTCCCGACTCACCAAGTATGGAGTGATGACACATTGTGTAGTGCATAATATGTGGTCTATAGACCTGATCTGAACAAAAAACACACAAAATGGACAAAAAAAAAAAAAAAAAACGATGTGAAGTATTAGACAATCTTTGCTAGATGTAATACAGTTGTAACATAAATGAACAAATTATTATTATTATTATTTTTTAATTAAAAGAACTAATTTCTTTGTAGTTGCTATTAAAACTGGCATCCCGGAGTGAAAAGCGCCAATTTAATTTGTGTTCAATCAACTAGCGATTCATTTTCGTGAGAAAGTCCCGTTTCCCCGCCAACAGTTCTCGCCGCTTTCCTCTCTGCTGCGCTCCCGCCTCCCCCTCATCAACAAACCACATCTGCCGCTTCCTCTCTCTCACCCACTTCCACATTTACATTCACCCACAATTTAAATTTAAGCAGTTGCGGCGGTGGATGGAGAGGGGGGTGGGGGAGAGAGAGCGTAATGATTAAGAGACATCTCCCGCCTCCCCGTCATCAACCACCCACATCTGCTCGCTTTCCTCTCTCTCACCCACTTCCACATTCACCCACAATTTAAATTTAAGCAATTGTGGCGGTGGATGGAGAGGGGGGTGGGGGAGAGAGAGCGTAATGATTAAGAGACATCTCCCGCCTCCCCCTCACCAACCACCCACATCTGCCCGCTTTCCTCTCTCTCACCCACTTCCACATTCACCCGCAATTTAAATTTAAGCAGTTGTGGCGGTGGATGGAGAAAGGGGGAGAGAGCGTAATGAATAAGAGACATCTCCCGCCTCTCCCTCACCAACCACCCACATCTGCCCGCTTTCCTCTCTCCCACCCACTTCCACATTTACTTTCACCTACAATTTACATTTAAGCAGTAGTGGCTGTGGCGGAGAGGGGGGGAGACAACCCCCTCTCCCTGTCATCAACGTTCTCCATCGTCCCGCTCCACTCCTCGCTTTCCTCTTTATCACCCACTCACAATTCCAGTTAGTGGGGTAAGTCAAATTTTGATCTTTAGATTAGGTAATAATTTTCATTAACATTATTCACTAGTGGCTACTGACAAGCCCACAATCTGGTCCTCGACGATCTCTTTTACAGCCGAGTATTGCGCGAAATAATTATTTCACTCATAATTTATTTAAATAATTTATAGACTGAGCTAGTTACGCCTATTTTAACCATTTTTTGACCCATTCTCCAGTTCCGAATATTGTATGCAGATCAGTGTGATCTACACAGATCAGTGTGATCTACACAGCATAATGTGATCTAATCAGTGATCTGTGCAAAGAAGATGATAAACCGTTGTGTCAACAATTTGCAGAGTTTTTCTAATTGCGTTTCTATAGAAAGAGGGAAATCGGCTCATAAAACTTAATATATTAAATTTTATGAGCCGATTTCCCTCTTTCAACATTTGTTATATTGACCGCTGCCTGTAGAGTAAATTGTGCTATTTGTGGAACGAGCCTGTTTTTGAACTCTTTAACCAAATTACAATGGCATGTTTTTTCGTCAGTTATCGACATGCACTTACCAGAAATTGACAGGGGAAGGAGCGAGTTATTGACACTACGTTTACACAATGAAAATGCGATTTATTTTAGGTATCAATAGATTCAAATAGTTTTATAAGTCTTGGTTTCAGCTAAATATAGGGTAGTAGTTACCTACCTAATAAGTTATTCAGTTTCAGAAAGGCACAATAATTGTAATTATTACAAGTATAAAATTATAAAAATTTGGCATGCCATTCGTAGATACTTAAAATTGGCAAGTAACATAGTTTCCTAATCATAGTATGAGATCACCTAATTACCTACTTAATCAAAAAATGAAATCACTTAATTATCAGTACAAAGTGGTTTAGAGAATAGCAGTCTCTATCGACTGTGAATATCGACTATAGTTTTCATCCTGTTCAATGGTTTCAAAAAATGTGCAACTGCATATTCCTCTTCTATCTTCGAAATCTGGCACGGATTTTGGTTTATTATCTTCGATAATGAACCATTGTTTTTTATTCGATTTTCTGAATCTACGTATCTTGAAACGTAAACCAACAAATTTTGAGGGGGGGGGGGGGGGGGGGTTTAAATTTTTTTTCTTTGGTCGATTCCAATGGTTCATTATCGGCCGTTTTAGACGCGAAGTTTAGTGTTTCTTGTAAACCTTTGCGCGCTCACTGTTACCGAACGGCTGGTCGTACAAAAATCCAATTGGTCAATTTTCATTTCAGGAAAAGTTTCAAAGATGCATTTTATCACGATGAAAAGCAATGAAATGAAAAATAAGTTTATTCCTGCGAAAACATATTATACAATCAGTAGAATCAGATTCAAACAAACATATTAATTTTAAATAAATGAGCTATAATAATGTGGAATTGCCCCACTTCTTGGAACACAGTTCCGTGCTAAGTGCGGGAGTTGGCCCAAGTACCCCGCTAGGTAGATAACAAACGTACCTCAATTGTGGCCTCCCAGACTGTCGAATTAACTGGTTTTGAGCAAGAAACTCATCAAAAACGACTGCGGTGTAAACACCGCAGTGCGACCTAATATGCGTGTGGAAGAGGTGCGACCGACGGAAGGTTAAATTCCTAGTTTACTTATTAATATAGCTTATCTCTTAATTTGTTGTTAACTTTTTATTGCTGAAAAGGATCTTCTTAAGGAATTGACGGCCTCTACTGTCCCGAACTTCACCATTATCTCTTGATAATAAACGCCTACTCTACCTAACTCTTGTTCGTCCTGTATGGCAGTACGGATGCACGATATGGGGCCTTGCTAGCAGCTCACAAATCAAACGGGTTCGAACACAACAAAACCGTGTGCTTCGGATGATAACCAATGCCCCGTGGTTTGTAAGAAATGATGCGATCCACCGTGACCTGGAAGTGCCTACAGTGGAAGATGTCATCAAATCATCAATGGGACGTATGCATGATACCATCAACAGCTTTCCAAGAATTACGCTCATCATGGGATCGGACACGGCTCCCCCGACGGCTCAAAAGAAAAAGAACCGCCGACCTAACGGAAATCGTCTAGTCATTTATTCGTGCAATACATACGGTAATATTATTAATTATCATTCCATCAACTATTTATCATTACATTAAAACGTTTTTCAATATTATCCTATTGAAGTAACAAGGGACTGTCGCTGGGCTGTCCTCATACATGTTTCACCGTACTTGTGTACGTATAAATTATTTCGCTATCGTTATCACCACACTACAGTATTATAATATACAAAAGTTGAATAAAAGTATTATTAAAAAAAAAAAAAAGGAATTGACGGATTGTGTTGATTCGATTTTTGGATTCTTCGTACGAGTATCTTGAAGCGTAGACTAGGTACCAATTATGAGGAGGGTGAAAAAGAAAAAGGTTTTCCGGCCGATTCAAATGGTTTATTATAGAAAATAATGAACCAATATCAAATATTCAAAATAAGGTTTAACTTGACTCTTGCTCGATGTGCTTTTGAAAAGGTTAGGAAAAATAAGCCTCGATAGTAAGACGTTTCTTCCTTTGAAACGATGACTCCGATCATTCAAAATCGGCTCAATAGCCTATTCTTCCGAAACTATACTAAAACCGAACAAAAGGGAAGTTCTTATATCTGAAACGTCTGTTTGTATAGTGAAGGCACCACAATATCAGCCCAGGAACTGAGTAAATAACCGTTCCGAACCCCTCGTCGTTCTATCGACAGAAAAACCCCGAGGATTGGAGAATAGTGGGCAGCTTTTATTGACTTCCATCTCTCTTCCTCGCCCGTTCCGAGGTGATACGTCCGTTTCACTCCCGCACGTCTGAGAGCGGCGGCCTCGGATCCGCTCGTTGTCAGCCGTACAAACAAGTACGAGGCCCTTCACCCTTTCCCTTCCACCGACGGATCATCTGTCAAGATCCGATAGCGATGACCCCTCCTTCGACAAACAATGCCCTCTTACCACATGTATACGCTTCTTTTGTCACCCTTTCAAAAATTATAACTCCCGAAATTATGAAGAATTGGGGGGCGTGGGAATCGGGGATGATTTCAGGCGGCCTATGACACGAATTTTAGCAAAAGCGCAGTCTTAAACACCTGGAAACGACATTAAAGTAGATTAAAGAACGCCTTTATCAACTATCATTTTGACCATTCGACCCGAATTCTGGATATTGATACCGTCAACATGACGGCAAACATAAACCACAAGATGAATTCCTATAGTCCGGCAGCGGAGTGGGCGTGTTGTTCCTCATGACTCTTCATCCACATAAGGCACCACGTAGGGACGTTACGATACCATCTAAGTATCGATACTCCTTTCGATACGATACTTTCCCCGAAGTATCAATACTCGATATTATCGGTCAAAAAGTATCGATATTCCGATAATATTGGATCAAAAGTATCGATGCTCGATACCGATACCGATACCAAGTCTAAGGGCGAAAATTCAGAAAAACCCTTTCTTTTGATGGAATTTAAAAAAAAAGGAAAAGAATTGAGAGAAATTGCTGCTATGTGAAAAGGATGCCTTAAAAGTGACCAGCATAATATAATAATAATAGGTACTATTATAATTATGCATTTATACTAAGGTGGTTGTACCCATCTTCCTAAAGGTGAGACGATTTATCGATGCATTGAGTTTGAGGGTACTTAGGTATCGCGATTTTCCTGAAAGATTGGCATTTCCGGTATTATGCTTGATTTCCAGCTACGTACCTATTTTCGAAAATCAAGTTTTTACATAATCATATTATAACTAATAGGTGGGCACAAACGAGTATTTCCTCATAATAATGACATTATTTCCTCATAATCATGACATTGTCATCTTCCTTGGTAAAGTATCGTTGGAAAGTATCGATACTATCGATACTCTTGGACGGAAGTATCGATACCACAAAAGTATTGAATGAAAAGTATCGATACATATATCGGAAATATCGGGAGCAAAGTATCGATACTCTGATATATCGGAAGTATCGAAATGTCCCTAGCACCACCATAACCTTCTTCCACCATTTAACCACCATAAGGCGCTAGCCCAGCAATGAGCGCAATTTCAGGTTTTGGATGGTCAGTGGCTCTTGTCCACAGGACTCCATAGCGCTTCCTCTCCTGCACCGTCCAAACTCCCAAGTCGTTATGGAGCATATCGTTCCTTACAAATTAGCCGCACTACCTTGTTTTGCTGGACTTGAATTTTCTTTACTGACGTGGCACATGCCGAGCCCCACAGTTCACATCCATACGCCCAAACCGGTTCGATAAGCGACGTGTATAGCAGCTTCTTGTTTGCCAGATTTAGCTTTGATTTGAAGTTCAATATTGGCCAAAGCTGGTATACACGCCGTTTCGTCTCGTACGTACACTACGTCGTTGAGGTGTGGCCTCCAGGTAAGTCGACGGTCCAAAGTTAGTCCCAGATACCATTCTCCATACTTAATATCAGTTAGTCCCAGATACCATGCTCCATAATTAATATGAGTTTTTCAGGACTGACTCATCCTCACAAGATATCTGAAGCATCCAAACTTTTTGAAGTTTGAATGGTGGTTTCGGTGTATTCATAAAGAGAGGTTCAGTGGCTGTTTTCTCAAAAAACTTCAACAGGACCAACAAAGACAGCTTGGGATTATGAGAAACACAGAAAGTGGATTGATCATGATAAGATTCATAACAAAGAAGAGCAGACTACTGGAAGCAAAAGAAGTTTGTTCCATTTCATCATTATTTCGACTGCAGTCGTGTTCTTGCCGAAACACTCATGACTTGTGTTGTTGTTGAAGAAACGCCAGTTTTTTAGGATCGTATATTTAGGATCGCGGGTATCTTCAGTGGCCACAAGATGGCATCACAAACTCAAAACTCGATTTTCTAGTCTAATCGTGTTTTTGCCAGATACCCCTCAATTGTTTTACCTGCTGCAAGAATACCCGCTTCGTCCACAAACTGTGCAGTCGTCGCCGGGAAGAGATTACCTATGAAAAAGTTCTTGATTATTTAAAAAGCTATGACGTTTTAAAGTGGAAATTCCAGTGTAGTAACTTCCTCAGTGATGGTATATATTCATTTACATAAATGGTCAATGAAACATTTATATTCATGATAAACAATTTATAATTAATTTAAATTGATACAATTCTGTTTATAATTATAATTTTAAGCTAGTTTATAGCTAACGTAAACCAACAAATTTTGAAGGGGGTTAAAATTGTTTTTTCCTTATTTGATTCCAATGGTTCATTATTGAAGATAATAAACCAAAAGTATTTCTAAACAAAAACCACAACATCAATAAACCATAAGGTTTGTTAATCAGTTGTTCCCGAGTATGAACATTGCCCCTATGTACCGTTGATTGACGGTATCCGAACGGCTGGTCCTACTATGCTCCGAACGGTCTCAACATACTCTCTGAACTGATCTCTACTCGTATAAGGATAATTGTACCGTTTTTTCTGAAATTTTCAAGGTATGACATTTTCAGAATTTCCAAATTCATTTCTACCGCAGGATTATGAATCGTTAGTTCCCAGGCTCATCCTTTTCGTATCCCTAGGGTATAGGAAAGGGTGCAAAATAAATTGTGAAATTTTAATAACGCCATATCTAGAAATTTTTTGATTCGTTTTCTGTAGAAATTTGAATACAGTTCAGAGAATCTGGCAAGAGGGCGATCTGTACTGAAGATAATAAACTATTCCGGAAAAATTTGCAGCGTTTTCACAACATTACTGCCGATGAAATGATTGCGGGCACACGAGGGTGAGAACGAAAAACTAAACAGCCTTCATTACGTAAAGTAATTATGGTGTTCTTTATGGTTCCGACCAAACAGATTCGTTTCATCTTGTCAATAGAATGGACTCGTGGAGGACCATTGAATAACCTTTTTCTGGCTTCCTCGCCACAAGTGTTAATTGAAAAGCTCCCGCCGATAATATTGGCGCACCGTTATACTCCGACGTTTCTTATGGATTAATTATTCCGAACCAATTAAACGTGAGTTGAGTCAACGTGATGAAAGAAAGGCACAGCAACAGCCACCTTTAATATCGACGGTTTGGACATGAAGGGCGGTGAAAAAGTCATTTTACAGAAAGAAAAAGCGCGTAACTACCCGATTATTTTCTGATGAATATAATCAATATCAATGCCAGTGCCCAGTTAGTACCCAGTTGTACCCAGTTAGTACCCAGTTTTACTTCAGACTTCAATGCGACAGTGTATACCGAACTTCACGTAATTCAATGATTTATTTTATGGAAAAATCATGAAATTATACAAATTTACGGGAAACCGGCGATCCATCCCCTCCGGCGAAATATCATGGCGACCCGTCCCCGTTAGTTTTTCGGGTAGTCAATCCATCCCCGTAGAACACTCTTGTCTCAACTCATCCCCATGGTAATGGTCGATAGAACGCGAATGTCCAACTAATCTCTATGTCTGTGAACAGTTGATAGGGGGATGTTTTTATTCCGCACATACGTTTATTAAAATATGCGTATGTTAACAATGAGAAGCCAGATGAAAGAACAAGCGATAAGAAGAATTTGGCACCTAGTGAGCTACTAAAATTTAGTATAATATAATATTCAATATAATGTATTTACCGGGACGGGTTGATGACACGACCCTCCGCTCACCAGGATGAGTCGCCACTTCCCAAGCGGCTCTAATCGCACCTTTCACTTTTACGGGGACGGGTCGCCTGTTACCCAAATTTACACACTTTAAGTGTTAAAATTTCAAGGTTTCAGACTAAATATGCTGGGTTTAATAGCCATTACCATCGAACGAAAAGGCAATCTTGTCAACTTTTGAACAATTTTTTTAGTGTATTTATTTTAGAAAAATTTACAATAATATAATAATAATAATAATAATATAATCATATAATCATATTATGATGTTCTGAATTAAAGTTGTTAAATGCTACGGTTACCTTTAAGAACACCTTGTGATGGGAACCGGGCCCGTCTTATAGGTAAGGTAAACAAAATGACATCCTCTCATTAGTTTTCAGGAACATAATTTCGTACTGACATTATAATAAACAACTGAAAATCAGGAACTCACGTAGGTACTTATTACTAAGGTCAATGTTCAGCTACTACCTACTCCGATATATTTGCGAAAGAAAATGAGTTTTTAATTTCTTCTTGCATGCGTTCTACGACATGCCTGAGGTTACCAGTTCTTTAGGTAAGTTGTTGGATAGTGACCCCGTTACAAAGGTACTACCTCTGAGCCGCAGTAGTTTTAATTCTATCTCCACTTCTCGTCCCACCACTGAATCGGTCAATTTCCCCCTCCAGAAACTTTTAGTATGTATATATTATTGTTGTCTGTCTGCCGTGATAGATCCATTACACCGAAGTCCTCGTACAGTTTGACAGTGGGATATTTTGCATTTTTTCTTAAAAGAATTTTGATTGAGGTTTTTTGCGTCACCATTAGGTACCGATTGTAACTTATTTTTGTAAGTCGAACCCCACATGGGTAATGCGTAATTTAAAATGGATTGTACAAGAGCATAGTAAAACTGTTTCTTAAATTTGAGTGTCATAAAGCTTCTGACAATTCGGCAGAGTGGAATCAGCCTTCTAAGTTTTGTATTTAGAACTTTAATGTGAGAGTCCCAGCCAAGTACCTGATCGATTTGAACTCCTAGGTTTCTTTGACTTGAGTAATAGATGAGCAGTCACAAGCTTCCCCACATCTGTGGCAGGTGATATTTCCCAAGTTCGGTATCCACGACTTTTGCCACGCGAACGCCATAAAGTTGGTGTTTTTCAAGTTTAATTTCAGGTTTCTTGATTTGAACCATTCATTTAATACCCGTATTACCACGTTTTTTGCGGTCCGTTCTTCAACTTCTTCCCAGGAGTTCCCCTTAACTACCAGCTCCGCACTCTGACGATAAGGATTGCTTATCCCGCAACAAACGAACAGTACTACTTGCTTAGTAGTGTCATTTTCATACACCGACTACATAATTATTATGAACATTTCGTAACTGTCCATATATTCTAACGCAGGAGCTCAGGCTGAGATCTTTATATGTTTGTAGGTGCCACTAGGTGGTTATAAACACAAATGAGGTTAACCCTAAAGTTTAATAAGAATGACGCTGCACTACTTAACCTTTACCATAGGAAGGGTAACACTTAGTAACTTTATCTTCAACAACGAGGAGGGATAGGAGGTCCCCCACTCCCATTCTCTCTCCTTCACCTCATCTCAGACCCTGCTCGCTCTGTACGAAGAGCTCTTTGGGGAAAGAAGACCCCGAACACTATCTTGGAGATCGTAAATATAAAATGTGGCCCGCTTTACTGAGGCTTGGTTGAATACCTTTACCCCCTCTGCTCCCCTTCAGCGATATAATCGCCCTCGATGTGGCTATGTCTCATAGCGCAGGGCGAAGGAAAATAACGGTAAGGGGCTTTTCTTGGTCGCTATCTTAGAAACCGGGCGAAAACAATGTTTTTGTCGCTTCCCTCCCGGTGCATTTCACCCCTTCAACGCCATTCTCTCTTAAGATTTTTCAATCTTTCCTTCCACTCTTTTCCCCTTTTTTCTCCAACCACACTTACTTCTTCGATAACAATGGTAATGCCCCAAACTGCATCATAACCCTTAATGAAGGAAATCATTTGTGAACAGCCGCTGGCTTCAGCGTATAAAAAAATCTAGCGCGAGACATTGCATACCTTCCATACCCACATTCTGTTAATATGATATTTAGTACGAGTACTAAAAGGTCGTATCTTAAAGAGCAAAGTTGTAGATCTCATTAGGTGTTTCTTAAACATGTTGATTTCAATATAGGAATTGTTTGTCTCACAAGTCTTGTATTTAATATTCACAAGCGACCTTCCGTCAACTCCTAATACTTCCATAGCAATGTTTGCAGATGACGTAGCCATACTCAGCAACAACCTTGACTAGCTAACAACTGCCCACAACCTGCAAACCCATGTCTCAGCTAAGTGAAGAGTGGAACCACAAATGGCGAACAACAGTAACTGTTGATGTGGGCAAGTCATCCAAGACAATTTTTACACTCCGCAGAAGAATTAATAATCTATCAATCAGTCTCGACTCCATTCCTATCCATCGATGTATATACCTCGATGTATATACATCGATGTTCCTATCCCAGATGCAGATTGTACTCGATACCTGGGAGTCCACACCGATAAACGGGTGAGCTTCTCAACACACATAGGCGAGCTGGTGAAATGCATTTGGTCACGCATAAGGCAACTAAGGCCACTCCTGTGTTCCCATTCTCCTCTATCCCTTAGCAACAAAATCTTACTGTACTTATCCCTTATACGATCCACGTGGCAGTATGCATCAGGACATTGAGGGTCAGCAAGCATTACCCAAATAAATAGAATACAGGTACAGCAGAACAGAGGGCTCAGACTCATCACGAGCGCACAGTGGTATGTGAGAAATTCAGTTCTCCACAGGGACCTAGACATTCCCCAGGTCAGCAGCATAATTTCACAAACATACCATCGCCTCTACGATTCGATATCAGACCACCACAACACAGCCATCTCAAGCTCCTCTGAGAACCATCCTACTCCAAGGCGCACGGAAGCGCCACTCAGACCTTCTTCGCCCTGAATAACTTTACGTAGGACTATCAATGGATAGTGCACCCGTCTGCATGTTTCATGCATAATAGTATGTATTATGATGAATATATTTTCGAAATAAGGAGTAGTACCTACCGTACTTCTAAAAATACAATTTCAAGTTCCAGTCAATTCACACATTTCACTACAATCTCCAAAACAAAATGAAACACACATTTAAGAAAAATACTCATTTTCTGTGGTTACCTCGATCGAGAGTGAACATGATGTTGTATGATGTTGTAATAGAAGCGACCCATCATCTAAGCTATGAAGCTAAACTCAAACGAATCCAATGTTCTGCTGCATGACATGTAAATAGAAACCGAAAGTTTTACTCGACTCCCCCACTAGGAATCAAGATTTTTAGATCCTATTCGTCTTTAGAAAAGGCAGTATTTGTCGTTGATTGTGACCAGTCCTAATAGGGGTGCCCCTTCCTCCCTTTTCAGGGTACCAGCATAGCTCTTTGTTCTCACTTCGTTTCACTCTCTGTAGCTCACGATATGAATATCAATGAGGGCGCTCCGATGGTGCGTATAAAGGATTTTTGGGTGATCCCTATCTTATGGATACTGGTTATTGATCGGCAATCGATCATTGGTCTTTTTTTCTGCCCAACAGTGGGAACCTCGCGGTAATACTCCAATCAAGTGGGCGGTAGTCCTCGTTTTTCGAGAATAAAAATTTGAATTACACCGACATTATCATTATCAATCCAATGAAAATGATTAATAATTAATTATTATCATTTATTGAAGTAATTACCACTTTCTATTATTTACCTGGTTTAACTTCAAAAATGTATCTTTTACCATGGGTTATTACAACAATCACGCGATAGGACCGGTCTTCAAAAGATAACTCAACTTCATTTAATGATTTGAAAACGGAACATTTTTGGCACAAAACGAACATCGAAAAAAAGGGTTTTGTTTTTGACCAAACCTTGTTCGGCCTGGTTCGTCGGACCGAGTTTTAAATAAATTTATATCCTTCGATATTTTCTACGCCCTGCCCGAATTTATTGACGATTTGTTGTTTATCATCACTCCTTTTTTTCATTATACACATTAAAAATGGTTTGATTTCTCTGAATACCTTTCTCTTCATTCCACGAATAGGCGCCTTGCAATTTTCCACAACGAATTAACACTACTGTTGGAAGTGCAGGGGGAAACACCAACACGAACAAGATCCCATATCCAACAAAATATCACTCCGATAGCACCTTCAGATTCACGATTCCAACATCAGGATTAGCCTTTGGAGTCCAATATCAATCGATACTAGTGGCATGTATATAAGAACCTGTGACTCCTTATTATCCCTGATTTAGGTTACAGAGGACTGGAGGAAACATGGTGCGTAGTCCGTGATGGCGTATAAAACGAGAGCGTACTACCTCTTTTTTGTTGCGATCGGCTCACGTGAGAGTGGTGAAGGACATTTTGAACTACATAAAACGTGCTGGCTTGCATTTATAATTTTCACTGTTTATACACTCAAATTATTTGTATGTGAAATTTTATGTCAAATTATTTAACTTTTATTCATTTTGATTTAAATTGTGCTGGCAATATGTATTAATAAAATTTATTAATATTTATTTAATATTATTAGTATTTAATACAAGGTCCAAAAAAACCCTCTTTTTTATTAAAATAACATTTTTTTACAAGGCCTAAACTGGCGTGCTAAGCCAAAAAGCAGCCACCAAGGTATCATAGCTATTTACCCCTGCTCTTTGAATACCAACGATGCCAAAAAGTCAAATAGCTTAAAAATTCAAATGGCTGCTGTTTGGCTTAGCACGGCATTACTGACTCAAGAGACCAAACCAAAAAGATCTATAATGGTTCATATTCAAAATAAAAACCTTTGAAATTTATTTCCCCTGAAAATCAAACTAAAGAAGTAATCAAAATTTATTTAATTTTTTTCATGTTCATGAATTACAACAATACAATTCCAGATCCTCCTCCATTACAAGTTCTGCCCTGCAAGCAATTTGTTAAGAGAGCAGAATTTGATGCAGATTCTGCAGTGAGGGATACGTTTCGCATTGCATACCATCCAATTATTTGCTAGGTACCGACCTGTATTTATAATTTCAGGTCTCTATCATTTTTACGGACAAGAAACCGAGTGAATATTGTCAACCATCCTCAACCCACGTATAAAATTTCAAGCTCATCCATATTGTATTTGTTCAAACAAATTGTATTTGTTTAAACAAATAGGTATTGTTGAAACCGAGTGAATATTCCATTGTCGACCCATGTTTAAAATTTCAAGTCTATCTCATCGGCTAATTTTAATTTGTTTTAACAAAAATATTTAATATTGTTGAACAATTTTACAGACAAGAAACCAAGTGAATATTGCATTGTCATCGAGTTCTGACTTATATTTAAAATTTCAAGTATCTCATTAGGAAATTAGTTTAAAGTCGATTGCAAAATTCCACGCGGACAGACACGAAGCGAAGCTAATATAAACGTGGTAAAACCACAAATTATTAAATTTCATAGGCATATCGGGATTGCATCTAATTGGGTACGATAGGCGAATGAAGAATCAGCTTAAAAGGCCAACAGTCAGAACAATTGGCATTGTAACAAGAGCCGGCTGGAAGCTTTTCATTTTGATGGTCTTCGCAATCCGTTTAAATAAAGCACAGTGGGCAGACTCGACACAACGATTGTTTGAAGGCGTGAATAAGAGGTGGTTTTCAGTCATTGTCCAGGGACCAGGCGAGGTTCGTCCGATGGAACGATAAATTCTGCACGTGACAAGGAGAAAACGAAGCAACAGCGCGCTGGAGCGGCAGCAGGTACAACTAACAATAAAATGCGATGGCGCTTTGTTTCAATCAGGGTCGTATTCAATAGAGTTGAATAGCCATCATCAAGCAGAGAGCGCCTCCTTTACAAACGCGAACGAGAGAGAGAGTGGGAGCCAGGAGGAGAGGACGACCGGGGAAAGGGGTCTATTGAATCCCCGCCGGACTTAGTCACAAGCTGCTATGAATGCGAGGAACTAACGGAATTACCGCCTTTGGCCAGCATATGATCCAACGGAATTAACGCCTTTAGATCATATTCCTACCGTGTTTCTCTCTTCTCCGACTCCCCGCTTGTGAACTACCTACGGTAATTCAATTCCTTTCAGCGCGTCAATGCTTCAATGCTGAGGTCAGCAGGGTATATGAAGTCCTTCATGAATGAGTACCGGGGATTCCTAATTAATTATCTTCTGGATGTAGGAGAAGTGATTGAAAATATTACAATAATTGACTAGCACAGAGGACAACGTTTGACAAGGTGAACTAAACACAATCGTCATTTCCTCGATTGCTAATCCATAGTTCCTGCCGTGACTAAATTCCTGTTGGGTCATCCAGATGCAAAAGTAATCGTCCGGACTACTCTGAGAATAGTATCAAGATCGGTTGAATAAAACCTGAGTTACAAGGAATCAATCCCGATCTTCCCTCCAAACGTCATTTCATAATCACCAAGTCAGATCGAGGTCCAAAGGAAACCCAAATCTTCAATTTTGAGTTGTAACCACATGCTGGAGGACTCCACATCTTTTTTTCGAGAGTAACAGTCGAAAAATAGCGGAAAAGACTTACGCTTTGGAGGGACCACACCCCCAGCCGTGCGAGGTTTCACTCACTAAAACCCACTAACCCTCATTGTCTTGACCTAATCCACCTCGCAATCACTTATTCAGCATTACTTCGGAGTGGAGTCGATCACTGGGCGATGTCACGCGCCCTTTTGTTGTCTTCTCGCGGTCTCCAGTTTGTTTCCACCTGAGGAACTGGTAGTCTAGCTTTTTTGTCTTGAGGATTCGGTTTGACCCTCTCTCAAGATCGCTAGTTAGTGATCTTCTTTCTGATCATGTTAGCAGGTGTGCTTTCCCCCTCCTCTTCTTCCAGGATTTTTCTTTCTCTTGTCCATCTGGCGCAGTAGAAAAACGTGTGCTCAGAATCGTCGTTTGGTGCATTGCAGTACAGCACTTTGCAGTGTCTGCTAACGTTCATCGGTGTAGGTAGGACTAGACCGTGTGATGGATGGTTTGCTGAGGTGGCAATTACGCCCGACCCAGAGGGATATCTTGGTCTGCATTCACAGAGCCAGATATGCCCACAGTGGTGGGATCACAAACACGGGAAGGAACAAATTAGCAATCCATTACACTCCCACCTTCAAACAACACCTGGTATGCCAGGTTGTTGTTGATAGAAAAAAAGGGGACTGAAAGTAGTATGGAGTTTTCCAATCCAGGAATATCAACTGTAAAACTCCATCGTAATAGTACTACTGCAATTTACTACTTATGTAGAACTATGCTCCTACAAGCATGGATATTGGCAGGGGATAGAAAAAATATAATTGAAAATAGAAAAAACCCAATGAATAATAGAGGCATGGAAATG
Source organism: Stenodema calcarata (assembly GCA_963920205.1). Taxonomy (NCBI): domain Eukaryota; kingdom Metazoa; phylum Arthropoda; class Insecta; order Hemiptera; family Miridae; genus Stenodema; species Stenodema calcarata. The sequence goes on from OY986049.1 coordinate 8,651,920, forward strand.
AGTAAATTGAAGAATAGAGAGAGAAAGATATTGAAAAATGCCAATATAAATGCTTATACGCAAAGGGGTATGATCCCTAAATAGGAGTCCCTTCTGGGAAAACTCCTTAGAGAGCTCGTTAAAGCTCTAAAAACATTGTAATCGACATGAACATTGTAGTGTAGAGGTCCAAGTCCCGGCCCCCTGTCGAGCCATAAGCACGTACGTCCAGGCCCCCTGACATCAGATTTTCACTCATTCTGCCAATGCTGCAGTGTGCTCTCTCTCTCCTCTTTCCTGATATGGGATAGTGACTCTTCATAGGATCGCTGGAGGTAGATCCGCATCTTCTCAATTGCAAGGAGGTCGATCGGGACAGTGGCAGCAATGACTCCTACAGCAGGGAACACCTCATCTAACAAAGTTTCTTTCAGCTGGATTGACCGATTTTGGGGAGTTGCTCCAGGCGTCGATATTCTGAAAGGACATACATACTCGTAGCAACAGGTTGGAGTAGGTAAGCAGTCATGTGCCAACCTGTGATTTGGCAGTTGAGGCTGATTTCAATCCGTCTGCACCACGTCAATATCACTGTCTTCGTAACGCCTAGTAGTTTTCCATAATTGAAATGTGTGCAAATCAAGTGTAAGCGAATTGCTAAGAGTCTTACGGTGAACCGATTTCCAGCTGGTCCCAACAAGAAATTGAACTAATCGTGAGTATGTGAGTATTTTAGTATTGTACGTTTGAGCCTGCTCAGACACCACCGATAGAGTATGTAAAACGAGACAGTCGAGGCGGTCTGTTCTCTCAGGAGGATCAGGATTCGTTCCGATCATATCGCCCAAGACTTCCAACCGTTGCTTCGTATGTTGGTACGAGGGGTTTGGGATAAGCACGTTGGCTATTCGAAACTATGCAGCAAGTTCTAAGTAAGGATCATAGCCGTACTAGTAGTAAAATTTACTACTAGTAACATTTAATAAATAACATTTAATGTTATCGTAGAAATCATAATGATGATGGGTACTTCAAGGTGTATAAAAATTAAAAAAAAAAAATCTAGTCATGCAGCATGGCTATAACAGCGAATTTTCGAAGAAATAACTTGGTTGATGTAAAATGTCTCAATTTTACTGGTTTTAAAACAAATTTTATCTCCTTTTTTGCCGAGTAACACCTCAGTTTATAGATTTTCCAACGTTGAACACGATGGCGAAGTCAGAATTGCGATATCTCTGTCCGTTATCAGATTAGAGCAGATGAACCGTGAAGAACATTTCTTCATCTTCAAAGTGCTGCAGTTTGAGAACGGAATCGCAATTCTGACTTCACCATCGTATTCAGCGTAAAAAATCTTTAAAATGAGGTGTTACTTGTCACACTTTTTCATTTTTGGAATTTATGGGTAATCCCCGCCCCCTAAAAACTCCCCTAAAAACCTCTGAGAGAGCCCCGATTCTGCCCATCTACGAAGTTAGCCTTTCAATTGCCAAGACAGATTTTTTGTGTAAATTTGAAGTTTTTATCTAGATTCTATCGAGAGTTATCGTCTGGAATTACACATACATGAACATATAATAAATTAATATTTGAACATATTATATACATTTGATTTTCGGTGACTTTTGGCATTGAATTCAGGATGGTGTCTTAGTGTCTTTTTGGTACGAAATGTTTTCGAAAATTCGAGTTATAAAAATTTTGACGCGCCCTACAAGAATATAATATGTTCACCATCGTGTTGAGTATAAAACACCTTTAAAATGAGGGGTCACCTGTCAGAATGTTTCATTTCGGGAAATTATGGGTAATTTCCCCCCCTAAAACTCCCCAAAACCCCTCCTTAGAGTGCCCTGATTCTGCCCATCTACGAATTTAGCCTTTCGATTGCCGAGAAAACTTTTTTGTGCCATAATACTTGCCTGCATTGCTGTTGTTGATGCTGGAATAATGTTTTGCAAATTTGCGATTTGAAACGTGCAAAAAAGGGTAAACAATCAGGGAAAATCACTGGAAATGAATATAAAAAATCCAAGATAGTCATGTAACCACTCAAAACGTTTTCTCAATTTATCCAACAAAATTATCCAGCATTTTTTCAAGTCACTAGTTGTTGATGGAGAAGATGGGTAGACTTCCCTAGAAACAGTAGTCATAAGCCGCTTCTAATAAAACATAATTTAACGAAATTTTCAGCAATATTTGGGACCCAAAACTTCAAAACCGTTTTCCCAACATTTAGGATTTTGGACTTGTCACACTCCTATTCTTGAGGTGCAAATTGGTTGCGTTTTTATACATAAAAGTAGTTATACCTACATGTAGGTGTAACTGATCTTATCTGTGTATCTTTAAATGAGGAGCTTACTTTCAAAAGGGCTTATATCCACTTCGAACTTTTTTTGGGAAAACGAAAAAAACAATTTATGATATGATGCAAGATTGCAAAGGTTCTCACGTTTCCATTATAGTTTCTACATAGCAGTGTAAAGAACACCATATATTTTCAATTATCTACTTTACATATTGAAGGTGATACCGCCATTTTTAATTTGGATATAAGCCCATTTGATGAAAAACCGTGGATATGAGCCATTTTGAAAAAAAAATGGGACTCTTGAATAAAAACATCACATTTCCATCCCTTGTTATTTAATATAAAATTGAAAGATAAAAATAATATGATAATAATAAATGAAAGTCATACACACCAGTATCAGATGGATGAAAGCCACTTCGATGAAAAAGATTCAGTTGAACATAACGGGGTGGATTTTCAGTAAACCGATTTTCAGTGAGCTTTTAGAGGTGGATAGAAATCGTTTTGGAAGGAAATCAACTCAGGAGGTGCTAGGCTTCACCCCAAAGATTCATTTTCCACAAAAAAAACGAAAAGTGTAAAAAGTGGATATAAGCCCGTTTGAAAGTAAGCTCCTCAAATGTAGAACTTTGAGTCAAAAATTTGGTTTTAAAAATTAAAAATATCAGATATAATGAGATAGATATGCGTGCTTATTACTGAGATGTTTAATTCCAGGAAATCACAATTTAATCGTTTAGGAAAAACTTGAACACATTTTTGGGGTTCTTCAAGAGGGGAAGGAATCGAGAAACGAAGTTGAAAAGGAGAAAATTGCCGTTAAACATTGTTGAGCTTGGAGGAAGTAGCCAATTACTCTTCGTTCTTGAGTTCAAGTTGGAAAGTCGAGGGTGGTTCAGGGAGTAAAAGTGGGAGGGTCGCCGCTAATTACTGTGGAAATTACAAAAGTTTACGACGGATAAACAACGAGAAAGATAGAAGACGATTTGTTTGGGGTGAAAACCCGTTTTGCTCAGACCGTTGCGGGTGGAGAAGGATAGAAATTTACTTGTTGCTTCGGGACAGCGCCATGGAACCAGAGGGTGAGATCAGCCGGTGGATGTGGTGGGGGGTTGATGAAGGCGGGGCATACGAAAGCCACGCCCCCTTAAAGGCATTTTCAACACGACCAAAGAGAAGCCGGTTCACAAACTCGCGCCCGCGTTTCAAAGTTTCGCAGTCGAGACATGCGACTCGCTACGACAGGATGATGATGTCGCAAAAAGTGCCCGAAGTCCACATCAAGCGGCCTATGAACGCTTTCATGGTCTGGTCGCGAGGGCAGAGGAGGAAAATGGCTCAAGAGAACCCCAAGATGCACAATTCGGAAATATCAAAACGACTCGGAGCTGAGTGGAAGCTGCTGACGGAAGCTGAAAAACGGCCTTTCATCGACGAAGCCAAACGCCTGAGGTAATTTTATTTACATTATAATTGATATGACATCAATCAATCATGAACATATTTTTCCTTTGAATGTAAATCATCCGTGTTACTAGAGATACCTATCGAAAAATCACATCTAACCAAAAACGTTGTTCTTTCTTAAAACTCTGACATCAATAACATGAGATAACCTTAACTTTGGGGAGCTCTTGTGGGCCGTGTGTTCAATCGAATGAAACGTTTTTGGTGCCATATGAATACAATTTGAATTTGAAGAATTATTCTTCATTTCCTTCCAAACGTCAAATTTCTTCAAATTCAAATTGTATATTTCCTAAACCCCTTTTTAATGGTAGTATGGCCACGAGGTGGTATAGTAGATAGTATGGCCACTCATGAGTGTGGCCACTTTTGATCATAGGAAAAACTTCATTTTTCAAAGAAAGCTTTTTTTGATATTTTGATTTATTTTATTGTGAAGCAAAGTAATTGTGTAGTATCCAAATTAACATAAATATAGCGTTGTACATTGTTCGAAGCTTCAAATTCATTCCATTAGATGAGTAAGTAAGGCTAGAAAAACAACAGTGTAGATCATTTAATTATAATCAACTAATTTAGTTGAAATATATTTATAATATTTTAATATCACGTACCTGAATGAATAATATTACGGTAGACAAGTGTAGTGGTAACTCTCCTTTCTTCCCCCTGTACCATGCTTAATTTACTTTTTAATAACTCCTAACATGTCGGGGGGGTGGGGGTGGGGGTGGTCCGGACTCCCCTCCACTCTCGCTACCTCTCTGGAGTTGACACCTAAAATTTTAGTTCCAAAGTTCAATAAGTTATACATTTCTACAGATATTCTCAATCATGAGCTCGTAGTGACCAACAGTCCGATTCTCGTGTTTTGGCCGTCACTCGAAAACCACCGATACCGTAAACTCCACTATGTCTTCATAACTGCTTATCGACATGGTCATGTGTCAAAATCGTAGTAATTTTTAGGATTCTGTCAAAATCCCAAAAATGTCTGCCTATTGATTTTTACTATTGTTTTATCAATATTTTGCAAGCTGGGTAGGTAGCAGACAGACAACCACTTCATGCCTTGTTGAAGATTCATCCCGGAAATTTTCAAAGCGCTCTGACTCATTCAAAGTGATTCAGCGTTGATCTGGCTATCGTCGGTTAAAATCACCTGACAATAGGTAGCTGTCAGGTGACCTATAATGGTAGCTGCAGCGAATAACAATTATTGTATAACGTTATTTTCGCTCGAAAACTGACACGTAATGGCTTTTCCTGGAACAGCGACTCAACAACTCGTATTGCGGTATCAAGTCGCTCTCACAAACCTGACAAGTTGATCCCTACAACAGGCTATTAATCATGTAAACAATACACCGGCACGCACAGAAATGACAACTTCCTATTAACCGCTCTGCAATTTTGTCAGGCCTCATTTAGGATCATTGACACTCTTCTAACATTCACTCCTTGCGTACGAATTGGAAAACCCTAATCGTCCTTTCACTCTGAATTAATCTGAGTTGAGTGCAGATGAGAGATGCTTGAGAAATTGGTCAAATATTAGATTCTTCTATACAGGGAGCTGATGTGCCTGATTACAAGCTTATGTGCCGAAGTGCGAACGACCTCAGCGATAGTGAATAATTAAATCTACGGTGCTTGATGAAATAAAGAGAGTATATTTATATTGATGAAATTGAGATCGACTGGCTTCTTAATTTAATCATTGGTGTTTATTCAACTTGAGGATGCAAGAGATTTTTAGATTGTTCCGAATAGTTGGGTCATAAAACTGCAATTGTCAATTTGGAGTGGGTGACGTCCCAGTAGTCGAATTTAAAGAATCGTTTTCGCGTGAATACCTTTTAGTAGAGCTGAAATCATAATTTTCTACTTCTCAGTGTCTACTATAACGTATACTAAGCAATTATGTCACTGGTATTGTTCCATACAGAAAATTTAACAAGCCGTTAACGTAACCCTGCAATTCGAGGTTAAACTGTGATTCGTGACACCATTTCCTCGCTGAGCGTGTTATCATAACGAATGATAGCTTCGGATTTCGGCGTGAAAAATATAATTTGGTGTGACCAGTTCTAACCATTCGTAACATCGCTACCAAGGAAAGAATGAATAAATAAATCAAATGAAGAATTGATCCAACAGCATTGATTAATGAATAATAAATAAATTCATGAAGATCAGTGGTACAATAATGAATCAACAAAGATAGCGATACTGAGATCCACTAACAATAACACAGGCCCACAAAAAAAAGTGGTCTGTTCTTTTGACGAGACCCATCTATTCTTATGTATTTTTCGACACTGTACTCAATCCGAATCTGTACTCAAAAAGGGTCCCAGGCGAGATAATCTCGAAAAACTCCCAAAAAATCCCATTTTTTCATAGTTTTTTGAGGTTAGAGGAAAAACCAACGGTGATAGGATAAATTTGACTTCAGATATGGATTCTACGAAAAAAAAGTAGAAATAGTTATTTCAAACGTTTTTTGTAGGCATAGATCAACCTATGATATAGCTCGGAAACCGGCGTTGCATCGGAAATATCATAACATTGTATGTCGTAATGAAACTCCAATCCTGTCATCCAAAAATCAACTATCGGTCATGGAATTTTTTGGGGGTTTTCGGAATCACTGATCACGAATATAATGTTAGTTTCGTAATTTAGTCGTATATGTATAAAATGTATCGGTGTATTTTGCAAATTACCCAAAATGGGCTGAGCCAGGATGAACAAATACTAAATTTGATATGTCGCTGCCGATAAGCCCCTCTGGAGCGACTAAATGACAAATCTAACATTATATTCGTGATCAGTGATCCCCAAAACCCCTGGTAGGTGAATTCCAGGACCGAAAGTTGGTTTTCGGATGATAGGATCAGGGTTTCATCTTATTTAATCAGAAACACCCTAAATTACCGAGCTATATCATAGGTTAATCTGTCTACAAACATTTTTGAAATAGCAATTTCGACGAATTTTTTCCGTAGAATCCAAATCTGAAGTCAAATTTATCCTACCACCGTCTGTTTTTTCTCTAACCTCAAAAAACAATGAAAAATGGGATTTTTTTGGTATTTTTCGAGATTATCTAAAATCGACTGGGACCCCATACGTCGAAAAATACATAAGAATAGGTGGGTCTCGTCAAAAGTACAGACCACTTTGTTTGTGGGTCCCAGTTCGGGAGCCCTTCACACACGCAAAAAAAAAAAAAAACTCAATATTTTTGCTCTAATACGACATCTTCCAAATATTGTGCAACATTTTTGCCAAGATGATGTTCTGTTCATTTCAAAAGTGTCAGTGCAGACATTTGACGAGAATGCAGACAACACTAAATCACACATTTTGCGCTCACATTATTTTTATAATACCTACTGCTTATCTTGAAACCATTGAGAGTGTCATCTGTTGTCCGTCCGTCTTAGAATCGAACTCTTATAAAACAACGGAATTAGCCTATGTTTAGCAACGAGTAGAGATTTTATACTGAGCAGGATTAAATGGAATCCAGGTAATATTATTTATCGCCGGGAGCGTACCATAAATAATTGGCTTGAACCCAGCTCGCGTGATCGCAGACACTTCCATAAACGTAGCATTGTTTCGAAGCTCATCAGATTATTGTAGTAACAATGGATATTCTTTATCAGGATTAGGTTCGTAGCATTCGGTAGAGCCCTTGGTTGTGTGGTTATGCCTTTAAAATAACTCCTTTGTTTTTTTTTTTTTGGAAGAGATCAACAAAATATTTAGATGGTATTACAAAAAAAAAAAAAAAAAGAATTGGTCATTTTAGCGTTTGCGTAACTACGGGTGCATTTAAAAAAGGAACTATTTAGTCATTCAAAGAACTGTGATGAACACCGCGAACTGTTGGGTGCTCCATGGCTCTCTGTTTCGAATTGATCGGTCGGCAGTGTCCTGTTTAGGATTTGCTCATTAAATCGACCATAGATCATTATGGATTTTCGTTGGGCATGAGTAAAATTTTGAATTTTGAATTTGGGCGGTTGGGACAGTTGAGCTGTCCGGACCCATGACAAGCACCAGAGGTCATTGACTTTTTCATCGGCGATGTGTTGCCGAAAAAATAATGGGTTTCCAGTTCCGTTTGTTTTATTGATAATTTTGATGCTCTTAATAAAATTTACAAAATAAGATAAGTAGGTGCTCTCGATTAAAAAAATAATAAATAAAAATTCTGCAATGCAATTGACTTTTTGAGTGGGTTCAGTGCGTACAAAACGAGACCAAAGTGCAAATTTTGAGATTTCCAGAAAAGGTGTCGTCTATCGGAAAAACCTCACCTTTCAAACGTTATACTCTAAATAAATTAGCAACTGAGTTTGAGGATTGAGTTGATTTTTCAGCAAAATCGAAGTTTGCCATAGCATTTGGTTAGGCATGGTTGATAGCATTAATTTTTCCACAATCGACTGAAGCGTTTTCATTCCAAAGAAATTTGATGAGTCAAATTACGAATAATTATTTAACAACAAATAATTTTGATGCTCTTCATAAAATTTACAAAATAAGACAAGTAGGTGCTCTTGTTGAAAAAATAAATAAAAATTCTGCAAAGCAATGATAATTATTGCTTTGATAATTATGGTCAATTATCGACTTTCACACTTTCCGTCATATTCTGCGTTGGAAAAATTCCCGACGGTCAAATACTAGATAACCTGCCTAAAAATTCTGCAAAGCAACAAATAATTTTGATGCTCTTCATAAAATTTACAAAATAAGACAAGTAGGTGCTCTCGTTGAAAAAATAAATAAAAATTCGGCAAAGCAATAATAATTATTGCTTTGATAATTATGGTCAATTATCGACTTTCACACTTTCCGGCATATTCTGCGTTGGAAAAATTCCCGACGGTCAAATACTAGATAACCTGCCTCTTGATCAAACACTAGGTTAAATGACTGGTGGCTGAATGTAATTTATCCTGTTGCCTTATCGTAAAGTCTTGAAAAAGCCACTTTCTAGCCAAAAAAATCTCCCGTCTTTGGCAGTAAAAACGATATTTTCTCCCTTCAATTCCGTGGCTAATTTATTTTGCACACACCGTTGGAATGGTGAGATTTCAAGCAAGTATTCCCCCACTGACGAGTCAACGTAAGATAATTTACCCACTAAAAGAGATAGAACCGATAGTAAAACGTCCAATTTTCGGGAAATCTCAAAATTTGCAATTTGCTCTTGTTTTGTACGCATTAAAACCACTCAAATCAGGGGAGGAGAAATTTAACGATCTTTCGAAAGTTATAACTACATTTGAATTTATTTGGCGGATTAAAGAATTTAACACTTTTAATGATCCCTGAAGTCCTTCAGATTTATGTTGAGACACCTTGTATAAAGAAGAAACGCCCAGTGAATAGTTGTAAGAATATTGGAAATGTATGTATTGGATTAGAGAGACCTCTAGAAGTGAGATGAATATTAAGAGTATAGGACTAAGTATCACCCCGTCATTAACACTCAGCGGGCCATCAATTTACTGAGCGCCCGACGCGGCAACTCACCGACAAAAGGGCTCCAAATTACCCTCCATCCCTACCCACTCCAAACCTCAACTCAACAGTCAGCTTTTGAATCATCTTCACCTTTGCATTCAATCGCGATTCGTTCACAAATCACTCATCCATTGTCACACATAAAGGGAACGCAAGGAGGCACGTTACAATCGTGTGAGATACTCATCTTTCCATAAGATTTTTCCGGATTAGACGTTTTCCGTGTCAATAGTCTAATATTGACGGCTACGTGAGGTTATAGTGATTTTTTATCTCGTTGTATGACTTTGAATGAATATCAATCAATCTCGATTTATTACATTCATTTTTACTCATTACTCAACAGTCCGCCCAATTTTAGTGCGTTCTGACTTGACACTATGCAGCCCTTTCGTACTCTCAAGGATAAGATACTAATAAGTATTGCAATCGGTGGAGGCCAACAGGGAAAAAAGAAGAGAAAAATTCCCAGCAAGGTTTCAAGGGTAAGGTCGCTCATAGCTCCAGAATGGAAGGATGTTAATGTGAGAGCACAGGACGCACCTGCCTCATCCTGGCTGTTCAATTGCCAATCATTCGAGACGATTCGGACAATTTAGAATCGAGTGAACTGATCCCAGAACTTGTACGTGGCCAAAAAATCTATCCCCCCCCCCCCAAACACTCCGTGTAAAAATCACCTCGCAAATATCATTCTACAGCAGCTGGATCTGTGTACTAGAAGTGCAGTACTAAAAACGTCTCGCTATGGCACCAATGGGAGATTTCGAAACGGGTACGGTGCTTGTGAAGTAGTTACGATATCTCTTTAGTTGGAAGGAAATAGGCGGGTGGATGTCATATTATGTTATTAACTTAAGTTATTAACTTTTCCGTCTGCAGTAAAATGAGATTTGCGTGGCGGGGTGAATTTTACACGGATTGTTTTCTGGGGGGATATCACACATCTTTTTGTTGTTGAAGTCGAAAAGACCTGTAGGGGCAATATACAAGATTAAATTAAGCAAATTAATAAAATTATAAACTATTTATAAACTATATAATAATAAATAAATAAAACAATGAATTATTAAATTATTACCAAATAATGAATGAACTTATACATTATTTAGGTATACATTTATGTTTATCGATAAATGAATAAATTATTCATTTATAAAATAATAAATTATTTTTATTTATTAATAAAATGATGAATTAATAAAATAAATAGATTATGCAAGAATAAAGGAGAGGCTGTAGCATTATCCAACTGAATAAGAAGAAGAACATGGTAAGGGTGAAGAACCGGGTTTTTGAAGTTATACCTACCCTTTAGACTAGGACTTTAATCTTTTAAAAGGCACTGGCTAAAGTTGAAACGAAGCTCTGTGCAAAATTTCAAGTCAATCGGGGTGGAGAGGATGTAGCCTTGACCGTCTGAAGAAGAAGAAGAAGGGCGAAAAACAGGGTTTTTGAAGTTATATAACTTGGCTCCCTTGAGACCTAGCGACTTGAAACATTCAGGACTTTCCATTGTCCACACCAAGACAATCCACACCAAATTTCAAGTTGATCCGTCAAATAAGAGCCGAGATATGGATACCTGGAAAACGCGTTTCATGACATCCGGTAATCAGACATTCGGTACTTTTCGTTCTTCTCAACTTGTTTGATTAGGGGGGCTGAACGCTGCCGCGTTCCTAGATCTAAACTTCGCTCCTAGATCTAAACTGTCTTTCTAAGTTAAGTCGTGTTAATGTACCTATACAGCCTATTAAAACCTAGTTACTAGAAAACCTTGAGTCCACACCGCTCTCTATTACTCGTAGGACTTGTCCATTTCGTATGCAACTATGAACCCTCTCCTATGCCAAGCGTAAGAAAAGAGAAGTCTTTCATACGCGTTGCATCATCGATTTAAGCCCAGAGTACGTGACTATATTGACGCACGAGTAGACTCAGTGGTGCGTTATCGAGTGTATATTGGAGCGGGATTAGCTCAAGAGATTCCGCACGGGTGATTCTTCAACGCCCCTCTTTCAAGGCCACTCCACCCATCGTAAGCAGACGAAACAACATTGTTCAGCTTCAATTGTCAATCATCTGAGAATAAACGTAAATCTATCATCAGTTTTCGTAAAATACTAACCAGGTAGCTGAAGACTTGAATGGTTTCTCTGTGACAAAAAATTTAATTCTAATGAACTGTGGAACGTACAATTATATTAGTTTCAATAATAAAGACAATAGACAAAGAATTAATGTGTCAACTAAAATTATGATCAATTATATTAACATGGAACATGTTTTAGCCGTAAGCTAAATTGCCAAAATGGTCACGAAATTGCGTAACGAAAATAGCAATACCCCCCCCCCCCCATCGTCCGTCCTAGTCAACCTAGAACGCTGATATTTGAATGGTGGGTTCTATGGGGCATCTGAAATCTGACGACAGTGCACCTGATAAACTGACTGATCTGAGAAAGCTTTATTTTTTAATTAAAGATTAAGTAGGTTTTCATTGATAGACTTAAGTATTTCCATGCCTATACCTATACCTACGACTAAAGGTGCTGCACTAAATTGGTTACAGCATGTATCATGTTTTTATAATTGACGCCGTAGGAAGGGGGGTCCAGGGGGGGCTTCAACTTAATTTAGATAAAGGTACTGTAGTTAAATGTACATTTTTTATACTTATTCAGCTGTGAGAGCCTCAGCATTTCACTTTACCAAATTCCAGTGAGTGGATCATTATCGTATTAAACTTAAGAATAGTAATCCTAACTATTGTAACCCTATCCCTTATCATCATCGTACGCCATACAAATAGTGAATCTTGTTCCTCACCGACTCCACACTTTTCATTCAACCTATATAATCATGGTCAAACTCGACAAAATTTTGAACTGTAAATCTGCACACTGATATTTCCAACTGGCCTGAAAGCACCCGTTTCATTCTTCTAGCGGAATAAAAGAACAACCTGTTATTTGTAGAAAACCATTCAACAAAGTGTTTGGGTATATTCTAATTGTCATTAAATTGGTCATATGGTTACCACCTCGCCAAAATGTGCCGACCTGCTTTTTCGGTCATTTTCGTTTTAGTGCATCTACTCGTACAGATACTCGAAACGAATTTCTTATTTTTCAAAAATCCACTGGAAATGATGTATGTTGGTTCTGGCATGGTGTGGCCAACTCGAGGTAGCCAAAAGTGGATCACAAAGAAAATGACCAGTAAGCTTGGTGCTTTTGGCGTAGTAATAGAAAAATTATACGATAAAAACGCGTGAAAAACAATAGGCGTAATAACTGTTAACCAAAACGTTGAAAAAGCAGACACTTTTTATTAGGCCATTTGTGGTCAAGAGTGTTTCTCTTGAGACAGTTCCTAATTGTCAATGATAATTGATTAGAAGATATTTTCTGGAGAAGATGATGGTCAATCAAAGCGACAGTCGATTATCATACACCGAATCAATAATTCTCTTTTGTTTCGAAAAGAGGTGCTCTCGATTCTGAACGTACGAGTGTACTGTATCATCTTTTTGTCAGTTGGTCCTGACATGATATGATAACGTTCACGGAATATGGAGAGTGTGGGGTGATGATTCTTTTAAAAATACGCCTTCTAAAGTGGACAACGTGAGACGGTATTGTCTTTTAATTGCTAGGCACTCCCAGACAATAACGGGATCTGTTTGTTTGGTTGTAACGGGTCAGTGGTCGACACTTGACAAGGGATCCGTCGAGAAGCGACGGAGTGCTCCAAATTTGGATTACGCCACATTAGTCTTGTCAGTTTCCTGAATTGAATTAACTAGATGTTGAATCCGACATTTTTTATAGTGAGGTAAAAACTCTTCAAAATTCTTAACACAACGGTTTATTATCTTCCTTGTGCAGATCACCCTCTGTCTAAATCGCGAAATGATAGATAAAACGATCTCTATAAGATGATGAATTCATTACAAATAATTTATACCAATAATGTTCTGGGGTTTTTATTTCCACCTACCGACTTATTTAATAATTTGTTTCAAGAATGGTTCTGCGTTGATAGATGTTTTAATACAGTTGTAACATAAATAAATAAATGAATTAGAAAAACTGGTTCAAATCGTTTCGAATGAATCCAAATCATTTGACAGTTCATGGATAATCGCCCATAGCGTTGGCGTACCGGCTCCCCCGGCTGGCGAACCTCCTACTTGCCTCGTCACCCAATGTGGACTTTTTCCACAGCTCCCTTTAGCACAAACTCTATTTGATGTACTGTTGTCTCACTATTGTATCACATTAGCACAACTTATCATGGTGAAATAAGCATTTGTATTGGGCATCAGCCCGTATTCTATTAAATATACAAATAGCAGACTTCTACTGGTATGATATGCTAGATACCTAGATGCAGCGTCTGGTGTATGAATTACTTGTTGCTGTTTGTAATTAGGCGAAGCACGAGAACGCTTCTACCTACTCTTTATTCTGAATCACATTCATATAACACCAGGCTTGAAAGGCTTACTCGATCATTGCCCTCAGCCAGGCGTGATTCTCAAATCGCATTCATCAATCGGTATATGTACAATACGTGCATCAAATAATTCCTCTTTCTGCACACATTTTATAGATCTGTAAAGAAGATCTTCCAAGACACGGGAGATATCAGGGAAATATCTTCTCCTTTCTTTGGTGTGGCTGAACTGTGATGCTTAGCTGTAATAAACGCCACACGGGATTGGGTTCTCTGGTTTGAATTCATTTTCCATGTTTTCATTGCGGAATCACTTTAGAGTCACTGTAGCTTTTTCAGTGAAATGACTGTTCAGGATTTCTAAATCGAACGCACTTCCAACACCACCGACCTTTATTTAAATGAGAACCCATCATGGATCTTTTCCAGAGGGTATTGCTATTTTCTTCTCGTCTCTCACACCTCGTTTTCCAGAATGAAATTTGTCATAAGGTTGTTGAGAGAAACTCTCAACATATTTCGTTTCTTTCCACATGTGGCCCCGTGCACGAGTCCATTAGGGAAGTTGGTACAGCACGTTAGGATCTCGTGATTTGTACCATACTATAATAAGATATTATCTTCTTCTGTAACATTTTCAGTTCCTCCATAGTTGTGTACTATACCTTTTATACGACATTGTTATTCATCAAGAACATCGAAGTTCCTGGAGTTTTAATATTTTATTTCATATAATCAACTGAGAGTATTTTTTTTTCTCAATGAGTATAATATCAATTCGAGAAGTTTTCACCCTAAGCTTCTGTAGCAAATTACGGCCATAACTAGGACAGAGGAGAATTGGGATGGAGAAGGGACGATAAGGGATGAATTAGCTTTGGATATGCAGATTCTGGTCATTATTGTTCTGATAATTTGGTCTCCCCTCGCCTAATCCCTTTACATCGGGTCGAAGTCAGTATGGGTAGGTACCTCTATAGGAGGAGATAGGTACATATAAAGGATCGGACCCCATGTAGCCTCGGAGGTAGAATCACATAAGAGGATTCGACCACAGTTTCTCCGACTGCTCCAAAGCCTAAGCTTCTAAACGATAATTTGCAAAGTTCGTTTTGTGTTGAGGGCTCAGTGAAATTCACAATACTGATACTCCCATCTAGGTAAATGGATGAAGGGCTCCCAGTGAACGACACAAGCGGGTACACGTACTTCCTCCAGCCGACTCAACATTCCAACTAGTCAGTACGTTCGTGTGTTCGGAGAGACGGACCTGCAAATCGAACGAAAAGTCACAAGCCAACGGGGTAACTGCGCAATTGCTGTGGACAGTTACAAATTTACGCAATTTCGTGCAATGAAGTGCGGATCCATCACTTTTCGTGCAATTCGGTGGTGTAAAGTGATCATAAGCTCCGATTCAAACGTCACGCGAATTTCTTCTTTTAAAAATGAACATGTGCACGAGCCAAAAGACAGTGATCAGCTTGAAACGGAAAACTTGGGTTAAAATTTGAAGCGGAAGGCTTTAGACGATATTTCGGATAAGCATAATAAACGTATAAGGACGGAACTGCTGAGGTCGTCATCTACGAGTTTACCACATTCAAATTCCACTCTAATCACCGGTCGCAGGAATGTTATTCCGACAATTCCGAATTCTCAGGAAGGCTGCTGCTGACAACCTTCAGTTTCTCCGAAAATTCGCCAACCGCCGTAATTTCCCAAAGTGAATTTTTATTATAATTGTTTGGCGATGGTTCCTATTATTACCGTGCTATATATATAAATAAATGTATTGGATAAATGGATAATTAAATGTATAATAAATCAATGTAATTAAAAATGTATGAGAAATAAGTATAGCAGATGGGCCGTTGCAGGAAGTCACACTTTTCGCCAATTTCTAGCCAGAGGAAGCTTTTACCCAGATCGGTCGTCGCGAGCTCGGGAAGAGGTACCCAGTTAGGTCAATATTCTTTACCCAGTTGGAAGGTAAGATAAGATAAGATGTTGAGAGGCTTGCTGCAACCAAAGTACCTCGATAATTATATCAAGATCTAATAATTATTATTAGATCGAGATCTAAGTATTAGATCTATTGTGCCCTTCCTGAAATTGGAGCTCCTCTATCAGCTACAATTGTTTGGCCAAATTCCAGAGGCTATTAAGATTTCTGTGTCAGGTTTTTCATTGCCCAGGCACTGAAACCGGGACCTGGCTAGTCCTTCACAGTGGCATAGGACGTGTTCTACCGTTTCCTCCTCTTCGAGGCAGAACCAGCACTCGCTGTTCTCGGCCACCCCGATCCTGCAGAGATTCTTGCGGAGTAGGCAGTCTCCAGTCAGTAGGCATCTGCTATCTTCAGCCTGGTGCGGCTGAGGTTTAGTAGGTCTGCGGTTGCGGCACGTGAAGATTTTTATATGAATTTTTTCGTGTGCCTCTGGCCTGTGGATCTATTCCATGCGGCTTGAATTTCTGATAGCAACCACTCTTTTATGGTGCATTTCCTGAGGGTTTTGGATACGCCACAGTAGGGTTCGGGTCCGACGATGACGGTCCAGTGTATCCGTCTCCTTGTTCCCCGTCAGCTCTGAATGCCCTGGCACCCACACCAAGGAGACATTGTTCCTGTCCGATATGCTGTCAGTTGGATGGTAGTTTGACTAAGATTTACCTAGATGAGATCCACTCACTCCCGCATGCAAAGAAGCAAGAAGAATGCAAAGAAATAGTTATCCCATACTCAACACCGTTAGTTCATTTCATACTCGTAAAATCGCCTGCAATCGTGTTGAACATTAGGAATCCGGGGGTTCTAAGTGTTCCGTGAATCTCTCGGTAATAGGTACTACTTTCTGAATCGAACTATTACAAATTAAACAAAGTAATATATCGAAAACTTTATCGAAGACTTTATCGAGGTCGAGTGATGGACTGACAAGTGTGCACACACCATGGTAACAATCTAGAATCGATTGTGCAAAAGTTAAACATTTGTGAATAAGTACATAAAATTTGAATTGTATGAAATGTGTTTACATGAATAATTCATTTAAACACATTTCATACAATTAAAAACGATCATTAAAAACATTCATCGATTAAAAACACCAATTATTTGGGAAATTAATCGATTATTTCGATTAATTGATTTATTGATACCCATCCCTACTGCTTACAACCAATGATTACATTTGTTCTTTGTAATTTGTAACAATTCAAACGATTTTGGTGGTATTGTCAGGAGCCCTGCGGTTGGTTGGGCTTGCATGAATTCTATTAAAGTGGGTGACGAAAATTGAGAGTGGCAGACTAAAACGAGGCATAGGAGTTTGAAATGGTCGTTTTAAAATAGTCGGTTTCAAAGAGCGCGTGAATAATCTGTAAATAAATATGTAAACTCCTATCAGTACAGTTCTTATTTAAGCTTTATATCACCATTGACTTGACACTCAATAAATTATCCATCGGTTGATATTGGCTTTTGCTCTTCTTCCATTTTAGTGGGCCGTAGGTAAACATAGTCAAACGATTCCTCGTTTTATCTTCCATTATCTCACAATACGTTTCAAAGAGAGTAATTTGATTGACATATTTATCTTGTCAGTTGCAAAACTTTTCATCTTATTATACTTCGGCGTTACACGTTCATGTTAACTGTTGATGTTAACTCTAGTTCGACAGGCTTAAATCATCTCTGTACGGGTGTTTGAGTGTCGGTTGAAAAAATGTCGACACTTTTCGGACAAAAAACTCGCAATGTCAATACACTGGGTTTAGTGAGGCTGGAGCAAGTTTGTGCCGAGGGTTTGAACGGAAGGTATTGAGGAAAATGTATGGCGGTTGTTGTTGATGGACACTAGAGAATGCGGACAAATCAAGAACCAGATGACCATCCATCTGCAGTGTGGAAGAAGGATGGGAATGAGTGGAATGACCAAAAACTCGCTGGGTCAGGATGCGGAGGGCGACCGGCAGAAGTTGGGCGACGGATTGGAAGCTAAACCAGCAGACCGAGCTGTGTGGTGGACACTTGGTAGGAAACCAATCCCTACTTATAGTTATCAAGATGGTCATAATAAGGTATCGGTGACTAGAACATCCCGTTTGCGCAGACTCAGAGGATCCCATAGTTCCCTTCGCCAAGACCGGTCCTGGCGATCGGACGTAGACGTCTTTTAGCTCGGGGTTTTTGAAAAAATGTTGCACCTGAAGCTAGTTGCACTGTGTTGCACCTGAAGCTAGTTTCTAAGCTATTCACTCTATGAAGCTGTAATTTGGTATGTAGACCCCTTTGGACTCACACATTAAGCAGAATAGGCCCAGTATCAGCTGAGTGGCTCGGTTTCTATGCTATACACTCTATGTAGCTGTAATTTGGTATGTAGCCTCCTTAGGACTTACAATTTAAGTAGAACAGGGCCAGGATCACCTGAGGGGCTCCCAAAGCTAAGAGACATATCCATGATCAGATGTTTTTCCCAGTAAGTGAGAAATTAAGTCTCTCAAGTGGGTTAAAAATCTCTTGGAAATCGCCTGTCCGAAGGTATAGCTGCAAGCGGTTTTCAAGAGACCATTTAACTTGTTTTTGTTAAATGGTCTCTTGAAAACCTTCGGACAGGCGATTTCCAAGAGATTTCTTGAGAAACTTAATTGAGACTTCTTCTTCTTCTTCTTTAAACGGCGCTACAGTCCTTGTAGGACCAGGGCCCTCTCAACAACAGATGACCATTCCTTCCGGTCCTGAGCCAAGCTCCTCCACCTCCGGACTCCAAGCTTTGCAAGATCCTCTTCAACGTCGTCGAGCCAACGTTTCCGAGGTCTTTCCCTCAACCTTCTTCCTCCAGGCGTTCCATAAAGTAGTGTACGAGGGTTTCTTCCCCTATCCATCCGCTCCACATGACCCAGCCATCTCAGTCGCCCCCGCCTGATGAAAGCCTCTATGTCCGGCTGCTCTTAATTGAGACTGAGAGACTGTTTTTGTGCTTGACCATGCAATTATTCTCGAGGTAGCTCAGGCGATACCCACCCAATCTTAGCGAATTTTCTCAGGTTATAAGCTACACCGAAGACTTTAAACTTGTTAAGCACATGCATTTAAGAAGAAAAATATAATAAAATAACAAACAAAAAACACACCAATGATCTCCAGTTAATGAACCCAAACTTGATTATTTGTTTGCGACTTACCATTCATTGCTTATCGTGACAATATCTTGGATTTAAGAAGGCCCGAACACAACCTGATTACGACCGAACCACCTTTGTTTGAAATCCAACAAGGGCCGTTTCACCCAAAACCCACTATAGCATTACACTTCTGTATTTACGATGTTAAATAATCGTTCGAATTTTATCACAATAATCCCGATTACGGTTATCACTCATCATACTCCTCTATATCAAGAAGCAGAATTAGGAGAAAGCCAAATAATCATTTCTCCTACAATCATTTCTTGAATAGACATTCGAAGCAATTTTCTCATTTAAAATTGGGGATATTCTAGAAAAGGGGTGAAAATTTGCTTAGTTTTTTTCGTACTTAAGGCGATCATTTCTCCTACAATCATTAAATGACTGTTTTCTCGAATAGACATTCGAAGCAATTTTCTCATTTAACATTGGGGAAGTTCTATTAAAGGGGTGAAAATATGCATAGTTTTTTCATATTTTTGTCGTGTAGTTTTTATTTTTCTAACTTTTAGGAAAGACACTAGTTAGGAGGATGCTATTGCCTAATCGTCAAAAATCCGACTTAAATCCGACACTATTCGACTAGTTATTAGTTATGATAAATCACTAACCGAGGTAAAATTATTGGTGAAACCGGCCTAAACGCTAAATGAGGCTCGAAATTTAGATTTGTCCAGCATTTTTCTGCTGGCTTCAATCGAAATCATATTTTGGTAACAGAATACACCAAACACAATATCGCTTCGATTAGTACTTGGTAACTAAATCTTCAGAACAACTCGGTGGTATCGGTGAATTTCGGGCGGCTTTATTTGAGTCCCTCCTATATTGAGCTCCGGAGAATCGTCATCAAATGATATTATTGCGGTCTTATCATCCTTGTTCCCACGAACTCTCAATAGACCGCAGGGCTCGTGTGGTAGAACGCAGAAGGGAGGAGCTGGGTCCCCGAAAAACAAACAGACAAACAGAGATAAGAAAAGCTCAAGGGCGGTGGTGGGGATTGATCCAGAGAAGGACAATTTGTTGCCTAGAAAAAAAAAGTGGTGGCACGAAAGAAGGGGATACAAAAAAATCAATCATGATTAATCCCCGAAGCAAAGTGTTAAGGGGAGTGAGGGCGAGGGAACAATGTCGTCTCTTTATGAGCCATAATATCTTCATTTAATCCGGCGCGATGTGTGGAAGGGAGGATCTGCCACGTCCCTTCTGCCCACATTCAAGTCTTTTCCCTCGATAGACACCAGGTCCGGTTTTATGGAGTCTAATCAATTGTCTGCTGTTTATCTCGTCGAACGCCTCCTCCTTACGCCCCTCTAATCCGAATGTGTTTCCGTCCCAGTTCTTCCGGGACTTTATCTACCCTTAGTTAACTTTCAATTGTTGTGCCGCAACCCCCTTTGAAGTGATTTCGACCCTAGTAGAATATACATATTCACTGATGCGACAAGCCTAGATGCAAAGAAAACAGTCTGCAAGCTGCAGAATAACATTCGTGTTGCTACAGGAGATTTACCGGTGATCCCGAAGCTCGGGAAAAATTATGAAAATCCTGCATAACAGTTTATTACGTTAAAATTTTGGTTTCCTCTAAAACATTCAAATAACTATTTTAGGTTGAATTTATTCGTCAAAATGTGACATTTGTCCATATTTTACAACAAAAAAA
The DNA here is from genome assembly GCA_963920205.1 of Stenodema calcarata. NCBI lineage: Eukaryota > Metazoa > Arthropoda > Insecta > Hemiptera > Miridae > Stenodema > Stenodema calcarata. The sequence goes on from OY986049.1 coordinate 8,672,565, forward strand.
CAGTTTTTCGGTTAGACCCATTTTGGATCTTATTGGCCCCACGGAAGGAATTCATAAGACCCTAAATGGAACTAACCAAAAAACTGTTTTTTTGTTATTAAATATGGACATTTAATGTCCCATTTTGACGAATAAATTCAACCTAAAATAGCTATTTGAAAGTTTTAGAGGAAACCAAAATTTTCTCCTACAATCTCATATTAATAATAATATGTACCTGCAGTAAACTATTATCAGAAAAAAGTCGAAATTTAATATCACCGGTGACATTAACATAAACACAAACCGGCGACATAAACAGTAGAAGAATAATCAAACAAACCAGCCTTCTTGAAGTAAACAGAGCAACTAGCAATTTTTTTTTTTTTTTTCTTGTGAAAATTTTATTGCACCAAGTTTACAACTTATTAGCAATTTACATTTGATATGCATTGTTAAACTAGCAAATGGAAGTGGACTGTGGACAAGGAATAAGTGGTTCCACTTCTTTCATGACGGTGAATAAACTCCCAATATATTTTTAGACGCAGAGAGTTGCAATGGATGCTATAAATACCATAGAACTGAGATACTTTTCGGGTTTTCTCAAAAAAGGCCGTTCGGAGCGCTAAAACGACTCAAAGTCGTAGGTGACATCCTAGACCCACATTGGGTCTTACGGCCTCACGTGAGAGTTTTGCTAGACCCATTGTGGGTCAAATTGGCAGTCAACGTGGTAGTAGAGATATGTTTTCGGGATCAGGGTCATTCAAATTTTTGGGTAATCAAAAACGTTTTCCAAGCGACGCGTTTTTTGCGAAACCTACCCCTCCCCTCCTATTTTAGTTGGTCGGCTGTTCTTCATCATGTTAACCCATATTTAGTTTTATCAACCGTGTTTTGAGGTGAATAAGTAGGGATAAACGATTCCAGGTTGGCAATCGAAATGCCTACAGTAACTGTTAACTGTTAACTGCATCGAATAAGTATCAAGTATTGAACCCAAAATACCACCGAATACAAAGTCGTATGTACCAATCATTGAGCCAAAATACACGGTTAATAAACGAGTACGTTTTGCTCGGGACGACTGTAACGATGCTCGTTCAACGATTATCGCTCATTATAGCTAGCCATACACGAGCGGATTTTTCCGGCGGATCAGATCCGCATATCAGATCCGCCGATCTTCTCACCGACCCCAACCGCCGATCTCAGATCTGTCGTGGCCCACTCACGTGCGGATCGATCCGCGAGATCGTCGGCCAACACATCCGTTGGCAGATTTGATTTGTTCGTGTATGGGGTGATCCGACGGATAACCCTTGTCAGATCCGCGGATCCAGATCTGTCGAGCATGTCGGACGGATCAGGCGATCCGACTGGCGGATTCGGCACTCAGTTGCGAATCGACATGGACAGGAAGAGGAAAGTTGTGGCAGCAGGTTGTGGGCTATGCGCGAATATCGCGGAATGCTTCCACAATCTTGTCAAACATTTGTTTTTTAATATTTTTATTTGTGTAATGCACATGATTAAGTTTCCATAAGCATGGTCGGCTCTGATACATATCTATCAGTTTCTCAACATTCTCGTTGCTCCACTCCACTTTATTTAAACATTATTACGAGTACCTACGTGTAATTACAACAACGCAACGTGTAATTACAGCAACAACGCAATTATTTTATCGTTCACAGCAACAGAAAACACGTCAAATCCGCTCGTGTATGGTGACTGCGTTAGTCCGATGACCGACTGGATCGGTGGATTCAAATCGGCGGATTGTTCTTTACACGTAAGGGTGGGTGGGGTCTGCGGGTTTTCCCCGGCACCGTTCCCGTGGATGTCGGCCGGACCTTGCCCTTTTCACTAACGATCGAATTGAACTGACGGATCTCCCAAAATTCTCAGAAAAATCCGTCATCCGCCGAGAAAATTCGCTCGTGTATGGCTAGCTATTGATGATCGCTGCATACCATCAGATGATCAGAGATTCTCTTTGTGTTCTTTATGGAACAGTTTTGCTCCGCACGACTGCTATGCCGCTTAGATTGTTAACGACTATCGTATAGCGGGAATAGTCGTAAGAGTGTGGGGAGGACGTAATAATTACGTCCTCCCCACACTCGTATGACTATTATTGTCAGTACAACTATTGTACAATTATTGTCAGTCGTAAACGATTATTTGGTCGGACCGGTTGTTTTTGCAAACAATGAAACTTTTCGCTTCTTCAAGATGATTTTGAATGGTATACTATAGAGACGAAGAATGGTATACTATGCGCTTATTCAGTCGTTCATGATCTATGGTGCATCTGGTTGGGGAGGATGTAGCGCGTCCCTTCTTGATCCGTTATTCCTGACCCAAAAGCTCTTAATTAAAGTCTTGCTTAAAAAACCGACAAGATATTCGACAGAAGCTCTCTTTAAAGAGTTCGCAGTACTTAAATTGGGAGAGCTAATTAATAAAATAACTGTAATTAAAATATATAAGGATCTGCATAGCAGCCACCTGAAATTTTTAGATGAGGGAAAAACGAGAAGTTGCGGACAACCTCTTGCTAAGCTGCCTTTCCGTAGGACTCACCATGGCCAACAAGCTTATGATTACCGGGGAGCAAAACTTTTCAATGCCCTACCCCATGAGCTCCGCTCCATTCCTAAAATTGAAAAGTTTAAAAAAGAACTGAAAAAACATATTGTAATTTTTTTTTTTTTTCTTTAATATATTTTATTGCGCCAAGTATATACAAGTAAACTTATAAGCAATATTCGTATGTTGAATTTTAAATTAAATGTTCAAAACTAAAGTACATCACTTAGTCTTATATTGTTCTGTCGTTTTCACATTAGTTGAGCAAGCTCATGCGGTTTGGTACGTTTCAATCTTCGGAGTAGATCATCTGTGTCTAGGAGTCGGACAACATCGTCGTTGACGTGATCTTGTAGCCTCATTAAGTGGTTGATGGCTTGGTTGCGTATGACCTCATTGACCGATTCCACTTGGAGCTCGTAGTGTAATCGGTCGTTACGAAAGTATCTGTATGCATCTGTGCATGAACGCAGAACATTATTCTGGAATCGCTGAATAATGTTGCGATTGCTAGGTGCGGTACATCCCCACAATTGTGCACCATAAGTCCATACGGGTCTCAGGACTTGTTTGTACAGAATGAGCTTGTTATGAATAGACATTTTTGACCGCCTACCCATAAGCCAGTACATTTTTCTGAATTTTACTGTGAGCTCGGTTTTTTTATTTTTTACATGCTCTTTCCATCTCAGTTTGGCATCAAGTGTCATTCCAAGATATTTTGCTTCGTTAGCATATGGGATTGCCTGTCCATTGAGGGAAGCAGGCACATAGTTGCATTTCTTATTAGTGAAGTCAACGTGCACTGATTTTGCCTCATGCGAGAGATGGATCGGTTTAGTTTGTTTACTGATTCGTTATTGGTTTCCCCGATTGCCAGGACTGCAGTATCATCCGCAAAAGTGGCAGTTGTGTTTTCTTCAATTTCTGGCAAGTCGCTGGTATATAGCAGGTAAGGTAGGGGTCCCAATACGCTGCCTTGTGGCACACCTGCCTGGATCTTTTTGGGTTCTGAAAAGGCGTCATCGTGTTTAACTCGAAAGTATCGATCAGCAAGATATTACTCAAGAAGTGCTGCATAGCTTGTAGGTAGCATTTTACGAAGCTTATAAACTAGCCCTTCATGCCACACTTTGTCGAACGCCTGGGTGACATCCAGAAAAACGGCGGAGCAGACTTGTCTTTCTTCCAGCGCTCTCTCGATTATGCTTGTGATTCTGTGAACTTGATCAATAGTTGAGTGATGTTTTCTGCAATTTGTTGGTCCACGTTTCAAAAAACGAGTAGAATTCTTTATCAAGTACCTAGTGAAAATTATTATAATTTATTGTTAGGTATTAATCATGTGTATTTATTATTAATAATTATTATTAATAATTATGATTAATTAATACCATATAATTCTGAGGTTTTTAATACTACGTCGGTAATAATTTTTCTATAAAAGAAGTACCTACCAACAAACATTCGAAATTACCTTCATTTCCGTAGCACGAAACGCACCTCAGAACAACAAACTCGACATCACTTAAGCCATATGATGTTCCAAAGATCTTGTAAGTATGAAAATGGACCTGTATTTCAACAGTTTGATTCACGATCGGGTTGTGAGGCACAATCTTTGATCCGTCATTGTGAACGAACGGCTGGTCGTACAGAGCTGCAGATGGTCTTAAAAAATTCTACGGAACAAACTCTATCTAAATATGAAATAAAAAACATACCGTTTTATATGAATTTTTCGAGATATGAAATTTTCAAAATTCGTTTTGAACCCCTTCCCCTTGACCTAGGGTTATGAAAAGTTTCGAGGACCATTGTGGGGTTGGTCGAACCCCATAAAAAAAATTTCGTAATTTTAACTCAACGCTAACTGGGCAAAGTGGCGCGGACGGCGGACGGCGGACGGCGTACGGCGGACGGCGTACGGCGTACGGCGGACGGACGGATTTTTTTTTATTCGATTTTCTGAATCTACGTATCTTGAAACGTAAACCAACAAATTTTGAGGGGGGACTAAAATTTTTTTTTCTTTGGGCGATTCCAATGGTTCATTATCGAAGATAATAAACCAAAACGAGTAGAATTCGCACAAATAATTAATTAAACTTTTTGTCTTTTAGATCAGTGTTCTGTATAAAATATTCGTCTTCACTCATAATAATAATTATGGGCGAATTCGACTCGTTTTTTGAAACGTGAACCAACAAATTGCATGCAAAAGGGTTAATTTTCGTTTTGTTGGTTGATTACAAAAGTTTGTGATTAGTAGTAGGTATTTCACCAAATAGGCTTATTATGCAATTTGTAACTGATTAACCGAAACATATCGATCAGCGAGTTTGAAGTTCTCGACAGCCAACAAAGCGCTGACGATAGTCGTCACGCTTAGGGCCTCGGATTGTCAGATAGCCGCTCCATTGTGCCAGGGAAGCATCGCAGAAAGGAGGGTCAAAATCGGCTCCTGCGGCATTATACAATTACACGGAACAGTCGCTCTTTAGTTCAACCCACTTGTTACTCCAACAATTGGCCTCCCTCCACCACCTTCACAATGTCCAGCCGACTACTGTGTCTCTCGATAAAGTTAAATCGATCAGTAATTTCACACTTGGCTCTCCCACGAAAGGCATCGTATACCCAATAATAATTATTATTGGATCGCACAATCGTACAAAGGTACTATGTCATAGTACCTCTGGTGGATTATGATTAGAGAACTTAGGGAACTTTTCATATTCGTGTACTTGTGTTATACCTACCTAATATATTATTTTGCAGTTATAATAATATTATTGTTAATATTCTTGTATTGTTGCTTAAATTTTATTATTTTGTTATTTGATGACAGGAGGTTTCATACCAGAAATAGAACATATGCACAGGACCCTTACAATTCTAAAGAAATATTTCGCGAGCCCTCATTATAATACACTCATAGATTTTTTTAATTTTTAATGTTTTTGGCATTAACACACGTTATACAGCCATAGGGTGCTTCTATAATATCTACATTTTTATCATTGTTATACATAAATATTACATTCTTGTAAATAATCATAAATAATTTTATATACAATACAGTTTCTCGTTGATAGTAGACAACTGTAGTTCGTCGGAAAGTCCACTACCTTCGATAATTTCCTGAACATCCCGTCTCTTTCCAAGAAGAACAGCGGGCACATCATCACTAAATGTTCTAAATTACCACATGGGTCCTCTTGTCTGTTGAAGCGATGAAGGTATTGATCGCACACTCCGTGATTGGTCCTGATTCTCGATATGATTCTGCAGAATGGTTTGGATACTGTGTACCATTCAAACCAAGGTCTGAGGGGAGCAGTTGTCTGTAAATTTCTATAAAATTGTCCAGTATTTTGTGGATTATTAACATACAGCTGTTGCCAGTCTTCTTGGGCTCTTTTAGCAATGAGAGTGAAATAGTCGCTTACTGGTATGGTTACATTGCTTGCAATTCCCAATAAACTTGCTCGTTTTGCTAATCCGTCGACAATCTCATTGCCTTGGATTCCGGAGTGTCCTCGAGTCCATAGAAATATGAATTGGATATTGTTATTTATTCCTTGGTTTAAAAGCGTTATGAGAAGTCCAATAAGTGGATTATCGGATCTCCTGATAGTGGGAGCGCTGATTTTTTTAAGGCAACTCATGGAATCAGTTAGTGTGATCCAGTGTGACGTGTTGGTATATGAGAGGTTTAGCACGTATTCTACAGCTTTGATTATTGCTGACTTCTGCGTTAAAGCTCATAGATTTATAAACCAACTTGAATGCAGAGCATGTAATCGCAGAGCCTCAAAATGTTGGTTACAAGGTGTTGCACAGTACCCAAGTTATCAGAAGAATGAAACTTTCGCTCCGCAAATATTTGGCATTTATTGCACAGCAGATTAAAAACTTCATGTATAAAGAATTGAATATGGCGTTTCATTATCGTTCACTTATTGAGGTCTATAGATTTCCTGATGGATCCCTCGATTCGTCTTATACCCGTCATAGACCCATCCATTCCGGGGTCCCAGTGGAAAAACGATGGAAAAGTGCAGTGGCAGATTCAAGGGGTGGATTCAAGTGCAGTGGGCATACCAAAAATCGGCAATAGTGTAGCAGTTGTCGGGCCGAAGCCCAGTCTTATTGCCCAATAGCCGCTACTTTTCGGCAGGACATCTCGATTTTCAAGATAGTGACAACTCCCAAATTTCGAGGGGCTACTCGATAGGTCCGTGCTAAAGCAGAGTTCGAACATGGGCTTCTTAGCTGCGATAAGTGTTTTATAAAAAAAATGCAGAAAGCAAAATCGATCAAAAACATTGATTTGGCCATGTACCACAGTGGCGTAGAAAACTCGGACCCCCCTGGACAATCCCCCCCCCCTCCCCTCACGAAATATTGAGGCTATTTACAAAATATTAGCAAATCATGAATTTAAAAAGATTTCTTTGAAAAATGAAGTTTTTTCGATTATGAAAAGTATTAAAATTAGTTCAAAACCCTCTATTTAGTAGGTACCCTGTTTGTAAAAAATCTTCCCGGGTGATAACCCCGGACCACCCGAACGAAATTCCTGGCTACGTTACTAATGCACAAGCAGGAGTTAGGTAGAAATTCAGTTATTGTCAGTGATTCCCAATATTTTGCGTTTGTTCGAGAAGGTGCCCAGATGGTGACTAGATTAGCTATTTAGATACTTGAAGTTTCAGGTCTAACGGGACGAAGTGCCAAAATAACGAAAAATTAGATTTCTATGATTCTTTGTTACATGTTCCAATGGTTATTCGCCCAGAAAGGGACCATTTGCCAGCCCCGTTCTGCTCATTTGAAAACTTGCCGCAAAAATGTCAACTCACCAAACCCCCAAGTTACTTTCCTTAGACGGACTAATTCCACCAGTTTTTAGGATGGACCTGAGTGATTTTGATGATCTAATAACGCGAGAATACCACAAAAGTACAGAATTCTTATGGTCTAACATGGAAAAGGTGCGGGACGTAGGCTTTTCTTATTTCATTCTGCTTCACTTGTTAGAAATGAATTCTCCTACCCGTTCCAAGATAGTTGATTAGGAAAGATACGTAACCCGAGACAAAAAACTCTGCAAATTCTTGACACAACGGTTCATTATCTTCTTTGTACAGATCACCTTTCTGTCTAGATCACTAGGTCTAAATGTCTAGATCCTAAATGTTAGATTAATTATTATTATCAATTTTATCGAGTACCTAGTGAAAATTATTATAATTTATTGTTAGGTATTAATAATTCGTATTTACTATTAATAATAATTATTATTAATTATGATTAATTAATACGATATAATTCTGGGGTTTTTAATACTACGTCGGTAATAATTTTTCTATAAAAGAAGTACCTACCAACAAACATTCGAAATTACCTTCATTTCCGTAGGACGAAACGCACCTCAGAACAACAAACTCGACATCACTTAAGCCATATGATGTTCCAAAGAGCTTGTTAGTATGAAAATGGACCTGTATTTCAACAGTTTGATTCACGATCGTGTTGTGAGGCACAATCTTTGAGCCGTCATTGTAAACAAACGGCTGGTCGTACAAAGCTGCGAGTGGTCTTAAAAATTTTACGGAACAAACTCTATCTAAATATGAAATAAAAAAACATACCGTTCTATATGAATTTTTCGAGATATGAGATTTTCAAATTTTCAAAATTCGTTTTGAACCCCTTCCCCTTGACCTAGGGTTATGAAAAGTTTCGAGGACCATTGTGGGGTTGGTCGAAACCCATAAAAAAAATTTCGTAATTTTAACTCAACGCTAACTGGGCAAAGTGCCGCGGACGGCGTACGGCGGACGGACGGATTTTGGTTTATTATCTTCGATAATGAACCATTGGAATCGCCCAAAGAAAAAAAAATTTTAACCCCCCCTCAAAATTTGTTGGTTTACGTTTCAAGATACGTAGATTCAGAAAATCGAATAAAAAAAAATCCGTCCGTCCGCCGTACGCCGTCCGCCGTCCACCGTCCGCCGTCCGAGGCACTTTGCCCAGTTAGCGTTGAGTCAAAATTACGAAATTTGGTTTCTGGGTTTGGACCAGCCCCACAATGATCCACGAAACTTTTCATGACCCTAGGTCAAGGGGAAGGGGTTCAAAACGAATTTTGAAATTTTGAAAATTCCATATCTCGAAAAATTCCCATCAAACGGTATGTTTTTTATTTCATATTTAGATAGAGTTTGTTCCGTAGAATTTTTTAAGACCATCCGCAGCTTTGTACGACCAGCCGTTCGTTCACAATGAGGGCTCAAAGATTGTGCCTCACAACCCGATCGTGTATCAAACTGTTGAAATACAGGTCCATTTTCATACTAACAAGCTCTTTGGAACATCATATGGCTTAAGTGATGTCGAGTTTGTTGTTCTGAGGTGCGTTTCGTGCTACGGAAATGAAGGTAATTTCGAATGTTTCTTGGTAGGTACTTCTTTTATAGAAAAATTATTACCGACGTAGTATTAAAAACCCCAGAATTATATCGTATTAATTAATCATAATTAATAATAATTATTATTATTAATAAATACGAATTATTAATACCTAACAATAAATTGTAATAATTTTCAGTAGGTACTTGATAAAATTGTTAATAATTAGTGATAATTGATAATAATAATTAATCTAACATTTAGGATCTAGACATTTAGACCTAGTGATCTAGACAGAAGGGTGATCTGTACAAAGAAGATAATGAACCGTTGTGTCAAGAATTTGCAGAGTTTTTGGTTTATTATCTTCGATAATGAACCATTGGAATCGCCCAAAGAAAACTTTTTTTTTAACCCCCCCTCAAAATTTGTTGCTTTACGTTTCAAGATACGTAGATCTACGTAGATTTTTTTTTATTCGATTTTCTGAATCTATTCAGAAAATCGAATAAAAAAAAATCCGTCCGTCCGCCGTACGCCGTCCGCCGTACGCCGTCCGCGCCACTTTGCCCAGTTAGCGTTGAGTTAAAATTACGAAATTTTTTTTTATGGGTTTCGACCAACCCCACAATGGTCCTCGAAACTTTTCATAACCCTAGGTCAAGGGGAAGGGGTTCAAAACGAATTTTGAAATTTTGAAAATTTCATATCTCGAAAAATTCATATGTAACGGTGTGTTTTTTATTTCATATTTAGATAGAGTTTGTTCCGTAGAATTTTTTAAGACCATCCGCAGCTCTGTACGACCAGCCGTTCGTTCACAATGACGGCCCAAAGATTGTGCCTCACAACACGATCGAACTGTTGAAATACAGGTCCATTTTCATACTAACAAGCTCTTTGGAACATCATATGGCTTAAGTTATGTCGAGTTTGTTGTTCTGAGGTGCGTTTCGTGCTACGGAAATGAAGGGAATTTCGAATGTTTGTTGGTAGGTACTTCTTTTATAGAAAAATTATTTTTTTTTTTCTTTGGGCGATTCCAATGGTTCATTATCGAAGATAATAAACCAAAATGAAGTACGAGGTACGCGGTGTGGGTGTGGGGGGCGGGGGGGGGGGGGCGCAGAGACATAAAAGGTCTCGTCGTATGACGCACTAGTTGCGTCCTGCCAGCCGTATTACGTCATACGCTCGTGCGTCATAGGCTCTGACGCACTTGTTGGTCTCCTGCCAGCCGTCTTACGTCATACGCTCGTGCATCATAGGCTCTGACGTACTTGTTGGCCTCCTGCCAGCCGTCTTACGTCATACGCTCGTGCGTCATAGGCTCTGACGCACTAGTTAGCCTCCTGCCAGCCGTCTTACGTCATACGCTCGTGCGTCATAGGCTCTGACGCACTAGATGGCCTCCTGCCAGCCGCTTACGTCATACGCTCGTGCGTCATAGGCTCTGACGTACTTGTTGGCCTCCTGCCAGCCGTCTTACGTCATATGCTCGTGCGTCATAAGCTCTGACGTACTTGTTGGCCTCCTGCCAGCCGACTTACGTCATACGCTCGTGCGTCATAGGCTCTGACGTACTTTTGGCCTCCTGCCAGCCGTCTTACGTCATACGCTCGTGCGTCATAGGCTCTGACGCACTAGTTAGCCTCCTGCCAGCCGTCTTACGTCATACGCTCGTAGGTCATAGGCTCTGACGCACTAGATGGCCTCCTGCCAGCCGCTTACGTCATACGCTCGTGCGTCATAGGCTCTGACGTACTTGTTGGCCTCCTGCCAGCCGTCTTACGTCATATGCTCGTGCGTCATAAGCTCTGACGTACTTGTTGGCCTCCTGCCAGCCGACTTACGTCATACGCTCGTGCGTCATAGGCTCTGACGTACTTTTGGCCTCCTGCCAGCCGTCTTACGTCATACGCTCGTGAGTCATAGGCTCTGACGTACTAGTTGGCCTCCTGCTAGCCGTCTTACGTCATACGCTCGTGCGTCATAGGCTCTGACGTAATGGCCCGCCGGTCGCTTGTGTTCTGACGTGATCTGAGGGAAAGGGTGAATCAAGGGAACAAATTTTTCCCGTTTCAGTTTATGTGCCAAAGCAAAGACATGAAAATGTCAAAAAATGTGTAAATAGGTACCTAAGCCAAACTGTAATGTCAATTTTCTGACAATGAGTTTTCGACTATAGTTTTCATACCTTTTTACTTAAGCACTTATTGCAATTTGAGACTGATAATGAGCTGTTTGCAAATAAAAAGTCTGATAACTACTTTATTACATCTTATTAATCTATTTTCAAGTTCCGATTCACAGTTGAATGTATTTTATTTAGATGTCGTAAAATTCGAAAACGATGGAATGACGAAACCTGTCGACTACTGACTCAAGTGATACTGTCGACTTCTAACACATGTAGGTCGACTACTAGTGCAAAACCATGTCGACTACTGAAGAAAATGTTGGTCACTGGTATCGACTACTACCTAGAGCATTGGGATTTTTTACAAAACTTGTTTTTCCCTTTTCAAACCATGTTGAATAATATTTCCAGGTCTTTTAGGGAAGGATCTTGGGTACACAATGAACAGGTTTGCAATGAGAAAAAAACCGAGTGAATATTGAAATGTCATCCATTTCTGACCTATATTTAAAATTTCAAGTATCTAGCTCATCATCAAAATTTAATTTGTTTAAACAAATAGGTATTATTTAAACAATTTTACAGACAAGAAACCGAGTGAATATTGCATTGTGATCCAGTTCTGACCTATTTTTAAAATTTCAAGTCAATAGCTCAGCATCAAAATTTAATTTGTATTATTACAAAAAGGTATTATTTAAACAATTTTACAGATGACATCATCACTGGCTTTTTAACGTTACGCGGCGCCAATAATCCAATTCCTTGAAAGTTTAATAAATTATAATAAATTTTACAGATGAGAAACCGAGTGAATATTGCAATGTGGTCTATCCCCGACTGACGGTTAAAATTTCTAGACTGTAGTTTACCTGGAAGATGAAACACTAGGTCTAAATGTCTAGATCCTAAATGTTAGATTAATTACTATTATCAATTTTATCAAGTACCTAGTGAAAATTATTATAATTTATGGTTAGGTATTAATAATTTGTATTTATTATTAATAAACATTATTATTAATTATGATTAATTAATACGATATAATTCTGGGGTTTTAATTACTACGTCGGTAATAATTTTTCTATAAAAGAAGTACCTACCAACAAACATTCGAAATTACTTTCATTTCCGTAGCACGAAACGCACCTCAGAACAACAAACTCAACATCACTTAAGCCATATATGGCAAACAAGCTCTTTGGAACATCATATATGATGTTCCAAAGAGCTTGTTAGTATGAAAATGGACCTGTATTTCAACAGTTTGATTCATGATCGTGTTGTGAGGCACAATCTTTGAGCCGTCATTGTGAACTAACGGTTGGTCGTACAAAGCTGCGGATGGTCTTAAAAAATTCTACGGAACAAACTCTATCTAAATATGAAATAAAAAACATACCGTTCTATATGAATATTTCGAGATATGGAATTTTCAAAATTTCAAAATTCGTTTTGAACCCCTTCCCCTTGACCTAGGGTTATGAAAAGTTTCGAGGATCATTGTGGGGCTGGTCCAAACTCAGAAACCAAATTTCGTAATTTTAGCTCAACGCTAACTGGGCAAAGTGGCGCGGACGGACGGATTTTTTTTAATTCGATTTTCTGAATCTACGTATCTTGAAACGTAAACCAACAAATTTTGAGGGGGGTTAAAATTTTTTTTTCTTTGGGCGATTCCAATGGTTCATTATCGAAGATAATAAACCAAAATTGAGTCCACTGCATTGGTTATCTGGGACTATATAAATGAAACTTGGAAACATTATTAACTTTTGTTTATTCCGAAATCTGGTTTATTCTAGTTTCAAAGGCACATCGGCCCCTTTGACCTTGAAATCCTTCAATTATAGAAATAACAAACTATGTATTTATACTTTTTTTATGGCAATCATTTATATCCAGAACTTATTCAACCAGAATCAACAAATATTCAATCAATTCCATTCAAAATCAAATCCAAAAGTTCCCCCCAAACTTTTCTGAGATATAGTAGGTTTCAAAGGATTCAATGCAAATGCTCCCAACACGACTAACGGAATAAAATTGGTAAGGAAACACAATTCACTATTTCCAACTCGTAACTTTATTTATATGTCGTATAGGAGTTGCTTGAATACGTACCTAAATGTATAAGAAATATTACTGGACTTCTGTGCTTGCATTACCATTGCATTAGTGGCATTCTGTACTTGTTCTTTCCATTAACCTTCCCCCGCGAAACTAATTTAATAGTTGCAATCTAACATTCATAAAATCTCCAAACTCAATACAATCGTGATGAGGCTTTTACTTCCCTGGTTCATCCAAGCAGGACATGAGTAGTAGCAAGAGCTGGACCACCCAGAACTTTTTAGAACCCGCGCGTCAATAAATTATCCGAGTGGATGACGTTACAATGCGTGACTGTTCACCTAATACGAATATCGAATGACTATTTTTCAACTTCTCTGATTGGAAGTGACACATGTCGAAGCCGGCCGTACATCGAGTGTCGACGGGCGTTATTTTTATGAACTCGGTTTGATTCGAGAAAATCTGCTTTGTTCAAATTGTATTCGGAGCATCCTAAAGCCTAACTATCGCCTAATGTAATTTACCTACTTGGGAAATCTTACTTGAAAATTTCCCCCTATAAAGAGAGACTAGTGACAAGAACATCATTTTTCAATAACCTCTTATTTGATGTAGATCTACGATTTATGGGACCGTTCTATCCAAATTATTTTCAAATTATCAGGTCTCTATTATGAGTTGGATTCAAGTTATAAATAGAATTTACCTACTTGTTGATTTGTGGCTCAAGGCATGTGAACGCGAATGTTTTGTTCTGGGTAACTTTTAGCGAATTTTTGAAGAAAATGTCCAAAATTGATGAAATGTCCGAATTTCCGAAAAATGTTTATACCAAAATCCGTTTCAGACCATCCTGAATCCACTGCCAAAAGACACCAAAAATTAGTTCGTAGATGGGCTGAATCGGGCCAGAGTTTTAGGAGGGGGGAGGTTCACCCATAAATTCCCTAAATGAAACAGAGACTGACAAATGACACCTCATTTTAAAGGTTTTCTCTTACGCTGAATTCGATGGTGAAGTCAGAATTGCGATATCTTATTCCATTCTCAAACTAGAGCACTTTGAATATGAAGAAACATGGTTGATACTTGAGATGTTCTTCATAGACATCATGTTTTTCAATAAAGACAAGTTTCATAAAACCAGGTATTTCTTCGAAAATTCGCTCTTATAGCCATGCTGCATTACTGTGGACTTTTGCTACTACAGAATGGAGGATATTTCTAATATTGTCCCACGTTCAAGTAAAAACCAACGAATTATATCAATACAATTTAATTATGAATATTTAATCATTTATATCATTTTCAAATTTTCAATTTATATGAATTAAGTATTATTAGTTAGGCCAACAATTGGTGATGACTAAGAAATAAAATTGGTAGGTAAGATAAAATAAATACGAGTGACCTGGGCATCAGTTGTTTTCATTGCTTGGAGTTGGTCTTCCATTCAGTCGTCAAGTGTAGAAATCAAGAGTGAAAACATAACACGAAAATTACGCCGTCAGAAATGACGTCAACTGTCCCAAATGACTTTTGAAAAGTCCTCCGAGGTGAAAAGCAGCTAAATTGCGATAACAAGGGGATCATAAAAGGTCGCCAGAACACAAATTTATTGTGCCTAGAGAGCAGGCTTTTTAGAGGTGTCACTTGTGCTGGGAAGTGAAGATATTGTTTTAGTCGCTTCAACCCCGTGAGATCACGCTGTCCTCTTTATGACACTTGGCTGTTCACTTTTGTATTCTTATCTGGCAAAAGCTCTTTTGACTGCCGTTTCCAACTCCTCCACGTTCCGTCCACGGTTTTTGATACCATCCTCGGAAAGTCGGTGTTTTCGTTTGACAGATGGATATAACCTCCTTCCCGCACCATCGTACTGTCCCCTTGTTGGATGTTTGCATCATCCAGTGTGGTCAAGTGAGGGATCCAGGAATGAATCATGCTCATTATATGAAGAGGGCGTCTTTATTGTTGTGGTTGTAAGGGACAAATTCTGATGGGACAAACAATATTCAACCCCTCACTTCGTCTTTGGAAATAGATTGGTTAGGGATGGTGCGGGTTTTCTTTGTTTTTACTTTTCCCAATTTTTTTTTTAATTTGACAAAAAATACTTACCGATCGGGAAGAGTCGAAAAAGTTCAGTTGTCAATAGACCTGGATGTTAGCGCTATAAATAGTCATAGGGCTGCTGAATCCGATTTTGAACTCAAAAGTGGTGATTTCCCACCCACGTTTCTTCATACAAGAGTAGGTAACTGCATTCAAGTAATACAATTTTCAAATTTTTTATGTCCAGGGCATTGCACATGAAGGAACACCCAGACTACAAATATCGTCCAAGGAGAAAACCGAAACCACTTGTACAGAAAAAAGAAGTCAAATTTGGAAATTTCGCCATGGAGCCAACCAACCGATCGTTGCTTCCTCCTCCACCACCTCTTCTTGAGCCTGGATCTGAGTTAAAACTACCATTGCTGCCACCATTTCACTATCCACTGTACAGGCTGGAAGACCTCAGTGGCTCGAAGATGGCAGATCTAGCCCTCCACGCACTGTATGGTAAAACGTTGTACTCTCAGGCGGCAGCAATGGCTGCAGCAGCTTCGTGGAACAGTCCATGTGGATGCGCCTCACAAATTGAAACTCCTCAGGTAACGATGGACTTGATCTTAATGTTCCTATATTTCTGTGCTGATAGAAGAGTTGTCCCGCTACCTGTACACTGTTGGACGACCAAAGTCCCTCTCTAAAGTGAAAACCAGTATTAGAAGCACTAACTAGTACTTTCTACCAGAAAAACTGACTCGCTATTGATAATTATTCTCCTAACCAGAGTGTTCGGTCACAGCCTCTCAGTTTGCGTCACTTTTATATTTATTTACTATCCACCTCGAAACTAACTACCTCTCGCCTTTCCTGGGGTAGCGTCCCTCCAGGGTACCCACCCCCAGGATAGCCACTTTCCCAACAACTATTTTTTCCGTCATTCCTCGTCGTGTTACCTCTAATGCTTCTTGGCATTCGGCTATTGTACCCTTAGTTACCCTACCAATTATCCTGAGTACCACGTTCTCGTCGCATTCGTATTTCATACCCCAGTTATACACAATACGGTCCACGGGTCGTTCCCCTATAGGTTTTTCCCCGAGTGACTTAATTTCTCTTTGCATTCCCAGTTAGCGTTGTGCTAAAGTTACGAAACTTCGTTTACAAGTTCGGATTACACCCAATATGATCCTTGGGATCCAAAACTAATTTTGAACTTTTAGTTCAAGTTTTAACAACGTTTTGTTCAACTTCCCGATGAGCTAGAGACTTGAAATTTTAAATATAGGTCAGAACCGGACGCCAATGCAATATTCACTCGGTTTCTCGTCTGTAAAATTGTTTAAACTAGGTACTCTTATTTTTTTGAACAAATCAAGTTTGGATGATGAGCTAGTCTTGAAATTTTAAACAGTGATCGAAGATTGATGTTAATGCAATATTCACTCGGTTTCTTTTCTGTAAAATTGTTTAAACAATACCGATTAGTCGTTTACTATGTGTACCAAGTGACCAGTTTTTCCTCAAACCTTGTTTCACCCGCCACTCAGTTTCCGGATGTTTCATACTCGAACATTGCTTGTGCGATTTTTCCGACTATCACTACGCGTTCGATTCGTTCTCATTGGTTGCAAGCAACCCCATTTCGTAAATATATCAACCAATCATATCATCTGCTTAGTACATAACGTCATTTCTTTATCGCCAAATATAACAATTTTAAGTGAAAAACTCGGGTTTTAAGTGGAGTAAAAAAATACGAGCCATAGGGCATTTTTAGTTATAAATTAGTTGTAGAATTCACCCCCGGCGGGATGTCCGCCCTTAAGTGGAACACCCGGTATTTGGCCCGAACATCATTCATTCTAATTGAATTACAAGATCCTGATCTCGTTCCCAGCGCAACACAGAGCTAAGTATTCAAATTAGGTGAAAGACAAGTGTGAAAAACCAAGTCCGTTAAGAAATTACACTGCTTTATAAACTGGCACCTAATTAATTTCGCCTTCATATGTGCAAAACTTCCTGAATCCCCAAACTTCTACAGAAGATTGTGACCCCAAGTATATTCCAAGTAAAGACGAACAATTTTGCACATTTTTCCGGCTGGATCCGAGCCTGCATGCCAAATTTCATAACTCTCAGTTTATCTTAAACGGGAAAATTCTGGGGACAGCTGAAGTAAACAAACTGTGACTCTACTGTGTTGGTACTAGTGTAAGCTACTGTTGCAGTGTTTCTGTTCTGTAATGGAGAACTGTAATTATATAACTATTCAACTAGTCATTTCTGTTGGACAGGAATCGTCGAAGCCTCTCGAAAGGTACTCGCCGCCGCAGCAGCACGTTATATGAAGGCCGCTCCCAGTCCTTCCAGATGGGGCGGGACTGGGACCGAGAATGTGGCCGTGGTGGGGGGCACCGCCCCCGGCGTCAACTCAGCTGAACTCCCCTACAGGCTCTGACACCTCACCAACAGTCGACTAAGAACTCATCGACTGCATAGTGAGTTGTTTCTGTTAAACTGGACATTTTCAAGTCATAATCACAGAAAATTAAAATCTATTTAAAAAGGGACTTTCAAAAGGGACGCTAGTCGAACGTATCGAAGTTATTAGGTATTTAATATAAATGAAAAATTGGAAGATCACCAAAACCCAAAGTTTTCAGCTGTTAACATCACCAGACTTAATATCAATCTCCCGGATCAAGGAAGATTATTGAGTTTGATTATCTCACGTGAACACAGAACTTGTAATTTAATGATGTTTCATAATAATGTTAAATTCAATCTACTGTTATTTTTTTATGTTGAATCTTAGGTGTACATAATTGAAGTACATATAAAATGCGAGCAGTAAAGCGTGTTTTCAACATATTATTTGGCAGGTAGGTGCAAACCGATCTCATCATTGTATAGATAAATAATATTTTTGTATCTAATTTTTGTAAAATACCTTATTAGTTGTGAAATACCTTATCACAAAACCGACTCGTACCAATGAACACATGGATATTTACTTGAAGGTTCGAACACAAACATTATTTGTGAGTTCATTTTGGAACATTTTCATACGACACAATCATAATTAATATCATCATTGGGATGAGCGTATTCTGTTAATAAAACCCTGTAATGGATAGTGAGAATAAAACAAAGCACTCTATAATACCAACCATAATCATGTAGAAATCATTGTTCAATGTATTAATTACGAATCGTCACATATCCCCACAATTGTATAAAATTGTAAAATAACTTGAACTGTAAAACGTGTAAATATAACTGTATAAATATCTAGTAAGTCCTGATGTATTGAAATTATATATCAATGTGAACATGTTAATTTACGACTATTTGTAATAGTTTTTGTGCCAATTAATAGTGGACTGTAGGTAAGCATAGAAATATAAGTCGAATGTACTATGCTTATTTGTTAGAAAAACATATGTGTCAGTATAACTAGCCAAAAAATTACACATAAACTGTGTTTACCTATGCGTAGTAGTATAAAAATTATTGTTAAAAATCAAAATAAAATCATAAAACGTTCTTGTGCAGTTATATTACACCTAATTATTTATATTCATCCTTTGGTTAACATGGTAGACCTTTCATGGTAGATACGAGTAGTTTGTATAGACTTATGTAAGTACTCGTATATTGAATGCGTACGGCGGGATATTAAAATCATTCAAGGGATATTAAAACGCGTGCAAGTAAGTGCAAATGTAATTATGTAGTGGAAATATATCTACTACGGGACGCTGGGTGGAACCAACTTCCCTCTGAACTCTATCAAAATTTGTACTGCAGGATACTAAGCAATAAGATAGTGCAGTAGCTGATATCGCAGATATTGAGTAATTTAAAGTATGTAAGCAGCCACAGCCACACCAGGCCTTCGTAAATGTTAATTTAGGTGCCTAAATAAGTTATTAAAAAAATACATAGTCACAAGATTCAACTGATTAAAAATCGAGCACTGCGAATTATTTACCCAGGCATCTTGGTCACTCGGGAAACTCAATCCTTATGACAGTATCGCAAATCTGTACAGGAGTCTTAATTACAAGATGATTCGCAGTGCTCGATTATTTGTCAGTTGAATCATTTTCATGTGACAGGCAGCTGAGGAATCCCCAAAGCCCTGATGAGTGCGTCTAGAATTGTTGCCTCTCATGCCTGCTTTCAGAATAGTGCTTTGTATGCCATCCTTAGTTGGGGGCTCCACCATTTTTTCTTGCCAAAGAAAGGCTGTGCGAGTCGTCGCTGGTTTGCGTTACCGAGAGGATTGCAGACCTGCATATAAGGAACAGGACATTTCAACAATCCCTGCTGCTTACATCCTGGAAAGCCTGTGCTACGTTAGGAGAAATGTGGAGTCCTTCCACACTACTGTTCACAGTTAGGTACTCTACTCATAGCCGAAAAAATCGTCGTCTCCCGATCCATCGACTGGCAATCCATCGACTCGTAATGGTACCACCTGGTGGGGAATTGAATGTTTTAATGCCCCCCCCCCCACAAATATACGTATGCTCCGGATAGTACCATGTTTAGGGCCAAAATGAGCACTTACCTCACCAGATTGGCTCTGTACGGTTTTGAGGAGTTCCTGATTACATATTACAGCTTGGTTTTGTATAGACACAACTATGACATCACAATAATTGTTAATTATTAAGGTAAATTATAATTATCCATGATATCACCTCCTTTCTTTTTTGGGTAAAAATAAAATTAAAACACTTTTCAAAACAGAATACAATAAGAAATAAAGATACACTGGAGTTTTGAAGTAAGCAGTGTTTTAGTTTTATCTACCCCACACCTGACACCATGTTACGTTATTAATACGTAAATTAATATTGGGGAGCGGGTCATTTAGCACACGAGATAATATCTTATATAGATGGATAATATATTATATAGATAATATATTATATAGATGGATTACTTATATATATTGTTTTATAGGTTACAGCTTGGTTTTGTATAGACACAACTATGACACAGGAGCGTAGCGTGGCTCTGGACATGGGAGTACCGCACCCAATTCAAACCCCCCCTTACACACACTTCCTAACTCTCTCACCCTAAAAATGAATAAGAGATCACATTTAATGTCATCAAGAATGACTCTAGCTATAGCACTTATAAGATCATTTTGGTGTCTTTTGGCAGTATTTTGTTCTAAAACGAATTTTGGTAGGTACATATACAAATTTTTCGGAAATTCGAGTTAAAACATTTTGGACCGAGAAGAATAGGTAGCTTCCTTTTCTTTGAAAATTCGATAAAAAGCCGCTACCTACACCAAGATGTTTTTTCGGAGGGAAACAAAAGGTTTTTTGAACTAGGTACACCCTGATAACCATTGGTCGGTATCTATTTTAGTTCTCAACATTAAAATGTCTAGTACTCACGGTGACGAGCCGCTGAGATCTGGCACCTGTCGAATTGTTTGCTAAAACTTCGCGAAACGTTCATTTTAGGAAGATAAACTAAACGAACAACTGAAATCTATCAGCACACATCAAACAACAACATGGATATTATCAATTGATGGCTAATTTTCTGGCCTCCGAATTCCAGCAAAATTGCATGCGCAGAACAAGGGCATACTCGAAAAACGTGCGCTGACGAGCTCCATAGTAAACAGTCAGACACACTCACACGCCCGCGCCAGAAGAAATGAACAATGTAGGTAGAAGTTGAATGATGAAAAAATTTATTACGAATAACAATATATTTAATCAGAAGTTAAACATTCAATTGAAAATTTGAATCGCCCGCTCATTATGCCTCAGTCACTACAGTTGATGGTTACCTACCTTTGATGGTTGCTTTGAATCAAGAATCCATGGCCGAAGCCAAGTGATCTAAGAAAAAGAAGAAGGACGTGATGATGATCTATGATCTGACTGGACTGAGGCCCACTAACAGTGAGGCCACCGGGGGACCGCAAAATTATTACGGGGGGCCTTGACGTCACACGTACATTGCGTGCGTCCGTCTATGTGTATAATAGTATGACATCACAATTAAAGAAAATTATAATTATACATGATATTACAAGAGCTACGTCGTCGATGAATTCTGGCACAGATTGAGGTCGTGTGCATATATAAGGTATAGGAAGGAACTCCTGAAAGAATTAGTTTATAGTTCATAACTGCGGCCTGTTAGGTACTAAGTATCGAGCATGTGAAGCTATATCTTGTACAGCAATATCTTGCGCTCACATTATCAAAACATCTCACAGAGTCGGGAATCAGGTTCAGCTAGACATATGTACTTTATTATTCTCTCAAGTTTCAGTGTAGCTGCATGGGACTCATGAAGCAAATTACCAGGAGGTATGTCAATTATTGTCTCACCTATTATAGGTAAGAGTGATAGAAGTGATTCATGAAATAATTTTTGTCCCCTTTAATTTCTCAAATTCACCGAGTAACGTCATTTTTTCCCATACCAGTCTCTCCCGGGCGGACCCTTCTATCCACATTCATCGCTCCAAAAGTGCCAGTCCGCGGTTAACAGAGTGGAGCCCAATTTTTTGAGAAATGCGGAATTAGAATGATAAATATTATATAAAATTTATATTATTCTATTACATTTAATGTATAATAGACTCATAAGCTGCATCACAGAATATTGTCAAGGTTGTTGGTAGGAGAAGAGGAGATGGCTGAAAATGATTCCACATAATACTGGATGAATGAAAAGCAGCATAATATGGAGATAGTGAAACAAAAGCATTGACTGCTCTGTTGGTTTCTCTTTCGGCCGAGGGATTTTCAAGTGTGACAAAAGGAAAGAGGATAGCGAGAAGTGTTTGTCCGGCTAAAGGTTTATACAGGGATATCGTGGGAGGATTCGCATTGTAGAGGTTGGATGGGCGGAGGGAGTACGAGTTTTTGCAGGCTCTCCGGTCTTCCACCCTTATGTCCATCGCCTTTCCTAATCCACCCTAGCGGACTAGGCGCAAGCACATATAGGAAAGGAAACACAAATGCGATTACAAACCCCTCACAACAATGCGACACAATCCACCCACAGACGAGTAAACCGAGGGCCTGGTTGTTTGTTGGGGCAGTTTGATAGACAATGCTTTCTGACAAAGAAAAATTTAAAATCACACCGAGAGCTGCCTCAGAATGAAAAAAATACCGCAACTTTGTTGAGGGAAAAGAACTCTGAACGGTAGTTAACTACACAACTTACGTTCCGTCAATCCGAAGTGTAAATTGGAACGGACAACTGTAGTAACTACAGTTGGACCCTGGGGCTTGTCGGAAGACCTGATAATGGGCGATTCCAATGGTTCATTATCAAAGATAATAAACCGAAAATCAATATTCATGCAGCATACCTATATGAGCGAATTTTTGAAGAAATAACTGGTTTTATGTAAAATGTCTCCGTTAAAGAACATGAGGTCCATGAAGAGCATCTCATCTATCAACCATCTTCAAAGTACTCCAGTTCGAGGACGGAATAGGATATCGCATTTCGTCGAGGAATCAGCAACACCACCAAGCTCGTTTTTCACAACTTTCCAGGAGAGAGAAAAAACCGATTTTTTCGTCCATCAAGGCCTAATTGACTGAAGTTTTATCTCGATATCCATGATCAATGATATATATTCAGGAAAGCGGGTGTGCATGGTCTCCAAGGCAATGGCCTTCAGCTCGGCAGCAGGGGTATGCTTTCGGACAGGCTTA
Source organism: Stenodema calcarata (assembly GCA_963920205.1). Lineage (NCBI taxonomy): Eukaryota > Metazoa > Arthropoda > Insecta > Hemiptera > Miridae > Stenodema > Stenodema calcarata. The sequence goes on from OY986049.1 coordinate 8,695,563, forward strand.
GTCAATAATGAAATCAACATTTACTTTAAGCGGTAAAATTAGGAATTTTGTTAATTGTATAAAAAACTTGGAGGAAAAAAAGTGAACTCAATAACTTTCGGATTTCAATACATGGTATTTACGTGGATCCTCCTACCTACAAATTTTGTTCTTTTACAATGTAAGCTTTTGTGGCTACCTACCTGATCTTTCCTGTGTGATGCAAGACGATAAAAACTTGATAATTGAAAAGAAGAAGGGAATAAACGAAGAAATGGATGATGGTACGTTAATTTTGAGCAGGGGTTTATATTCATATATTATTATGTATATACATGATTTTTGGTGTTTTTTGACAGTGTATTCAGGATGGTCTGGAACGGATTTTGTTATAAAATGTTTTTGGAAGTACGAGTTTTAAAATGTTGGACCGATAACATTAGCTTCCGTTTCTTCTAAAGTTCGCTAAAAAGGACACCCGTAGAGTCAGGAAAAAATCACTGTAGAACAATAGTATCGGAATTCGTTGATCCTGAATGGGGAGATGAAACTGAATTTCTAACGTTCCATAAGGAACGGAAGGCGGTGGCGACAGAACAATCAAACCGTCCGAGTTGATTCCGATTTCGGCTGTAGGGGATGAGGTGATTGGGCAGTGGGCCTGACTATTGTGACAAGCGCCAGAATGAGAGGGTCGAGAAGGGAGAGAGAATGAAGGGCGAATATTACTTAATTTGGTCTTCCACAATGGCACCATTGAAGTGGAGCTGATCCCATTATAGTATCCACTTCATTACAATGAGCTCTGAACCCCACCACCACCCTTTGCCCTGTAATGACAGAGACAATGGGACCCCTCCCTCGCCCCTTCCTACCCCTCTCCTCGGAGGATTTGTCATCTTGACAATTGACCCGTCGAATTGTACACAATCCCTTCTCTATGGGCCCTTTATCTGACCAAACCTCCGTGTCCTGATTCCTATTCAGCTTTTGCAGTCGTATCAATCGACGTTCTCCTGTTTCCAATTGCCACATTTGAGAGAGCGTGGAGTGAAGAAATATTCATATCACCTGAGGGGCAAAAATGTACATGTATTCTATTCAACATTGTTTAAATGAACGAAGGACTAGAACCTGAAAGCAACCCTAAATGTAATACCCACTCAAACATTATATTTCATAAACATTTCAAACATAATATAACACGATTATTGTATATTACGAGTATATTCAAGAACCCTGCTGGAAATGTGCCCATGGTCACAATTGGGGTGACCACGTGTTCATGTGACCATGGACACATGCTCGTGTTCACACATTCACATTCACTGCCCTTTGACTTCAAAACAAAGTACATAAGAACAGATGGTTTTTTATTTATTTATTTTTATTTTATTTATTTATTTTTATAAGTCCTGGCTGAGCCCAATCACACTGCAGATACGAATACATGGGGAAACAACAGATCGAATCACTAAACTATACATGAAATAATACAGAAGAACAGAAAAAAAGAAGAATTTAGACTTGAAAAGAGGGAAGTTGGATTGAGTTAGTCAATTATGAGTACATTGTATAGGAGGAGGCGACCAATTTCTTTAGTGAAGATAGGGGGGAAACAAAAAAGTTGAATTCCGGGGTAATACCGTTGAATAAGTTGGTTACGCGAGGAAGACGGTGAAGTGGACGATTTGCTTGGTAGTTAGTGGCGGAGAAAGGAACGTGGAAGAGCTGAGGTGACCGGGCAGAGATGCGGGGAGTCAGGATCCCGATGTTGGACAGCAAAGTCGAGTAGAGGACTTCGCTATTTAGGATCCTATGGAGAAATGTCTAGTCGGCCATAATAGTCCGCTTTTCCAAAGGTAGAAGGTGGCAGCTTCCCAATAGCGATGTGTAATCAATTTCGTCAGATGGAAGACCAAGCTTATATGTTGAACCCTCTCCAGACAATGCTTATGGATAGTGTAGCACGGGGACCAAACAGGGGAAGCACACTCCATAATAGGCAGTATTAAGGCATTGTAAACCGTAACGATTGCCTGGACGCTGCTGAACTCGCGGGTGTTCGGCTTTAGGAACCCCAAACCCCGTATAGCCTTATCAGCAATGTCTTCAACATGCGCGGAAAATGGAAGCTGCCCGTCACAACGAACACCAAGGTCCACCACCTCCCCCTCCTCAAACCTAGCCATCACACAGAGCATAGTCAAAGGCAATTGGCCGCATGACGCGAGAGAATGAGATGGCCGAGCACTTGGATGGATTCAGGAAAAGCTTGTTTGTGGAGCACCAAGATTCAAGCCCGTATAATATATGTCAAATTAAAAAGGAGTCCTCCTAGGTTCCTTTTGTTCGTCGGTGGGCGCGGTAGAATCTTGATGATGAAAAATGAAACCGAAGACAGATAGAACTGACACTGATGTTTTATTCTTGACGTTGACAGCTAACGACAAATTCACGCGGAAACCGGCTAGGCAGTCACAATAAAATCGGATTGACAACGACTCTGACATTGACGTCCAAACACAGCGAGCACGAGAATAATAATGGCGGCCAGAACTGCTTTTTGTAGCTTCGTCCTCAGTGTTGACACCTCAGGTAGCTGTCAGTGCTGCCATCGGTGTTGTTTGGCCATGGATTCCCTGCATGCGACTCTAGCGTTCCTCGCGGTAACTTGTTCCTTATCAACGTCGGTTTCCCGCTTCAGTTTGAATAAAATACGAGACTGGGATCGGGGAGCCGACACGGCTAATCCTGACCAGCTAGCGTCTCGCAGCCTGAAAAACAAAATTTGAAGCGGTAGACAGTGGTACAACAAGTTGTATAGCCCGCAGGCAACTTAGTGTGAGGTTATATCATTTTATCCAAATTTGCTGATAGGCTTATCGTGCCACTTGTCTAGTGTTATGCCTATTGAAGCAGAATCCTTTTTGTCTAGAAGTAAAGTTGGAAGCATGATACTTTCTTAGCGTTAATTAGAAGCAATATTTCTATGTCCATGCGTCTTGTCTGTTTGAATAACAGCTGATTCTCTAGCCGACACTGGCCCCGACCACTCGGCCATACTGAATAAATATAGCATTGCAAACAAATAAATGATAATGGAAAGTTGAGATTAGTCTGGCATAGAATCTATAGTGCAGAGAGCAGTGTGACGTTCAACCAAAACTCAAGGCACACCGTGCGTCAACAGCACATACTAGCTGGTAGAAAGAAGTTGTGAAGCATTACACAGTAAATGCCAAACCCCATTAAAAAGGACCATTCAATCGTACGCACTACGAATTGTCAACAACTACCGCAAGGGAGGAGTGAAGGTGCACTCCAAGGAAGGGTAAGGTGGGATAGGTCCATAAATGCACACACACAACCAGTCTCCAACATAGTAAATAATCACCCAAGGCAGCGTTCAAATCATGAACCTACCAAGGGCCAGCACAGAAAGATGGTAGTCTTGGGCAACATCGGTATCATGGACAAACCTCAGGTTTCAGAACAGCATCATTGGGTCTCATGACACCAACTGTTCAACGTACTGGCAGTCTAACCTGGTATGCAAGGAGGTTTCAGTATCGAAGCTGCCCAATACTGAATCCTGAGCTATACCGTTAAAGAACCTAACACTGCCCATATCACCAGCAAATCCTGTGAGTAACACGCAACTCACCAAGGAACAGTCGGTGCAAACTGTCCAATCCGTTTGAAACGGAATCATAACATTTCTCTTGAGGCAATGGAATTAAGACCTCAGCGAGAAATACAACTTGTGCGCAAAACGACCAACCTATGCCTTTCGAGGGTCGTAAAACGTTCAGAGAGACTGCATGCTGAACAATAGATCAACCTAGGATTTTGAGTGTTGATTGCTTGCTGGTACAATCCAACACCCCCCGGGTGGCCACCACGGAAACAGCACCTTACAAAAAGTCCAACCGATAGCCCTCAATCCAACACAATCTTGCTGACAAGTGTGGCGCGAAATAAATAAAGCAGTGCGGGTTGCGTACGAACCCGTAGTGCAGTACAGCGTGTTAAATGGGGTTGATTTTGCTTGCAAAACATGAATTCAGATTCTATCATAAATTTTAATCAATTCAGGGATCAACTGTCCCAATACATCCACAATCACAGTCTAGTCACATCTACAAGGTGCTCACTACTAACCAAACCACTATAACAAGGTATGGATAGTCTCCAGTAAACTGCTTTTCGATGTTAGTCGAATTTCATACTATGCCAAAAGTGTCATATACGCCAAAAGTTCAAAATTGGGTTAAAATATCAAAATCAATGGATTTAAAGGTAACCACTAATTGAAACACAGTCATACGAAAGTAATAACTGTAATGAGTGAGGATTCCATTGCAGGTAAGTTGAATCTTGGTAGACATCCCATCAGTTTACACACTCAAAGCGTTAGGCTTTTCATAACAAAATCAATAAAACTCATTGTCATTATATTCGACAAAGTTTGCAGAATAAGAAACATTTGCAACAAGCACATTAAAAATCCTCTATAAGCTCTATAGAGTCTTCTATAAGTCCTCTATAAACAAAATATTGAAGGTAGAAACCAACTACAGGGTACATGCAGTTGAAAGGTTATTTCAAGCTAAAAAAAAGCAAGTAGGTAAGGCTTACTTAAAGGAAGCAAAAATCAGTGCTCTTAAAATCTACAAGGCAGCGTAAAACGATTAGTAAGCACCCAACGTGCGAGAAAACCAAAATCACAATACAAGGCGGGTGGGTAGGTACTCCTGCCAGTCCCAGGCCTTAATTTACATCGTAGGTTCATCAGAGTCGGAGTCAGTCCCATATGGAACTAATTCACTCTGATCAGGAATTGTACGCACATTGTCATGCGAGTATTTGTAAGTTCTATTATCTTTCAAATTTTTCAGTACATAGCTATCATTTTCCAAAACATCGATAATTTTGAAGGGTCCTTTGAATTTGGGATCAAGCTTGCACTGGTGACGTGGTTCATTTCTCAACAATACCATATCGCCTTTTGAATGGAGTTTCACAGGTGCCCTAGATTTGTCAAACCTAACTTTGTCGTACTCGGAACGTTTAATAATGTTTTGTGATGCTTGTTCACGAACAGAATCTAAGTCAAGCTTAACTGGAGGTACAATAGCTGCAGAAGGCGTTATCATACCAATTGGCTTCGCTATTTTACCAATCAAAATTTCCAATGGTGAAAGTCGAGTCACCGAATTCATAGTTGAATTCATTGCCAACTGGATGTCACCTAAAGCCCCCTGCCAGGTCCTATCCCCCAACTCAATAGCAGTCAGCATATTTGTTAAAACCGACATGACTCTTTCACATTGGCCATTGGCCCGTGAAGCCGAAACTGCTATCAAATGGAGATCAATTTGTTGTTTGTCACAATACGATCTGAAATCTTTAGACGCAAAACATCTACCCTGATCTGCTACTACCATAGTAGGGACTCCAAACAAAGTAATGACCCTGTGTAGGCCTTGAATTATGCTGGTAGTGTCAATATTGAAAATGTGGTGCAAGTAAACAAATTTGGAAAATCCATCAATAAAAACCAGACAGTACTCTTTACTATCTCTTTTTCCCGATAACTTCCCTGAAACGTCAACATGGATAACCGACCATGGTACAGTACCCTTGGGGATTGGATGAAGTGAAACTTGTTGCTTACCTGACTGCGCTTTGGCTACCTTGCACGTTAGGCAGTTTTCACAAAATTTCCTAACATATTTGGCCATGCCTTCGAACCAATAAAAATCAGCGGCCTTTTCCAATGTTTTTTCAGATCCGAGGTGCATTATAGACTCATGTATATTCTGTATTATGGCATAACGGTGAAGTCTAGGAATGATGGGTAAGGTTCGAGTCTTGTGACCTCGTTGTATGATCCTACACAAAATACCTGAGCGTAACTCATAGGTGTTTTTGATAGAGTCAGGTAGTTCATTGTTTTTACACTTCACAGCTAATTCGGCGAGTTCACTATCTGATTGTTGTGCGACCAGTAACCAATCATTGCTCTGAGTACTAAGATTTACAGATTTTTCTTTTTCCAAACGAACCTTGTGTGGAAGTACAGGCGTTAAAACTTCCTGTTGACAGGACTTGGGTGAACTTTCTGTTATTTTAGATGATACTATGGGGTTGCTATCATCATCCACTGGGTGACGTGACAAAAAATCGGCGTGCTGCATGCGACCAGCAGGACGATATTGGATTTTAAAATCAAACGTTTGCATAAAAGACCACCAACGATGCACTCTAGTGTTCAAGTTTTGTTTCAAAAACGAATCCTTGAGCGACTTGCAATCAGTAACCACAGAAAATGAGATATCTTGCAACATAGTTTTGAAATGCACAAGACTTTTGACCACAGCCATAGTCTCAAGGTCGTAGCTATGGTATCTTTGTTCAGCACTATTATTTTTCTTGCTATAGTATGCGACAACTCTGGGTTTGCCATTATAAAGATTTACAAGAATTCCAGATACCCCAATGCTACAGGCATCGCAATGCAATTCAACAGGTAGAGATGGATCATAAATAGTGAGAACGGGCTCTGAAGTCAAGTATTTGATTAAGGTTTGACGTGCTTTTTCATGGACGTCGTTCCAGATCAACTTTCCTTTAGATGAAAGCAATTTGTATAAAGGTGCAGCTATTTCAGAAAATTTAGGGATGAATGACCGAAAATATGAAGCAAGTCCTAAAAACTGCCTTAAAGATGTCACTGTGGATGGTGGTGGCAACGCCACAAGAGCATTTATTTTCAAAGTATTAGGTCGCAATTCCCCATTTTGTACATTGTAGCCTAAAAATTCTACTTGTTTTACAATAAAATGGCATTTAGTGTAATTTAGGGATACTCCCGCTTGAGTTAAAACTGTCAAAACGTGATCAAGCCTGTCCAATGCCTCTTCCTCGGTTGTGGCGGCAATCATGATATCATCCAAAAAACAGATGACATACTGGTGAGCAAGGTCACCCAAAATTTCCAAAATAGCTCTCTGGAAGGTTGAACTGGCATTTTTAACCCCAAAAGGACACACAAGATATTCGTATTGAGCTTCAGGGGTGACAAAGGCCGTCTTATCAATGGAATCAGGATGCATTTTTATTTGATGAAACCCACTTGCTGTGTCTAGTATAGTGAAGAACTTAGAGCCCACTAGTCTGTTAATCTGGTCTTGAATCAGAGGAAGAGGCTGATGCTCAGAAATCGTATTATCGTTAAGAAATCGATAGTCTACCGCCAGCCTCATCTTCTGGTTCTTCTTTGGGACCAAGAGTATGGGACTTGCAAACGGAGAGTGGCTACGCCTAATCAACCCAGCAGCTTCTAACTCTGCTAGATGTTCCCGCAAATATTGTTTTTGGATATTAGACATTGGGTAAGGCTTGCGATTCACTATCTTTCCAGGATCTTTTAATCGAATTGTAAACTCAACATTTTGCAGACGAGTTTTAGGGAATCCTGAAGTGAAGAATCCTGAATATTTACTCAAAATATTGTACAAGTGGGGTTTGTTTGCATTTGAAATTTCAGTCTGAGCTGAATGGGGGTCAAAAATGTCTTCATTCACTGTTAGGTTATTTACAATAGTGCAATTGTCAGTATTGACGTTATTTTCTACAAGTAAGGGGCATTGGTCAGTGTGCTCGTCGATAACATATTGGTCTGAATTCAATTTAAGAATTTTGTCCTTAGAGTCTAAAATAGATTTTACAGGTTCACTCTTATTTAATTTTTCTATTTTCTTTTGCAAAGATTTTGACAAATGCAAGTCAACAGGTACCAAAGTGCAACTATCTTTAGTAACAGTTATGCTGACATTTTGTTCTAATAAATCCGATCCTAAAATAATCGAATACGGTATTTCAACGTCTTCTACTTGATGAAAGTTTATCTTAAGATCTACACCATCAACAGTCACATCGGTCAAGATCTGGCGAGGAGACACCACCAACCCGTTGCCCAGTCCCCTTAACGAAACGTTTTCAATTACTACTTTTCCTTGGAACTTGTGAAATAAAGAGCGAGTTATTAAGCTACATTCTGCACCCGAATCAAAGTGAAATGGATAGGTACTACCTGAGTGATTCAGTTTTCCTCTTGGAGTACTCGTGCAGAGGTTGACTCGTCGTTCCTTGTTTCGTAGTGGAGCCAGTTGCTGTTGTGCAGCCGGATTCTGATTGTTCTGTAACGGGCCTGCATGGAAGTTGCCCTGTCGAACTTGTGGGCAGTCTCGCTTGTAGTGTCCAACTGCACCGCATCCATGGCATGCATTACTACGAAGTTGGGGCTGGTTTGTCTGGGGCTTAGGTGTGGTGTGCGTATTCTCGCCAAATTTGCCTCTGTGTTGTTGGGTCCCGGGTCAAATTTTGTGCGGGATTAGGCTTACGATATGATACGTGGTTCACATGAGAATTTTGGGTGTTATCACGTGAGTAGTAGGATTGATTATGATGAGAGGGCTTAAACCTTTTGTTAGGATACTTGTCAATTCTGTCGTTAGTACGTTTGGCCGACCTATCAATAAGTGAAACATTCATGTCTTTGATCAATTTTTCCCTAGTAAATGTTTCAGTGGAATAAAGAAGTTTTTTCAATTTAGGCTCGCTTTTGGTAAGATGAACGAGGGTTATCATAGGGAGCAATTCTGATGTAGGTACGTTGGCCAAACGAGATTCCAAAACATTTAAAATTCGTGCAGCAGTGCCAATTAGGTTTTCATTTTCTGAAGGTGATGACGATAAAATATCAAATAAAACTGTGGCAGGAGTTTCTGTGAGACAATACTGCGTAATGAATTGTTCTCTTAAATCTGGCCACGTCATTCCAGGTGTCAATATTTGAGAGAGCCAAGCTGCCGAAGACCCCTTGCAAGCGGTTGATAACAATGAATAAAGCTCAGATCCAGAGCGGGGGTTTTCATGCATCATTGCATCGATCTTATTGATCCAAGCTCGAACATCGAAGTTACAATGATCTGGAGAAAATTGCGGGAGCTTGAATAAATAAGACTGGAAAGGGTTCAGTTTAGTGACTAAATTTTCGATGGTTGATGTAAAACTTTGATTTTGCGCTTGCAAGACGCCTTGAATGGCTCCAGCTATTATTTGAGTCAAGTCCCCTTGGAACGGTACAGAAGGGGCACCTAGATTTGTAGAGGTAGGTAATTGCGAGCCAGTAAAAGGCTGATGTCCATTTGCGCTACTACTATTCACATAATTATTTGGACGTTGATTTGTTTGTGGAAATGTGTTATGACTCCCAGGGTCCACTGCATCGGGAACAAACTGTTCTGTTTGGTCCAAAGTTGACGAGTCCGAGACCTCTTCCCTTCTAGCTGTAAACAATCCTTTGTTATAAAACATGGCGCACGTTAGGAACAAAGAACCGCATGGTCCCAACAAATCTTGTTAGATAGGTAAGTAATAATCGATCAAATCACCCGTAGGAGAGACTCGCAAAAACGAAAATGCACGTTATTTTGCGAATCCACCCTACAAGAAATGAACTCACCCGGGTTCCCAGCTTCTTTCGCAGGCGCCGAATTTCGCTGCTCACACGGCCGGTTCGCGTATCTTGCCACGATGCTCTCTTCGGAGGGATTTCCATCAGCTTGCACATCTTCTTCGCCGTAGCATTCTTCATCGGATTCCTCGAGTTCCATTTCCGATGTCAAATTAAAAAGGAGTCCTCCTAGGTTCCTTTTGTTCGTCGGTGGGCGCGGTAGAATCTTGATGATGAAAAATGAAACCGAAGACAGATAGAACTGACACTGATGTTTTATTCTTGACGTTGACAGCTAACGACAAATTCACGCGGAAACCGGCTAGGCAGTCACAATAAAATCGGATTGACAACGACTCTGACATTGACGTCCAAACACAGCGAGCACGAGAATAATAATGGCGGCCAGAACTGCTTTTTGTAGCTTCGTCCTCAGTGTTGACACCTCAGGTAGCTGTCAGTGCTGCCATCGGTGTTGTTTGGCCATGGATTCCCTGCATGCGACTCTAGCGTTCCTCGCGGTAACTTGTTCCTTATCAACGTCGGTTTCCCGCTTCAGTTTGAATAAAATACGAGACTGGGATCGGGGAGCCGACATATATATTATAGCTCCCTGCAGCGCCACGCAGTCAGACTGAAGGTTGATATTCTTAAATATTGTTTACATCATGCAAACATGGGAAAAAATACCTTTTAGCTTTACTGTACAACTTTTCTTCCGTCATAGTCTCCTCTTTACGAATACTTCTGTACAGTGTAGCAAAATGGTTCATGACCCCCAGCAGTAAGACACATCTATGCCAAATATGTCACGAAAGTAGCCCAGAAATATTCCGATATTGCCAGAGATTTGAAAGGGAGGCTCTGGGAGACGAATGACTGGAACACTAATATAGAGTTTCTCGAAACTCTAATATAGAGTTTCGACTGTTTAGTCGAATACTGTTAACCCAGAGGTTGTATACACTGGCCTATACTGGATAAAACAAATTTAACTTCATTCTGAACGGCACAAATTCTACTGACCCTTCCATGCCCTAATTTTGTTCAGCGTTTTTGAGAAAAAAAAACTCTGTTGGACACATTCGCTATAGTGTGTCTCATATTCTTATAATTTAACCGTTAGGCTCCAAGTAAAATGCTTTGGGGAGGTCGAGAAGGGTCTCCCACCTGACGATTCCCCATTAAGTCCCACATCGTGTTGTTCTACGTTTTACTGCATCTGTTGCGGTGGTGGTGATGCAACATACCATTGCACACAATTGGCTATTTTTGTGTACCATATACAAACGCATAAGTAAAGAAAAAAACTTTAAGATCAAGAGGAAAAGCTCCGACTGACCGGATGACGTGGGTGGTCAGCAGAAAGAGGGTAGATAAAGACGGTCCAGCAGAAAAGATCCAAAAGAGCTTACAATCCCCCTCCGCCAACCGATCCCAGGAAGCTCATATATACTTCAAACCTTAGATGATAGCCATCTTCCGCATTTCCTATACGTCTACTAGCTCTCAGATTTATATACATTTTGGGAAAACCTCGGTGTCTTATCGTCTACCACCATTCTTCCTTTCGCATCCCGCTAAGGGGCTAACTGCCCCTCCCAAAGAATTTATCGCTTATATGGAGAAGGTATGGGACCGTGTTATAACACATAGAAACATCGTCCGGAATCGGCAACTTCGATCCGAAAAAGGGACGGAATTGTGATTCGGGTTCTTGATATAATACCCAATACTCCGTAGGGTAGAATATATTGGTTACACTGAGTTTTTTTTCTTATCGGGTTTTGGACCTTCTAGGGAATCGGGGTGTTCTTCTCCAGTTTGTATACTACCTTTTAAGCCACGAATATCAATATTTTATATATTACTTGTCATATCGTTTCTGTGCGTACCAGGGACCAATATTAATTGTTAAGTTGAATTTAATTTCTGCATACCTTTAGGGCTTCCGAGCTTTGTAGAGGTTCCCAAACAATATCAGAGATCCGTAGTTTGGTGAAAGACATCCCATCGTTGATACATACCTAATCTCAAAAGGTTGACAAAGAACGAATTGACTATTTAAACTTTTTTTTTCTATTGAATGAACTCATCAATCGTAAAAATGAGAAAAGTGGTAAGATCAAATAAATTATTTTAACCCTTCGGACGGAACATCCGCCTGTTAGGCGGATAGCTTCTGAAAAGTTGCCCTTAGATGATGAGTCAGTGATCTGAGGACCCTTTGCGCCCACAAGTGCTTCAGTCGAGTCCCAACGCTCGTGCGGAACACCTGGTCGTTCGTTTCAGTCTGCTTCATGACCTTGTAAGTTCCTCCATAACTATGTATACCCCGTCTGTCAGGCGGATATTCCGTCTAATGTACGTTTGAGGTATCCGCCTAGCAGACGGATATTCCTTTGAACCGTCGTAATTCTCATCCGTCTGGCAGACGGATATTCCATGTAACCGGCGTAAATCTTATCCGCCTGACAGGTGGATGTTCCTACTGCTCTATAACTCCACTAAATCTGGCGTAGACACTCTTGACCAGAAATGCAGCGTGTATTCGGCAAACCGAAGAACAAGAAGATGGCCAATTGCAGTTTTTTACCACTTACTGGGAGCACTCACCTCCAATGCAAACATTCTGCATGGGCTCTACCCTCGGAACGAGAAGAAGAGTAGATACGAGTTCATAAAAGAAATTGCTTTATCATTGGCGAATAATTTACTCAATAAACGACTGAAGAGTGCCAACTTGACTCCTGAGTTGGGGAAATTGATCGAAGAAGCTGCTGGTACTCCCCAGGCGCCAAGTTCCCAAGCCTGACAAAATAAAATGGCAAGCCTAAGGAAGTGTCTTACGTAGGAATTTTCATTACTTTGTATGACGACTTGAGTCTGTGATTTTTTATAATACCCACTGAAAAAAGAAGAATGAGTACCTACTTCTTCAGAACCTTTTGTATTTTTCGGAGGCGCAATATAATTTTTCCCCAATTTCACGACGAAGTATTCTTATTTCTTGGTACCTTATGAGTCTGTGCAACTATGCTGCCACTGATCATCACTTTATCTCCTGATCTCTCTTCTATGGTTTGCGAGGACGAGATCATCATCTCAAGATGAAAATAGCAAGAAGGCAAGACTTGAGAAAATGGTGAAATATTGGTTTTCGGCAAGTAAAGTTGAAAAATCAAGGTGTCCGCCTCTCAGACGGATGTTCCGTTAAACGGCTAAAAAAAAGATGTTCCGTCCGAAGGGTTAAAAAATTTCAACTCAAAAAATTATGATGGGGCTTAGAAAACGCTCCGGAAATCAAAATGTTGCTTTCTGGGAGAATGACTCACAGCTTCGAGAAAAACACTATGTCAAGGAACCGTAATGTTTGACAACGTTGTCCTGACTGGCTGGGTGCAGTGAGAAACCTGATAGGTACAGCCTCACCACAGTAACTGTTGTGCTGCTCTAAGGAGCGACTGGTACATCGATGGAGCAAAGGAAGCTTTATGAATTACTTACTGAGTTTAGATAGAGGGACAAATCAGGTGAATGTTGAAGTAGGTACTGTGTGAACGAAGGGGAGAAAATGGAACTGAGTTTCGGTGTTACACATTTTGCCAAGTTTGTCTTACTGAAACAAGATATCGTGGCGTGATTGGTAAAAGTGACCAAGTTTGACTTATTGAAACAAGATATTATTGTGGCGTGATTGGTAAAAGTGACCAAGTAACATTTTTTGAGAAAATGATGTTTTAAGTGAATGGTGCAGCATTTGTTGATTTATAACCTGGAACAGGGTTTATAATGATATTTTACTTCAATTTGGAGGAAAAATGCAAAATAATTTTTTCCAGCCGATATTGTGACCTTCATATGACCATCTGGCACATGATCACATTAACCCGTACAATCGATTCCACTGGTTGGACAGAATTCCGCTGGTAAAAGTGATCATGAAGGGAATGCGCCCATTTCGTTTCCATGTAAAATTGATCAAGTGGCAAATGGTCAGTTTTCTTCAATTCACTATTGCGGCGGATGCAGAAGTTTGTTTGGTAAAACTGAACATGTGCCAGATGGACGCAGTTTGAGGATTCCTGTTCATACTTCAAACGAAATTGGGGTGATAATAATGATTAAGTCCGTTTTCTGCAGAAAAATTACTATAATTTAATATTAACGGGAAGCACACCAAAAACTTCCTTTGATTTGACACCAGTGCAATCCACAACCTACAGAGAGACCAGAAAAAAATAATAACCTGCTGAGTAGTAACAGTAAGATAACAGTGTAAGTATGTAATGAATGCAAAAGCAAGATTCATAGAGAAAGGAATGATTCGAATTTATGGCGGGTAGTCTGAGCTAGTTAGGTAGATAGTTATTATAATCTTTCTATGTTAAATCTCAAAAGCCTTATCGGGAATTCTAAATGTCTATGAAGACTTGGTAAGAGCAAGGAGTGAATGAATATTCAAGTAAAATCACGAAGAGCAATTGTCGACTCAAATTCATCGAGAAAACGAAAAAAAGTAGACTTCATATCGACTCGAGGTGTTCATTTGAGTTCGAATGGACCTTCAAGAAGAGCAACGGTCGACTCAAATTCATCGAGAAAACGAAAAAAAGTTGACTTCATATCGACTCGAGGTGTTCATTTGAGTTCGAATGGACCATCAAGAAGAGCAATTGTCCACTCAAATTCATCGAGAAAACGAAAAAAAGTTGACTTCATATCGACTCGAGGTGTTCATTTGAGTTCGAATGGACCTTCAAGAAGAGCAATTGTCGACTCAAATTCATCGAGAAAACGAAAAAAAGTAGACTTCATATCGACTCGAGGTGTTCATTTGAGTTCGAGTGGACCTTCAAGAAGAGCAATGGTCGACTCAAATTCATCGAGAAAACGAAAAAAAGTTGACTTCATATCGACTCGAGGTGTTCATTTGAGTTCGAATGGACCATCAAGAAGAGCAATTGTCGACTCAAATTCATCGAGAAAACGAAAAAAAGTTGACTTCATATCGACTCGAGGTGTTCATTTGAGTTCGAATGGACCTTCAAGAAGAGCAATTGTCGACTCAAATACATCGTGAAAACGAAAAAAAGTTGAGTTCATATCGACTCGAGGTGTTCATTTGAGTTCGAATGGACCTTCAAGAAGAGCAATTGTCGACTCAAATTCATCGAGAAAACGAAAAAAAGTTGACTTCATATCGACTCGAGGTGTTCATTTGAGTTCGAATGGACCTTCAAGAAGAGCAATTGTCGACTCAAATACATCGTGAAAACGAAAAAAAGTAGACTTCATATCGACTCGAGGTGTTCATTTGAGTTCGAATGGACCTTCAAGAAGAGCAATTGTCGACTCAAATTCATCGAGAAAACGAAAAAAAGTAGACTTCATATCGACTCGAGGTGTTCATTTGAGTTCGAATGGACCATCATGAAGAGCAATTGTCGACTCAAATTCATCGAGAAAACGAAAAAAAGTTGACTTCATATCGACTCGAGGTGTTCATTTGAGTTCGAATGGACCTTCAAGAAGAGCAATTGTCGACTCAAATACATCGTGAAAACGAAAAAAAGTTGACTTCATATCGACTCGAGGTGTTCATTTGAGTTCGAATGGACCTTCAAGAAGAGCAATTGTCGACTCAAATTCATCGAGAAAACGAAAAAAAGTAGACTTCATATCGACTCGAGGTGTTCATTTGAGTTCGAATGGACCTTCAAGAAGAGCAATGGTCGACTCAAATTCATCGAGAAAACGAAAAAAAGTTGACTTCATATCGACTCGAGGTGTTCATTTGAGTTCGAATGGACTATCATGAAGAGCAATTGTCGACTCAAATTCATCGAGAAAACGAAAAAAAGTTGACTTCATATCGACTCGAGGTGTTCATTTGAGTTCGAATGGACCTTCAAGAAGAGCAATTGTCGACTCAAATACATCGTGAAAACGAAAAAAAGTTGACTTCATATCGACTCGAGGTGTTCATTTGAGTTCGAATGGACCTTCAAGAAGAGCAATTGTCGACTCAAATACATCGGGAAAACGAAAAAAAGTTGACTTCATATCGACTCGAGGTGTTCATTTGAGTTCGAATGGACCTTCACGAAGAGCAATTGTCGACTCAAATTCATCGAGAAAACAAAAAAAGTTGACTTCATATCGACTCGAGGTGTTCATTTGAGTTCGAATGGACTATCATGAAGAGCAATTGTCGACTCAAATTCATCGAGAAAACGAAAAAAAGTTGACTTCATATCGACTCGAGGTGTTCATTTGAGTTCGAATGGACTATCATGAAGAGCAATTGTCGACTCAAATTCATCGAGAAAACGAAAAAAAGTTGACTTCATATCGACTCGAGGTGTTCATTTGAGTTCGAATGGACCTTCAAGAAGAGCAATTGTCGACTCAAATACATCGTGAAAACGAAAAAAAGTTGACTTCATATCGACTCGAGGTGTTCATTTGAGTTCGAATGGACCTTCAAGAAGAGCAATTGTCGACTCAAATACATCGTGAAAACGAAAAAAAGTTGACTTCATATCGACTCGAGGTGTTCATTTGAGTTCGAATGGACCTTCACGAAGAGCAATTGTCGACTCAAATTCATCGAGAAAACGAAAAAAAGTAGACTTCATATCGACTCGAGGTGTTCATTTGAGTTCGAATGGACTATCATGAAGAGCAATTGTCGACTCAAATTCATCGAGAAAACGAAAAAAAGTTGACTTCATATCGACTCGAGGTGTTCATTTGAGTTCGAATGGACCTTCAAGAAGAGCAATTGTCGACTCAAATACATCGTGAAAACGAAAAAAAGTAGACTTCATATCGACTCGAGGTGTTCATTTGAGTTCGAATGGACCTTCAAGAAGAGCAATGGTCGACTCAAATTCATCGAGAAAACGAAAAAAAGTTGACTTCATATCGACTCGAGGTGTTCATTTGAGTTCGAATGGACCATCAAGAAGAGCAATTGTCCACTCAAATTCATCGAGAAAACGAAAAAAAGTTGACTTCATATCGACTCGAGGTGTTCATTTGAGTTCGAATGGACCTTCAAGAAGAGCAATTGTCGACTCAAATTCATCGAGAAAACGAAAAAAAGTAGACTTCATATCGACTCGAGGTGTTCATTTGAGTTCGAGTGGACCTTCAAGAAGAGCAATGGTCGACTCAAATTCATCGAGAAAACGAAAAAAAGTTGACTTCATATCGACTCGAGGTGTTCATTTGAGTTCGAATGGACCATCAAGAAGAGCAATTGTCGACTCAAATTCATCGAGAAAACGAAAAAAAGTTGACTTCATATCGACTCGAGGTGTTCATTTGAGTTCGAATGGACCTTCAAGAAGAGCAATTGTCGACTCAAATACATCGTGAAAACGAAAAAAAGTTGAGTTCATATCGACTCGAGGTGTTCATTTGAGTTCGAATGGACCTTCAAGAAGAGCAATTGTCGACTCAAATTCATCGAGAAAACGAAAAAAAGTAGACTTCATATCGACTCGAGGTGTTCATTTGAGTTCGAATGGACCATCATGAAGAGCAATTGTCGACTCAAATTCATCGAGAAAACGAAAAAAAGTTGACTTCATATCGACTCGAGGTGTTCATTTGAGTTCGAATGGACCTTCAAGAAGAGCAATTGTCGACTCAAATACATCGTGAA
Organism: Stenodema calcarata; assembly: GCA_963920205.1. Lineage (NCBI taxonomy): Eukaryota > Metazoa > Arthropoda > Insecta > Hemiptera > Miridae > Stenodema > Stenodema calcarata. Next base: position 8,712,743 of record OY986049.1, read on the forward strand.
AACGAAAAAAAGTTGACTTCATATCGACTCGAGGTGTTCATTTGAGTTCGAATGGACCTTCAAGAAGAGCAATTGTCGACTCAAATTCATCGAGAAAACGAAAAAAAGTAGACTTCATATCGACTCGAGGTGTTCATTTGAGTTCGAATGGACCTTCAAGAAGAGCAATGGTCGACTCAAATTCATCGAGAAAACGAAAAAAAGTTGACTTCATATCGACTCGAGGTGTTCATTTGAGTTCGAATGGACTATCATGAAGAGCAATTGTCGACTCAAATTCATCGAGAAAACGAAAAAAAGTTGACTTCATATCGACTCGAGGTGTTCATTTGAGTTCGAATGGACCTTCAAGAAGAGCAATTGTCGACTCAAATACATCGTGAAAACGAAAAAAAGTTGACTTCATATCGACTCGAGGTGTTCATTTGAGTTCGAATGGACCTTCAAGAAGAGCAATTGTCGACTCAAATACATCGTGAAAACGAAAAAAAGTTGACTTCATATCGACTCGAGGTGTTCATTTGAGTTCGAATGGACCTTCACGAAGAGCAATTGTCGACTCAAATTCATCGAGAAAACAAAAAAAGTTGACTTCATATCGACTCGAGGTGTTCATTTGAGTTCGAATGGACCTTCAAGAAGAGCAATGGTCGACTCAAATTCATCGAGAAAACGAAAAAAAGTTGACTTCATATCGACTCGAGGTGTTCATTTGAGTTCGAATGGACTATCATGAAGAGCAATTGTCGACTCAAATTCATCGAGAAAACGAAAAAAAGTTGACTTCATATCGACTCGAGGTGTTCATTTGAGTTCGAATGGACCTTCAAGAAGAGCAATTGTCGACTCAAATACATCGTGAAAACGAAAAAAAGTTGACTTCATATCGACTCGAGGTGTTCATTTGAGTTCGAATGGACCTTCAAGAAGAGCAATTGTCGACTCAAATACATCGTGAAAACGAAAAAAAGTTGACTTCATATCGACTCGAGGTGTTCATTTGAGTTCGAATGGACCTTCACGAAGAGCAATTGTCGACTCAAATTCATCGAGAAAACGAAAAAAAGTAGACTTCATATCGACTCGAGGTGTTCATTTGAGTTCGAATGGACTATCATGAAGAGCAATTGTCGACTCAAATTCATCGAGAAAACGAAAAAAAGTTGACTTCATATCGACTCGAGGTGTTCATTTGAGTTCGAATGGACCTTCAAGAAGAGCAATTGTCGACTCAAATACATCGTGAAAACGAAAAAAAGTTGACTTCATATCGACTCGAGGTGTTCATTTGAGTTCGAATGGACCTTCAAGAAGAGCAATTGTCGACTCAAATACATCGTGAAAACAAAAAAAGTTGACTTCATATCGACTCGAGGTGTTCATTTGAGTTCGAATGGACCTTCACGAAGAGCAATTGTCGACTCAAATTCATCGAGAAAACGAAAAAAAGTAGACTTCATATCGACTCGAGGTGTTCATTTGAGTTCGAATGGACCTTCAAGAAGAGCAATTGTCGACTCAAATTCATCGAGAAAACGAAAAAAAGTTGACTTCATATCGACTCGAGGTGTTCATTTGAGTTCGAATGGACCATCAAGAAGAGCAATTGTCGACTCAAATTCATCGAGAAAACGAAAAAAAGTTGACTTCATATCGACTCGAGGTGTTCATTTGAGTTCGAATGGACCTTCAAGAAGAGCAATTGTCGACTCAAATTCATCGAGAAAACGAAAAAAAGTTGACTTCATATCGACTCGAGGTGTTCATTTGAGTTCGAATGGACCTTCAAGAAGAGCAATAATTGCTCTAATAATTAGCGCATTGGTGCATTTTGTTCAATCTGAATGTTAACACCATTTCGAGATACGGCCTACTTTAGTCAGCTGTGGTTACCATAAGCTGGTGTTCGTCCAGGTCCCTGTATCTAACCAACTGTATCCACTACGGGATTTTGGAAGGTTTTTACTTTTAGTAAGGTATGTATAGGCATGTAAGGCATGTATTTATAAATGCTTCATTCAATCATATAAAAGGGAATACGAAGGAAGATAGGTACTTATTTTGAATGTCCATTTCTCGATTCAGAAAGACGGAGAAACTTTGGAAGGTTCGCCTGTAAAATTTGTAAAATGTTACTTGGCACTTTTACCAATTACCCCTGCAGGTCACATCACAACAAATGGAGGCCCACCAATGCCACTCGTATTTTGAAAGGCTTTATGCCACAGCTCGTATTGAAAAACAATTACCTACCTGTGAGAATGGAGGTGGAAGTACACTCGACTATTTCTACTCGTACTTTCCGGAGCCGATTTCGCTAAAAGGAAGTGCTTTGAAGACACCCGCATCACGAAGTAAGACGGAGATGCACCGGAGAGAATGACAAATAAATCAGGACGTGCTCCGGGATCGAATCGAAAATGATTTTGGGTTTCCTCCAGCCGGGAAAAGAAAAGAGGATTCGGAGAGAAAGGAGAATATAAATTTGATTGGCGCGTGTGAAAGAGATAGGAAAAAAAAGAAGGTTGGAGTGAGAGTTTGGTTGGAGAAGTGAGGGGCGTGTGGTATGAGAATATCAGGGAAGTGGAGAGAGCGGTGTGGGGGTACAAAGCCTCACATAAAGGAAACCTTTGCGAAGAAAAGGCTATTGGCTTAGAAATCTTTTATATTTCCTAGTGGGTTGAGGCGATATCCCAGCAGTATATAAAACCTAACGGGGGATTTTGTGATAGCCCGACCCCCTTTCCACACCACAGCAGTCTTCCTTTTGAATCGAAACCCTTTTTTTAGGTATGTTCTCCTTATTTCGTTGGTTAGGGATGAAATAAAAAGTTTCAATCATCGCGATAGAAATTCTCGCTTCGAAAAACCAAACCAAGAATTGCAAGCATCTGCTGATAATCCTTTAATAATGTAGATAACTACACACCATAGGCGCTGACTACTAGGGGTTCGCGGGGCTTGGTCCCCTCAATACTTCCAAAGTGCTATAGTATGAACTTCATAAACATATCGGCCGTGTACAATAAACAAGGAACTTGCACTACCAAAATTGCTCAAAACTATTGCAGTTCTCAATGCCCATCAGAACGTATTAGACGACTTCGATCAGAGACCGATCATGAATTAAAGCCAACTCTGTGCGATTTACATGGGCATTTGCATTGTTCAAGGAATAAACTGTTTAATCATAATACATAATATATCATACATTAAACCTAAATATGTAAATCCAAAAACCATAAATTTTCAACTTTGTTTGTTTATGCGTTCATTAAAAATTATGTTGATAATGTTAATATTATTTTGTATTTTTTACCCTCAAAACAAGCCTAGAATGACCTTAGCTATAAAACGTTTTCAGAGGAGTTCTAGACCATCTTTTTTCTGTGATTAAAAATTAATAATTAATTTAATAATTATTATATGTCAATTTACAACATGTTTTGTGTAGACAAAACTTAAAATTTGAAAAAATAAAATAAAGTCATGGTAATGATCTATCCAAAAGCAAAAATTTGAGCAAAAATAATAGTTTAAAAGAAAAGTAAAGTTATGTTTGATTAATTATTTGAATTCATAAACTCACCTAAACTGTGAAAGGAATCCTATTAAAATTCTGTACTGTCTTAGTTTAAAGCATATTGTATGACTTAAAACATTATTGTTATTGAGAATCCTATAGTTACCCCCCCCCCTCTCCGCTCAATAATTTGCGTAAGCTATACACCGAAATCAAACGCTGTTATACATTGACATAAATACAATTAGCAGCTGCCAGTCAATACACAATTACGAATTAAAACTCACAATTATGTTCGTATGAATAGTGTTGAATTGATGGAGTAGTAAATTTCGTTATCAGATTAGAGCAGTTGAACAGTGAAGAACAATACAAGTAACAACCACGTTTTTTCATGTTCAAAGTCTTTGAACATATTTTGGACCGAGAACAATTCGCTAAAATGAAATACTCAATTTTGTATATTCCTAGTATAAACCTGGGACGAGAGAAAAATCGTCTTGGCAAGGTAGTTGATAGGGATGATGTATTTAAGTTACTCCTTGGAATAAAGTCTGACAAATTGTAAGTTATTCACAACAAATTTACAGTCAATGAGTGAAAATGGTACTGTACAAATGAATATTCCCTTTAATATGTATGTACGATCAGTTTTCTACATAATTATTGAGAGAAAGCACCATGAGCTCCTCATTTCAGAAAAATACGAATTTTTTTCTCATAATAATTATTATAACCTGAAATAAAACGCTTCCCAATCATGAAAAGGTTTTATAAAATTGGTGCAGGAGGAGGGAAAAATTATTTAAATGAATAAAGAACGAAAAAATTCTACACAAGAGACGAATTGTGGACAAAATAGAGGGTATTGTGGCTGAGCCAAATAGAAACCATTGTGGAGGATGGTTACGGGTCTGAATGCTAAACGGCGTCGAGCGCAGCAAAAAGGACGTTAAAATCCCTCACAATGGCCTAATACAATTACTACTGACAACTTCCCCTTTTCAGGACGAAAAGAGAAGAAGAAAAAAAAACTGGTGAAAACGGGCAGAGTTACGGAGGGGAGGTTGAGGAAACTCTTCGAGAAAAGGAGACCAATTAGCGAGCTGATATTGGCTACAAATTGTACGTAAGGACTCGGACAATACCAGTCTAATTCATGGCACTAAGTGTGTTAGAGGGTGTTTTTCGAAGGGAGATCTTCGTTCAGGGGTTGGAGTAAGACGAAAAGGTTTGTTGATGGAGGGGGTATAGAACTCGGTTGGTTGAAAATTGTATCCCTCTCCCCCCCCCCCCCGCGCTTCACACCATCTTTTTCACTTGATCCTCATTTGCATTTTATTTTGTCCATCCTATTTTCGTTTTCCAACAGGCAAAAGGAAAGGCGGTAGGTTTTCCAGTTGCTGAGGTGTCGCGGGTACCTCAAATCCTAATCCACCCCCAACCCAACTCTCTCACCAAAGAGATTTCACAGCAAAGTAGGATTTCTGAATAACCCGCTAATTTCCATTCTAAATTGCTTGAAAGAAGCTCGCCTCATTGTTGGAGTAAAAATCGTAGAGTAAAAAGTTATCGCATTTCAGGCCCCTTCACAGGTAATTTCACTGAACAAAACTTTTTACATACACAACCTTTTTTTGTCATGTAAAACTCGATTTTTTTCCCAGAACGAGAGCCAATGATTAGAATGCACGGAACAGATTCGTTATTCACCGCATTTCCCTGGTGGTGTTGGAGTCAGTATGAAGAACACGCTTCTTCAGGTATACAACCTCCGCAGATGTAACTCGATTTGCTTATCCTCCCGAACCACCGCTTACCACTAAATAGATTTGCCCTTCGTCAAATCCCATTTTCGCGAGAGATTTCGTTCATTTTTCAATCACCTTCATCGGAGGAGGAATGAGATTCACTCATTTCACTTTCACGGTGAAATGAGGGAATGAACGCTTCTCGAAGGCTCAACCAAAAGTCCCAGTCATGCAGCATGACCTAATGAGCGAATTTTGGTAGTGCCCTCCAAACTAACTGGTCGGCCCATTACTTTGAAAAGTATACAGGCCAAAAATACTGACCCAAAATTATAGACAACGACACCAAACACATCTCGTACACAATCTGGTCTTCGAACTGACCCTGAAGTCCAAGTGGAATTTGAGAATTATCACCTGGTAACTAAATGTCAAATTTCAGCTACAATCTGATGTTCCGATATAACCACCATGCAAAACACGTCATTCACTCAAATGAATTTGGGAATGTACAAACTCCATACCGCAGCCAAACGGAGTATCTACAAACTCCGTGCCTTTACCTACAAGTAGTCCGTTTAGTGCTACCTACCCAGGGTGCACCACGAGGAGGCGAACTGATTCACATCCCAAAAGCCTCGCGGAAAATCACGAGTTGTCAAATTGTTATAAAAAAAATAATAAGCTACCTACACTGGCGGAAATTTGAAGGACACAGGGACACAGCTCTCAAAAAATTGATGCGAGGAATCTTAAAATGATCTGGTTCCTCAGAAATTCCTCTTTTTTCTAGAGATTGGAACGAAATCTTATGTAAGTCATAGCCTGATGTCCTTGAGAGCTTCAATAAATTTGAAGATGTGAGGATGACTTTTGTGAAACATTTGATTGAATTTGCAGTGTCCTGGCCGTGGAACAGGAAAATTCGCTCCTGAGAGTGGGTGAAATTCATGCATCGACAGCAATGTAAGTGTCCAAGAGGGAATCCAAAAACTTATCGAGACTACTGTGGAGAGGCTTGATGGCCATGACGTTTGAATGGATTAATAAATATTTTTTCGTTCTTCATTATTTTCATTTATGCCAAAACCATGAATGTGCCAAACATCGAAATTTGAGATTGGCATCTTGCTCAGGTTTTTTCTAAGGATTTCTCCAAGCATTTCCAAGGATTTTTCATGAATAAGGGCCCTATAGAGGAGGTAAATACCTAACCCACGCAAGTGATGCTGAAGTCAAATTTCGATTTTTGGCACATTCGTGGTTTCGGTATAAAGGGCACATATTTATGTCTTATACGGCCTTAATAAAATTCTAGTTTGAATAACAGTTCTTCATAAATTGGAACACATCTCTACAAAAAAGGATTTCTTCATTCAAGTTTGATTGTATGGTAATTGGAAAGGTCGTCTATTTCATTCCCAATATTCAAAACATTTCTTCCGTCTGATTTTTCAATGATTTCACCGTTTTTCTAACTCTACATTTTACGATTCATTTTCTGTGTTATACGAGCAATAAACTCAACGTAAAGCAATGAACTCAACGTCCCTACTGCACCAGTTGAGCGCATGATGTACCATTCACACCACAGCTTAAAATCAAACATGAATGGTTGATTACAATGTCATCAATCCAACACTTCTCAAAACAATATGAGATTATCTTATGTTGTGAAAGAAGGGAGTGTATGAAGGGAATGAACACGAGCCCTAATTCTTTACGTACCTAATACAGTAGTCTCCGCTTATATCGGATCTGGTTATAACGATCACCCGCTTACATCGGTCAAAATGCCAAGAACGGATCGACATTTTAACGTTGAAAATCCCCCGATTGTGTCGATCAGGACCCCGGTTACATCGATCAGTGTTACTGAACCTGGGCGTTTGTTAGTGAACCTTTCTGATGTCAAAACGTTGATGAGTAAACATGAAAAATAAACAAAACCTGTTTTATCACAGTTGGCATTAGACTCAATCATCAGTCTAGTGTTGGTGCCCGAACAGTTCTTGTATTTTATCAATAAAAGCTCGAAACGTATAGGTTTCTTTCCCCAAAATGAGCGCTTACATCGATCAAACCCTGCTGGTCCCAAAGCGATCGATATAAACGGGGACTACTGTACTAGTGAAGGAGCAAATATGACTTTCACAGCGCTGTTACAGATCTAGACGACTGACTCAGTTTATGATACAAGCAAGACGTCCAACAGTCAATGAATAGTGTAACACAATCGTATGATGCCCTTTACCATAAATACTGTAGTATGTACGAGTACTTCTGTTCACCTCTTCTTCTCATGAGAGAACATGGCTTTAGATGTAAGGGGATGACGCAGAAGGGAAACCTCTGGAATTCTGTTGAAGTAAATTTGTTTCTAAGCTGTTTCCGGACTTGATGAAGAGGTAACTGTCAAGTGGGTTTCGGAAAGTGTTCCTCGCCTCAGCTCCCATTATGAAATCTTCAACTGAAGGGAAAGGGCTGAGGAGGTAATAACAGCCCAACTAAAAAGTCTCATTAGTGCAGGCCCCTCTCCTTGGTCGTCTATTCTTGCGAGGAACCCGCTTGATGGCTTGATAGAGTAATAAACCCCGTGATTAACTGCGAGTTAACCGAAGGAATTCCTTTCCACCCCTACCGCCTGAAGGCTCTTTTAATTGTTTACGCTATCTTTCGAAGAAGCTTCCTCACCCCACCACTAGAAAGGAAACCAAAAGTTGGCCGTGCACAAACAAGTTATCAAACTTTGGGTATCAAACTTTGTTCATACCATTTATAACAATATTCCTCCGTTAAATACGAATAATGATTTCCTCGTTATACGGCAACCGCTAAATGGGAGGCTCTTCTCACCGCTAAATGCTCCACTTAGCTATCGCGTGTGGATATAATTGCTTTCAGAAATTAGTGGAGTTTTCGAGTAGATAAACGGCCTGTGCCGCCCCTTCTTGCTTAAGCCAATGAGAATTCTACAGAGTTGTCCCCCTCGATGAGAATCAACATCATGAACGAATTGTTTCGATATTGTTACTAACTGTATACTCATCTAATCCAACTGTTATTACAAGAGAGGTGGTAGAGATTTTAGAGAGAGTAGATACGAACTAAATCACTCGCGACGAAATAGTGGAAACCCATGTTAAGGAAAACTAGAGTAGGTATTGGAAAACATCGTCTATTTCCACTGAAAGATGAGTACAGTGTTAGAGCGGTTTCGGTGATTAAACCATCATCAGCAACAAAACAATAGCATTATCATAACAACAGTAGGTATTGTTATGTTACTGATGATGCTTTAATCACCGATACCGGTCTAACAGCGTAACATTGTAAATCTCATTCCGTTATCAGATTAGAGCAGATGAAACGTGAAGAACGTCTCAAGTAACAACCAAGTTTCTTCATCTTTGAGAACTGAGTAAGATATCGCAATTATGACTTCAGTGTGAACAAAAACCCTTTAAAATGAAGGGTCACTTATCAGACAGTTTCATTCTTGGAATTCATGGGTAATTCCCCACCCCCTATTTTTAAACTTAGAGTGGCTCGATTCTGCTCATTTACGAACTTGGGCTTTAGATTGGTAAGATTTTTTGTGCTAATTTGAACGTGTTATCTCAATTCTATCGAGAGTTATCGTCTGGAATGACACATACACAAATGTATGCATATAAATGGGCCATTCTCTGCTAATTGTCAGAGTTGTGTCCCCGAAAGATTGTGGCTTCCGACTTAAGTTTTTTGGCGTGAAAAAAATCTTCTCATGTGGAGGGTACTCTCGGCTTGAATACTGCTCAGTTGTTACCTCAATAATTCCAAAGGAACATGATTTTAAAAAATCAATAAGTTAGGTTTTTTTTACAACCCTATCCTGTCCCCCACCTCGTTTATTCATCTTTCGTCACCTCTACCGATCAAATCAAGTGAAGAAAGGAAATGGTAATGAATTCCCTCCATAATGTATGGTTTAGGTAAGTATATACTTCAAGTGTAATGAATGAATCATCACCATATTGAAAGTTGTAGGAGTTATTATGTTTGTCCCTCACTTTGTACTTCACTATACTGTCCTGTTACTTCGAGGATTTGAAATTGGCGCCTGTTCCACAGAATTGCATAAAACTATTTTATTCAATGTTGGCAACACTGAGGAAACCTGAAAAAACATGACCGTTTTCAAAATTTCAGCTGTTCTGTTTGTGTAGTTTTTCAAGTTTCACGTGCTCTTGACGTTCTGTAGGGATTTCACAGCCCTGCCCACGTTTTTAATCGCTTGAGTAAAGGATTTATAAACTCTTAAATCAAGCTTCATATTGGCCAGAAACCAGAAACAAAAGCTTGATCTCTCAGATCAAACAGGTAGTATTATGTTCGCTGTTTTCACAATCCTGTCTTTCACAACCCTGTCCATTTGGATTTTTCTCAAGGCAGGGTTGTGAAAATTTTGAATTTTTAGCAGATCATAAAAGATTTTCATTTGCCAGTGTGACTAAAATCATTATGGTGATGGATTTCATTGAAACAAATATCGACTAGTGTACACACAACGTACACATTTGTAACAAACTGTGAACTAATTTACTGCTTTCGTTCCTGGCAGATGGATGCAGTCATCTCCCCAAATTAAAGACAATTCATCGCCAAGGAAACTGATGTTTGTGGCATTCAAAATACTGACATAGAACTTATTCTTCCGGACCCTAAAATCAAAATTGTAAATAGAAAGACTTGTGCATGCATTCCCTTATCCTGTTGAGATTAGGAAAAATAATTAGGAAGAAAAACTTGTGATTTAAGTTGTCAAAGTTGATATTTCCCAAGTCAATTGTGAGATTATTATAATGAGTTACCTATCTTGCCGTCTAAGCATTTGTAAGACTAAAAGAGTTTTCTGGTCGATTTAATAGTTTTTGAATTCAACAAAGTGAGTACCGACCTATTTTAATGGGAGCGTCGTGAATGTGACAATAATACTATACCTACATAAGTATAGTATACCTACAGATTTTAAGACTTTCATTTTGAATTAAAAGACTGAATTTTCATTAATTTCCTCTTATTTTTTCACAACCTTGGAATTTAAATTTTTTGAAATTCTTTATCTTGAAAACTGGGCATTTCTACGATGGTATCTTTTGGAAACTCACTCTTAGACAGGTAAGGACAAAAATACGTGAAAACAAGGATAAATCGAATAAAACTTTCGCGAAAACTTTGGGAACAAAAAAGCAGTCCGAGCAGAGAATGATCCAAATATAAATAAACATAAGTACATATGATTTTTAGTATCTTTCGGAAGTGAATTCAGGATAGTCTGAAACGGATTTTGGTAAGTATATATTTTTTTCTCTGAAATTCGAGTTATTTTGGACCGAGCTCCCTCTACGAATTTCGAAAATTTGCTAAAATACCTCTAGCTAACAAACATTGGGATCCCTTGTAACGAGACTTAGTTGTAAAAATGATATTTTATTTTTCTGAGGTGTGGAGTATGCGATCTGCTGGTATTCAAGTCATTGAAGAGCCTTCATTTATTTGGAGGGTTGTAGGAGGTTTGTTGTAAAGAAAACGGTGGAGAATTCTTTCCGAGCTTTCGGCTTTAATAAGCCATCTTCAGGGGTAGGTATTTTTCCCTCGACCCAGTCTCTGTTTGAACGAAACAACAACAAATTGTCATTGAAGAGTTCATTTGAGCGTACGCCGTTTTTAGGGTTCGATTGCGTAGTTTCAGAACCCTCTGCCGCGCCTCGTCTCCATTCCAATCCCTTTGTGCTCCGAATTGTCAGCCTCTCCCATCAAAGTCTCTGTCGACGAAGGAGTCGGACGTGCCGCGAATATTCGCCGTGGACCAAAACGCTTCGTTCGGTTCGGAAAAGGGCGTTGAAAACGTTTTTCGCGCTACCAGCCCTCACTCCCTTGCGCGGTAGACACACCCAAGAGCACAAAGAACTCTCCCGGCGTTCCCATCACTTCTTTCGGCTTTGTCATGCCGCTGATGTCACGAGGCTGTGGGGGGAAGAAATCTCCGACCGACTGCATTCTAATCCGGACTATGCCACTACACGGGAACACGGGAAATACTTTTTTCTATAGGGAAAAAGAGCAACACCAACGTGTGGAACAAGTGCTTTTGTTGGTTTACATTTCTACATATTTTCCTTCCCCACCATAAGGGTAAGTTGACTATTCAGCGAGACCGAGAGTATATATAATATCGTGTATTCATGTGCGCGAACGCGTATGAAAGACGACAAAAAGGAATGCAGACCGCGTTCTATAAAGATTTCATGCCATACCGCTATTTTAGTGCGAGTTTGCTTCTATAGAAAGATTCAAATTTTATTCAGGGAAAGGAAACGACGTTTGGGACGAGCGCCGGAGCAATACTAAACAGTACATCTGCCCTTTTGATTATTCCCCGTAGATGTAGTATACATTTTCAGGTTAGAACTGAACTATCGTCACAACTTGACGGTTACTTTGAGCGTGGTTGTTCAATCGATGTAGGTTATTACTAACGGCAATCGATAATATTTCAATATCAACAACACATCCTAGATTTATTTATTCCTGGATTTAATTAACCCTGGATTTAGTTAAAACCTGAATGTAGTTTACCCTGGTTTTAGTTTATCCTGGATTTAGTTAACTCTGGATTTGGTTAATCCTGGTTTCAGCCAACCGTCGTTTTGCTAATCAATAAGAATAATTATTATAGTTATTATAATTATAATAATTATTATATTAGGTAACATAATGCAAGATATTATCTTGCAACGTCGAGTTGTCACGTAGAACTCTCCTCTTCAACCTACGACCACCCTAGGGAGCTGGTCTAGCAATTGCAGCCACTTCTGGATTCACGTGTTCCGTGGTGCGGGTGCGCAGTCTAGTAAAACGGCTCCTGATGGCGCAGGTCAGAGTCGTTTCTTACGAATGTCGTTTCTTACGAACCAGGGAGTGTCGCTCCACCTGAACCTTCTTCACTGTTGAATCGCATGCTGATCCCCAAATTTATATAAAATATCATTATAACCAAATTCACTTAAACCAGGTTTGAATCAATTGGTAGGTCCACGAGACCAATATAGGACTCGTTGATGTAGGACACCTAAACTCAAGAATGCAAACCTTAATAATAACGGAAAGGATAGTGACATTAAATTATTATTAAGGTCTGCATCTTTGAGGTTCTACCAACGGGTCTCGTGGTTTCAACGGAAAGTTCGAGGTTCAAGATTTCTCTTCTCCCCCATCTCTAAGCTCAAAATGTTTTCCTTCTTAACTAGCTCTACGAAAGTTATTTCGTGGCAAAATAGACATGGTTTACTTCTCCGCCCTGGCAATAGAAACTGAAGCAAGCTCGAGAAGTTGACGTTGACAAAATGATATAATAACAACCCAGTATTGTAGCTGTTTTGATCAAACTACCCTTCGTCTATTTACCTTTGTGTGGATGATGTTGTTGTTGAATTCCCATCATTCATACCGGGTATCCTTTATACAACGCATCTTCGGTCCTGCAACTCGGATCTTTTATAAATTTCTATTCTCTGCAGGTAAACGTTTCTCAATACAACACGTACCCAAGAAATTATAGTTCCTCATTTTCATCGAGTATTAAGCTTTCGGTACTGTCCCAAGAAAAGCAAAGTAGCCAGGTTGAGAGAGCAATGCGTGTGAAAGCAAGATAATTATAATGATAGCATCACTTTACATCAGCCAATCGCAGCCTCCTCCCACAGCGTCTTCATTTCCTCCATTCCCTTTCCCAGTTTTCTCACTAAAATAATTAAATAGTTATCGAGACAGTTATGTCCGGTGAGTGGGTATGGTACAGTTACGTATGCAATCGGTGAATTTAGTTTGTTCGTGACGTCATGCAAAGGGACCACAAAGGGACGCTGCATCGAAAACGTCCATCCGCCGTATTCTTTTCCAATCAGTCGACTTCATCAAAAAGTACATTATTCATCTATTCAAATGAACGTTTAGCCACCTTACAAATTTTGTAAAATATACAAAGCCAAATGTAGTTTTCAACAAGACACTCCACCCCCAAACCAAAGGGCAACGGTGCGTTAGTCAAGTCTGGATTTAGCTACTCCAAGATTTTGTTAACGATGGGATTATTTAATCCTGGATTCAGTTACTCGTGGATTTAGTTCATCTTTGATTTATTCAGTCGTGGTTTTAGATTTAGTTCATCTTGGATTTTTATTTCTGATTGCAGTTAATCCTGGATTTAGTTACTTGTGGACTCCTTTAATCTTTGATTTTGTTAACCCTGGATTTAGTTACATGTAATTAGATTCATTTAACCCGCGATTCAGTGAAACATCGATTCAGTTAACCCTGGATTTAGCTGCGTGGCGATATAAGCCTAATGCAATATAAGACATTATTTCCGAGCATTACTGATGACGTGATTACTGATAACTGGATAAGCTAGTTTTCGAAAACAAGTCATAATATGACAACACATATGTTGTTATCTCACGTGTACTGACACTTCGCAGACCGTTGTGTTGGTACCTCATTTTTATGAAACTGTCCATCTGTCCATTCGTTTTGCCCACCCCAGGATGTAATTATTGTAGATTAATAAAAAAATTCAAGCTTTAGTCTATCACGCGCTATAATGACCAAGATACATTCTCACAAAGTAGGTACATATCACAAAGGGAGGTGAGTTATCCAGGTTCGGCTGAGTTAATTGTCCTAAAGCTAATTTCTATGCTATTCACTCGATGGAGCTGTGATTTGGTATGCAGCCTCCTTAGAATTTACACTTAAAGCAGCACAGGGCCCGGATCAGCTGAGTGGCTCCTAAAGCTCATTTCGATGCTGTTCACTCTATGAAGCTGTAAATTGGTATGTAGCCTTCTTAGGACTTACTCTTCAAGCAGAATAGGCCCAGGATTAGCTGAGTGGCTCCTAAAGCTAATTTCTATACAAATAATATTTTGTCAGTGCTGTTTACTTCTTTCCCCGACTTGAATCATCTACCAATCTATGCAAATTACTTAATTTCTCCCTTTTTGCGTAAACAGACATATCCGTGATCAGATGTTTTTCCCAGTAAGGAGAAATTAAGTAGTTTGTATTGTTTGTCGAACCTAATATCACAAAAGGGTTTTTGCTGCTTCTACGTATGTATCTCGAAACGTAAATTTTCGGTGTTAACTGTGTTACTTTTCACGTTTCCATTTAGTTTTCGAGATATGAAATCTTAAAAAAAGATCAACTAATGTAAATTCCCATTCAACATGTTGATTCACGCCAAATTTCCTTGTTCTCGCCTTATTTACAAAGAGCGCCTTATCAGGCAGTATGGTCACCTTACTCCTGGTACAACTTGTATTCATGGTAAGAGCTTTGATAATTGTGCCTTATTTACGAATATCAAGGTGTTGCAAACCTTATTCCTTATTCATGTAAGTGTTTAAACAAGAATAATGAATGTTTCTCATTTTACTGAAGCTCATCGGTTTTCATAATCGAATGAAACACAGTATAAAAGTACTGGAACTGTGATGAATAATGATGGATGGTAACTTGATTTCTATTTCCATCAGACAATTTCATTTAAGAGGAAATTATGAAGGGGAACTTGTGCAGGTTTTTATCTTCTACAAGTGAATTTTCCACGTTTCTCCGACCAGCCATCCCATCAAACAAGGAGCATGAAGCAATCTGTGTTGTAAATTGACAATGTAGATGGGAAAACGGGAGGGGCTTCATCCAGAGGATCCTGGGGCGGAGCCAACAAATGGGGAAGTGCTCAAATTGAGCGTGAAGTGTATTTACCCCGACAATCCCACGGCTGGTTGCCCTCTGTTCTACCCATCTCCAGGTCGAATCCCGGCCATACAACCCATAGCAGTTTCCCATCACTCGCTTCGTCGCCTCCAATACGCCAAGGGGTTGGCGCCTTCACCCGGTAAACGTGTTTTGGAGGTGTCAGCGCCGCCGGGTTGAGGACGGGCGTTAATTATTGTGCTGCTCCTGTCCTGTTTCGAGATGATTTCATTAGGCTGTGCGTTTCGCGAGAGGTAAAGCCGAGTAATGGAACTGAGGACTCCAGTGTCCTCTTTATACCAAGGATAAACTTTATTTCGACTCTATCGAAGTACCAGCATCAACAATTGAAGTATTCATTATTTAGCGAATTTTTGAAGAAAAGAACTATTGTTCTCGATCCAACATTTTTAAAACTCAAATTTCCGTAAAACTTCATGAAATTTTGGTATGAATACCAAAATCCGTTTCAGACCATCCTGAATTCTCGGCCAAAAGACACCAAAAGCCCAAGGTGTTAAAAGGATTTTGGTATGAAATTTAAATTTGAATTTTTGGTGCAAATTCGAAGTTCTATCTCAATTCTATCGAGGGGGAGGGGGAATTACCCGTAAATTCCAAAAATAATAATATATACTATAGTCTGACTATATTATTCGATACCTTACTTCACAAAGGGAATATGTCCTTAATAATTTATTATGGACATATTCCCTTTGTTAAGTGACTATAATATAGTCTGACAGGTGACACCTCATTTGTGACACCATCGTGTTCAGCGTTGAAAAATCTATAAATTGAGGTGATACTCGGCATAAAATGGAGACAAAATTTGTTACGTATCAAATACTCTTCTGGTAATCAAAACATTTTTGATCCCCTCCCCCCCCTCTCCCATCCCAAATTTTACCTTGCGTATAACTACTCATGTTTTAATTTAGTATGGTATCAATTGATACCTTAATTTCAGATTACATTTGATACCTTCAAGGGTCAGACAACAAGAGAAAAACAGGGGAAAACTTTCAAAATAATTTATTAGGTGTTCTACTCTTTGTTTTAGAGTAGGTATTATCAATTAATTCGCATTTATAATCTTAAGAATGCTCACTCTTCCTCACAGGCACGATACTTCATACTTAAATACCTATAATGACCCAATAAGATTAAGATTGCCCACATTTGAATGAGTTGTTCCAAACATCTTATATCAGATAAAACCAGTAATTTCTTCGAAAATTCGCTCTGGTAGCCATGCTATAGGAATGGTGATTTCTTAAATTTGAGGTGAAAGCAGGAGGTGGGCACTGAACGCGACAGTCACACAGTTCTAACGCCCAGAAATATATTGGAAAATAACGAATCATAATTCCAAAAGTATCCAAAGCTTATAACATTTGAAAAAAAAAACTAGTTATTTCGGATACCTTTTAAGAGTTTCTTACTGCCAAAATGTAACAAGATGTAACAAAAGAACTTTCTGGTGCGATTCCTGTTGCGATAACCAATTTAACAAGTCTATGATAATAATTATAACCTATTATTAGAACCCCATGAATGGCACCAACAGAGCGTTAAAAGCGTTCAATTCCAATTTAATTCATCATTTTCAATAATGTACGATAGGGATGAATAAATGAAATTTCAATCGGTTCATGCAGCACGAACAAACATATTATAAAAACGATTATAATGCACCTAAGTAAATATAACATTACAAATATTGACTGTTGTTAAACTTTATAAATCAACAATGTTGTGCAAATTCAATAAAGAGGAGAATAAGTGACATTTCTAGAACATAGCACTCAGATAAAGTAAACACATATGAATGGATGGACAGCCCTATTGGTCATTATGAATTTAGATTGTTCCGTGAATTTAGGCGGAGTCTTCCCAGGAAGAACCACATTCATACTCAATGTAAATGAATTATTTGGTAAATGGCACTAATATGATAAAAATCAAGTACAGGTTTAGTTAAGGACAAGTTCAAAGCCCAACAGCTTACTGACGATTCCTTCATTTATTGGCGTGGTTATACCAATAAATGCTTAGGAAATGGACAGGTTCAATTCTGACTTCAGCAAGTAGGTGTAGAATAGAATCGTGGAGTGGGTATGATAGGAATCACCGCCGAATTTCCTCCCAGCTCAAAAGAGAGGTTGTAGTGTTTCCTCTTATGTTTTTTACGATTTTCAGATTTCCAATCGTGTGATGTTGCCTACCTATCTGTGTATGCCCTCTGATTTCCCAATACAGAAGAAACTAGAGACAATCCCCACAGAGCTGGTGTAGATTTCATTCAACGAAGAATTTTGGGGGCTACAACAAACAATCCTGGAGTGGGATTCAGAATCACAGCGAAATTCCCTATAAGCTTAGAGCGGACAATAGTTTATCACAGAAATAACCCGTAGTGGTAGAATCCAGAAGATGCCAAAAGCATAAGGGGATTTCGAAAGCCAGAAAAAAATGGTTTCTCCTGATGAAAACTCCTCAGCCGAGCACCTTTTCCTTATCTTAACGCCTACTCATATTTTGTTCCACTTATTGATATAATGTTGAATGAATCAACATATTTCAAAATATTCCAGTATAAGCAAATACGAACAGTGTTAGCCTTGTAACAGCCCACCGGAGCCACTTGATGGAGAGATAAAGGTCTATATATCTCAGAAATCCGTCTATTTTTGGATTCAAGTCCCTTCGGTTAAATAAATCATATTTACCCATGTCGTGTCTGCGTCACTGTTAGGGAATTTAAAAAAAATCTGTTAGGGTGGGGTCCTCTAACGCACGTATATACTGTGCGTCTACGTCACTGTTTGAGGGTTAAATGTGTGAGCATGTTCACAATTACTAATCACCCTGAAATGGGAACTGTAGCAACTGCTTGGTGCAACTGTACGCATACGTCAAACGTACAACGGACGGGTTTTACGATTATTAAAAATGTTAAGAACCTACGCCTACAAAATGCAAGTACGAGAATTATGACAATTTGTTTGAATGGTATATAATATATATTTTGTAGTAGGTATTTAGTACTATAATTACATTTGATTTTTTCCAGTTCATAGGTACTACTTGTACTATTTTAGGATCACGAGGATAATGTCGTTTTTCTCAGGTATTAGCAAATTTTCGAAGAAAAGGAAGCTATTGTTCTTGGTCCAACACATTGCGTACCAAAATCCGTTTAAGACCATCCTGAATTCACTGCCAATAGATACCGAAAATCATATGTTTATATAATATATACCTATATATTATATAGGTATGAGTAATTACAGACGATAACTCTCCATAGAATTGAGATGATAACTTCGAATTTGCACAAACAATCTGTCTTGCCAATCGAACGACTAAGTTCGTACTAAATGTGCAGAATCTGGCCACTCTAAGGGAGGTTTTGAGGAGTTTAAGGGGAAGAAAAATTACCCATAAATTCCAAAAATGAAATAGTCTGACAGGTGACACCTCATTATAACGTTTATTTTTACGCTGAACACGATGGTGAAGTCAAAATTGCGATATCTCATTCCGTTCCCAAACTGGAGCATTCCGAAGATAAAGAAACGTGGTTGTTCCTTGAGATGTTCTTCACGGTTCATCTGCTCTAATATGATAACGGACAGTGATATCGCAATTCTGACTTCACCGTCGTGTTCAACGTTGAAAAATCTATGGACTTTTTGAAGAGTAGCTGGTTTTATGTATAATTTGATGTTTGAACCATCTCATTCGACCATTTTCTGCCGAGCAACACCTCAGCTTATAGATTTTTCAACGCGGAACACGATAGTGAACAACCACGTTTCTTCATCTTCAAGGTGGTTTAGTTTGAGAAAGGAGTACGATACCGCAATTCTGGCATCACCATCGTGTTCAGCGAAAATAAACCAATAAATAAATGTCACTTGCCAGACTGTTTCATTTTGGGAATTTATGGGTAATCTCCCCCCCCCAAACCACCCTTGCATCCTCCACGTCCATGAGTTAGATGAAGTTGGCATATTTTTCATGATTATAGTGGGAGGTAATCATATTTTATAATCAATAGAAACGACATTGAACTGGAAGAACTTTTATTTCCAAGAACACAAGTAACTATTAAGAACTTTGGTAAGTACCTATCGATCTTTAGTCAGAGAGCCCCATACCTGATGCATACCGAATTAACCGAATAGCTTCATACTCAAATACCTATACTCGTAATTACCCAATTCGTTTAAGATTGCCCATATTTTACATAAAACCAGTTATTTCTTGGAAGATAATAGCATAATATTATTATAATAGCATAATATTATTATGCTCTTATAGCCATGCTGCATGACTTGAAGTTCTTAAATTTTAAATGGTTTTTTAAAAATTTTGATTCTTCAAATTTGACCTGTGCCATTTTCTCTGGGAGTTATCGTTTTGTAACTGAGCCTCAATGAGGGCCCCTCGTCAGTACTCACGTGAGCCACCTTCTTTATTGTTCCTTGGGCGAACAATCCGCACCCGCCTTGATTCCGTAAAACCCAGTAAGGCAGATACCATGGAATCCAAAGCTGCCCTGAAACCTCAGAAAGAATGCAGGTACTTCAGTGTCAATGAACCTGTGATGATGCTCCCCTACTCTTCTTCTACACCCCCCTGAGTCAAGGGACGGATAACAAGGAAGCTGGGAGATCTCCATCATGAAATCCATGTTGGTTAGTCAAGTCACAAGCGGCATGTCAGTTGCTGATCAGTCAGGAGCCCCAGAGAGTCAAGGACACCAGGCACCAGCACCGCTCAAAAAAGTGAGCTTCACAGAGCAGCCATCATTGTTGACATAATACCATCCTCTGTCGACCGGATTTCCCTCGCCAGAGAAACCAACGGCTCGATCACTGCAATCCCCTGCTGATAAGACACCAACACGAAGGTCCAATAGACCAAGACAACCTCCTAGGAGATTCACCCATAGTGACTATCCTTAGGGCCTTGCCGTTGCATTCCTTCATATCATAATTACCTACATGAATTACCAAATAAGCCCTGGTCCAAAATTGAGCTGGGAGAACTGTTACATCCTCCACACAGCTAGTGGACACAGTGGGATTTACCGGACATCATCCTGTTATCAATCATAAATAAAGTCAGTTCTGTTCGTATAATGCTCGCGTTAATTGCTCTCCCTTTCTCAGTAGAAAATACAAAAATAGGCTCTTCAAATTTTCAGTTTTTCTTTACCTTTTATAGGTTTTTTTCTAACCCCAATAATGTTTCCTGGTTAGAAAAAAGCCTCCCACCCCATGATTCTGGATGATCAGTCACCAATGGAACCCACACATTGTTAAATGGATGAATCAATATTGGTTTAGTTATAACCATCAGTGTAATTCACCTCTACTCTCTTTACAGACCCCCACCCGCCAACCTGTCCCTCCAAACATCACACTTCGTGATACACCCTACAAGAAATTACTAGGAGTTATTTTCAGAGGAAAGATTGTCGAATACAGGCTTTCAACACAGTCCCACCAAGCAATAAGGACTCGCTTTTTAGCTGATGTATGTTTTAATTCGTGTTTAAAATGAAGCAACTTACTGACATTCGCCAATAGGGATCATAAAATTGACAGCCACAGTCTTGCCTCATTAAACCTTCTAATTGCACAGTTAACAGTAGTTTTTACATTACGTGTACGATCATTACGCTAGTGTAACTTTCTGCTCTTTCATGTCTGTAAACGAAGAAGGCTTCATAAAATTCTTGTAGCTGAAAATAGAGATGTTTGTAGTCAGTAGCATTCTTTAACTGTATAGTTTAACATAATTATAGCAGTACATTACTTTTCTTCCAAGGGTACTACCATAATAAAAACTATAATGCATGTTACCAAGTACTTATGGACTCACATTTCATCGAACCTCTTCTTTTCTGCTCGTCCGAGGGACGGTTTAGTATCTTTGAGAGCTTCAAGGATGTGATCTTGTTTCAGCTTGACACCTTGGTGACGTTCCTGTAAGGAAAAAATACAAAAAATACATAACAAATTGAAAAAGATAGAAAATTATTTTAAAACAGTTGTGTTCCATTTGTAAGTTGTACTTTTAGTTCTAAGCCACGAAAATAGTAGAATTTGAGCCGGATAAGTTTGATTATAATTTAAAATCCTAGGTGTACAGATATGTTGAAAGATACTCATTTCCGACTGTGGATATTCCCACTCGTGTTACTTCAAAATGATAATATGGTGAAAGTAACATGAGTAGTCATTGTCACCGATTCAGTGGATCGGAACGGGAAAGATAAAACGTCCCCAGTATCGGCATCCCTGAACGTCCCCGTAAGGTAGGAACGTCCCTGGGGAAAAGCTCCAAAATAAGCTCACATGTTAAAGGTTCAACAATACCGGTACAATTTGAACAACCATCTCTAAGCTCTGCTCATAAAAGTACTCAGCATTTTATCGTCTCCTCTCTGTTTTTGGGTAAGGGCGTAAGTTTTTTCCTTTTGGTATTGTAGGCCAACTTTCTTAAATTTGTGACATCTCGGAGGGTAAGTTCCGCGGACGGGCGTTGGGGAACCCCATTATGGCAATGTACGTCACTTGCATCAACCACTTCTTTGTCAATCACAGTTAAGAAAGCTGTGCACTTGAAATTTTTCTTGGAACATACCTACCCATCGCTCCGTTCCATCTGCCAACATTTTGCCAACCAATTTGAAAATCGTCACGTACAATAGCATTTCTGCCCTTCCGGCTTCCACCTTGTACAAAGACACTGTCACAAAGACACATGCTTTACTGAAAACTGAGGTTACTTTGTATACCAAACGCGTAGGTACTGTTTGCTCAGGTGTTTGATTGTGAACCCCGTTCGGTTGCGGGGTCGTTCGTACCTTTCGACAACACCGCTCGGGTCTCATTTTCACAGACACGGGGACATTAAATGACGTTTCCCAAGACCCAGGATCTGTGACGCCAGACACACGACTGTGATGCCAACATACCGACACATTCAGCGTCTTGGGTTCAAATCACACGGAAGGAACGTCAAGTTGAGACGAAACATGTGCTTTCCACACGGAAAGGGGCGGTAAATGGACAGGAAAGACTTGTCAGTATACTTTGGGTTGGGGTGGTGGATATGAACAACACTTGTTGAATGACGAAGGGCGCGAAAGGGACTCGTCCCTTTTCTACGTCTCTAGAGACTTCTTGTCATCTGACGCCACTTGCTGATATCACAGGAATCATTTTAAGTACATTTTAACCCAATGAGGTAGGCCAACGTGGCAACAGAGACGAAAGATTGCTACAAATATCTAACTCTAAATCGATTACAAGCAACCCAAAAGCTACAGATTGTGATCATTTGATGACATTCACCAGGCATTACTTTGAAAAGGTAGAACTTAGAAAGGGAGACTTTTAGAGAGTAGATGAGAGGTTCCGGAGACGAATTTAAGGTAAATGAAATCTTGTCAAGAGCCCTTCAGCCTCTCTCCATTTTCAATTTAAAAACAAGGGTCAAAGGTGCCTGGCGTAACCTACACATTTCTTCAGACCCAAAACGGGACTACCATTCAAAATAACCACTTCCGAACGCCGCTTCTTCGGAACACCTTTCTATATATACTCTTTCAAATGAGGTAAATATTCACCAACCGGTCGTTTTTCAAGAAATGAGAAACCTTTAAATTGAATTTTAAGTAATGGGCGTTTGATGGGGTCTGTTTACATTTGGAGAGAGGATTCCGGAGGGAATGAGACCTCCAAACCCCTCGAAGGCAGTCGGAAAATGAATTGTGGGTTCGAAAGAAAAAAAGAGCAGGAAAACGTTGGAAAGGTGGTAAAAAAACGACCAGCGAGGTGTCGGATCGGGACCGATCGTTCCCATTACATCTCAAGGACTCGTTGAAGAGCTCAGGGAAGTTGATCTGTGCAAACGTTTTCGCTCGACCGAAAAAACCACTCTTAATCGCTTCAGAACACTTATTCAGTAGCTAGACTTTCTCTTTACTTTTCCGGGTTATTATTAGGACTCCCCATGGGAGTAGGAACGTTTTTCTTTTAAGGACTTCCATTCCACGATCTTTTCATGTCGGAAGCAAAGGATAAATAAAGGCTTTGCCAGGTTTTCCCTATGGGGAATCAATACCTTTTGTTTTCGGTTCTGTTCGCCTCCTTCAGTCCTCTCTTGAAAACGGTTCCTGCATTTTCCTACGGAATGACAGGCGAGGTTTTTGAGGTTTTAATTAAAACGAGACGTCCGCGAACAGGGATAAATGGAGAAAGGGTTCTGACTTCAAGTCTTAATTGGAATCTATTGTTCATTCCATGATCCGAACGGAAGGGTAGCCCTTGGCGACACTCCCTTCCCATGTTGTGGGTGTTCGATCCCATGTCTTCAATCCATTATCCGGTTCACAGTTTCTCGGTGAAGTCCAACTAATGATGCTTCGACAATAAATTCTGACTGCTCTGAAGTCGCGAACGAATTCATAAACGAAATTTTCCCCCGTTGCCACGCCTATGGATCTCATCATTACGGAATTCTGGCCGCACGAATGAATTACGCTGAGAAATAGCTCGGAGGGACTTGTACCAAAACGGAATTTCGGAATGTAATGAAAATTAAGATTTTTCCCAGTTGCCGTGGTTTGAAAAAAATCCGATTAAAAAAAATTGATTATTGAGGACCTCTAGGAGGGACTTTTTCACAATTTTTGACAATTCGAACATGGCGGTAAATTCGTCAAATTTGTGAAAAAACTGCAAAATTTAATTCTTAACACAACGGTTCGTACAAAGCTGTGGATGGTCTTTAAAAATTCCAAACAAATAAACTCTGACTAAATGTGTTGACTAAACCGTTCCATTCGAATTTTTAGAGACAAGAACTTTTCCACATTTTGCAACTTTAGCACAACGCCAAAGTGCCGCGGACGGCGGATTTTTACGACGGCATTATTGGAGACAAAAATTACCTCATAGGTAATGAGGTAATTAGGGAGTGACGGGGACGTGACGTGCTGGTGATGTGATGGTGACGTGATGGTGATGTTGCGGTGGCGTTGTGGTGATGTTGCGTTGGCGTTGTGGTGATGTCGCGGTGGCGTGGTGGTGATGTGGTTGTGACGTGATGGTAATGGTGATGTTGCAGTTATGTGATGGTGATGTTGCAGTGGCGTGGTGATGTGACGGTGATGTGATAGTGAGGTGACGGTGATGTTGTGGTGGCGTGGTGGTTGTGCCTTGATAGTGACGTGATGGTGATGTTGCAGTTGCGTGGTGATGTGACGGTGGTGTTGTGTTGCCTTATCTTATTCCGTTCTCGAACTAGAGCACTTCGAAGATGAAGAAACGCGGTTGTTACTCTAATCTGATAACGGAATGGGATATCGCAATTCTGACTTCACCGTCGTAGAACACTCGATGTAGGTACTGAACTCACCTTCTTTGAGTGCCTTAAATAAACCGGCAAATTTTAAGTACCTATTGTAAATCATCAAATTTTGAGAGGGGGAGGTAAATTTTTTTCCTATGGTCGATTCCAATGGTTCATTATTGGAGACAAAAATTACCTCATAGGTGACGAGATGGTGATGTGATGGTGACGAGTGATGTTATGGTGATGTGATGGTGATGTGATAGTGACGTGATAGTGATGTGATGGTGATGTGACGGTGATGTGATGTAGCAGTGGTGTTGTGGTGACGTGATTGTAACGTGATAGTGATGTGACGGTATTGTTGCAGTGACGTGGTGGTGATGTTGAGGTAACGTGATGTTGCAGTGACGTGATGGTGACGAGATGGTCACCTGATGGTGATGTAGCGGTGACGTGATGGTGATGTTGTGGTGACGTGATGGTGATAGTCCATTGGTAGGATTGTCGTGGCGGCGCCTTTGATCACGTTTCATTCATCATTTATATAAATAATTTACAGACCACCACTGAGCTTACCGATTTACCGACCTCCCTTCCCCCTTTCGATATTTCATTCCTTCACCTCTGATCATCTGATCGTTTCACTTATTCACCACCGTTCATGTGCGAAATGGGAAAATGACGGATCTCTTAGTGAGTCCAAAATGAGGTAATTGATGGAATATTTTGGGCTCACTAAGAGATCCGTCATTTTCCCATTTCGCACATGAACGGTGGTGAATAAGTGAAACTCGATGAGTATCACCCACCACTAACGCTAACTACCCTCATCAGATATGGTTACATAAGTACCCAAAGTTACTCAACAGTATCGAAACATAATATCAGGTGCTTCAACCTCAGGAGTTTATCGAACTCCTCTCAAACAATAATTAATAATTCAACTCAGAGTTGAAGCGAGGAACAAGCGCGAAGTGTGGGGGACCCGAGGATTATCGCGGTAATTATGCGTGGAAGGAACTCAGTGGGTGTCACAACTGTCGCGTTGTAATCTCCCCCAGTTTCCACACATGGAATATCTAAACCTGATTTCCAATTCGCCTTCTTCCGCTTACCTTCTCGTTAAGACGGGTTGTTCTAATTAGCACAACACTATCGCCCATCGTAATGGTTGAAGATGGAGAGATCATTCCAAAGCTAAAAGGGACTGTAATCGTACTCAATTAGCAGGTAACTACTTTCTATTATTATATTATAGTTATAATATTTATTAAAAATCCACAGTCATGCAGCATGGCTGTAAGAGCGATTTTTTGGCCGAGTTTACTCCACAGTTCACAGATTTTTCAACGCAAAACACAATGGTGAATTCGATAACTCATTTCGTTATCAGATGAGAACAGTTGAACCGTACAGAACATCTCATGTAACAACCTCGTTTCTTCATCTTCTATGTGTTCATGTTTGAGGACGGAATGAGATTTTCGCAATTGTGATTTCACCATCGTGTGCAGCCCTCAAATGCAGGTGCACCTTCAAATGAGGGGTCACCTGTCAGATTATATCATTTTTAGAATTTACGGGTAATCCCCCCCCCCCCCCTCCCAGTTCCTAAGAGTGGCCAGATTCTGCCGATCTAAGAACTTAGCCTTTCGATTGCCGAAGATCTTCTCCCTCGCTACTTCTCTCAGGATCTTTTCCGTTGTGTCAGCATTAGTTGGACATATAGATCAAGTGGACGGGGTTTCTTTTTTTTTGTTCAATAATAACTTTATTGTAATTATATATTACAGTACAGTTTAGCATAATAGGGAGCATTAGAGAGGTTGCCCTCGTAAACATGATGCAAGTTACTGCCCAGTGACAGCCCTTGCTTAATTTATGGGTTAACAAAGAACAATAAGTTATAAGTTAGTTTATATAAATAAGTTATAAGTTAGTTATAAGTGAGTTATAAGTGAGTTATGTACACAATGTGTTAATAAGGTTTAAAGAGTGATTATAGGAACAATAGTATTGGTGCCATTCAAAGGAAGTCCGGATGCCTCTTGCGTTTGAGTCTTCGGTGGTAATTCGTTATGATGGTGGGTCATCGAGCTATGGAGTTGATGGTATGCTATCGGCAGGACATTGGTGACCTCTGGGATGTTCAGGTCCCGATGTATTGCACCGTTATGGTTCTGAGAGCTCGGTTTTGGAACGTTTGCACCCGTTTTATTGTGCTGTTGCATGCTGCACCCCAGATTTGTCCCCCATAGAGCCAAATTGGACGAATGATCGTGAGGTAAATCTGTCGATTCAGGTGGAGTGGAAGATCTGACTGTTCATTAAGTAGGAAATACAGCTGCCTCAGGCGATGCCTTGCACGAGTTAAGACGTTGGTGATGTGTTCATGACATAATCTATAATATCCATAATATTATACTGCCGTGCTAAGATAAAGTCCCCTATCGACCATTTTGGTGTTTTTGGAGTTAGGCACATGGCTGCGTAGATCTCGACGTGGCGCGTCTTTTCTGCCAAGGTAGAATTTCCTATCTCCATTGGAAAGGTTCGGAAAAAGACTTATCCTTATTCCTATCTCCATTTTCCCTCCCTATCTCCTATCTCCCTTCCTCACTTAACTGGTGGTTTTAACTTACGGCGGCAGTATAGTGGACTAAACACACTAATTAAACACACGATTAAACTGGACAACAATACACGCAGGGGCAACAGTAGGAACTGAGTGAACCGGTACCATGGCACCGTTGTCGCGCCGCCTCGTTATCTCGTCCAGACGGGCAAAGTCCAGCCGGTGATAACTAATGTCGGCTGTTTGTATTATCTAGAAATACTAATTATAAAGTGAATTCCGCTCTATTTTGCGTCATGGTAAACTAATAGAAAATATTTTAAAATTGCTGACACATAACGGAAAAGATCCCTTCTCTCATCAGAGGAACAGTTGAGCAGGATAACACAGCTTAGTCAAATATGAGGGTACCTAACTAAAATACGAAGTTGAAGCAGTACGTACTGTAATATGAAGTAGCGCTTCTTCATGTTGATTTCCATCCGAAGAACTTCCAGAAACTGAAACGAATTAAGATCAAGTGTGATTAATTTACCTAGAATTAATTAATGTACCATAGAACCGACAAGTATTCCAATATCCTTTATATAAACGCCGGTCATATTTTAGTCCAATCTTTACACAATCTCAGCTGCAAATGGAGAAATAAATACGGTATATGAACCATCTGTTCAAAGATGGAAAACATTTTGTCTCTCAATCGAAATACATTGATGAAATCCTTGAAAAGATTCAACATGACAATCTGCAACCCTGTAAGTACACCAATAGCCCCTGGTTTCAAAGCCGAAAAATCTCAAGAAAATGGACAGACTACCTACCCTCATCAACAGCTCATTGGTGCTCTAATGTATTTAGCCGTGGCCACTAGACCAGACATAAGTTTTGCTGTCAGTTTTACATAACTGTAATAGTACGTTTGTTACAGTTTATTACGTTTGTTACCAATAGTTACGTTAATTAATATTACATTAATATTACAGTTACGTTTGTTACCAATACAACGATTGTTATGATAAAGTACATTAGCTCGCTCCTAAAAGAGTACTGAGATACCTAACAGGTACCAAAAACTTAGCTCTGACATTTTCAAAAACTGGAAAAGCACTATTTGGTTGTGCTGATGCAAGTTGGGGATCTGCTGAAGATAGAAGATCATATACAAGCTACTGTTTTATCTATAGATAAAAGAAATAATATTTTATCTATAGATAAAAAAAATAATATTTTATCTATAGATAAAACAGTAGCTTGTATATGATCTTCTATCTTCAGCAGATCCCCAACTTGCATCAGCACAACCAAATAGGTAGTGCTTTTCCAGTTTTTGAAAATGTCAGAGCTAAGTTTTTGGAAATCAGTTGTTGCAGGTGCATGGCCTCCTTTGCGGCTTCTGTAAGAGACATATGCACCTGCAACAACTGATTTCCGACATGGGTATTCCACACAAGACTCTTCAAATCTTCAACGATATCACCGCCGCTCACCAAAAATCCAATGATCAGCTCACGTTCAAAGCATAAGAGCATTAAAGTACACTTCATCAGAGAAAAATTGCAAAATGGTGGTATTGAGGTAATCTAAAAGCCCTCAGGTACATTAGAAGCTGATGTATTCACAAAGCCCTTTGCTAGACCCAAATTTGACACGTTCAAGAACGTTCTAGGACTCTCAACAGTATAACGAGTGAGAGGGAGTGTTGGAATGAATTTATAATTGTATTATAACGTCACTCGTATACTTCATTATAACGACACTCGTATGCTACCTAACTAGTGTTTCTTGAACACTTCAGTTCTTCAGTACAACCAACTATGACACGTTGTTATGGTTGACATAATTGACACAATTGTCAATTCGTTCATTAAATAGTTCTGCCTATTATTTTGTCTAATTATACACTCGATCCTAAACCATCACTTACTGATAAGGTCTAGAAGTTTCAATTGTGCAGCTGATAAAAGGCCCTTCAAGTCAGCACCAGAAAAGCCAGGAGTAGCTTGAGCTATGATGGAGAAATCAACGTCGTCATCAAGCTCCAGGTTCGCGCTTAACGCTATTAAAATGTCCCTTCGAGTAGTCTGTAAAAAATAAAAACTTGAATTATGGGCCAGTAGGAAAATCCAATAAAATTGAAAATAAAAAATAAAAAACACCCAAGTGTTCATAAGACCTTGAACTTGCATACGATTGTAACTCTCTTGCACGAGCACAGCTCTCTTCAACCGGTACCAGGTGTTGGATGGGATTCGAGTGAAGTTTGTTGTAAGTGCTGACGAGCGAACCATCTCCCAGAGGTGTTTCTATACTTTATGTTTTTACCGCTAGAGGCGTTTGTTTTGTATGTGCAGTAGTAGTCTGAAAGGTGCAAACGTGCGAGTCAGTGTCATGTAATTCAGTTCGGAGTAGTCAGTCAGTTCAATTTCAGTTGTACTAAATTCATGTTTCAACCTACAAGTAGCCAAGCAGCTACGAGGTTCATGTAACTCATCAATTCAAGAAAATACAGTCCGCTTCAACCGTTTATCGAGTGTCGTATCACAGCTCTTTCCATCACACCAGCGTACCATAACACCAAAATAGAAGCAGTTCCCCTATGAGCGAACACCAGGAGCGTAGCGTGGCTCTGGATATGGGTTCAATACGACCCCCCCCCCCACCCCCTACATACTCGTACATACACACATCCAAACTCTCTCTCTCTAAAAATGAAAAAGTTACTTAGCTAGATCAGATTTAATGTCATCTAGAATGACTCTAGCTTTGGCATTTATAAGATCATAATATTATGATCTTCCAAAGGCTGGTCGTAATATTTCAGGAAATTTAATAACTCGAGGTAATTCCCTCTATTACGAGAAGAGTCAAGCCCCCTAAACGACAGTTGCAGTTTAGCCAAGAAAAGAATGCAGTCAAGTAGCCGATTTATAATTTTTATGTTTTTAACGTTCTCATCATGATTTGCGCGGTTTGTGCACATCCAACAAAAGATTGATACGAGGGCTCTTCCCGAATTTTAATAAAGCAACTGAGAAAACTGTGTAAGAATTGCTACACTGGTGTTTTTTAGCTGCTTTCGGCAAGTTTGTAATACTAGAAATACCACGATTTTCTTCTTTTTTTTAGAAGAAAACAAAATAGACGGGGTTTTGAGCTACAACCTGATTGTTATACACAACAAAAGTCTGAATTGATTTGAGGTCTACGCCACCTGCATTGAAAGCTCTAAACCAAGGGCTTACAGAATGAGACGGAAGATAGCAGCAGTGGGTTTTAACAGAGGGGAAATGAAGAGGGAGAGTTGAGTACTCCACTGCCCCAAGCTGTTGCTGGGTATTGCTTGATTTAATTCAAACTAATAGGGCGATCATTTAGAGTAGGTTAGGAAGCGAAAAGCTTAGGATATTTCGATATTTGATAGTATCGGAGGTAATATATCGACGACGATATTTATCGTATAGCTCAGATTCGATACTTTTTGCAACCGATAGTATCGATAAAAAATATCGATATTTACTGAAATATCGGTTGAAAAAAAAAAACAAATAAAAAACTATGTAAGTAAATAGGTACATAATCCCAACTGTGATGTCAAACTATGTACGAGTATAACTATGAACGTAAATAGGTCCCTAAGCCCAACTGTGATGTCAATTTTCTGGAAATGCGTTTTTGACTATAGTTTTCATACCTACTTAAAACACATTATGTTTAAGTCGGTATTTAAGTTGGTATTTAAGTACTTGTTTACGACACAGACAAATTAAACTTAAATTGTGACACAGACCCCTACACTCACTCTTATCAAAATCGACACAAAGTGTTCCCATCCTTCTTCTTTCCATTTTCCTGTCCAGGCTGACGCTGATGGACAGACACATTTAGTGAAATTTACTCCATGGAACTAGTAGAAAGCTCTACTAGTTCACCCACAACACTAAAACTCAGATTTTTTCATTCGACTCAAAAATTTTGGAAATTTTGATGTATCGGATTAAAAAAAATATCGTCAGAAACTATCGATACCCGATACAAATATAATAATATCGATGGGAAATATCGCTATTTCGATACTATCGACTATCTATGGCCATCCCTAATGAAGTTGACTTGATTACATTGTTCGTGACGTAGTATTGGTTGGCATGAGTACACATTTTACATGCTACAACCACCTGTGAAATAACCTTACAGCAATACTACGCAGCGATATTTGTATAGACGCCCACTCACAGCGCAAAACCAAGGATGGGAAGAAATTAACTGAGGATTACTGGTTTTTCTCTGCCGTAGGGACGCTATGCTCACATCGTGCAAATATTATAGTAATTTACCACAGATTGGGAGACGGAGCCTCCAGCGAGCGTTTTTAACACAACATATTATCAGTCATCTTATTTGTTGGCTGATGAATTAGGTTCGCAAAATAACCATTGTTTCATTGACCAATGGCCGTCAAACTACTTACAGTGTCAGGGAAAGAACAACGCACAGATGTTCCAATCCGACCTGGACGCAGAAGGGCTGGATCAATGAGATCAGGTCTGCTTGTTGCAGCCATCACAAACACTCCAGTCAAGGGTTCGACACCATCCAAGGCAGTCAATAGTTGATTAACTACCCGATCAGTGACACCAGTCTGATCTTTGCCTCTCCTGATACAAGTGAGATAACATCAATCAATGGAGAATCTAAAAGGCTGAATGGAAAATTTTGAATATAAAACAATGAATTTAATACATTCATGAAGCAGACCTACAAATGTCCGGAAACTAGAATAATTATTTAATATGAGCATATCAGAAAGAAAATCACAGCTGTCTAATGCGAGTAACATCTAATAGTATACGTCTAATAATAGTATTCTAGTGAAAAAAATAAGTGACTCGTAAACCAATAATCTGGAGGATCATGATCAGATACCTGGGTGCTAAGCTCTCAAATTCGTCGAAGAAAAGGAGGCAAGGCTTGGCTGACTGGGCTCTGTGGGCAAATAAAGGTGGTTTTCAATTATTTCATATAATATCGTGTCAAAAGTGAATTAGTTTCAGAAGTTTGAGTGACATTGCTTACTTTTCAAAAATCTTTCTGACGCCTTCTTCACTTTGTCCAATGTATTTAGACATCAGCTCTGGGCCCTACCATTGAACAAACCAATATAAGTATACCAATAAATTCGAAGAAATGTGTAAGTCAGGAGTTCCAGCAGTTGATGCAATGATGGGTTACAAAGATACATACGAAGTAGAAGTAAAGTGAGAGTTGTGTGGAAAATGTTTCTAACGTAGATACTTAGAGGGCAGTTTTTGGTTAATTTCTAGATCCAAGTATAAATTGAAGGATGCCTACTGCAATGACGTTGATTCTGGGGACATCCAACTGTTGCGTACTGTTGTAATCCATCAGTACATTGACCGTTACATGTGATTTTTTTCTAAAAATTACGAAGATACTCACTTTGACAGTGATGAAATTCAATGAGCTTTCAAATGCCGCCGCTCTAGCTAAAATGGTTTTTCCTGTACCAGGAGCGCCGTATACCAGAATACCCGTTTGGGCTTTCAGTGGGCACTGGTTTAATATGTGAGGGTACTGAAATCATCAGGAATAAAAATCATGGAAATGTATTAAATTAAT
This sequence comes from Stenodema calcarata, assembly GCA_963920205.1. Taxonomy (NCBI): domain Eukaryota; kingdom Metazoa; phylum Arthropoda; class Insecta; order Hemiptera; family Miridae; genus Stenodema; species Stenodema calcarata. The sequence goes on from OY986049.1 coordinate 8,745,414, forward strand.
CGAGATAGTTTGCACGCCACTTTTCCCAGGAATGCATTTTTGTTTCAGAGTGAGCCACTCAGATACGTGAACTACACTTGAAGAATGAATAGTATATCGACGGAGAAGACGAGAACCATCGTATCGCCAAAATCCCAACTTTTCTGGAGAGCAAAAAAACTGTTTTTTGATCGATATCGATGGCGTCACATGATAACCTCGTATCTTGATTTTTGACGATTTTTAGTTTTTTGCATGTATGGGAAGAAAACCTCGTATCTCATCGGCCTGTGGTTCAAATTTGAACGGAAAATGAATTTTCTGCCCTGTAGAGGACGATATGAGAACCTCGCTTTTTATCTAGTATGCAGAGGCTGCTATCAGTTTTTTGCCTCTCCTGTAAAATTTGGTTTTTTGAGATACGAGGTTATCATGTGACGCCATCGATATGACGCCTCGGGGAACTAGGCGACTCTTCACTTCGTCGGTCCCACTGCAAAAGTGGCTAACTGATTTTCACCAATTTTTCAGGAGGAGCAAATGCTAAATCAAACGATAGATGTAACTCTACCTCATCATCCAAATTTAATAAAACCAATGAACCATTGTGAACCAGTTTTTTGCTCCTCCTGAAAAATTGGTGAAAATCAGTTAGCCACTATTGCAATCGACTTGATTTTCACGCTTACAACTCACTTATTCACCACTGCAAGTACTAAAATCGGTGGCGTTGCTTACAGTAGGTAGGTAGCAATCAAAAACTCATTTTCGCAAAATTTGGAGATACGAGGATTCTCGTCTTCACCGTCGATATGAGTTCGTATTTATAAATGAAACGTTTGACACATCTAAGATTTTATATACACAGATACTCTATATAAAGCCCAAGTCTTAAAAACCTCAAGATTTGTGTATTGATGCATTTTTCACATATACGTCTGATATGTATACATGGGAGATATCTACGTAAAATCTCCATTGCCAGAATAATAAACTCAACGAAAATTACCAATGTTGGCCAAATGATGACCTCGGTGATCTTGGCCTTTGCTTCCTCGAGCCCGCCAACAGTCGCCCAGCTGTATTTTTTCTCTTTGAGCAGATCAATGCCCTCCAAATACGAGGGTTTAGTGCAATCAATGGCGACATTCATGTCATCATTAGTTATACGCAAGTCAATTCGTTCTCGAACTGAAACATGGGAATAAAACATAACTCTTTTGCACAAGTTTGCCTTTTTTTGTTGGTTAATTTTTTCGATAATGAAGCATTGGAATTACCCAAGAAGAGATTACCCTTCCTCAAAACACACCACACCACACTAGTACATGAAGACATCCCTTCGCTTGTACATATGCATTACGAAAGAATCAGGCATACCTATCGCCTAGGCAAGGTTGGCTCAAAATGGAAATGACAAACACAACGACCAGTTTCTTGGCAGCTGTAAGAATTATCTCAACTATAATAACTGAACCAATAAGAATTGAAGGTGCAGAGGTTAGGAGCAAGCTGGCCGGGTGATATTTGGGAGTCATGCTGGACACTAAGTCACTTTCTGGAGCCAGATCAGGCAAACCGCAGACAGGGCTGCACAGAGGACCTCTGCTCTGAGTCGCCTAATGAGAAATACGTTGTAAACGGCGGGCTGATGATGTCGTTGGTACATTCGATTGTGCTGCATGGAGCAGAGGTTTGGGCAGATGCTCGGAGCGTTGCATACTACAGGTAGCGCATGATAGCTGCCCAGCGTAAAAGAGCACTGCGGATTGCATGCGCTTGCAGGACAGTATCAGAACCAGCAATACTTGTCCTGGCTAGTGTGGTACCCATACAGCTGCTGGCTGCAGAGACCCCGGAAATGTGGACAGGTGAGTTGAGAGGGAGATGGACTGCCCGGTTGGTTCCTGACATCCAGGTGTGGATGCAAAGGGGACATGGAGAAGTGAACTATCTCCTGACTCAGTTCTTATACGTACATGGACTTTTCTACGCCAACTTGTACGGAATGGGAAAGGTGGATACCCCACCTAGCTTCACGTGCCGGGGTGTGGAGAATGATTCGCTCCACACGTTCTTTGGATGCGCGACATGGGCAGAGGAAAGGAGCTGGCTCAAAGAAGCACTGGGCATCACGTCTCGCAATACGTCACCAGAACTTAGTTGCCAAGATGCTGCAGAGTGAACAGAATTGGACGCTCATATCAGAATATGTGGAGAAGGTGCTCAGGGCAAAGATGCTCCTTGAACGGGAGCGGCAACGAACGGGAGGCGCGGATCGACAAAGGGAAGGAGAATAAAGAGGACTCCCGAGGACTCCGCCCGAAGTAATGGATTTTAGTGAGGTTGGAGTCCCCCCCCCCTCTCCACAAGGGGAAAAGCCTCAAAAAGTAAAGAAAAGTAAGTTGAGTCCCACATAACCTGGAGGTGCGGTCGTCTCCAGGTATCTCACGAGATCCTAATGCCACCTACAGATCATAAAGATTTCCTCACCGGCCTACGAAAAAAGGTCTGTAATAACTGAAATACCACAGGAAGTTCAGCGGTGGTTAGAATATCGAAGACAAGCGCAAGACAGAAAACAAGCCTCTACTCCCCACAACATGAGATAGTGTACCTTTTCGTTGCCAAGCCTCGAAAAGGGCTGTTTTGATCAGTTTCACAAGATCAACCATTAAGAAGCCTTCTGTCATGTTCGCAAATCTGTCCAATTCCAAATCATCTATGATGGAGGCAGGGGCTTTACTAGATATCAGTTTTTCCAATATTCCCTTCCTGGACTCCTACAAAAACAAAATTTCATAGATAATTACAATGATAGATGACTCATAGTCAATATGAACATGATATAATAAGCCATCACATTTAATAATCACCTTGTTATGTTCAGGCATCTGGACGTTTGAGGTGAATAACGATTTTCCTTGTGTCCTATAAATTCTAGGATGAACGTTATTAACAGAGACTGCAGTGCCTACGAATGAGATGGAATTCAATCGTTGACACTCTTCTAAAACCTCAGCTAATTTATGAGCTATTCTGAAATAAAAATGAACAACGATTATTTATACTTGGTCTCAACCTCATTGCTGAATAAAATTCCAAACAGTATTAGGAATTTATAACGACTAGACTATCAGAAATAGTTTATTAGAGGTACCGATGTATTACCTGTTAACAAACAGTGTGGCTTCTGTACCAACATGATCAACGTGAGGAAGACTAGCAATGGCATCGATATTTTCCAACAAAATTACAGATGGTTGATGATCAACGGCTTCTTTTAAAGAGTCGTTCATTTCCCTGACAACAACTTCAATACGTTTCCCTGAAATCACAAAATATACACACCAATTACACAAATGCCTGAAATATGAATGAGTAGACTAACGACATGGGCTACTGGTGGGTATAGCTTTAGGAGTAAGTTGGAAAATCAGGCTTCTGTACAATATAATACCTATACTGTACAGAAGCCTGGTTTTCCACGATATTATCGTGACATTGTGTCGTCTGGTAGCAAAACCGGCCATCTCCATAACAGAACATTTTTCAGGGGAGTCGATTTACTGTCACACCTAGGGATATTGTGATACGATCCAAATCTAATTGCATCTGTTTGCCGACACCGAAAAAGCGTTCGTTAAAGTTTCGCACCCTGGACTGCTGTATAAGCTTAAAACCGCTCTTCCAGACACGCATTACCGAGTTACGCGGGACGATCAAAAAGTAAGAATACAAGACGATTTGCGCAGCAGAAAAATTTTTGATTTCAAATGTGGCACACCTGCGTTAAGGGCGGGGTCAATCTGAACAAAACAAGAGGGCCCGCGTGTAAGTACGACCGTTAGTTTGCTTTTGAGAGCATTTGAAATATGCGCTTCCGTGTACGTTCCCGCCACCTCCGACCCCTCGCCGGCCCGATGCTGTGTGCGCAAAGTGGTTCGTTTTCTTATTGCTAAGCGAGAACACTTAGAGCTACCGGGTGGATTTAGAGATGACCGCTTTTAAAAACCACTGGCGATTGGATGTGGCCGATTTTGCAGCACATTGGAGTTTTCTAACCTCCGAAAAGCACGGATTTGACCGGTTTTGTTATGGTTTCTCGTTGCGAATGGATAGGAACGTTGGTAAAGAGAATGTTAGTAAAGCACATTTGAGGAGCTTGTTTCCAAAAGACACGAAATACCATTTTTGCGAAAATGGACTGATTACCTTCCCGGGGGTTTTGGGACCGAGTTCTACACAAAAATGCAATCAGATTGGAGCTAAAAGTACTGTATCCCCTTGGAAACGAGGATGAAAATTCAATTTTGTTTCAAAAGGTACTATACTATATCCACCAAGAAGGATAACTTACATCTGTTTTGGTTACAAACCCATCTGGGGTACCCGAATACAATGGATTCCGGGACACATCAACGTGAGGGGAAATGATATGGCTGACAATGCGACAAAATATGGAACGATTCTGCGGGAACACGACTCTCACACTCCCCTTCCCCTCCCAGACGCCCTAAAGCTCACTAACAGAGCTACACTTCCAGAGTGGCAAAGGTGGTACGACCAGGAATCACTGAGTAAGGGATATCACCATTATTTAATACAGCCCCACATCAGCCCCAAACCATGGTTTTCTGGCCTTCGCTTGGACCGAAAGGACATTGTCCGGATGGTGAGATCAAGAACCAATCACGGTAAAGTCAAACGCAGTCTGCACATGGTCGGAGTATCAGAGTCACCAAATTGTGTCCATTGTAATGTCGAGGAGGATATGGTCCACAGGGTAATGGATTGCTATTTCTATGAGGAGGAAAGAGGTGTATGGGGACAGGTGCTACAGGACCGGGATTGTGTGCATTGTTGAAAGTTGTCAATATAAGAAAAATTAGAGAAATATTGAACTTTATGAACCGTGGAGGCATACATGTGTGAGTGTACATAAAAGACATGTAAATTTAACAGATAATAATAAAAAAAAATATGTAAAACTAAACAAAATTGTGATCGCAATATGTGTAACAAACGCAAGGTCAATAAAAAAAGAAGGGAAAATTTGAACCATAGTGGATTTTTAATGGCCTTTGATTCTCGAATTCCCCAGGGGCAGGTTGTTATTAGATAACAGTTGGGAAACATATATATAGTAAAATGGAGTTTAAAAAAGATATATCTACATAACAAAGGAAATTAGCGACAAGATGAAGGATTTTTCAACGTGAAGATGTAAATGAATGCAAAATGAAGGAGCGGAATTCCAGAGGCTTATTAAAACCCGATCACCTAGCCAGCCAGCCCTCTGACGTCATAGGCTCTTACGGCATAGGCTGTGACGTACTAGTTGCCCACCTGCCAGCCGTCTGACGCTCGTGCGTCAGAGGCTCTGACGTAGTAGTTGGCCTCCTGCCAGCCCCCTGACGTCATAAGCTCTTACGGCATAGGCGGTGACGTACTAGTTGCCCTCCTGCCAGCCGTCTGACTCCATACGCTCGTGCGTCATAGGCTCTGACGTACTAGTTGGCCTCCTGCCAGCCCCCTGACGTCATCGGCTCTTACGGCATAGGCTGTGACGTACTAGTTGCCCTCCTGCCAGTCGTCTGACGTCATACGCTCGTGCGTCATAGGCTCTGACGTAGTGGCCCGCCTGTCGCTTGTGTTCTGACGTGATCTGAGGGAAAGGGTGCATCAAGGAAACCAATTTTTTCCGTTTCAGTTTATGTGCCAAAGCAAAGACATGAAAATGTCAAAAGAATGTCAGCTCCATCCTGTTGTTGATACAGTCGAGAATTAAATGCTTGCATACGAGTCTGCAACACATTGGGACATTTTATGTCTTTAAAGAAGTGATTCAAGAACCTTCGAACAATGCTACATCACCTACCCCAGTAGCGTAGTTGTTATACTTAATTGTATGGTTCATCATAAATAATTTATATAATTATTATGACAATAAACCTAATATTTTGATGATTATCTGCGCTACGCGCTACCACATGAATTATCGAAAAAATGTTACATAGCACCTTCTTCCACTCGTGTCTTCAATTATTATGAAGCTTGCATTCGTATAGACAATATAAATTATTGAGAATGATCACCTGTGTGTAAACAATTATTTAAACAATCACGCTCATACCGCAGCTTGTCGGCCACGCACTCCGCAGTGGTTAACGTAATATGGTTAGGTAAATCGAGAGCTATCCAACGAGTGGTGAACGATTTTTGTACGATGATAACTGGCGAAGATAAAGTTCCGTAGCAACGAATCGGTTGTAAGCGAAAATCATCAGAAATTTTCGTGACGATTTCGTGTAACGTTTTTCGAGTTATGTGCCAGAGTAAAGACATAAAATGTCAAATAAATAAATAAATAAAAAATAAAAAAGTGGGCAGTGTCCAGAAACGTGTACGAATTGAAAGCAAAACTATTTTTCTGTAGTAAAAGTGCGGGATGGAGGAGGAGGAGGGCGGCAGCTGCCTACAACTGCCTGGGAATGTCGACGATCTCATTGGAGATTCGTGGGAGTCACCTAAGGAAAAGCCGCGATGCAAGGCTCGGAAAATAGGTAGGTATTTCTAAAGAAAACTGGGCCAAGAATGAAAAGAAAATGAAAACAGTTGATGAAACAATAATTGTTTCGATTATTGAACCATGCCAGCAAGTCAATAAGCCACGAGCTTCTGCCACCTGATTAACCCACTAACACTGACATTTTTGCTTTCCGTGACAAGTTTTTGAGCATTTCAACGGCGATTGATCAAAGGAAGTTCATTCAACGAAACATTTGTGTCCAACTTTCAGAGACATATCGAGTGTTAGACGATTCAAGAAAGAGAATGAGTAAGGCGTCTTCCACATCATTCTTCGTCCAGACCCCGACCAAGCGAGTGCAAGTTTGCAAGAAAGCATTTCTAAAGATTCTCGGAGTAGGTAGAAGGAAAATCGGAAACGCTGCTATTCAATTTTGATACTCGATGAGCAAACGGTTGGAAGGGGGTGCACGACTAAATGAGTTGAAACGCGCTCGCGAAGAAACAATTTTTACTTTTATTATTTTTCACTAACCTATTTTGCGCTCAAGTTGCTATTTCTTCTGTTAGCTACGTTTTTTTTCCATTTTTGGCTGGTCATGTAGGAAGAAGAAGAAGAAGAAGAAAAAAGTTTATTGGTCATTTCAAATCGACAGAATGATACATGGAAGTAGAAACAAAATAAACAATACGGCATTGGTAATCCGTCTGCCGGGAGTTAGAGCAACAAGGTAAAATAAAAGAATGAAAATTATAAACACAACTATTGCCACTTAAGTATTTATACTTATAAGTTGAAACGTTGGAGAGTATAATAATTTATACTATAAATTATTACGCACAGCGTGAAAACTAATAACAAAATCAGAAATTAAATTCGCCAACAAGGAACGACCTATAGCGCCACGCTGAATCGGTGAGCTGGCCAAAATCGGACTCCAGTTACAGTTAAGATATGTTGGCACTAAATTAATTATTGAACCTTTGGACACAAATCGAACCACCAAGGTCCCCTCAATATCCACTATATTCACATGTCTGAGCCCCCTCCTAACTGCAATTAATATTCCAACACTTACTCGACCATGGGTACTTCTCAGCTCTAATCCAATACACATCAAAATCCAGAAAATAATTACAATACTTGACTCTACTGACTCTACTACATGCATTTCAACTATAATTATAATATAATATTTTTTGATGATATTAATAAATGAATTATCATTCTTTTTACTATTTAGTCCACCTACATTATAAATTAGAAAATTAATATATGAATCCTCCGCAGTGTCAATCGGTGCCATGTGTATCTGATCAGACCTCCTCATCTCACATACTCATAGCCGCTCCGCCTTCAGCTCGTCCTTCAGATAGCAACTTCTGAATCACTGCCGACAAATCAACTCCAGCCACATTTTTAATATTCACGGAATTATCATTAGAGTAAAGGCCTATCATTTCATCCCACAAGTATGCTTTATTTTCGACGACCAGTTTGTCTGTTCTGACGTGGCAAACTGTTCCAGGCTTGAATTTACGTATCTCTGCTCGGATACGCAATAGTTTTGAACGTTTTTTACGCATAGTCTGAGGGAAATCCTGTGAAATACAGTAGTCCGTCCCATTCAGAACAGTGGACTTACCTATTATGGCCCATTTATCTCTAGACCTCTGCAAGGTCACTAATAAAAGGTCTCTTCCCGCACTCTTAGAAGTACTGATACGTCTTACAAACTCTACGTCAATTCTCTCCGAAATTCCGAGGACTTCCGTGAAAAACTTGTGAACTATATCGAAAAGGATGTCATCTTTCCGGATGCGTAGACCTCTTATCACGAGGTTATTCTTCCTTGAATTAAATTCTAAAAACTCAATTCGACGGTCTCTCTCTGCCGCGGACACTTTTAATGTAGCGATTTCGTCGCGAAGTAGCTTATTCTCATCGCGCAATGCCTGAACATCTGTGTGCAATGCTTGGAATTCATTTTTAGTCGGCAGATTATCAATTTTTTCATCAATTTTTTTCATGAATTCCCATAGTTTTTGATCGTCCCCACCCATCTTATTAGCTCTTTTTACCCTTTCCGAATTTGACGATTCAGGAGAGCTTCTTGGTCGTTTCGGTGTCGCGCTATTCTTAGGAGTACTGTTATTTTTCGCCAAATATTTTCCAATATTCTGTTGCATTAAATTGGCAACGAGAGTCTACGCAGAAATTGCACGGAAGAACGGTCAACCAACCTTTGGTGACCTGATTAGACCGGTGAAAGGTGGGGAGATCACCGTAGCAATCCGACCTTGAATCTTCTTAGAACCGGAGCAGAGGGGAAACCGTGCGATCGTAGTGGGAGAGCTCTTATCTCGGATTCGCCTTTACGAAGCGGCCGCCCGATTCTCGGAAAAAAACACGAATGGAACAACCAAATTGCTCAGCATAGACATACACGCAATATCACAACTTGATACTACGTGTGGGCCGAACTTGGTGCTAGATCTGCTACCGTGCAAAAACTTATCTCGAAATACCGACAATAAACCACATAACTTTGCAGTTGAATCGGAGATTAACACAAGACTTGTTGACACTACGGGCTCCGGGGTCATGTAGGTTAAGACATAATATATTAGGTTCTGAGATTAGGCCTTTGATAGGTATTAACTGGAGGAAAAGATTTGATTCCAAGTTACATCCACTTTGTTTGGTTTCAAAAAGTACTAACCGCCATGGTTGATTCCAAAAATCTTGAAATTTCAAAGCTCCGCCTACATTAATTGACGTTTTGAAAAAACGTGCATCTTTTCCCTTATTTTTAATATTAAAATTTAGACAAAGTTTGTGACATGGGGGCAAGTTTTCAGCTTGTAATAGTTTTCCATGAATTCCTCGCATATGACCACAACGAATATAGTACCTTTTGGAAACAAGCTCCTCAATTAAAACGGCGATTTTCCGAAAATTGACGATCTGGCCGGTTTTGCAACCAGACGACACAATTATCTGTTGAAAACATGTAAGAAACCTGGAGGGTATTAATTAACTGGCAATTGGGGCAGACTTATCTTGTTCGAGCTCGAATGTTGTTCAGTGATTCTATTCAAGGCTTTCAACCTCAATTGAATATTTTTAGGTTCCTAACGTATACTTAGTTAGATCGATCCACCGGGGGAAGACGCTTCGAATGGTATGTATTTTGTCCAAAAGTGACGATGTGGGATGTTGCTGTGAGACCCTCGAAATGCAAATTTGCGAGTTGAAACGTGAAAAAAAAGGGTAAACAATCATGGAAAATCTTCGGAATATAAAAATGTCAAGATAGTAAAGTAACCACTCAAAACATGTTCTCAATTGATCCAACAAAATTATCCAGAATTTTTTCAAGTCGCTAGTGGTTGATGGAGAATGTGGCTAGACTTCCCTAGAAACAGTAGTCATAAGCCGCTTCTCTCTAAAAGAAGAAAATAATTTAACGACATTTTCAGCAATATTTGGGACCCAAAACTCCAAATGCGTTTCCCAACATTTAGGATTTTTGACTTGTCACACTCCTATTCTTGAGGTGAGATTTGTTGAGTGGTACGTAAATAAACTAGGAGCCCGTGATACTCGTTCGAAGAGCGGTTTGGACGATAACATTAGTAATAACACACCACACACCAGCCTATGGTGTACTAACTCAACATGAAATTCAACACAACTCATGAGCTCCAATTTACCCCTTTCACCCTGAGCATAGACGTAGTTCCTGCAAATCAAGATTAAAAGAACAGGGAGGAGGTAGGTTTCCAGAATTTAGAAATTGACTTTGAAACGAGATTTTTGTCATTTGCTTAGACACAACGAGGTTACCTGTTACTACCTTTCAACTTCAAGCAGTCAATTTTCACTGGATGAAAATGGAAAGGGATTTGGGAGAGTCTATCCAACAAACATGTAGTCAGTTCCGTCTTTCCGCTACCACTTCTTCCTACAACAATTAAACTAATTAATTCAGTGAAATAAAACTAATATTGCTCAACAGTGGTAAAACACCTAGCAATGGTAATATCTAGTAATATTGGAACCATATACTAATACCGGTAATCAGCAAGTTGGCTTGTAAATGTGCATTGGGACCATCGGTACGTGCGAGTTTATCTACTACTTTCAACTTGTCAGTCTTGATGTAAGATCCCCATCTGCAATGAAAAAAATCAACAATAATTATTATTATAGCCCTCTACAAGTATGCACCAGATTAACCTTCGTCCGCTCGCGCTAGCGGCAGACTGCGGCGTTGTTGAATAGAGAACGACAGTGAGTCAGAGAATAACTTTTGATGGTCAAAAATCGAAAATTGGTGTAAAAATACATGTAAAACGAGAAAATTTTTGTTCAACTACCAGATCGCACTGAAGAATGGAGAATTTGGACTTTTCCCGCTCAACGTGGTCGGACAGGGTTGTAGTTGATACAGCGGCTGATAGGGGCGGGCAAGGGAGCCAATCAGAGAGCGGTTTACGAAGCCGGTCTAGTATTGCTCTCTGATTGGCCTGGGAGGTAGATGACGTACATTGCTTCCCTCTTCCCCCTCAATACGGCTACAAACCTCTCCAGAAAAATAAGTACGTCCTTAATAATTCTGAAGGTGAGTAAGGAAAAAAATTTAAAAACCCATCACTGTCATTCCCTATTATCTCCTGAGCTGGCTGGTTGGCTTGAAACGGGCATGTATTCTCTAGTTGAGAGCTGTTCAGCAAGATGACAGTGTAGGTATCACGTCGCTCACCCGTGGGATCCGCAGAAGCCCTCAGAACGTCAACAAGTTTAAAAATCGCGGCAAATCGCCTCAGGCTTCGCCAGCAAAATGTAAGTAAATTTTCACTATTTCCAGCATTTGTATAGTAGTACTCAGTAGGTATTATATTTTAAACTACCAATAAGTTTTGATGCGTCTGCGGGGGCTGTTTCTGTATTTTCCGTCTCATAACTAGTTTACATTTCTGTGTTTTCCTTTTGGAAGATCTTATCTGTCGCAGAACTAACCAAGAGTTACGATTAGTTTTGATTAGGGATCGATATCGAAATTCAGAGGATATGATTCGAATCCTTGGTGAATTAGGGAGGGAAAAAGAAGAAGAAAGGGAACAAATTGCCTTCGAAATGGAAGACATTGATGATCCTCCATGATTATGAATAGATGTTGACAAATCAACGCATTATTATACTAGTCAAGATTTTTCGACAGTCTTTTTATCGATAAATAATGCATTGGTTTTGTCACCATCTATTCATATAATAGTCCCGACGGAGAAAAAAACGACCGAATATCACCCACATAAACTTTTTTGTGCTCTATGAATAGGAACTTGCCTGTCTATTGGTATTAAAGTTTTTTGATGCTCAAAACTCTTTGTTTCACATGTATAGCAATAGTCCACCCACCCCAGTTCGATACTATCGTGCTGGTTTGTATAGAGAATAATCATTTAGGGATCTGCGGTAGTTTGCCGCACGGCGAGCGCAAGTGTGACTCTAAGGGGCGCAAGCGGATGAAGGTTAATTATGACTTCTTGTAAAATAAATTGGTACCCCTCGTTGAGGTTGTTAACTCAAAGCTTTTTGATTTCTTACATGTTTGCTTTGTCAGGTACCACATTTCGAGATGGATTGGTGATTCCTTCCGAATGGAATTCATTGCAACTGAATGAAACATCCCGAAGAGTGGCTATGGAAAAGAAACTGTAAACTATGCTGAGGGGTCTGAGAGTCAATCGAACTTTCCTGCCGCTCTTCAACGTAATTTCTCCTTTGTTGTTCAGTAAAACACAAGCATAGGACAAGGCATAATCCATCAGAGAGACTCTGACTTCCATGATGAGCGATTGCTGTTCTTCCTCTGAATTCTGTGAACAGAAAATAAAATATAAGTGAGTCAAACGTGGATTTTGCAAATATACCATTCTGAGGAGAGCTTTCTCAAAGCAGCCGTTTTCATAGTAATGAAATAGTCAACGTGAAAGTTATACATTCAAAATTTGGCAAAATAAATTCTTTTTTTGGCGATTTGAATGAATAGTTTGTGGCTCTCATCCTAAACAGCACACTGAAAGAATAAAAACCCCTTCAATTTTTGGATGTTATCATGATAGAAGAAAATGAGTGGTATGACACTGAACCAAAATTTAGTTCAGTTTTGATAAATATTTAATATTTATTAGACTGTGTGTATCAAGAACCTGTTTTAGAAGAACTATCAAATTGAAGGATTAGAATAAGCCTCTTGAGGACATCACTGGGTACGTTTGGTAGTGTTGGTCACCCTGCTGACACAAACTAATAGGGATATTCCTTCCTCACCTGACTCTCTTCTCAATGAGAAACGTGAGCGTAACAGTGACATACAATTTATGTCACTGATTTGCTTTTGAGGGTCTGAAACACATTTGTATGTTCTGCCGAATTAGCAGATTAGCGACAACTCCGTCGCAATGGAGGTATTTAGGGATTTATTTAAACAACGTCATCAATGGTCTTTTCTCTCTTTCTTAAATACCATAGGACCATAACTGACATGGAACAAGCACTTGGAATACTCTCTTGCAAGAGGAACCAGAGCACTATGGACTTGCCATAGGATGCTCAGCAAAACATGGGAGCTTACCCCCAGAATAACATTTTGGGCATATAAAGCTATTGTCAGGCTCATGCTCACATATGGATCCGTCGTAGGGTGGCCAAAGACGAGCCAGGCTACTGCACAACTCGGGTTTACCAAACTTCAGAGGCAAGCATGCGTTGGCATTACAGGGGCTATGAATACAACTATCACAGCAGCACTAGAGGTTCTTTTAGACCTCACTCCTCTGCATATTTATATTCAAAGGACAGCCCATCAGGATGCTGCAAGTGGGGAGGATCAAATTCCCCATTCGTAAAGGTAGTCACGTGGAAATACTGGACAAAATAAAAACAGAACCAGTGACTATGTCAGTACCCGACTCAATGTTGGAACAGATGAACTTTGACCTACCCTTCAGGGTGATCATTAATGATCGTGAATGCTGGAAGAAAGGAGTATCTCAATTTGAACCAGGTTCACTTGTGTGGTACACGGATGGATATGTGATGGGTGGGCTTGGGTATAAGGGACCCAAACTTCAGTTTGGATAAGCCCTTGGGTCCTGCGGCCACCATCTATCAGGCAGAAACCCATGCCATAGAAATATGTGCACAAGAGATTGCCAGGAAACGACTCAAAGTTTCAAGAATTTACATTCTGTCTGACAGCCAGGCTGCTTTGAAGGCAGTTTCTGCCTTTTTGATTACTTCAAAGCTGACCTGGAGTTGCATGCATTATCTCAAAGCCGCTGCCCAGGGCAACAAGATGACCTTGCTCTGGGTATCTGGGCATGAGGGAATTGAGAGCAATGACGAAGCTGACCGCCTTGCCAGCCAAAAAGGGATCAGATTCCTACTCAATCAGTCCTGAACCCCAGCCGGGGTTCACTTAGAGTTATATAACTCAACAAATGATTAATAACAATTTCCAAGAAACGTTCTAATGCACTCCTGTCCCTGAGGCGCAAAGACCTCAAGTACAATACCTCGCAGGTCTCGTCACTGGCCATTGCCCTTTAAGGTATCACCTTCACAAAATGGGTAAGGTCAGGACAGTCGAATTCCGCCTCTGCCGCGAGGAGGTGGAAACGGCAGGGCATAATATATTATACTTTGCAAGTGCCCCGCTGTTGCATCACCAAAATTCCGGCATTTCGGAAAGGGTGTCTTAACACCTGCCGATATTGCTAAGGAGATGCCTGAAAACCTCCTTCACTTTGTGAAAGAGGAGGCCATTAGGAAGGTTCTAAACTAAGTTGGGGGATTAAGTCACAATAGATCTCTTGGTCTCAGTGACGAGGGGTTTCAATGGTCTTTACTCTGAATATTTTCTGTCATGAGTCGTTTTCAACCAAAATGTTTTTCGGTATCCAAGTAACTTTCTGTCAAACCTTTGTACATTGATGCTTATACGTAAACCATGAACCAGGGGGGAAATCATCTTCACTCGTTTCAGAGAGGGAGAAAGCAATTGACAATTTGAAGCAAATGCAATAATTCAAACACTCACTTGAAAACTGAAAAGAGGGGAGATGAGCATGGCACTGATTTCCTCTTTGTAAGCAGCATCTTTCAATGCTACTAATTCAACTTTGGCACCGAGTTTTACGTTCAGGTAACTGGCCACATTTTCTGATATAAACAGCCCAGTCCATCTTGAATTTCTGGAAGACCCATTTTCTATGTAGAACAACTGCACGTAAGCTTCCACGGGCTGGTTGTTGTCGTTGATTTTCAACAATTTCCAGATGTGGCAAGAGTCGGGAGAGTACTGTTTTGATTTGAACGCGTACACTGCGTATGGAGGGATTCGATTGAGCTTGAAGTGTAGTTTGATCGACTCATCGATCGGGATGCATCGAAACTGAACCGTCCTTGGGGAATTTTCTCGGTCCCCTTTACAGTATTTTCTGGAAAAAGAGAAAAAAAAGACAGCAGGTGTGATGTAGATTTGTCAAATAAGAAAGAATTATGGAAGGGTAGCAATACAAGTGTAGGAAACTCATTATACCCCCAAAAAAGTATGGATGGATTACTACTATATTCCTATAAAACTCTTCAAGATCGCCGCGTGTGGGGAAACGCGAGAGCGCGACGCTTCCCACGGAGAACGATGACTCTCGAATAATTTCCCCCGTCAAGAAAATCGTCTCTGATTGAGCCTTCTGCGCAAGACCGTTCAATTTCTGTGGCTCATCAAAACCCATAGAGCGTGCATTTTTCAAGCATTCTACTCCGATCCGAGGCACGCTCTATCCCTGCTGGAGCTCGAGGACAGGAAGAATCTGCCCAGGAGACCGATCAACCTCCGGGACTAGACACCAGCAGCATTCATGTACAGCTACCTGGTTCAGCTGACGGCCTAGTCAACCGATCTTCAAGCAGCTGCATCTTGGAACCTCACCAGACATCAAGGAAGAGTTAAGGTAGGAGATTTTGCCATCTCTTCCCGATAAACCAACATTTCAACCCCTCAAGAACTCATCTCTTCAAGAACTCTTCTCTTTCCCCATTAAACTCAGTCTCATCAATTTTTGTATTTGCATAAATATTTACTATATAAATAAATATTATTGAAGTAGGGTTGACGCTGAGCGTTCCTTCACCTAGCTGCCTTCTGAAAAGTACTAAAGATTCTACGTTCTACTTAGTAAGTAGGGCCCTGCAGGAAGCCTCGAAGGTATCGAGGGTACGCTAATAATCTGTTCCAGCGATCAGGGTAAAGTAATTTACCCTGGGATGGTTTAACGAAACCATACAACAACTATGTAATTATAGTATTCTGTAATAGTAGATAAGACCAGCTGCTGAGGGCTTATCCTAGGGCGAGCAAGACCAAACGCTAACCCGATAAGCCCAAAATGCTCAGTTCTAGAGTGACGTTAATAGCGTTATCTATCTAAGAGTGACATTAAGCAACACTGTATTTTCCGTGATTTTTCGATTTTTACACGTTCACCTTAACAGACGCTTGAACATAGATTTTACACTTGACAATTCAGTCAACGCAGTTTTCAGTAAACTCGACAACTGGCGAATGAACACTGACGGGAGAACCAATCACTGTTATCCATATGTACGGTTACTTTGCGATAGGACCAAACAGATCCTCATGATAAGGATGCCCAATTTTTAAGACCAATGAGTCCGGGTGAGGTAGATAAGACGGTCTTATCGAACGTTAAGGCAGCCCTATCGAAGCGGACTTATCTCCTTGGAACACTCTATTATCCTGAGCGTGGAACTGAGGTTATTATGTGGCGCAGCAATCAAGGCCCACACCATTTTGGATTTTAACGTATGAACTTTCATATGGGTCGGATAGAACGAAGAATTGAGCTGCAGGGAGGGTCGAGGACTGTCCCTTCCCAGGACCGTATCACCATTTACTACTTCAAGGATTTGGTCAATTTCTCATATCGAATGTACTTAGATCAATAGGTGATTTTGCAGTTTTGAACTGGCTATTTAATTACGTACTAAATAAAAAATATATACATTTCATAACTATTTTTTCATGAATGCATCATGTAATACTGTATGGTACAGTTTATCATAGGTACTTAATTCATGAAATCTGATGCATCACGTCATAAAGCTGTATCCCTTGGTGGAAAACCAAACTGGAATACAATAACACCGAACTTAGTCCTGGAATATGCACTAGTGGCATGTTTGTTGAAGGCATTGATGCTCTTATGGGCATGATTTAGCACTTGGCTTGAATGAAATACCAACGTAATTTACTCACCTCAAATAAGAAGGTTTTTCTGGGGCGGAAGCCGTTTCAATCTTGTTCTTGGGTTCCGTGTTGACTACAATTTCTGTGTACTCTTCAAGACGTCCGTACCTCAATTCGGGGGAAATCGAATCTAAAACACATAATACTCATTAAATAAGAACAAATAGTCTAATTGATTAAAATTATTCAATCAACGCTGATTGATTACAATTCATAGAAATGGATTATTGGTAGCAATAAGTTAAATACAGAAAATGAGAAATTAGTATAACCCTAAAACCACAAGTTATTAATTTCAATACAGAGGTGACAGACATCCACAGTTGGAGCCAATATACAACCACCATTGATGCTTCTTATTAATAGAAACAGTACATTTTCAGCAACTCAATAAATAAACCAAGCTTACCAACGACTAGATTCAAAGAGACGTTGTTCGAGATCCAAGCACAGAAAATTTGATTGGGCCAAACTACTCGCAATTGGTTCAAGAGCTGTGACTCGATGGTGGAAGACGCGGACCACTAAAAATGAAAATACCAATGCAGGATTGCCATCGAGCAAGACGTAAGAATTGGGTAAGTGAGCTTTCACTCACTACTAATCAATACAGAGATCTGTGGACAGCGAATTGTATATCTCAACAAGTCGTAATTTAGGATTGTTCATGAAAAGATCTTTGGATTGGGACCGTGACTACGCTAACGTGAGGTCGCATGTCTCATTCCAATGGGATAAATCGTTAAATTGACCCCATCATCGTTTAAGCTTACGTTAGTCTTAATTTAGCCACATCATCTTTACTCTGACTCTACATATTTTCCAATCTCTCGACTCCAATCACCAATAACAGCCAAATGAACATTGTATGTCTGTAACAAATTTAGGCTATCCTTCATTTGAGTAAACCTTTTCTTCCTAACCAGCTCCAGTGGGAATACTCCCTGCAAGGGTCAAATTAATCATGCACGTTGTTATCCAGCACTCACATGCGACTGACCTTGAATTCAATGAATTTTCTAGAAAAACCAACAGTGAGTGGGAAACTAACATTCCCAGCAACGTAACCTGACACTGTGGCTCTATCTCTCTCTATGTTCGTTGATGCTAGCCCAAACCCATGCCACCTGGCCAGCAAGTAGGAAGGTGGCAAGAGTATATTCCACAGGACCATCATATTACTCTGACACAAAAATTAAGGTACCTACCATCAACTGGACATTAAACGTCTCATAGTTCCTCCAATTTGAGGGCAACTCTCCCCACCATTTGACGCAATATATTTTGACTGTGTCAAACAAGTATTCTCTCTCTAGAGAGTGGACTAAATCATATCAACAAGTTCCATGTTAACACTGTATAGTAGTTGGAGATCTGTGACCAACCCATGGAATCAAATGCGTTCCCAGCGCTTTGAAATAATATTTCAAATATATTATGTGCCATAATCAGACTTCATTATTTCAGCCTTACCTCTATGGGCAACGATACATCAAAGAGCCAGCAGAAAAGTTTCCTTAGACAGTCTGATAACAAGTAACGGAGTACTGCCCACACATGAGCAGTACCATACACAATTCTAGCCTTTTAAGAAGACCACCAAAACACAGTAGAATCTGATATGACAGAAGTTTCAGATAACTGGTCTTGACCCAGTATTTTCTAAGAAAAATTTGGATATCTACTTAACCATAGTGTCACTCCCACTATCACTTGGCTACTACAGCTAATTTCTATGCTATTCACTCTATGAAGCCATACTTTGGTATAGATGTAGCCTACACTTTAAGCAGAATAGGCCCAGGATCAACTGAGTGGCTCCTAAAGCTAATTTCTGTGCTTTTCACTCAATGAAGCTGTAATTTGGTATGTAGCCTCCTTAGGACTTAAAATTGACGCTGCCCAAGTCCAGGATCAGCTGAGTGGCTCCTAAAGCTCATTTCGATGCTGTTCACTCTATGAAGCTGTAAATTGGTATGTAGCCTCCTTAGGACTTACTCTTTAGCAGAATAGGCCCAGGATCAGCTGAGTGGCTCCTAAAGCTAATTTGGTTGCTATTCTCTCTATGAAGCTGTATTATCGTATGTAGCCTCCTTACACTTACACTTTAAGCAGAATAGGCCCAGGATCAGCTGAGTGGCTCCTAAAGCTCATTTCTAAAAAGTTTTTACTTATTGAAAAAAAAAAACTTTTTAGAAATGAGCTTTAGGATCCACTCAGCTTATCATGGGCCTATTCTGCTTAAAGTGAAAGTCCTAAGGAGGCTACACACCAAACCACAGCTGCATAGAGTGATATCAATATCAAGATTGACCGTTGTTGTTGATTGGCATCGCGTGACTTTTTTTTACGTGTAGCAAAATTTCTCATCACCCCCAGGGTAAGACATATATCCATATAAAAAAAAAACCTCAATCCGTACAGCAGGAATCTGTCAACATAGAAAACGGAGTAAAGTGACTTTAAACTAACGTTTAACTGTATTGTTCCCCCTGACGGTCTCTAGGAAGCAGATAACCTTAAATTTATACAACTTCATATTTATTTGATGTACAAACCACCATTTCCAAGTCGTCGGATGTACAAGGCGATACATGTAAACGCCTCACTGATCCCAGGTTATTGATTGTGGATATCACCAAATGTTGGTCTCTTTTCAGTCCCAATGTGTGCGCGTAAGTTGTAGAAATACCAATGCAATCATTTTCTATCGAGGGGTTGGGAGTGTGGTAGGGAGAAAAGTAGAACTTAGAACCATCTTCGCCCTCAGCCTTGAGAGCATGTACCTGCAACATTTCAGTATACAATTTCAGAACTAGGTATACAATGTTATGTTCGTACAACCGCCGTTGGTCGGTGAAAACCTCATGGCTTCATCAGGGTTGATACTAACGAAGTGCATCGACACTGACAAAATGAATATGAAAACGTGAATTAGCAAAATTTAATGCACCCACTACGAAGAGCGTAGGTACTTACGGAAGTGATAGCTAAATTTTTGAAGGCGGTTGGAGAAAAATAAATGAATCCATTTTTGGCGTTGAGTAGTTTCAACTTGAAGATTTCAATATGCATATCAGCAGCCTTCCGGAAAAATCAACAGAAATTAGAATGCGTCATGAAGCAACGACCTGTGTACGTAGTATGAGAGCAACAAAACACTTCGTTCAACACGCACTTGGGAAATACTTATCTTGAAACTCGTTGAGATATTTGAACAACAAAATTGACACTATATTGTTGAAAGTCATTCCCAGTTAATAGAAATCCAAAACATTTTACACTGCAAATAGATACCGTGATTGTGTTTTGGTCGTGAATCCACAGTATTTGTCATATCGATGTTTTCATTTCACGTTGAAGAGTTCGATGTTATCACACATCGATGGTACTCGATGGACATCGATGGACACTGATAACACCAATATGCATTAATAATAAACGCATTAATAAAGCACCGGTTTATTTGAAACGCAAATTAATAATATTATGCAATCATTTTGATTAGTTAAGAGATGTTAGGAGATGCCGATACCATTTACACTATCGATGTTTTACTTCGATGTTCAATCTCAAGCGGGCAATCGAGGAGAGGTTGCAATTCTTATCACTAGAGTGATAAGTAGTGATGGAGTAGAACAAACTAATTGAATTTGAGCGGGAATCTACTTCGTTTCTCTTGTTCATGTTTCTTAATTTCTCAGACTGTGATTCTTTAGAGATTTTTCGGGGGAAATAGTGTTAAAAATCATATACTTCACTCTTGAAATCATAAATCATAAATGCACTCTTGAAAAATAGTTTCGAGAAGAAGGCAGCGTAGCTGATGGATATTTTCCAAATTGAAATTTATCTCGACCCTTTAGCATCAATAAATTTTGAAATTTACAGTGAATTGAAATGAGAACATAAATACCGTGATAAGTTATTTTGCCGTACATTTCAAAGTTGAGCTTTTGAAAGTTGCGCTCTTTGGCGAGAAGAGGCCGTGGAGTTGATGGGCCAATCGGATTCGAGATGAGGGCCTAACCGTCATTTTCAAAAGGAGCATCCCCCTTCACCACTTCACCAGCCGACTCAACGGTTTTTGTCCGCAGCCATTTGCCTTCCGCTGTCCTTCACGAATGGTAATCGTTTCGTAACCAGAGTTATGGACATTTAAATGACCACTTCTTGGTTTTTCACGGTTTACATTTAAATTCCTGTGCGCGGCATCCGTCAGCCTGTGATTACTGTGAATATTTACCAAGTGAGTACCTATTTGGCGAGTTCTCATCCATCGTGTGTGTGATGGAAGAGTTCTACACAATTCCCACTTGTAACGTACATTTTACAGATTCGGTTTTCTGAATAATTCTCACTATTACCTACTAGTATATTATTTGTGCCCTTATTTGCTCAACACTATAGTAAAGTACACCTCTAAAATGTATTGTGGGAGATGATGTGTGGTCTTGAGTTTCCCGGGCATTTCCCACGAATGTCCGACGCTTTCTCATGTCGCTTGCTTTCATCTTTCATTTGACTTCTGGCCTTCAATTTAATCAGTAGTATTTTGCGGCAAGTCTCAACCTGCTGATGTATTCTTAGATTAGTACCTAGTAGAAAATCACCACGTTCTGTTTGGTGACTGTTATTGAGCTGCGAGCGTTGTCGTGAGGTGAGAATTTAGTAATTTTGTTCGTGTGTTTTGAATACTGGTGAAAGGACTTTTGGTTTTACGTATAGAACGTAGGTATTGATGTCTGTTGTGTTTGTAATGTTTACTTGCGCTCGACATGAATGTTATTCCGAGTGAATATGAATGCGGCCATCAGGGAAATGCAGAAATTCGTGTTCATTTAGGCCGCAGTTACTCCGTAACACACTTATCAATCCTTATTAATCCGTAACATCCTTATTAATCAACTTATTATGTTGATCCTGTAGATAAATAATCCTAACAATTTTTTCATTCATCTTATTAAGAAACATCTAACTGTGGAACTGGTGTTCGTGTATCTGACTAACCCAAGAGTGTTAAACGTAACACGAATGTGAATCAACATGACTGTTTTATGAATAGTCATACCTGCTAATTGTGATGACGTATAAATAGAGTCTATTAAAAGTAGATAGAGATGTATTAAAATCTATTGCAAGTGAAATGACATGAACGATTTTAGAGCCCATTACTTCAGTCTGAATCTGCGAATGGAATGCTTCCCCCAACACCCACGACCAATGATGTTATAATATAGAACACTAAATGTTCTCTATTATAATATCATTCGTCGATTATAATTATTATAGCGCGAGACCATGACGATTCAAAGCCAAAGGCGACGTCTTTCAACCGCCATTAAAATTTAATATTCTCGTCCCTACAGTGGTTGAAAGACGTCGCCTTTGGCTTTGAATCGTCATGGTCTAGCGCTATAATTATCCTGTTCATCCCATGAAACATTGACATTTCCCCCTATATTCAGGTAATTTGAATGGTTCCAAGTATGTTTTCGCCATCCAATCCAATTACTTCCGCAGTGTATATTACAGTGTTTAGCATGGAGGGAGAGGGCTTGCACAACCCCTTGGCTTCGCTACTTATATTATTCTCAAGAACGAAATTCAATTCAGTGTAGAATTTCCTGTCGTCTCCCAGAAAATTCTTGGCAGATCACACATGAGGATAACCGTGGAAACTTCTTGATAACCTCTAACCACCAAATTCACCTGCGAACACATCCGTTTGGGTCCTGGGATACCTATTTGACGTTCCTCCTAGATAGATTTGTACTATGTTGTTAAACAGTTTGAAAACAACTAGATTTCATTGAGATCTCGTAATATGTAAGAGTTCTAAACTCCGATGTATCCCATAAGCCCATAAAAGGGTCCTGACATTTTTACGCGCCAAAACGTTCATGTCGTCTCCGATCCATACAAGGGTTGCAAATTAATCATACAGCAAATTTATTTCAACGATAGTTCAAAAAGCAGTTTTTGGGATCGTCCCAATAAAATCCCTAGATTTTAAATAAATTGATTGAACTGGTTCCGCATGATTAGGATGATGACATCATTCTGACTGTCATAACTATGTAACTAACTTGCAGGTTTGGACCGTGTTGCTTATACATAGTTACTATCAGATAGCGAAATAATAGGCGATGAAGTGTAAGGTCATTAGTCATGCAAGGTCATGAAGTAAGGAAAGATAATCAATAGTACCCATGTTCATTGATAGCACCGAAATTGAAGTGACATGTAGATGTACACCTTACCCTTCATCGCCTATTATTGCCGCGTGAAGAAGGAAGTTATGTCCATTTCCGAGTAAACTTGACCAGCTCTTTTGTTTGCAATAACGAGATGAGTCGTTATCTGCTCCAGTTTCGCCGTTTTGAAAATCACCTTAGCTATGTCACTTGTAGGTTGCGGTAATATAAGGCTAAAGTCGATTTAGGTATCTCGTTATGCACGAAATACGTAGCATTTTTGCTGCGTAAAATACGAGATAAGTTGACTTAACCATTGACAAACTATTTTGAAAGCTCATAACCACACAAAAACCGACCGAATTTGTTCGAAATTGAAAAAAAGGCAACTCGACATACCTCCTACTTTCCCATAATATTATCTAACCAACCTTTTTCTTCTACGAACGTACGTTTGAGTACGTTTCACCTCGCTATTGGGATTTTAACATGGAAAATTTTAAATAATATGTATGCAGCCTCCTTAGGACTTACACTTTGAGCAACATTTGCCCAGGATCAGCTGAGTGGCTCCTACAGCTAATTTCTATGCTATCCACACTATGAAGCTGTAATTTGGTATGCAGCCCCCTTAGGACTTACACACAGAATAGTCCCAGGATCAGCTGAGTGGTTCCTAAAGCTAATTTCTATGCTATCCACACTATGAAGCTGTAATTTGGTATGCAGCCCCCCTTAGGACTTACACTTTGAGCAACATTTGCCCAGGATCAGCTGAATGGATAAAGCTAATTTCTATGCTAAACGTGGCTAAATACATGTTGCGTGCTTATGGAAATCTACCCTTAAGGCTCAAAACAAAGAAATCCAGTCATGCAGCATGGCTATAAGAGCAAATTTTGGAAGAAATTACTAGTTTTATGTAAAATGTCTCCATTGAAGAACATCTCAAGTTTCTTCATCTTCAAAGTGCTCCAGTTTGAGAACGGAATAAGTTATCGCAATTCTGATTTCACCATCGTGTTCAGCGTAAGAAATACGTTAGAATGAGGAGTCATTGTCAGATTGTTTCATTTTGGGAATTTGTGGGTAATTTTTCTCCCCAAAACCTCGATTCTGCCCATCTACAAACTTAGCCTTTTGATTGCCATGACGGTTTTTACGAACATGCTTCCGCTTTCAAATACTTCCTCTTTATATTTCTATACCTTCCCACTACATTATTCGTTTGTATGATAACGATTGGAGGTGGCGCCATACATTGTATACAAGTACCTGCACTCCTTCATAACTTATGGTCTTAGTTCTCACTGTGCAGTCCCCTCTTACGCACGGGATAGTTGGTTATCACCGATCAATCTTGGCTGGGAAAGGTTTACTAAATCAGTCAAACTCTTATTGGAGAAATTAGATGCGATGTCCCCAAAAGACACTGCATTGAAACGGTGGTATTCTCCCTTACTTCAGACTGAAAATTATGTAGAAGTTGTCAAACCGTGACCTTCCTTTTCAAAACCTCATTTAACGCGGTCATAACACTGTAATGACGAGTCAACAGAATCCCTACGCCAGTGGTTTCTCGCCAGTTTATCTGGAACAACTAGGTAATTGTTTGCTCCGTTTGTTTCATTCCGGTGACCTACATTTTTCTTGTGAACATAACTTCATACTACATCAACGATATTGACCCCCTGTTCCACAATTGTTTTCCTGTTTGTCCAAAAATGTCTCTGCTTGTTGGGATGTTGTCAAACTTTGAATTCGAAGCGTTTTGTACAAATTTGGCTGAGTGTCTGTCTGAGCGTCGGTAAATACTTGAAGGGGCCCTCACGCTGGCAACAATGTCGCACAATATTTTGAAGATTTCGTGTTTGCGCAAAAATATTGAGAGTGGGAGGAGAAAAATTGTGGTAAAAAGGGCTTTCAAAAATTCTTTTTTTTTTTAAGAAGATTTGACATTTTGTAGTGAGGGGTTTCCATCGTGTGTTGAAATGGCACTGAATATTATGCAATATTTTTGTGTAGTCTGAGGGCTCCCGATTATTCAACATTTTTCACGGTATTTTTGCTCAAAATATTGAACGTATTTTTCTGCCGGTGTGGGTCCCCCTGAGTCAAGGTACCACCCCACTGTATGGGCCTTGACATATGACCGATTTTGATGGGATTTTTCAGAGATAGGTACTTGAGGTTTTGTAGATAAAGTTCTTTTATTGGAAGCCATACTTAGTGCCCTTTGCGCAACTATCTCTTTCCGTTATCAGATTAGACTAGACTTAACATGAAGAACGTATTCTTCATCTTCAAAGTACCTACTCAAGTTTGAGAACGAAATAAGGTATATCGCAATTCTGACTTCACTATCGTATTCAGCGTATAAAAACCTTTAAAAGGAGGTGTCACTTGTCAGAATTTCATTTTTTGGATGACCCCCCCCCCCAGCTTTTGGACATTTCAACCCTAAACACGACGGTGAAGTCAGAATTGCCATTGGAATGACACATATATAGGTATAATTTTTGGCAGTGGATTCAGGATGGTCTGAAACGGATTTTGGTATGAAAATTATTCGGAAATTCGAGTTTTTCAAAATTTTGGACCGAGAACAATAATTTTGTGAATAAAAACTAATAGTTTCAGTTTTTAGTTCCAGTTCGGAACTAATTTAGTTTTAGTTTTTGACATTTTATGTCTTTGCTTTGGCACAAAATAAAAAACTGTCACGAAAAAGTGTCCTCGAAAAGCGTTTGTCAGACTTATATATATTTTTATGTTTTAAATAGATATAGTGAACACTGCCGCTTGTTTTGTGATCAATTGGTTGAGGTTACCTACAATTCTGTTTTCATTAAAATAATACTACATCCAAACAAAGTTGGTCGTATAGGAAACTGGGATTCGTTGTTTTGTTATCCCAATGTGTTGCAGAATCGTATGGAAGCATTTCGACTGATATATTGACTGCTCATAGGTTACACCAGGTTGCACGATCCTTAGTTCCGTATCATCGGTATCCATGTCGTCGTCCCAGATTTCGTTACGAAATTTCGTTAGCTTTTTAGTTTTAGTTTCAGAACTAATTTTTGCCCAACTCTGCTACATAACTACCAAATTACAGCTTCATAGAGTGTAGAAATTAGCTCTAGGAACCACTCAGCTCATCGTGGGCATATTCTGCTTGAATTGTAAGTCCTAAGGAGGCTGCATACCTACCAAAGTACAGCTTACTGTTACCGTAACACATATCCATCTCAAAATTGCCCGTTGCTGTTTTTGGTGTCGCGTTACATCTATTCCCTGTGTTGTAAAATTGGTTCATGACCCCTTGCGGTCAAAATGGTTTGAAATTCCCACTCGTCCTCGTTGGCAAGAGTTTTTATTGGCCTCGACGTTTTTCATTGGATAGTTCATGCACTGCTTTCTAATATTGACACCCCAATGTGGCCTTGAGAGTAAACGCTTATGATGAGGGGACTTTCAGCACCAGAATTTTAATGACGACACTTGGTCTCTTTCTGCCCAACTAGACTACAGGTTTATGTCTGACATTTTAAGGGCGCTAAATCTGGGTTAGAGTTCGAAAATTCAAATTTTAAACACTGGTGGAGTTTCCTATTTTATGGGGTGGAGTATTGAGTGAAACGTGTTTAGTCAAGTAATTCGTCAACGAGACGCCCATATTAGTCATGCATTACCAAAACGTTGCTAGACACTTCTGTGAAACCACTCTGGCCTTCAATCAATTGAGTTTCCGACAATCGCCGTTCTTCAACAAAATTGATGGCGTTTTGGTTTCTTATCTTCGATCTTGTTTTTCGTCTGAGAAATGACTAGCTTACCTGCTACTGGGTTTCCTCCTTCCTGAGTTTCTTTTTGCTCTCATCTAACCCCCACATTGTTCCCACATCAGTCAGTCAAGTTTCCATGACTCGCGACCATAATTTGAACGTATTCTTTACCCGGGCGCCGTTCGAAGTGAAAAGGGGTCCGGCGACTGTCAGTTCGGTGATTAGGGGGATTTTCGAAACTCGGGAGATAGGGGTGTCTCGATTTTTGTGCCCCTTCTATTGTCCAAGTTTTTCCCCTCCTTTCATTAATGTATGCAGTATGTTTCCCTCCTTGAGACTGGAATCCAGTCTCCGGTATTTTTGTGAGAGGAACTCGACCCCGCCGCCCTTCTTTATGTCTCCTCGCCAGTCAGGAAGTTAGAGGGTTCGCGGTTTGAGGTCACCCGTACTAGTTTTCCAAAACAGCTGGTAAGAAAAGAAACGATTTTTTTTAATGAAGGGTGTGAGGGAGGGGAGGGGATGTAGTAAGCATTTACCTTGATGTGAACAGAAAGTCGCTAAGGTCCGCCGTGTGAGGTTGACCTTGGTCTTTTCTCCCGGTAGTTTGTAGTTAATTAGTTAGTTGTCCGGTAGTTTTGTCATAGTATTAAGTACCTACTTATTACATAAGAACTTGATAAATTTTATTGCTAGTACCGTCATAAATTTCCCTTGTTGCGTAAAAGTGTTGGACTTGACAAAGTACAGCCTCACCTCGAGTAAAAGGTACGTTTGGGATCCTGTCCCCAGTGATTTTCAACATGAAATTAACTAGTTACAATTTGAATTGTTCCAATTTTTCTGTTACCTGTGAATTTGATATTTTACTTTCTCAAGTTCCATTCTTCCAGCATTCAAGGGAATTTGGAAGTAATATACTCACTATATATTGCAATAATTGCAATATTTATGTTAAATTATTTAACACGAACCATGAATTCGTATTATTTTTTGCCAAACTCAATTTTAATCGTTTTCCGGCCCCAAATACTTTTGGTCATGAAGAATCTTTTCATATCATCCTGTGTACTCCTTGTCCTCCTTTCATGTTTTAGTGCCCGTTTGCATAGTGCCTAACAGTCATGAGTAGCGGTACAGTTGGATAAAATGGTGCTCGATGCTCTCGGGATTTTTGACATGGATATGTCTTAGGGGCATACCGGAGCGACACGACACCGAACACTCATAATGGCGCAAACGCAATGAAAGCAACTAATCCAGTGCACACTGGCGCGGTGGCGATACGATACCGATAATGATCGCGTGTCACTCCATGTGACGTGTCGTTTCGATAGCATGTCAGGTCAGCAAGAGGGCACAGTTTTTTTGGCGCAATTCCCGTGGTGAAATTTGGTATATGGCCTACTTAGGACTTACGCTTTAAGCAGAATAGACCCAGGATCAGCTGGGGGCTCTTAAAGCTAACAGACATATCCATGATCAATTTTTTCCCCCTCCTTTCTGAATTGAATGGCTGTCCGTACTTTCTTCCTATAACTTGTCTCTAATTAAACACACCGCAATTCATACCATAACTCTAATTACTTTCAACTAGTGCGTGTCAAGAGTGTTCCTGTCCATGTTGATATTTCCCATATAGTTTTGATATTGTCCCTGGTGAGTTTCTACGACTACAGGGTTCGTGCCGGTCAGGGAAGTCAGGGAAATATAAATGGGCACTGGAAGTCATGGAAAAGTCAGGGATATTGGATTTTGGTCAGGGAAAAATCTCAAATCGGGTGCAGAATTGCGAAAAATCCATGATACGCGTCGAAAACCCCTTTACCTTTGTAAGGTATGGTTTATGTAAACCACGTACTCAAAACTTTCATGTGTTTTATCTTGTGATTCTATCTCTTACTTTGTTTTAAGTAAACTTCGTTTTTTTATGAATAAAAAAACTTGTTCCTTATATTGTTTTTCTTCATTTGCGCATCTAAAATTTTCGATTCATGCAAAACGTTACTGTTTAAAGGATCCTGAAACGTTGTGAAAAGTCAGGGAAAAATCGAAATTTTTGGTCTGGAAATCAGGGAAAAGTCAGGGAAATTGAAAATTGAAAATCGGCACGAACCCTGGACTAATTTTGTATGGATGATGATGCCGCAGTACTAGCGATTAGATCTTAATATTTCTTTGGTGGGGGAGGTCTTTACTGCCACAGTAAAGTGATAAGAATCAACTTGTGTCATCCTTGAAGATCAAACCTCCGCTCTAATGTTTCTTGAACTAGTACGTGCAGGTTGAATAGTAATGAAGTTTTTGACCAGACATCTTCCAACCAGTTTGTTTTCCTTTCAAGTCTCACTTCATATACAGTTTGATATTCCTCGAACGTGTACTTCACTTGATTTCTCATTTTCAGTTACTGCCTACGCCCACGTTGCCGTCTAGCGAACCCCGTTGCAAACCCTTTTCGTCATGGCTCCTTTGAAAACTGTCAACAAACTTCCACCGACCGGCCTCTCGATGAAGGAAGGCATCAAGACGAGGAGTCAGGGCGGACCCATGAAGAAAGAAGTTTTCCCCAAGAGGAAAGCTGAAGAATCCCCTCTCAAACGTTTGACTGTCAAGAGATCAGCCCTCACAGAACTCACAAATGTAAACGTAAGTCATTCAGTGATTAGGGGGTGGTATTGGGAAAGTGTATGAAGCGGTCAAGATTCGATTGAAAGAGCTTTGCAATTGATTTTGAAATTGGAAATGAATCCATTCTAAAGCATCCAGAATCAAACTCATGAGGTTCACAGAATAATATTCTAATAATATTATATTATAATATTATCAGACCGTCTAGAGCGTTGCAAATTATTTTTTGAAATCAAAATTGAACTCTGAAAAACCCAAAATTTCTTCATTTTTCTCTGGCTATGGTTGTTAAAAGAACATTAGGGAAAGTTCGTCCTCGAGCAAGGAGGGCTCAACTGACTTAACTGCTTTAGGCCCCTGAAATGTCTTTATTACAACGAGGTTTCAGGACCCTCAAACCCCAACAGGGAAAGGAGTGTTTGGGCTGAATTAACCGCGAAAGCCATCGTCATTCTTTGACCGTCCACAAAAACTTCAGGAATCAAGCCGTTCTGTATAATATTTTTATCCATGGAAAATACATTTTTCCCAAACCATGTCAACTCCGATTTTTCATTTTGTGTAATCCCCAGTGCGACTAGAAACCAATTGAGGTTTTGCACTTTTTTTAGACGATATTTTGTTAACACTTTTTTGAATGGAATAAGATATCATAATTCTGATCAGATTCTTGTCAAACTGTTTCATTTGTCGGAAAACCCCCTCCCCTAAAACTCCTCAACCCCCCCGCAGAATGGCCCGATTCTGCCCATCTACGAACTTTTAGCCTTTCGATTGCCAAGACAGATTGTTTGTGCAAATTTGAACTTTTTATCTCAATTCTATCAAGAGTTATCGTCTGGAATGAATATAATTTTCGGCGACTTTTGGCAGTGAATTCAGGATGGTCTGGAACGGATTTTGGTATAAAATGTTCTTCGAAAATTCGCTAAAATCAGACTTTTTGAGAGTAAATGTTTGAATGGGTCTTTAAAACGCCCAACTACTCGTAATTACCGATGATATTACTGTGATAGCGAAGTCGAGCTTTGTTGTTAATCAAACGTTATTTTTCAGGAAATGAGGATTCCTAAAGACATGGCTAAAGAAAACGTCATCCAAATGGTCAAAGCCAAAATGACCAGTACAGCCACTCTCAAGAAAGCAGTCACAGTGAATGCTGCAAGTCTGGTTCCTGGGGGCCTCCCGAGGAAACCCAAACTAGCGCAAAGAAAGCCGTTGACTGATCAAAAAAATCTCACCAACCTCAACATACCGCACCCTGCTGAAATCAAGGAGAAACCGCCCGTTCCAGCTAAGCCCCCAAAGAAGGAAACCACCAACGGTGATGCCCCTTCGACTGCAACCCTCAAACAGCCAACTCAACTTCCAGTGGCCATTAAAGCCATCAGAAAACAACAGCAGCATGAGAACCTCATCCAATCAGTTGGAGTGATGACGAGGAGATCGCTCGCCAGGAAGAGCTTGGAATTGGAGAAGTCTTCTGATAACAGTCTGTACGTATCGGCTCTTGAAGAATTAAAGTGAGTAATCGTGTTATTTCTAGCTGCTATGAGATAGGATTGTCGCCTGGACCTGCAAGTGTGGTTGTTGCTTCAGTGTAGTTCACCTTCTCCTCTGGTACCTGTAACACCATGACACGCCCATCTCTAACACTGTCGGACAAATTAAATCTCACTAAACACTACCTTCCACCTACAATCGCTATTAATCATTCTGCTTCTTCTTGATAAATATTGTACGTAATCCCTGATTTCATAATGGTTTTTGATAGCTGCTTGAATGATTATTTGCTCAATAACTGGCTAGGGTTTTCACTCGTATTGTATGCGAAGCGTCAAGTAAGACGCTATTTTCGTAAGCAAATTCTTGCTCCACACACTAACTCCACTTTTCACTCCTGCTATTGTATTGCATGATTTTAGTTGCCTACCATGGTAGAGTAGGTACTTTAGTTAGCCCCATAGCAGTACCTCTATATAAACATCCTTTGTCTACTCAATAACCTCGGCTACTCTAAGCATTCATTCGTCCTGCCCTCGCCGAATGAAGAGTTTGGACGCAAATATTATTCAAGTGAACAATTTTGAATCATTGCACCTGATGCTAATTCAGTACCTAAAATAATTCATTATTAACATAGGAAAAAAACTGTATTTATGCCCAAAAGGATAGAATGTAGAAGTTGTAAGTTGTCATGGCACACATAGGCCCTCATTTTCCTCTTGTTGTAGTCTGAAGGATACTACTAAGATACATCTAAATATGATTTCGT
Source organism: Stenodema calcarata (assembly GCA_963920205.1). NCBI lineage: Eukaryota > Metazoa > Arthropoda > Insecta > Hemiptera > Miridae > Stenodema > Stenodema calcarata. Next base: position 8,777,155 of record OY986049.1, read on the forward strand.
GCCCTGCAATATGAGCTCGGAAGTGTCCTCCATTTCTTCGTCAGTACAAGTGTCAGTCGCTTTTGGAATGCAGCAAACGCTATGTGTTGTATGATGCCCCTCGACTAACCCACACCATGGAGGTCTGTGCCTGTGGTATTTTCTATGTTTGGCCCTGGCTGCTTCTTCAGACACGATGGCACGATTTGTCCCTATGCTGATGAGTGGGCCTAATTTGTCATGTGGTGATTAACTTCTAGGATGTCATTCGTGCTTCTATGTTATAAAATCTTGATTTTGTTTCATATATAACCCCCCCCCCCCTTTACATAATATATTTCTCCCCTAGTATTTTCTTTGCTCACTATAATTTTTTCCCCGTTTGAATGACGCTTTGCGCTCTCCATTCTATAAGCCATTTCCTTGGAGAGCTACGTTCTACTCACTTCGCCTTTTGTATAACCAATAAAGTTGATTTGAACACCTTACAACTTATTAGGTTTCTCGGTGGGACACAGTCCTACTGGGTGTAATACTTCCTCTTTTGCTTGTGTATCATAATTAATATTGTTCACCGTAGGTACGATAAAATTTTAATAAATTCTACTCTACGTTTCTATTGCATTATCTGTAATTACTGGTGTTTACTCACATCAAATTTTATGATTGTGTAGTCTCGAAGAAGGTTCGAAATCATCTAAAACGAAAAAGGCTGTGAAAGCTGTCGTCAAAGTTGAACGTAAGCCTCCTCCTGGCGTTCATGATTACGACGAAGAGCAGTTGAAGGATCTCTTCAGCGCCTCAAACTACGCGATGGACATTTTTGACTACTTGAAAAGGCGAGAGGTAATGGAATCTTTTCATACCGACATGTCACAACGGATTTCATCCAGAGATGTATCTTCAATGTAAACTTGCATTATACAATAGGGTCAATCGGGGTAATTGTGAACAAGCAGTGTCAAAGCTCTCTATGAAGTCAATTTGGAACTGCAAGGCGTGAGTTGTCTAGTCCGTACTACATAGTGAGTCGGGAGACTTAAAGAATCTATATACGGAAAAATAAGCAGGAGCAAAGAAAATTTGAAAAAGAAAGGAGCATACAAACAGACCAAGAAGTGGAGTGTGGAAGTGGAGGGAGAAAGCGAGAGTGGCGAAGAAGACTTGGAAGACGAAATAAAACAGGCTCGTCGCAATGAATCTGATGCAGCAGAATAATTCTGCTGCATAAGATTCATTGGGACAATTATTGTGAACAGAGGTCTAAGAGGCTTCATATTGGGGCCCCTCCCTAGTTATTCCTTCAAATGAGAGCTGAAGAAGGCAAAATCTGTGTTCACATCTCCCCTTCACCCTATTTTCGGGGGGCAAATGTGAACATTGGGGGAAAATTGTGAACAAGGAAATGTCACAGCAAAAACTCAAAATATTTTTGGAAATAGGATGGAATCTGAAAGAGGACAAACAGCCAAAGTAAATACTCTAGGATTTTCATGTTTAAACTGAGCAAAACCACGTTGAGGATCCAACTTAGTTGAAATGAATTAAATTCGTTCACAAGTACCCCGACTGACCCTATATTATACATTACGATGTGTATGTTAGGTCTCCCGTATGTTATGTTTATTATATGAATGATTAATTTTATTGTAAAATTGATTTACAGAAAGATTTCAAAGTGGACGATTACATCACTCGTCAAACGGATCTTAGTACCACAATGAGGGCTCTACTCGTGGATTGGATGGTAGAGGTTCAGGAAAATTTTGAGGTTAATCACGAATCGCTGTACCTCGGAATTAAACTGGTTGATCTCTACCTCTCAAAAAAGGTTATCCGCAAAGAAAATCTGCAGCTCATCGGCGCTACCGGTCTTTTTATTGCCTGCAAATATGATGTGAGTATTTACAATTAACAGGATAACCAGCTACTTGATAATAATAAAGATACAAAGCAACTAGGGGTGGTTTCGATTGATGGCAATGATCGATTAATTCCTCGAATAATTGGTGTATTTTTTATCGATGTTTGCTACGTTTGATTAATCTCGTAATCGATGCTTTAATCCCGATTGTTTAATTATTTGTTTTCCTACTTTTCTTTTTCTTACATGAGAGTTGAGACATAAATTTTCATGTAAGTATTCACAAATATTTGACTTTTCCACGATCGATCCTCTATACTTGCCACACTTATCAGTTATGTATCGCTCTGAGCCCGTCCCCACTCCCTAAGAACTTATAAATATAACCTAGAGGAACCTGCTTAAGTCCTTCACGTTTACTACCTTAACCTTAGTGCCTAGTTTGTTGTTGCCTCCAAAAGGTGTTCCAAAATGTCTCCAAAAAGCATTTTGAAAAAAGAAAAATGTTCTAAAAGTTATTGATTAATCGCTACCGTCACGACGACCTCGATATAGGGATAACCGTCGATAGTATCGAAATGTCGATATTTTCCATCGATAGTGCCGGTATCCGATAGCATCGGGTATCGATACTTGAGTAACCAATAGGTAGTTTCTGACGATATTTTCAAACATTTCCAAAATTCTTGAATCGAATGAAAAAATCCGAGTTTTGTGTTGTGGGAGCTATTCTATAGTCGAAAACTCATTACCAGAGAATTGACATTACAGTTGGGCTTGGGTAGGTACCTATTTACATAGGTAGTTTTTTAATTGAATGTTTTCCAACAGATATTTTAGTAAATATCGATATTTTTTATCTATCTGCTACCGATATGTTATCTACCGATGGCCATCCCTACCTCGATATCTAGTTGCTACATTTCAATAGGTGCCTAAGAAATTCGATTTTTTTTAAGTGGTCGATTAATCGATTTTTGACGAGGATTAATCGATGTATCGATTAATTAGTGAAAATATTAGTAGATGTTTTGTAGTTTGATACCCTTCCCCAAACAACAGCTTGATGAGAGTGAAAAGAGATAACGTGGGGATCACAGGATGGTATGGTAGGCAAATGGTAGAAATCGGTGCGTGAATCACGCTTAGTATTTCCTTGCCTTATGGTATCGAAAATATTTGTTTCTTCATCAACAGGAAAGAATACCACCTGGTTTGGATGATTTCGTATATGTATGCGACGGCCTGTACAGTACTGACAACTTGTTGACCATGGAAAGATCGATGCTCCGATGTGTTGATTACGAGCTTGGAATACCCCTCTCATACAGATTCCTTCGTCGATATGCTAGGGTAAGTTATTTTCAGATGTTAAAAATAATAGGACTAGAAATTGGCGCAGTCCTCCCAATAGTTAGAACATGGGTCCCACTCAGCAGTAGCACCTTTTGCACCGCTAGTTTCTCTCCTCCCCAGGTCTTCCTAATTTCTCCTTTGAGTATCCAGGAGACTTTTCGAGTTACTGAAAATGAATCTTCACCTGAACCAACATTGAACCATGCGAATGTGGTCCGTTGTTTTTCGAATTGTGTTCATTACATAAGAAACGAGTTATTTAATAGGTTGCCCCTGCTTCACGTCTATTTCAGTCCCGTTACTGATTAGATTTTCCATATGGCTGGAATGTGATGGGTAGCCATAATTGTCAATGTCAAGATGACAGCTCTAATCTTGTGATGGTATGTACTTATTTTGGCGCTAGTTTGTCCATCTTAGGTTCCAGGTACCATGTAGCTCCTGCAGCCCTACTATTGGTTTTGTTTATACCTACATCCATTTACACTAGTTACATATCAACGGCTGAATATAGTGGGGATAGTGAGCAAACCCATAAATATTTGCCGTATTTCAACTTATGTGATGAAGATACTCGTATTTGCAGATGCAGCTAATATCTCATATAACTCTCATAAAATCCTTCTTTTTCAGTGTGGCAAATATGAAATGCCTCTGCTCACACTTGCTCGGTATATTCTGGAAACCAGTTTAATGGACTACTCCACCATCCAGAGTTCAGACTCCAAAATGGCAGCTGCCGCCCTTTTCCTGGCCCTTCAGATGAAAGGGCTCAATTGGACTAAAACGCTGGAGTACTATACAGGTTTGTTTGTTTAGTGTAATTCCCAGTAGGTTGCCATTGATCTTTACGATCTGTGTTGAATTGTATAGATAGTTGAGAAACACTGGAATGAATTGAAGCACTTTCCTTTTGTCGGCTTGAACACTGAGTAAAGATTATTACATTTTCGTTGACCTTTTGGATGTTACAATAATGATGTGGCTCTCAACACCTGGAATGTGAGAGGTGTTGAAATGGTGACACCAAGCTATACTTCACCCACCACTCTCTGCAGATACAATTTACCGTTGAAACAAGGGGGTTTAATTGATGGTTATGAGGTTTTTGTGTTATTTGTGTCGAAATAGGTACTTTAGTTAGCATCAAATAGGTGTTGCTTCTACTCTGTAATGGAACACAAACAAAGAATGTGCATTCTTATTCTCTATGTATGATCAACGCTTGATCATACATAGAGCTCAGAAATAAGAATGCACCTTCTTTGTTCGTATTTACCAGTTTGTGATCCACGACTGCCTTTATTTAGCCCATCTTCTAGAGGTTATGGGCCCAGCACGCTTCCACTGAAACAATCAGAATCCTTTCAATTAGTCATTTTAGAGCGTTGAAGCGTACGGTTCGTTACTTGGTGGGTACGCAGGACTATGCTCTGGTCTATTTAAGTCAGATCGGAAAAAAATTGCAGATGCTGATTACGCCTCAGATACTGCAGATGGAAAGTGTGTCTGAGGTTACTTGAATGAAATAAACAACGCGTTTGAATGTCCTGGCATGTTCATACAAATGTTTCCTGAGACATGAAACTAGATCTTCAGAACCCCTTCAAACTTTAGTCTCATCCCAGACGTGCAGTGTTGTTATTGAAACAATGAAAACCAAAGTTGTATAGGTACATAGAGATTCCTCTTATAGTAGGCTATTGAAGTTGTGAGTTTGGGGAAAGGCAATGTCTTTTGAAGATCAAATGTGAATTTTGTTGAATGACCACTATCTGTTAGTCGTGGTCTACGTACCAAATGGTGGAAGCTTGGGGCACGTGTGTGTTTATCGTGTTTGTATCTCTCTAACACGTTTTTAAGCCAGTACCGCACCATTTCAACTGATATAATAATTATTTCTTCTCTGATAATTTTGTAGGATACCTACCTGGTGACTTCAAGGATATCGTACTGAAATTCAACGCTTACCTGCAAAAACCGAAACCAAATCTGAAGACTGTAAAGACGAAATACTCGCACACGTAAGTACTTGTTCGTTTTATTGGTAAATACGAGGTGACATGAGTTACTTTGCTTTACATAATTCCTACTGTTATAATTATGGTACTCACTTTGCCATCCCATGAATCATCCATTTTCTGATAGATTCAAAAACTCAATCCTATAAATACAGATCTTGATAAACTTCAGAAACTGGAAAATAATGATACCTTCTATCAAAATCGATTGAGAAGGTGCTGTGATGGAAAGTTGAATTATTCCAGGTTGTGCTCCATAGTTCCTATAGAGAATGATGGAACAGTAACTATATTTGAATCGCACTCCAAGACGAATCAATTTCTTAGGTTGCTCGATGTATCTGTTTCAGATTGTTCTATGAAGTTTCCCAAATCCCTGTGGTCCCCTCGGACTTACTGGATTTCAAGACTGTAGAAGGTTCATAGTGGACTTGAACATGCGTGCTTTTTATTGATGAACTATTGTGTCTCCTCCTATACTTTTAAATTATTATTTTGAGAAATACCCTGGAGAGGTGATTGTTATGTTCCTGGATGAATGGAACTTGGACATTTTCACAACATAACTGTAGGCTCACCTTGACCTTCTTATACCTTAAATGTGAACTAACAAATATAAATAGTGGAGTTACTAACTTCAGTATTATTTATTATAATTTATCTTGGTATTTCTTGGGTCTTATATAGAAACCGATCCCTCACCGATATACAGCAATATTTTGAATTTGTAAATAGCTTGTTGTGTCAGGTTTCTGAAGAGAGGTTTGTAAATATGTACTAGTAAAATGTTTTTGATTGTGTTTTTCTAACGGGGTTTCAGATTAACAATTTAAACGGATCCGTGAGCAGTTTTGTATGAGAACTACCAAAATTCAAAATGTAATAATGTTGGAACCAAGCTATGACGGCATACTTATATTAACTGGCCTGTAATATTTGTATGAATATGTACATTAAATTGTCCAATGCTGAATCCCCAACCATTTGTTGGCTTTCTTTCTATCATTCAACATTTTTTACCATGCTACCAAAGGACAGAGTTGTAAAGTAATCATTTCTTTGAATAATGATTACTTCCGTCACATTGCAGTATATTTTCCTTGGACAAAATTCAATAGAATAGGAATGTAAATCTGAAGTTTCGTCATTCCAATTATAGAATATTACAGCCACTGTGAGCGTCTTATGGTACAAAACTGAGGGTTTATGGTACAGCAAATGGAAGGGTCTCATGGTAGAGCAACTGAGAGGGTCTTATGGTACAGCAACTGAGAGGGTCTTATGGTACAGCAACTGAGAGGGTCTTATGGTACAGCAACTGAGAGGGTCTTAAGGTACAGCAAATGTGAGGGTCTTATTCAACATTAAATTGAAAGTCTGGGTACATTCAGTACTGGGTCATTCTCTGCTCAGACTGCTTTTTTGTTCCCAAAGTTTTCGTGAAATTTACATCAGATTTTTCCATGTTTCTTCGTTCTTACCTGTCTGAGTTCCCAAAAAATCCCATCGTAGAAATGCCCAGTTTTCAAGATTCAGAATTTAAAAAAAAATTAAAATTCCGGTTGTGAAATCGTTGCAGGATTGTGAAAAATAAGAGGAAATTAATGAAAATGCAGTCTTTTAATTCAAAATTAACAGTCTTAAAATCTGTAACATACTCAAACATGTAGGTATCAGTTTTTTGAATGCGAAAACATCTGTTTTTGAATGCGATGAATTCTCTTTCATTTGAGGACATGACTGCATCCACCTGCCAGGAACAAAAGCAGTAAATTAGTACGCAGTTTGTTATCCCTACATTTATGTTTAAAAAATGTGTAAGTTGTGTGTGTCGCTAATAATGATTACAGTCACATTGGCAAATGAAAATCTTTTATGGTCTGCATTACCACCTGGTTGTTAGTGGTAATGATCTGAGAAATCGAGCTTTTGTTTCTGGTTTCTGGCCAATATGAAGCTTGATTTAAGATTAGTGTATTATACTACTCTCAAGTATATTATACTTTTCACGTGCTCTTGACGATCTTCAGGGATTTCACAACCCTGTTCACGTTTTTAATCACTTGGGATTAAAAACGTGAGCAGGGTTGTGAAATCCCTGAAAGAACGTCAAGAGCACTTGAAACTTGAACGAACTACACAAACAGAATAGCTGAAATTTTGAAAAGGGTTATGTTACAGTCAGTTTCTTCAGGTTTCCTCAGTGTTGTCAACTTCGAATAAAGTAGTGATATGTGGAACAGCTGCCAAATCCAAATCCTCGAAGTAACAGGGCGGTATAGTGAAGTAGAAAGTGGGGGACAAACATAATAACTGCTACAACTTTCAATATGGTGATGATTCATTCATTACACTTGAAGCATATACTTACCACAACCCTACATTATGGAGGGAATTCATTTCCTTTCTTCACTTGATTTGATTGATAGAAGTGACGAAAGATGAAAAAACGAGGTTGGGGACAGGACAGGGTTGTGAAGAAACCTAACTTATGGATTTTTTTAAAACATGTTCCTTTGGAATTTTTGAGGTAATAACTGAGCAGTTTTCAAGCCTCGAGTACCATTCATATGAGAGGAGACCTAGTTTGGAGCTGGTTACATTCATCCTAGACTGTGGAAGCTGGTTAGATGCGCATTGACACAGCTAGAGGCTTGGGTCGGAGCACCGTCCTGTCATCCGCATCAACACGCCGACGCAACTGCTCGCGAAGAAATCAGCGTACAAAGCACAGACGTAGGTGACATTTATCTAACTGAAACGACCATATCAATGTGATCAAAAATAAATTTGTTACTGAACGGTTTATTAAGATTGGATAACGACGATTGGTATTCTGCAGCCGCATGATAGCGACAGTTGTCCCTTAGCTCAACCAAATCGTCGTTATATCAACCGCAATTTGTCGTTACTGTTTCTGAAGAGTCTAGACCCCCGGTATCGATACCGGCGTGTGTCGGTTTACACAAGTAGCGTATTTTGAAACGTGCCTTCGAGGTTACTTTTACCTATAGCTATTACTTATAGATACGTCCCTTCTATTGAATAGCTACTTTATTCTTTTAATAGTATTTTAGGGTTGGCAGCAAAGGCTGGTTGACAAATTCACGCACTTTTCCCGGTATGACATATGTTTTTGAAGTTTTAATGTACACCTTAATTACATTTTATATACCTACCGAATATCCACTCGGTAGAACATCTAAACCTATTTCAAAAAATAAAAACACGTTTAAATAAGAGAAACTGTGAAATTCTCGCGTGAATCAAAAGATTTATGAAACATAAATTGAAGGAAATTATACTCTGAATCAAATCCTCTCTGTAGTCAGTACTACCGACAGTAGCCACCCGGTCTCATGACTGCAATCAAAGTCGGTGTAGTAGAAACCCCCAAAAAACACTCCGTGTAAAAACGTTAACCACCATCAAGTATTAGTTGCGTGTGGAAGTAATAAAAACGTCTCGCAATAGCGCCAAGGGGAGATTTCGAAAGGGGTACGGTGCTTGTGAAGTGGTTAAGCTTTTCATTATACTTAGCTCCTTAATGAGGAAAAGGGCGGGCGGGGAGAGTGGATATCATAACTTTTTCCGGCCTCTGAAGAATGATATTTGCGAGGCGGGGTGATTTTTACACGGAGTGTTTTTTGGGGGGATATCACATCTTTTTGTTGTTGAAGTGGGTCATTTTATAAAGAAGGTCTATGCAAAATTTCAAGTCGGTTGGTCCGGTTACCCAGGCTGTAGACTCGTCAAAGTTGCCTAAATTTCAGTTTTTTTGTTTCTAAAAGTTTTTGGGTTGAGATAATGGGTTAAACCTTTCAAAAGGCACTGTCTGATGTTGAAACGAAGCTCTGTGCAAAATTTCAAGTCAATCCGTGAAGGTGGAAATGCCTAACTGATTAAGGAGAAGAAGAACAGGAAAGGGTGAAAAACCGGATTTTTGAAGTTATATAACTCGGCTCCCTTTAAAGATATCGACTTGAATCTTTCAAAAGGCACTTGCTACACTTAAAACGAAGCTCCGTGCAAAATTTCAAGTCAATCGGCGAAGGTGGAGAGGCTGTAGCCTTGACCGACTGCAAAAAGTAGAAAAACATGGTAATTGGTTTTTGAAGTTATATAACTCGGCTCCCTTTAGACCTAGCGACTTGAAACTTTCAGGGCTTTCTTCTATCCACACCGTAAAGATCCATACCAAATCTCAAGTTGATCGGTCTACTAGGAGCCGAGATATGGCCATAATTAGCCTAAATTACCCTAAATTTCAGTTTTTTTGTCCCTAATTTTTTTTGGGTTGAGATAATTGCTTATTTCGTTCAAATGGCACTGAGCCATGCTATAAAGAAGGTGTGTAAAAAAATTCAAGTCGATTGGTCCTTTTACCCAGGCTGTAGACTCGTCAAAGTGGACAGAATTTTCCTAAGGTTTCTGTTTTTTTGTTTCTAAAACTTTTTTGGGTTGAGATAATGGGTTAAATCTTATATAAGGCTCTGTCTCAAGGTTAAATGAAGCTCTGTGCAAAATTTCAAGTCAATCGGTCAACGTGGAGAGGCTCCAGCCTTGCCTGTCTGAACAAGGAGAAGGAGAAGAACAATCTAAGGCCGAAAAACCGGGTTTTTGAAGTTATGTAGCTCGGCTCCCTTTAGACCTATCGATTTGAAACTTTCAGGGCTTTCTAATATACACTCAAAGAAGACCCACACCAAATTTCAAGTTGATCGGTCAAATAGGAGCCGAGATATGGATACCTCGAAAACGCGTTTCGTGACGTCCGGTAAACATGCACTCGGCATCGTTCGTTTTCTCAACTTCTTTGCTTGGCGGGGCGGAACGCTACCGCGTTCCTAGATAGTAAAAGCCGAAAATCATAGTGATTCGTAGTATTGCCGACGAAAGTCGAAAGTAAAACGAAGTTGAAAATCTTCACTCCTTGGCTCACCCTCTCCTTTTGAACCTGTCATAAGTCGAAGGTTTTTACACGCTGAATACGATCGTGGAGTCGGAATAATTCCAATTATTGCGATATCTTATTCCGCTCTCAAACTGGAGCACTTTGAAGATGACGAAACGTGGTTGTTACTTGAGATGTTCTTCATGGACATCATGTTCTTTAATGGAGTCGTTTTACATGAAACCAATTATTTCTTCGCAAATTCGCTCTTATAGTCATGCTGCATGACTGGGGATTTTTCATTTTATTATCTGTGGTAAATCTTAGCCTGAGACCCAAACAAGAGGCAAAATAAACATTGATTTACTATAGGTAGTTGCTAATTTTCAGAGAACGTATTTTATTATGTATTTATACAGTACTCGAATTTTCATCAGGTAGCTCCGTGCTAGACAGTGGTTCGTTCGGATTCTCCCAATTATCTTGTAGTAGGCGCGTGAATTTGGGGTTTCGAGCTTTGTGCCAGGGTCTTGTAGAGATTTTTGGAAACCCGGCAACGTCTTGTCGTCCTGATGGATATTTCTCGAATTCTCTTTGCCCTGGAAATGGGCGTATAGATCTGTATAAGGGTACTTCAATTCATTTTCTTCTTGTTCTATTTGGATGGCTCGTCGTGCTGTTTCATCGGCCTGCTCATTCCCCTCTATACTTTGGTGTTCTCTAACCCACACAAATTTTACTTGAACACCACTATTATTAAGCTCAGCTATATTTCTAATTATGTCTGTCTCCAGAATGCGTAGTTTCGATTTCGGGCGGATACTCTTGATTTTCTTCAACGCGCTAAGACTGTCAGAGAATATGATGTATTGTGCTGAGACTTCTGGGCTACTTTCGATCCTCTCACAGCCTTATTCAACCCATACAGTTCTGCTTTCATCTTACGCCAATGATGAATAAGTTTTTATATTAAATATAAAAACTTATTGATCATTGGCGTAAGATGAAAGCAGAACTGTATGGGTTGAATAAGGCCGTTCAAATTTTTTGTGAAATTTTCACGAATTAGACCATTTTGGTTTTTTTCCGCCCAGTTCCTTAAAAATTCCACGCCGAGTTCACGCAATCCTGAAGCAAATTGCAATGGACTTTCGCGATCGCCACCTGATACCTCGTTATCTTTTAATGAGCGGTAGTTTTAATGGCCAGTATGAATTAATAACAACACCGCGATGCGACCGAAGACCACTCGTCGTTACTAGATTTGTTGAACGAGACTGGTAATGGTTTCCTTGAAAAAAGAATCGATTGAGCTGATGCACTGGTAAGTAATGGGCCCTCGGTTCATATTATTTATTCATCACGGGACACGACAGCTAAAACTGCATTCCAAGTATTCATAGTGGTGACAGCCGGACAAGTGTGTGACCCGTCAATAACCCCCATAGGTTGGTCAATAACTCCGCGTCTTGTCATATGAAGAGTCTCACTCCATTCCCCACTCGAGAAGGCCTGGAATTCGAATTGATTACTCAAGCTGATGTAAATCTCTAATATTTTGTAACACTTCAAGTGATGCCTCCAAAAACTCGTACGACAAAAAAAAATCAATCAAAAAAATGTATAATGCAAATCAGTAAACTGATTTTGAGTATCTACACTACATGCAGATACATCGGTAGGTACATAGTATGCTGCCCCACATAGCTTAATTGCAGTATACGCCACCAAGCTGATTCTGACATAAGTACTGCATTCTAGCAATGTAAATCGACGAAGAAGTGGATATACTGCAGAACCAAAACTCTAAAGCCTTAATTTAGAGTTGTCGCACTGCATTCTAGGTTGCGAGGTGATAGAAAACGTTTCAACGACCCCAATAAGCTACCTAACTCATTTTGGCGTGGTAGGGCAGCAAGTGGATATACTGCATTTTAGCGTGGTAGGGCAGCATGTACCTACCGATGTATCTGCATGTAGTGTAGATTATGTATTACATAGATATGTCTCATTTTCTCCCTATAAAATAATATTAATAATAATTTGTTTTGCATCAAACAAATTACCAGATTACAAACAAGAATCTGATACCCACATATCTTGTTGTCTCATGCAAAACAAAATAACAATAAAAATTAATTAACTTCAATACATCATTAAGTAGGTATATTTCTAATTGCTTAGCACCGTCTAAGAGAAATGAGGCCGTTATGACGCAGCCGAAGAGTGCACATAATTATTATTATTACTGCCAGTTGCTGTTTATCGGTATCGAGCTACAATTTCGGTTATCTTCGATAATGAACCATTGGAATCGACTAAAGAAACAAATTTTTAACCCCCCCCCATTTGTTGGTTTACGTTTCAAGATTTATCTTGTATAAGTAGATTCAGAAAATCAAATAAAAATTTTTAAAAAAAATCCGTCCGCGGTACTTTGCCCAGTTAGTTTGATTAGGTTTAGTGTTGGGTTAAAATAACGAAATTTGGGTTACGGGTTCGGACCAACCCCACAATGATCAGCGAAGCTTTTCATAACCCTAGGAATTTGCAGAGTTTTTTCCGTGTAACAACATAATATGTTTCCAATATATATCTAATAATATTTTTAAATATTATTTAGAATTCAGGTGTAGGAGCCCCACAGCTGATCCTTGGCCTATTCTAGTTCCTTCATAATTTTGTTAATGTACCTGCTAACTCTGAAGTTTCGTGTTTCGGCTCATTATTACTCAAACTTGAAAAATGGTATTTTAGTTCTGTTCATTTTTCATAGTTTTCAGAAGTTGAACCTGAAATAATACAAGTAGTACACTTATTTGATTTATAACGACATTATTCACAAAATCATAAAGTTTATTGTCATAGTTTGAATGAAATTGTGTCTTCTCATTTGTTTCTATTCTTGAACCCGAAGTATCATAAATTAATTCTGCTTCAGTTCAAAGCAGGCACCATAACAAAAATGAAAACAGAGCAAACTTATGGCTTCTATGTGATGTTCAAGAATAATGTTTGCTCATATCAGTAGTGGTATATTTTGGGGATGATCTGATAATTGGAAATTTGTGGCCCTGTTTCATGGACATCATAGGAATTTGATCAATTTGAGCATGCTGTTTGCAAATAAAGAGGCAACGAAGTAATTTTGGTATATGAGTGGCATAGACACTTGAAATATGAAAAAACTCGACGTCAGAAGTCAAAATTCTTTAAATGCGATTTTCCAATAGTTGGGTTTTATTACTTAAACCAGTCTTACTCCGGATGTGCGAATTGTTGCAGTCACTACTTGGTGTTGAGGGGAGACATGAATAAAGCATAAATGTGGAATGATTATGCCAAGGCATTCGACAAACTCTCACATCGGCACTTACTATCCTTATTTGAGTCGTTGGGCATTTTTGGCTCATTCCTGAACTGGATATCTAGTTACCTTCTTGGGCGCCGGCTTGTGGTTCGGGTGAGGGGTGCTTTGTCCTCCCCCTTCTGTGCTACTTCGGGGATTCCCCGGGGCAGTCATCTGGGCCCGCTCTGCTTCCTGATCATGATCAACAGTGTCACATCGCTCTTCCATTCAGGCATTCGTTGCCTACTTTTTGCTGATGATCTGAAGATTTTCCACCATGTTAGATCACCAGAAGATTGTGAGCTGTTGCAGCTGGCCATCCATAGTCTTGAGGAGTGGTGCTTGACGAACTGCCTGTTTTTAAACCCAACTAAGTGCCTCAATTGTCTCCTTCCACCGAGTATTGCAGCCGGTCCTCTATGACTACACGTTGTGTGGTGCTGTCCTCCAGAGGCGATCGGATATGGCGGTTCTAGGGGTTGTATTTGATGGGATGATGACATTCTCCAACCACATAGTATAGGGCTTACTGTGGGGCCGGCGTTGCGGGCCCTGGGTTTCCTCAAAAGGAACACCCGCGAATTTACCAACTGTCAGGCCTTGTACAAAGCCCTAGTACTACCCGTGCTGGAGTACGCTTCCCCCGTATGGTCGCCTTATTATGCAGTCAACAGGTACAATTTGGAGAGAGTTCAGAACAAGTTCCTTCGGTACATCGCCTTCAAGTTGAGGATCCCATCAAGTGAGGTTGACTATAGCCACATTCGCGGAGTGTGTAGGCTTCCCACCCTTTTGAAGCGACGTAATACGGCGGATTTGGTGTTGTTTTACAAAATCATCAACAGCCATCTCTCCTGTCCCGCCCTGCTCTCCTGCATAGCTCTGATGACCCCTCGCCCATCCTCGCGTAGTCGCAATCTGTTTGGAGTTCCAACGACTTACCAATACCACCGGCCTCTCCATCGTCTTCCTCGCGCATCCAACCATCTCTTAGTGTCTGCCCAGATTTTGATTTTTTTTTTCGGACTCTCTTTTCAAACTTAAGTTGGTATGTGCCAGTATTTAATTATTTTTTCCCAGCTACATTTGTCAGTTTATTTAAAGCGTTTGAAGTGTATAATTTTCTTTCCTATTTTATTTTTATTCTTTTTGAAGTCTTCTGATCTGTGTGCTGACTCAAAATTGTAACTCTGTGTAATTGGGCTTGCCCGTAATAAATAATATTAGAGAGGACCTCGTCCGGGAGACCCCAGGATATAAAATACCTACATTTTATTACTGCGGCACTGGAAGGTGGCTGCGGACAGTGTATGCTAAACCTTCAATACAGGTAGGTCGTGCAGAATGGTTGGTTTCGCACTCCTGTCGCGAAACCCATTCCTTTTACCTACCGTTCGATCGGATGGTTCTGCCAAGACTTGAATGACCCTGCGGCACTCTTGCGTTCGGGACTGAGATAATTGCCGGGAAGTAGGATGTTTCTACTGTTGTTTATAAGTTGTGAAAACTTTGTTATATTTCATACAAAGTGTCCTATAGTATGTTGGGGGGGGGGGGGGGGGGCTGATCACTCCGAGACAGTGCAGCGCTCTTATGGTCGAAGTGGACAAAAGTCATTCTTCACGGGCTTTTAAAGAAAACGCTTAGGCTAAAAAACTCTTAAACTAAAATATATTAAATTAAAAAATAATGAATAATAATAATTAGCCTTTTGGGACCGAAGGGCCTAATTGCCCAAATTCCCAAAAATAGTGATTGACTTTTAAAGTTTAATCTTTATCACTTTTGAAATAGCTCAATGAAAATTAAGAACTGAAAAACTTTTTACCCCTTCTCGACACCATTTTTCGTACTCAAAGTACTTTATTTAAACACTGAATAAATTTCACAAAGTTTCCAAATGAGGAACTCAGTGTTTAAACATGTAACACCATTACGTCAGTAACTGCGAGTAAAATATCGCTAACCATCTTTATCGTGGTATCACGTAAACTCATTGCCACTATCCCATCAACCTACATTACATTAAAGAAAAATATCTTTAAATTGAAACTGAATCAAATTTGAAGATTTAAAGGGTGACAAAAATATCGAAAATCATCAAATAAAACTTGAACTTACAGAAAGTGGGGGAAAGATTTAAAAAACATTATGATACGAAAAATATTGTCAATATAAAACTATTTGTGGGAGGGTTCAGGTAGATAGACCACCGTGGCAAGCAAATCTTTCTTCTTCTTCTCTGTGATCTGGGATCGATTGCAACTAGAGCAAGAACTCGGATGTGGGTTTCAGTGAAATGTAACTTGAGTACCTACCTTAACAGGTTTCCATTTTGCTCAAGTTACAGTTGTTATTAAATCAAAATATTTCAGAAACTAAGAATATTTTGGATCAAAATTAAAACATAATAATGTGAAGTTGTTTTTTAAATTTTGCTTTAAAGATACTAAGGAAAACATGGTTAATACTCAACTTCGTCGATGCCATGCTAAAAATTCAATTTATGCCGATTTAGCTTCTATAGGTACAAGAAATAAGGGCCTACTAAATTAAAATTGTTTCGTTGAGACAGATATGCGATCTGCGACTTGTTCAAACATGATTTCTATCCTTTGTTTTTACAATATGGGATTTAAAGCTACAATTCCATATCATTGAGGTCACTATGAAAGGATTAATAAAGCAAAACAAGTTGGAAAAAATAGTCGCATTTTCTATTTCTGTCCCCAGACTACAAAAAGTATATTTCTCTCAAGTTTTGATCACCTCAACATTTGATTCACTGTTTGCTCCTCCTTAAGTCTAGTCTTATTCCCTAGGCTTGACCTCAGTTTAGAATGCCGAGGACCAGGAAGGGGCTTTGTCAGGATGTTCGCCACCATCCTCTCCGTAGGGAGGTGTTCTCATGATCACGGATATCGATGTGTTTCATCGTTGGGTGGTATACAGGATTCTTGGCCAGCCCTTGAGCTCCGCCGTTGCCATTCAACAGAGTTACAGACTATAAAACGGCAGTCGGACGGAAATCCAACCTGAAATGGTTGCTTACTTTACTTTACAGATCCAAGGTTATTGGTCCAAGGTAGGCGGCCTCTTTGGTTCATCCAGCCTCTGTACTGAGAAGTGCAACCGTCCGCACATCCAGTGAAGGTAAAAGAGTTTTCAGTGTATGACTTCCTGTGGTCAATACAGGAGCCCCAGTCAACATAGACGTGGCCCAGCAGCGCGTCTCCCCCTGTTCTCCTGCACCTTGAGGAATCTCAACACTTTCTTCGCTACGACTCAACATGCTGACGTTATATTCAGTGTGCTGTATTCAGGATTGTGCTTGTTGATGAATATAACAGTGATCCCGTGGCTTTGATAAGGGCACTTCCTTATTCCCTCAGGATTCGCTGTTTCCGGTTTTGTCAGCTTCACACCGGCATCACTTGGTGATTTCACAGGATATTAACTCTTTATTCCAAGTTTGTTGAGGATTTCTCCTGAGAGAGCTCAATTTCCCCCTCCTTCTGGGAGTAGTCAATTTCCATCTCAAGCCAGAAATTGTACTGCTCCTAGGTTCGGAGACTGCTGAGGTGATTATAATACCAAAACATTCGTAAACCTCATAATCATAATTATTGCTAATCTCGGTTGCCTATGACACCAAACTTATTTTTAATTTTAAACCTCCTTTATAAAAGAGCTCATACCGCCCTGGAACTTTCAGAACGAAAAACTCCACCACAACCTTGAGGTGGAAACTATCGATTAAACAATCAAGAAAATGGCTATCGCGCACCAGGAGCGATTGAGAGTTCATGTCAGCATCGAAGTTGTCCCTTTGCTTGATATAAACGACCTGCTGAGAATATTGAAGAGGAAAAAACCATACGAATTATAAATGTTAGCTCTAATAGCTCAACTGTTTATTTAAATTGGTATAACAAGTTCGCATCTCTGTTAGCTGTGTTGTTTGTGTTTGTCATTGTAGTGAATTAGGTCAAACACAAATCACTGATAAGTATTACTATTTTTGTAATATCGGAGTTGCAAGCTTGTGGAAAATGCTATTTCTGAGTGTGTTGGAGGCCTGAAGACCGGCCCGAACCACCAACTCGGACTAACAGAGGATTTAACTAAAGGAGTTTTCGCTGATTTAAAACGACTAACCCGGAAATGAAGGCAAAACTGCAATCACCGTGCAGCAAAGGAATCCCCACGGGAATTACTGTAAATCGGATTATCTGATGCGATGCTGTGCTGCTCACCTGCCGAACAGCTTGGTTGATGGAAAATAAACCCTTTTTCAGTAAGTAAAAACATTATTGTTCTGTTGTGATCACTACAGTTGGGATAATTGGGGAACTATAGTAAAGGATTCCTCTAATTGGCGTGTGACGTGAAGAGAGGTTGCAGTCCATCAACTGGCCTGTCTGTGTGGGTTGCGATGGTGTCAAATCAAAATAAGTGCACATACCATGGTGCTGACGTGATTAACCGAAGCAATCTTTACTTTATTCATAACTAGCGGTTAGAGGTCCATGTAACTGTCCCTAATGACCTCCAAGTTTTAATTTCAATTCAACTATAATATAGTTGAAGTCCTTATTATAGTTTTTAACTATAATATAGTTGAGGTCCTCATATTATGAAGTCCATACTGCGTCTGTTGGAATGTCCAGTTGAGTAGCACAATTGTGGAACTAACGCTACTACGACGGTTTGGTTTTGTTTCATGCGAAGAGTCTCAGCAGGACGCTATCGTTTTTGCAACAATATTCACCGATGTTGAAATGAATGCCAGTGTGACTGGAATGCGGATAGAGCAATTTTCTTCTCAAGGTTACGGTTGTATTTTCCTTGTTGAACCAATTGACGCACTTATAGAATAGAAATGATCAAATGAATGAATTATCAAACTCCGAGTTGTAACGATCGGTGGCGTTGAAAAGCGCACTCCCCTCGCTAATGACCATTGATAAGCGAACACCTGCCAGAACCTCTACAACTGAAAACGCATGCAGAACGACCGTAATGGCCACTGAAATGCGCACACCCAACTGAAATGTGACACTACCTGGAAATGGTGGGTGAGTTCAAACCCATACCGACTCACGTCAACCAAAATCACCTGTTAAAAACTGTTTGTTGACAGTTTTTATTTAATAAAAAGTAAACAGATGTAAAAAAAAGAAATAATATAATGTAAACAAATGTTTCTTGCCATATATTTTAATTGCGATAGGTTGGGTTCTCATCCCCACATTGCTTACATAATCAACCCTACATATAGGTCCACCTTGATATTGATAGTATAGTTTCAAGAGAACTGCGTCTTTCTCCTGCTTTTAGCAAATTTTAGAAGAAAATCAAGCTATAATAGCTCTAAGCAATAATCAAGCAATATTTGTTCTCGGTCCAAAATTTTTAAAACTCGAATTTCCGAAAAGTTTGTACCTATACAAAAATCCATTTAAGACCGTCCTGAATCCACTGCCAAAAGACACAAGCAATTATAATATAGTTATATTATAACATATTATATAGATGTATATTATATCCCCTAAAAACCTCCTCAGCCGCAAAAAGGATTGATATGTGGATGAGCTGCAATAGGATCTCTTTGGCGAGGTTGAAGGGCTTGAGAAACTCACTGACATTGTGGCTCAAGATGAGGTTTCATCAGACGACAGTGGCGATCCTGATGCGACATGTGGCACGAAAGCAAATTTAAAGTTCGTCAATGAGGTTTTCGTTCGAAAGGCTGAATTGGAAAGCGTCATTTCCCACGAGCCAGATCGGGATAGGAGTGCTACAGCTCGCAGAGAATTGGAAGATATGATGGCTCCATACAAAGCTCTACACAACTGTCAGCAGGAAGAAGCGAAACATCTTACAATAATTCAATTCTTCAAACCCAAGCCTAAATAAATGTACTGTAAATTTGCACTGACAATGTTATATTTTTGCATTAAATAAAAGATTAATTTGTTCACATTCTGTTCTCAGGCCATCTCTGTTCTTCTACCCCCCCCCCTCCCACCAACACGGGTGAATAGATTCATTGTACGCGGGTTTGTTATACACGGGATGTTTCATGTCCATATCCCCCGCTTATAACGAGGTCCTCCTGCAGTATTAACACGTTGTATATGTTGGCAAATGGTAAATAAAGGCCGAAGCAAAAAAACAAGTCTACATCAGTTGGCAGTACAAGAATGGCGATATTAATATTTCAATTGAAAAAACAAACCGCATTGAAAAGATGATGGAGCAAGAAACATGGTAAGTAGATACTCCAACTTGGAAAAAATATAACAACTATAGCCGTTGACCGGAGAAGATATGACTCGTCGTTTAATAATGCTGATTCGTAGTTTTTTCAAACGATAGGTCGCTCTCCACATGAGATATTATCCCGTGTTTAGGCTCTTCTGTCGGTCTACGTCATGTTTTTTCAAAGTTATCCGCCTCTTCCAATAATGAGTTGCCTCTTGAAAATGCTTATGTTTCACTTCAAACAGAACTCGTTATCCACGCACATCCGAAGTAGTTTTCAGGTACATACTTGACTCTGGTTTATCTTTTCCTTGACTTTCACCTCTCTGTCATACGAGAGTCCCTTTTTCCATGGCGTATGCAAATTATAATTTTACTACTCATCAAATGTGAGCGTCCACAGGCCGTCCAAAGAAGTCAGGGTCGAAAAATCGACATTTCGGGTTATTATCGATTCGTATAGGAAATCTATCGTAGTTTCTGAATAATATTCAGAAACTACGTTAGATATTATGTAATCCGTTTTACGAATCGATTATAGGAAATCATTGATCCATCGCAAAAACCAACGCGCGGAATAATGTACCTACCTTAGCTTCCCAGGGTCATCACCTCATCTCTTGAAGAATGAGTTGAGGCCCTCAGTCTCACAATTGTTACCTCATTTTAAAGGTTAAAAACATTTAAACCTAAACTTTTAAAGGCTTAAAACTGGAGCACTTTGAAGATGAAGAAACGTGATTGATACTTGACATGTTCTTTATGGACATCATGTCCTTCAATGGAGACATTTTACATAAAACCAGTTATTTCTTCGAAAATTCGCTCTTGTAGCCATGCTGCATGACAGTGGATTTTGCGTTCAGGCTTTGTAGGAGGTCCGTCATGTTCATTTTGATGTACGTCTCAATTTGAGGAATGAAAATTGTCCCTGATGTGTCAGTGAAAAGACTCCGGCCCATTACTGCCCTGTAAAACGCCTCAAATCAAAATTCAAAACATTGCAGAAATTCGCCTCAAAGTTTTTTACTGAAACCATAATGACTGCAAGTTATTATTAAAATATTTGGCTATGGCTATTTGAAAAATTAGCGACAAGATGAAGGATTTTTCAACGTGAAGATGTAAATGAATGCAAAATGAAGGCGCGGAATTCCAGAGGCTTATTAAAACCCGATCATCTAGCCAGCCAGCCCTCTGACGTCATAGGCTCTTAGGGCATAAGCTGTTACGTACTAGTTGGCCTCCTGCCAGCCGTCTGACGTCATACGCTCGTGCGTCATAGGCTCTGACGTACTAGTTGGCCTCCTGCCAGCCGTCTGACGTCATTCGCTCGTGCGTCATAGATGCGTCTGACGTAGTGGCCCGCCTGTCGCTTGTGTTCTGACGTGATCTGAGGGAAAGGGTGAATCAAGGGAACAAATTTTTCCCGTTTCAGTTTATGTGCCAAAGCAAAGACATGAAAATGTCAAAAGAATGTCAACTCCATCCTGTTGTTGATACAGTCGAGAATTAAATGCTTGCATACGAGTCTGCAACACATTGAGACATTTTATGTCTTTGAAGAAGTGATTCAAGAACCTTCGAACAATGCTACATCACCTATCCCAGCTTGTTATCTGAAGCCGAAATTATGTAATTTTTTGTAGGTAAAACGCCTCATCTAAATATTTCGGTGAGTTGAGGCATTTTGCCTTAGCACTATCGCGAAAATAAATAAGTCTTGAGGCATTTTCATCCTAGAGTTGAGGCGTTTTACCCTAACATTGTTTATGGTCAGAATTTCCCCCACTTCCGGATCAAATTTTGAAACTTGGACTTCACCATTGAAAAGGCCAGGTTAAAAATAGGGGGGGATTCCGTAAAAACCCCTTTTACGTAAACATTGGGCTTGAGGCGTTTTTATTTAACAGGGCTGATTAGTTACTCAAGGATGTGCCGCGTCTGGTGGTCGAGCCCATATTTTTGGGGGGAAGGTGCTCTTCGGGCCAATGTAGGTTGTTGATGGGAACTCCAATAATGATCTGATTTTTGTCCTTAATCAAGCACTGAACACCTTAATTCGTTGCACTAATATGAGCGGCACTTTCACGCAGAGACGTCAAAATTTAATATTGTACTGAGACATCAAATACTCGTAGAAGATTGAGGGAGATGGTTGAAGAGATAAAGTGCAAGAGCGTTTACAAAACCAATACGAACAGTGAATCATTGAATAAGTATAGCATTTCCTAATCAAATTCAAGGTTTTCCTAATCAAATTCAAGGTTATCCGAAACAAATTAAAGGTTTTTTAATTTAACATTTTTTTAAATATTTCCAACTAAAGGATTTTATTCACAAACAAAGTGTTATGCCGAATGAGAAGACGTGAATGAATTCATTAGTTATTTAAACAGTTCAATGCAAGTCAATGCAGCTGCGGTGTCGGGAAGTTGTAACATCATATCCATCACGTAACTAGCACAATCTGTGCTGGTGACTGTTGATACACTTCGAGCTATGCTATGACCTCACACAAACTGTGCTCCTCACGCTGTTCACCTAGAAGATTTCTTGCCTGGAGCTTCACTTTTGAAAATACCTGCTCTGCTGGATTCAGTTGAGGTGAATAAGGTTCTCTGCCTTCCACCTGTTCGGATTTTTGATAGCCAATCGTTTGGTACCTACCTAACAATGCAGTTAGGAACTATTATAATTGTTTTTAACATACAGAATGCTGATATATCATGTTTTTGGAAAACCTTGAATTTGAATGGGAAAACCTTGAATTTGAATCGGAAGACCTTGAATTTGGCTCGGAAATGCTATATAAACAATGACTGTTTACTTAGGTATTTACTGTAAACTGCGGTTGGCAAGGAGCAAGGAACAATTGGCGCGAGCAAGGAGCAATTCTAAGCCTGTACTGTGCGCTTTTTCAACAAAATAATCAGCCCTCTCATGTGCGCTTATTTGTGTGCTTTTCGTAGAAATTCCAAACTAGATTACCTAGTACCAATGTGCGCAATTCAATGGTAGCCGTAACGATCCCCAAGGTAAAGGCTTGATGTAGAAGTCTAATAGTTGTGAGTTTGAGGTGTTCTCTCGGTCGGTTCTCTCGGTCAGACGAGAGGCGGCCCTGGTCGGGGAATCTGTTGCGACAGAGGCGGCCACAGGAAGGGGAAGAAGAAACTTGAGGTGAACATTTAGACACGTGTCCGAGTTGGAGGGTCAGGGGCGGTCGAATTGCGTCACCTTTTTCGAACCTGAAAACCGCCGGATCTGTCAACCCAAAGAGTTTTGAGGGGCTGTAGAAGAAGATGAAGTCTTTTGTCTGAAGCGTTTTTCCATCGAGATGACTCGTGGAGGGGGAGAGAGAGACCTGCTGTTGTGCTCGTCGGATCCCGTGGGAAACCAGGCAGACAGGAATTCGTTGAAAAATCGTCCGCGTTATCGCTAGGCGAGCGCGTGACGAACCTCTCTCTATCAAGTTCAAGTTGGCGAATCCAAGACTGAGGTCAAACCCCGTCGGGAACTCAACCTACGGGAAACTATTTCACCTTGATCGGTTCCCCATCTATTGCTCGCTGCTTTTCTATGTACAAAAAACAAATATATTAATCAATAATAATACGCACGAGTATGCATTTATTTACTTACGAAATTCAACGGGCAGATGCCCAATTTACAAGAGAAATATTAGTATTAGTAAGTAAGTAAGGTAAGTCGGGGTAAGTGCACACTAGAATTTCAAAAGTTTGACTTTGGGTGAATGCAAAACATAGTCTATAATAGTTAGAGATATGATTTTTTTTTTAAATTCTGTTCTCCTAGAACACCTCTCCAACACTACCCAATCTGCAATTGTTCAGGAATCAATATCAGTGTGGTTTTAAAGAAATTAGGTTAAACTCTGCAATTGTTCAGGAACCAATATCAGTACGGTTTTAACCCTAGAACGGTACACCACGTAAGTTTTACGTGTGGGTGGGGAAGTTCTACCTGCCCCGCCCCACCATTTTGACTGAGTACACTCCCCCCTCACCAGTGCCTCGGCGAACTAGTAGTGAAGTGACCTGTGACTGCAAAAGGTGTCCTGGGAAGAGTGAGACCACATGACAGCACTTTCTTGGTAAGCCTATACGTCATTTTTACGTAGTGTACTAATACATGTAAATTTTTTGCACGTCAGTTTTACGTGAGTGTACCAATAAGAATGTTTATATGTACGTTGTTTTTACATAAGTGTACCAATAAGAATGTGTTCATGTACGTTGTTTTTACGTAGGTGTACCATTAAGGGCAATAAGCGTTTGTCATGCACTCATTCGTCCCTCTCTTTTACAGACAAAAAAATATGGATTTGAAACCTAGTACGTCAAGGGGCGATAGAACCAAAGGTGAGGAACTTCGGAGAAAGAAGGCAATGACAGACGACGAGATCGTGGAGCAATGTATCCACTACTAAAGGAGCCCGAAAATACTGCGCTTTCTGCCCCTCAAGAGACAGAAGCATGACAACAACATACTGCCAATGTGGGAAGCCCATATGTGGTAAACACCAAACTCGAAAATGTCCTGATTGCTAAATTTTCATTTTTCCGTTTTCAATTTCACTTTTCGATTGCTGGATTTTCAAAATTCGATTTGAACTTTTATTTGCTAAATTTTGTTCATATCTCTAAGTTGTTTTTTATTCTATGGATCTCTTTTTATAACTAGTTTCGACTATCCTACTAGTCTCAATTTTGTGATAGAAAATTTAATTTTTATGAATAAGAACGTAATACATGAGTCTCACTCTTTCACAAAAGGTTTTTATAAGCTTTTTTTATACTTGGGAATAAAGTCTGAAGAGAAGATGAGCTTTATTTTGTAATAGGTACTCAGTAACTATATGATACGCGGTTTCTGAATTTTTAGTTGTTGAAGTATTGTTCATATCGTTGTTCCCTTTTTGTAAATAGTTTTGAAGATCCTACTAGTCTCAGTTTTATGTTAGAAAATGTGATAAAGAAGGTGATACTTGAGTCATTTTTGTACCAATTCTTTGCAAAAGGTTTTTATAAGCTTTTTTTATACTTGAGAATAAAGTCTGGAAAGAAGAGGAGCTTTACTTTGTGATACGGTTTTAAAATGAGTCAATATTATTTATGTAACTATGTACTACAAGTAAATACCTACCTCTTACACTGTTTTCACGTAAGATTGTTAAATAAAATTGGCCTTTTACCAAACAAACAATTTTTGTTTATCATTTTCAATAATGAACCTGTTTTCTTCGTAGTGTAGATCCAAAACGTCATTTTTACGTAGTGTACCAACAACACACAAGTTTTGAAGTGTACCGTTCTAGGGTTAAAGAAATTAGGTTAAAATCCTGTATTATGCACTTGCCCCGATAAAACGGGGTAAGTGCATACCCACCCTTTACTTTTTTCCTATTACGTATATCAAACCATCTAATTTTGAAATATGACACTATTGCAGCAAAGGAGCGATATCATCTTCTGCAACCCACAGTATGAAAACTGGCCTGAAGTTTCTAGTAAGCTGGTGAGGTCTTGACAAACTGTGCAAATTCTTGACACAACGGTTTAATATCTTCTTCGTGCAGATCACCCTATGGTGTAGATTACTGAATTATCATTATTTATTATTAATTATTATGTAGTAAAGTGAATTATTATTAATAACTATTAGTAATTATCGTTTGATATAGTTTAACTGGATGCGGGTGTGAAAGCCCAAGAACAACTCACTACCATGTATATCAAATTCATTTTGAATTAACGTTTGCTGTCTGAATCGAAGGGGATTTTCTTTCAACGAGCTCCAGTGGTAACGTGAGCCTAGCACTTGTACACTGTCCTCCCCACGGACCATCGACAACATCCCCCCCCCCCCCACCGCCGCCACCACTCCCATCAACCTCCCCCGCTCTCCTCTCTACACCTGACGTCTATTTAGCGCCCACAATTTCAATTTATGTAGTGGAAGTCAGATCATGAAAGAAGGACATCATGTTGTGATGAATTAATACTCCCGCCCCCTTTCCACTCTTCACCACCTACCGCCCGTATCTTCTTCACCCCCACAGCCGCCGACCACTCACCCCTCCTCCCCCGCTCACCACTCAACACCCGACGTCTATTTAGCGCCCACAATTTCAATTGATGTAGTAGAAGTCAGATCATGAAAGAAGGACATCATGTTGTGATGCATCAATACTCCCGCCCCCTTTCCACCCTTCACCACCTACCGCCCGTACCATCACCACCCCCCTCCACCGCACTCCTCTCTACACCCGACGTCTATTAGTCTATCTTAGAAGTCAGATCATGAAAGAAGGACATCATGTTGTGATGCATCAATACTCCCGCCCCCTTACCACCCTTCACCACCCACCGCGCGTACCATCACCACCCCTTCCCCCGCTCTCCTCTCTACACCTTCCGTCTATTTAGCTCCCACAATTTCAATTTATGTAGTAGAAGTCAGATCATGAAAGAAGGACATCATGTTGTGATGCATCAATACTCCCGCCCCCTTACCACCCTTCACCACCCACCGCCCGTACCATCACCACCCCCTCCCCCGCTCTCCTCTCTACACCCGACGTCTATTTAGCGCCCACAATTTCAATTTAAGTAGTAGAAGTCAGATCATGAAAGAAGGACATCATGTAAAAAACTCTGCAAATTCTTGACACAACGGTTCATTATCTTCTTTGTACAGATCACCCTTCTGTCTAGATCACTAGGTCTAAATGTCTAGATCCTAAATGTTAGATTAATTATTATTATCAATTATCACTAATTATTAACAATTTTATCAAGTACCTACCTAGTGAAAATTATTATAATTTATTGTTAGGTATTAATAATTTGTATTTATTATTAATAATAATTATTATTAATTATGATTAATGAGTGTGGTGGTTTAGGTTGACCGTCAGTAAGAATGATGTTGAGGGATGTCGAGGGTCATTTGACCGACCCTCGACATCCCTCAACATCATTATGATTAATTAATACGATATAATTCTGGGGTTTTTAATACTACGTCGGTAATAATTTTTCTATAAAAGAAGTATCTACCAACAAACATTCGAAATTACCTTCATTTCCGTAGCACGAAACGCACCTCAGAACAACAAACTCGACATCACTTAAGCCATATGATGTTCCAAAGAGCTTGTTAGTATGAAAATGGACCTGTATTTCAACAGTTTGATACACGATCGTGTTGTGAGGCACAATCTTTGAGCCCTCATTGTGAACGAACGGCTGGTCGTACAAAGCTGCGGATGGTCTTAAAAAATTCTACGGAACAAACTCTATCTAAATATGAAATAAAAAACATACCGTTCTATATGAATTTTTCGAGATATGAGATTTTCAAATTTTCAAAATTCGTTTTGAACCCCTTCCCCTTGACCTCGGGTTATGAAAAGTTTCGAGGACCATTGTGGGGTTGGTCGAAACCCATAAAAAAAATTTCGTAATTTTAACTCAACGCTAACTGGGCAAAGTGGCGCGGACGGCGTACGGCGGACGGACGGATTTTTTTTTATTCGATTTTCTGAATCTACGTAGCTTGAAACGTAAACCAACAAATTTTGAGGGGGGGTTAAAAAAATTTTTTCTTTGGGCGATTCCAATGGTTCATTATCGAAGATAATAAACCAAAAGTAAAGTAAGCAACCATTTCAGGTTGGATTTCCGTCCGACTGCCGTTTTATAGGCGTCGCGGACGTCATCGGCTGTCGACCTAGGTGGATCAGAATTGTTCCGATGATTTCGCTTAAAGCTACTCATTGGCTCGCCCCCTTGAGTTGAGAGGGGTTCGCCGTACAGAAGCGTGATAGATTACTTGGACGGGACCCACCCACCGGCGGTCACCCATCCAAGTAATAACCACGCCCGACGTCGCCTAACTTCCGTGATCTGACGAGTACGGGTTCTTTGCGACGCCTGCCCCGTACGGCTAGAAGGACATCATGTTGTGATGCATCAATACTCCCGCCCCCTTTCCACTCTTCACCACCTACCGCCCGTACCATCACCCCCAATTGGTCGAGTGCCATCACCATTCGGGTATGGTT
This sequence comes from Stenodema calcarata, assembly GCA_963920205.1. NCBI lineage: Eukaryota > Metazoa > Arthropoda > Insecta > Hemiptera > Miridae > Stenodema > Stenodema calcarata. The sequence goes on from OY986049.1 coordinate 8,804,974, forward strand.
GTATATTGCGAAATGTTTTCTTGCATGAAGAGTTTTTTAAGTTTATGAGCAACTGTGGACTGAAGTTTTGATTTCAGTTTTTGGTTTTCATTTGTATAAGTGTTTAATTATTTAATTGCATCTACATGGCTGTATTCTACGTAAAATGCCAAATAAAACGGAAAAAAACTCCCAGTGTACTATTCCAATGTAGTCGAGTTCTAAGGTCCAATATGAGCTACTACTAGCGTACTGTGGGGCCATTGTCCTGCTCCCTGGCGTCATAAGTTATAACTTATAACCTATACAGCAGATTTTGAGGAACGAACCGTATACTCAATAATTTATTGTATTAAGAAGAATTTTGTGTGAGTTACCAATTGCATGGGACGCTTTGACGTGGCTGTTGAGGGATCGTTGGTGGAAGTACCATCGTGGAATAATTATTCACTGTTGCGATAACATCTTCGATCAAACGTAGCGAATCTTTTCTGTAGTGTTCAAATCTGATCCTCTCTCTTCTACGTCGTAGTTTTTCCTCCTTACAATCGCACTCGTATTGTCAATCACCCATCCCTACCCCGAGCAATAAAACTTGAGAGGGTCTCAACGGAACCCTAAAGGATGGCAACTCAACGTTGCTCAAGTTAATTCAACGTTTGTGACGTCACTTGTACGCCCCTATCTGCATCCTCACCCTCGTTCTTCCTTGATATCGTATGGCCCTTCGCCACCCCAATTATATTCACCCCTCGGCAGTCCAAACCATTGTTGTGAACTCCTTGTCGACAAGTTGTCAGCTGCGCAAGCATCTTCGTGTTTCGTAACGATAGAATCTGTGTGAAAGGGCACTTTTTCTTTGAGTAACCATCCAGTCATTCAGATATGCTATTTTGGTTTACTACGACGTTTATGTCCACCCTATATAATCTTATTTCTCTAGTTTTTCTTCTTCTTTTTTCAATAATTCATTTTCTCTCCTTACACACTATTATTGCCCAATTCTATAGAACGGTCACCCCTATGTTCGGGCCCCTAACCAAAATCACGAGCACAATAGTGTACGATGTAAGAGGTAATTTGATGATTGAGCAACCATAAAAATATTGTTAGTACGCTCTGATGAAAAAATATAGATTTAGAAAAACTTGATTTTAGATCCGGCAGCTGTACTCACTGGAAGAACTCATTCAAATACGAACCACTTTGATTCGTTCACTACGGCTAAGAAAGGAGAAAACAAGCTTTCAACATGTCGTACAACAGTATGATTTAATCGATAAAATGGCTCAGAAACTGGATTGTTTATCAAGGTGTCTCTAATTACGAACTAAATCACTCGCGAGTCAAAATCGTGGAAACCCACGTTAACGAAAACAAAAGTATTTGTAGCCTTCAAGCCTGCCCCTGGTCTTTAAAATTTAAAGGCGATATTAGAGAGTTCCTAAGGGGACATTCCTAAGGACATAAGTTTGAACTTATCTCAACTGCGGATGCGCGTCGGCTGTGTTCGGACACATCGCCTCAAGTCGACCACAACCGGCCACATACATGTGTCCATTTCTCTCCCAGGACGCAACCTTTACGATTGAATTTAACCTTACTCCGGGATTACAGTGCAGCGCCTTTTGCCGTCGTGCGACATCAGCCCTTCGAGATAAAACCGCAACAAATTATCAAGCACTCCCGACATATTCAGAAGTTGATTCAAGAAAATTGAGCGATGAACGGGCGGGAACTGAACGGGTGGGTAGATCAGAAAAGCAGTGGAAGGGATGGATTTCGCGTTGTGCTAAGGTGACTTGACGTTACTTGTACATGTGATCACTTCCGCCAAACTGTACACATTTGGTTAGTGTCCAAAAGTTGCTCGCCTTAGATGTGGCCACTAGATGTGTCCACATCTGAATGGATATATCTCTTAGGAACTCTCTATTGAATTTTAATCAAACTGTGGTATATGCTCTAGGGGTGTCATGGAGATATTGCAATTTGAGACTGATAATGAGCTGTTTGCAAATAAAAAGTCTGATAACTGCTTTATTACATCTTATTAATCTATTTTCAAGTTCCGATTCACAGTTGAATGTATTTTATTTAGATGGAAGTCGAAAAAAGTGAAAACGATGGAATGACGAAACCTGTCGACTACTGACTCAAGAGATACTGTCGACTTCTAACACATGTAGGTCGACTACTAGTGCAAAACCATGTCGACTACTGAAGAAAATGTTGGTCACTGGTGTCGACTACTAGAGCATTGGGATTTTTTACAAAACTTGTTTTTCCCTTTTCAAACCATGTTGAATAATATTTCCCGCTGCCAGGTCTTTTAGGGAAGGATCTTGGGTACACAATGAACAGGTTTGCAATGAGAAAAAACTATTTCCCTACGTGAAAGGTAAGCTCAAAGTTCAAACTTCCTTTAACGTGTCGACTTCTGACGCATTACCTTATTTCTAAACTACCAAATACAACCACAACTTGAATACTTGAATTGGTAGAAAGTTGGCTGTATTCAAGTTGTGGTTGTATTTGGTAGTTTAGAAATAGACTAATACGAACACCGAGTGACCAATAATATCGGATAACAGGTGCTTTGCCCCGTAATTCGAATTATTCGAATTACATGTATTAAGTACATGTATTATGTATAAGTACATGTATTATACATGTACTTATTAATTTCTTGAATTACGAAGAACTACAATCGTAGTTTTGTACTTAGTTGAATGAATGTTATCTAATGAAAACCCGACTTCTCCTTCTTGCTAAGCCTTATTTAGTTTGTTTGAGGCGAATATTTCTGATTTACAGTCGAGCGTTAATAATTAATTATTCCAAGGAATAAGGAATTATTCCAAAACGTGATTCCAACGCATGCACTAAACCACTTTATTTCTAATTTTAAATACACTACGTCTGCTCTCTACGGAACAGAGCAACGTCATAGTTTGGTGCAAATATGAGTTTTACCATTTTTTTTTTTTTTCCTTTTTTTTCTTCTTCTTCTTCTTCTTCTTCTTTCAATGAATCCAATTGTATTTAACTAATAAGGCATCTCAGGGAATATTAAATATTACAGTTCATGTAACCCTTGTAGTACTACAATAATCCGATAGTGGAAATCGCGATTGAAGTAGTACGTTCTTATTGGCTAAGGAGAAGCACCTGTACTACGAAGAGCATGATCAGGTTTTTTTAAAATAATTTAATGATTAACAGGACAATTCCATTATTTTTCCGAACGTTACGTTAAGGTATGAAATGAGACCTCACGATCGTTACGGTACGATATAATAATCTTGGACGAGGAATATTTTCTTCATGCATCGAGAAATAAGCAAGAAATGTCGAGAGAACTCGAACCCGAGAATGAAACGATACCGAGAGCGCGAAAAAACTCGAAGGTAAATCTAATGATGCTACAGCTTCTGAAAGAATGAAAAGATATCGAGAAAAGAAGAAAAATTGTGGAACTGCTGAAAGAAACGCTTCTGAAGGAGAACGATGCAAAGCGTACAGAGTTAAGAAAAAAGCTCAGCACTCCAAGTACTCAAAGAATCTTCAGATTCTTCTGTATGCTCGTTGAACTACGATATCTCGACTCCAAGACTTCAAATAGCATTTTACGAGAATCCGTCTGGAAGCGTTTGCGATATTTGTGATCGACTCTGGTTCGTCAGAGATCTAAAACCTATAATTTGGCGAAACGTCTTGTCAGTCATTAGTGAATGATAACGAACTTTTAGCGAACAAAAAAAGTTAATCATCATTAAATGAGATCATTTAAACCGTAGGTCTGCCGTCCGTTTTTTAATTATATTTTTATGTTCATTGAGTCTATTTACAACAAACATATCTCATTGGGAACATTGTAGTTCATTGTTCCACATGTAGGACTACTTTCATGGAGGAACTCTCAAGTCATTGATATTGTTCTTTATTTAGCTCTTCACTATGACGAGTACCTGCAGATGTATATGATCACGCCCGTGCGATGCTGGGATGATCAAGTCCATGACGTCACGCGACCGTACCAGTCGATGTACAGTAACAAGTGGGTTTTGGTGAGCTTGGAACTAAATCACTCGCAATCGTTAGGTGAGGGTTTGTAGGATAACAATTTGCTGCTTTTTCAGCCTTAGGAATTTTGAACGTGAACAAGTGCCTCAAATGTTTATTGAATATGTCCCAATCGGTACAATAAGCGTCTTATATATTATTATTTTGTTCTGCACTGTAATATTCTTACTATCCAATTGCGACTTAAGGCAAGGCACTCGGTTGCGAACATTCTTAATGAGTTCGGTAATATGGTCATTGAACGTCAACCGCGTATCGAAGTATCTTCTGGTATGGGTTGTCCAGCATAGTATAAATTTGATTCTTCATATTAAAGGTTGTACGTATCACTACATTGGAGAGTTTATTTTGACTTTCCATCCTGTACAGTGTACACCATTGTCCGAATTACCATTATGAGCTCGTGGAGTTTTCTTGTTGCCTTTAGTGGGTCTGCATATGGCATAAACTAGGTCGTCCACATACATTCCTGAAAAGGTTTCTTAGACTGATGGCAGTGGGATATCATGATAGTATGACAGTAAAGCCTTGTGGAACTGAAGCCCTGGAGTGCTCATTTTGAATCGTGACCACGAATGATCGGTCGTTATGCCTATTCGACGTACAGAAATCCAATTGTGCAATTACGATCTTCATTGATAGTTAATTGGTGAATCTACTTATCTCGGTTCATTCTCAAAAAATTTAAGCTGTAGGTTTCTTTCGTACCATTTTCAATTCATGGGGCGATGAACGATTACAGATCAAAACGTTTGTTCGGTGATTCCGCACGCAGCGACCCAACTAAAACGTCTAAAGAACAACGCGGCCATTAGAATTTGTGGAGTGGTTGTTGGCGCCTCGGTGACGAAACAGACCGCTTCGTATATTGTTCGGAGACCGAAAAACGTGGAAATTCCTTTTGAGTGTTGAAGAGGAATTTTTTTATGGAGAGGGCGAAGTAGGAGGTATTTTAGCTGTAATGTACGAGAAAATTGAAAGCTGTGGTGGATAGTGACGATAGATTTGTGGCAGTGACCAAATTGACTTCATACCACACAAGCTGGAATCCTCTCTAAAAATACAGTTTCTTGTTGTATACTATATCGGAGGTTTGGGCTTGGCCCAAAAAAGATGTCCTCGTAGATAATTCCATCTCTCTCCTTGTGAACGTAAACCTGCGTTAAAACGTTAATGTCAAACTTACAAATATTTTAATAGGACTGGTACTAAAGGGAGGGGAATTCAACTGTGTAATGTGCCTTCGACGAGATGTGAACAATTTTTTTTGGATCAAAACTAAGGAGGTTGTTCAAACATAGCAACGAAAACTACCGGAAAATACAAAATTTCGTGTCAATTTTAGGCTTCGTTTTCATGTTGAAAAAACTGTTCCCTCTGCCTCTAGACACGACCATGATTTGCAAAGATGAATCAATTAGCGATGAAAAATGCTTAAGTCGCTTAAGAAGCAACACATCCTAACCCAGAATTTGAACAAAATGAAGTTAAGTAAGACATTTTCTTTTTCAAAATTCCTCGCCGGGTAACGTAGAATTTCGAAAATCAGCCATAAAGCCTTTTCTTTCAGATAAGCTGGGCACCACAAATTCTGAACTATGTTCAATGGCCCTAACTAGGTATCCTGTTAAATACACATTTTTGAATTCAGAGTTCTTAACACCCTCTTTCTCGTTCATTCATGAGATGGTGTTTTGATCAATGTGCCATTTTGCAGAATTTCCTAGATTTTTGTTTCAAATAGTTACCTGTACAAGTAGGAAACTCTAAAAATTAAAATCCTTTCACATCTTAATTTTACAATTACGACAACAAGATGAAATGATCGATCAAGGCTTCACAGTACCTTTAGTATCCTGACTTTTTATAGAATTTGAAAGCACGGAAATAGGAACCTTTCTTAAACATCATTATACAAGTGATCTGTATAAATGAAATCATTTATGAATTTGAGCCATTTCGTGTGAACCATTTCGGAAACAATCGGAATGGAACGTTTCTAACTCATTCTACGTAAAATGTGTGAAAGACATTTATCATGAAACATCTCTGTCACATTTTTTGTGGAAGCTCTCTGTCACATTTGGCGTGAAACATCTCGAAAACATTGGCCATGTAATGTCTTTGATACATCATACAGCCAACATCTTGGAAACAGTTGTCTTGAGCGATGATTGTATGTCATCCTATGAAATGTATTCAAAACGCATTGGAGATGATCTTACAAACGTTTCACAAAACGTCGCAAAGTGCATACATAATCGATTTTAAAGAGGTTTTCTACACGTTTTGAAAACGTCTTGAAAATATTACACTCATGTAACACGATGTTTTTGAAACATTAAATGTTTTAAAAGAAACATTTTAACCCATTAGTGCCCGTAATTATTTGTGTTCAAATTTCTTCGTGTAATTTCATTTCCCCACTAATTTTGACCCGAGGATCACGGGAAAAATATCAAAAAAATTCTATCTGTAGCCAATTTTCCAATATTGGCCGATGCCATATGGCATCGTTGGGCACACAGCGACGTGGAACAGTATTGTGATCCATGATGAACCGAGGCCAATGTAAGTCTCGTTCGCAATCAGAATATGAAAGTAAAAGGATTTGGATGGTACTAAATTGTGAATAGAAAGTATAATTACAAATTGTAGAATAAAATTACATTGAAAATAGGAAAAAATAGGTATAGTTTACTATGAAATAGAGCAAAACAGTCAATGCATAGGCCAACTTTACATTTTGAACACATTGTACGTGTTTGGGATGTACAAGAGGGCCCTACACAGCGTATTTCGTTTCTTTTCCGGTGTATGAGTTACATAATGATATTCACGATCAAAACGGATATCCTCCAAAACCCTAGCTGATGAAATAAATTTGCCTGATGGGCCAGGACGTCTTCTAGCAACGGCGTACCTCGTCAAGTATGTTTCCGCAATGCCTCTTCTGAATTCAAGTTGCGATATGTTTCTTGTTTTTTTTATTCAGAATCCAGGCATTTTGGATTACAGCGTCAATGGACCAGGTGAATGGAGACCACCACCACTTCTTCATTCTTATACAAAACCGGTAGTTGTTTTTTTCTGATCTATCAGATCCCAATAAGTACGATTTCTAGGTAGCTCAACGTAACCACTCAAAATCAGTATTCCAAAAAAGCATTTCAACTCTTCGATGGTAATTGGCTCGTCAGTGGAATTTTTTGAACTCATGTAATTTTCCGTTTATTTTTGCAGCATGTCCCATACTTATTCATAAAAAAATGGTTCAAAAATTTCAACAGGTGACCCACTGAACTGTGAATAGTTGATCGAAGGGAAATTCCTCATTTTGTAGTTACTAGCCACTTTGACGTCCTCATCTGACAATTCACTTCATCTGACAATTCATCTGGATTGGGAGGTTCGATGAAAATATCAACTGGGGTGACTGTGTCATTATTCATGTCAATGAGCATGTCAAGGGCAACTTGAAGGGAAAAATCCTGGTCTGAAATTAGAAGAAAAATTTAAAATATAATGTAATTACCTCCGTAAAACCACAAGATACGAATGCACGCCATAAGAACCAAAAAGCGTAGTGGAGAATAACGAATTCCCAAAACTGTCGGTAACTGCCCAACGATGCCGTTTGGCATCGCACATATGAACACGGTCACCACAGTTGGATATCTTGTTTATTCGATTCGGAAACTTCATACTGTACTCAGAAAACATCTCAAGATTATTGAAAAGTATTCATACTTGGCCGAAATAATAATAAAGTGTACTTACGCCAAAGAATCTCTCAGGTGGTCGAGTTCGAAAATTTGATCCATCTTCTAATGTGTCATAAGTGTACTGCACGAGGTTATATTGATCAATGAGGGGAAAAATGAACGGACCAAACCTCCAAGAGAAGTAAACAAGTCGGAACATCAAAGAAAAGTCCAAAGTGCAGTCAGAAAACTCACCTGAGCAACCCCTCCTCCAGCGATGCCGAACGGCATCACTGGGCACTAATGGGTTAAACAAGTTTCCAAAATTTAACTGTGCTGTGTGGGAACAAAGTTTTAGACGAAGAAAAATCTCCTGAATCTCCACCGATTCTTAAGCCTTAAACATCACCTAACGATTTTTCGATTGGAGCATTAATTCATTTTAAATCTTTGTAGAACACTTCTGGGGAGCCTGCAGTAAGCTAAACGTAGTCATTTTACTTTATGATGTGGTGAAGTGGTGGTTTTGGAATTAGACAGTTTTTTGTCTTTCCTGAAAAGTTGGGAGAAATGGGTTAAGGCGGGTTTAGACGGCGCGCACCCACTCGCGCACCAACCTCGCATCCGACTCGACTTCAACTCGCCCGGCAATAAACTCATCCTCGCCTCACTGTATAGACGACACGCATTCACTCGCGCACCGAAACTCGCTCAATCTCCGTCGGGAGTTCATCATGGCCACACCTCAAGTTACCGTTTCGTTTGCTTTCCTAGCAATGTGTTATTTAAAAAGAAGAAACGAGAATGGAAGAAATCGAAAGGTGCGCCGGTGGTGGGCTAAAGAATTGTTTCGCCAGCGATTGCAGTATGGTAACAGATTGATGGCCGATATGGTGATTGAACACACTGAAGAAACCTTGAGAAATTTCGTGCGTATGAGCTCGGAAGATTTTGAATACCTGCTAACTATGGTTTCACCGACAATTAATAAAATGAACACAAATATGAGAGAAGCGATCACAGCCAAAGAAAGATTAGCTGTCACACTACGATTTCTTGCCACAGGAGATTCATACTCAAGTTCACAATACTTTTTTTTTTGTGAAAGATGTTTTTATTCATGAAAGAAATCTCAAATAAAAATCAACTCATAAATAATAATAAGACGTAGGTATTTACAAAAATTAACTGTATAATAATAGTAATAAGTAGGTATTTAAAAACTTTCACATTTTACAACGAAAAATTCTGCAGGCCAGACCACGCTCCTTGTAGAGCTCAATTAGCTCGAGGCACCTCGCTGGGTCCATTTTGCTGTTTACACGGCGCGAGGTTAGAGACCGAGTTTCCTTTGATGCGCGACCAAAAACCGACAGACCATGGCTCACCCCGAGGTGGCCTCACTGTGAGGGGCCTCGAGGCGAGGGAGGCGTTTACATTGAGCGAGGGACCGGAAGTGAGGCTGGTGCGCGAGTGGGTGCGCGCCGTCTAAACCCGCCTTTAGGCTGTGCTGCTTCTTAAGCGACGAATTGTATTATGAATAGTTAGTGATGACACTTACCTAACATAGTAATACACTAATATTTTCGTGATATATTATGTATTGATGAATTCTTTCGTTTTGAGTGAGTTCTCAGTAATACAAGATGGTATAACTAAGAAAATTTGTTCAGGAAGAATCTTAGCCGTCTGGGTGAAGGCACCCAAAGGAGCATTGCCCTCTTCCAAGGGGGGCGAGTTTCGATCGCTGAGGACTCCACAGCTAAACCCCCTTGCGTTCATGTCACTGAAACGGAATCCTATTACTGAGTATTGTAGATGTATTGATACAATAGGATGAACATGCAAGACGCTTACGGCAATAATCGGATGTTTAATACAGATGGAGATAGACACGCACATCCTGGAACAGTCTGATGTCTCAGCGAATAATGAAGGACCCACATCGAATTAATACTTTTTGTAGTAGGTAACTAGATAAGTTGACAAACAAATATTGATTTTTTAAACAAATCCATTTTGCGTCACTTTGGATTTAATCCTAAATTTTATAACGTTTTACTCCTCAAATATCAGTCAAATTTGAGTTGATGCGGTTGACCCTGATTTGGCTGAGGACGATTCTAGAAACTAGTCATGGCCACTGGCCAATATGAAGGGTATAAACACTAGGGGTACAAGATACAATCCATGAATTACGTTGGTCAATTGACGAGACCATCACAGAGCTAGTTACCGACTACCCACAGTCGGAGAGGACTATTGGGTCACTGAGTGAACGGACACTACATTGAACCCCTTCAGCTAACACTCAAACTGGTTGGTGACGTTATGAGAGTTGAAAGCTCTTTGCGTATAGAACGGCCATCTTGCTGAAAGGGTGGTCAATATTGAGGAAGGTAATACATTTACGATTTAGATATTTATTGGAGTTAATAAACTTTCGTAAACAAGAAGTGTTCCAATTTGGTTTTATGGTTCATAAATCGTGCGGAATTCACTGAATAGTAGTGACAGAGTAGACTCAATGGGCTGAGAAAGCTACACTGTAAATTCCCCGAATCACAATTATAGATATTATGTAGGTATAGATATATAGAGGCTTTATAGATATTTTCAGTCTGCTAATCCAAATCAATATTGCAGCTCCATATAGGAACTAATCAAATTTCTATAAGTACTTACTCATTATTCAAATACATGCTGATACTTGGATTACTGCTTAATCCTGTTCATAATAATATATTTTGTACATAGAGAGATTTCGAAAATCCTTCTTGTTTCCAGTCCCCATGAGGTGACGGGTGAGGCTTATTCCACTTCTTCTGGTAGACAAGCCTCCTTATGGATCTTGTTATACGATTGAAATCTCGAAATTAATGTACCTATAACCAATTTTACCACGGGGACTCATGAATAAAAAAGCACCCCAAATTTTATGGAGGGTAGTGCCCGCATTTTGGGTTTTATTGAAGGGTTTTATCTCAGGGAATTTCTTCAAGGTTATTTAAAGAAGAGAATTCTGTGTTAGTCGCTTGTGAGGGTTGGAAGTTTCGATCGAGGAAGTGGGGGTGCCGTCATCCATATTTGAAGGGTGAAGCCCAAAAAGCCTCCCCTCACCAAAAACCCGAGGGGTCCTACGGTAAAGCCGCGAGGGTTGTACACGTGTATACCAGCAACCCCAGGTTCAACGACCTCCGGGGTCTTCCACGTGGCGCGACCTTGGCTAACCCGGGTTAACGAACCCCTCCACGTGTCGCGGGAAGGGCCGCCCCCGCTCTTGTCCTTTGGGGGAAGCTTCAGGACCTTCCACCCTCTTCGGGGTTGATGATCCCTGAGCCATCCCAAACAACCTTCTCATTCCCACAGCTAAAACCTCCGAACTAAAAATAATTGTATTTTCCTCCATCAAATGGCTTGATGTACGGAATATGTTGGTAACTGAGCGGTCATTAAAACGCATCGGCGTAACGACCAAAATATGACCTACCCACTTGGCATTCCAATCGAGATAGTTCAATTGAACGTCTTAGTACCTACTCAGTAGGAAGTGACTATAGTAAATTTGACTGCAGACACAATCACCTAGAGTTCTCGATATAAAAGTAATTTACAACCATAGTTAATAATCATTTAATCGACCAAAGAAAATGGTATTTATACTAGCTGTCGGGCCCGTCGCTGACGGGCAGAACTCGGGGTGTGTCCATCTACCTCTGTTACCTGTCCCGGACGGGCAGAACTAAGAATGGATCCATCTGCCACTCTTAACTGTCGCTTTACAAATTATACCTCTTACATGTCCCTTCACAAATCCTTATAATCTTAAATACCAAAATTAATTTAGGATTTTTATATTTCGGCTTCCCTATAAACCCCCACCCCTATGCATCGGATCCGGGAGTGAACCCCCTTATGTCCTTCCCCGATCACGGAAACATTCAAATACGGGAGAAAAGTTCGATCCATTGAGCCATTTTCGAGAATTTAAAATTTTTATAGTTCGGCTTCCCCATAAACCCTCACCCCGATGCATCGAATCTGGGAGTGAACCCCCCCCCCCCCCATGTCTTTCCCCGGTCACAGAAACATTTAAATACGGGAGAAAAGTTCGATCCATTGAGCCGTTTTCTCGTGATTGAAGGACAGACAAACAGACAGGCAGACACCAAATTCAAAATCGGCATGGTTCGACTCCATTTCTGTAGTGAAATTTTTCGAAAATACCCAAGGAACACGAAAATCGTCTCTAAATTTAGTTATATAGATAGCAATACTGCTGTAATATTCACTAGAAAGTCCTAAGAAACAAACTCTTCCCATTTGGAGATTGAACTTCAAATAACTAAGGTCACTTTTCCTTCAGTACATCTTGAGCAGTTTATTTTTCCTCATAAACCACAAAAACCACGGAAATGAATCACGACGACTAATGGGGAAACAAAATACATCGACTCTCTCCGGCTTTACTTCATGCAACTCGAAAAGAAAGACTGCTAATTTACACAATACACACTAAACTATACACCATATAATATACACCGGATACATTTTAATTTACTTGTACGAAATGTATACAATGCGCTTGGCCACACGAGGAAGAACGCTGCAAACTGTTCCACAACTGTAATATATCCTGTATAGAATTAATCGCTGTTCTGAATGCTATATCGTAGTCCTATTGAGTCAGGTGTTCTATGTATGAAAATTGACCTAAACGTCCAACGTTTGATTTTCGCTCATGTTGATGATCATTTTTCGGTTTTACCTTCAGGCGTTATAGTCAAACGGTGGCTCAGGGTGTACAAAAATATTATCTACAAAAAAACTATTGTTCCATTCAAAGTGTTTTTGTTGAAAATTTCATCTCATTTCACCTCCTTATTGACTTGTGGATATTGACTTATGAATAGTTTCTAGGATCTGCCCTATAGAAGCCAGCAGGTCGAATTTCAATGGTGTTAGTTGTAAAAGGACAAAGTGGGCAGTGGGCGAAAATATTTTACATTCGGAGTTTGAAGGGGAGTTAAACGTGTTTTCATGATCGATTCATTATTGAAATTAATACAATGTTTAATCAGTAATCATGCAGTACTTGGGTTACATCTGCGAAATAACTTGAAAAAACACACACAAAACAAAAAATTAAAAATAGTCAGCCTAAAAGTATAAATGGCACTAGGGTTCACCAACCGGCATGGCTTGTGATCGAGAAGACCTATTGAATAAAAGGGCTGGAGGTGGGCGATAGACACAACTTTTAGTAGTCAGTCGGAGAGAAGAGACGGCCAATCCAAATAGGATAATCGGAGCTAAAAATCAAAATTTATAAATAATCCACTCACTGGTGTCAGGCACTTCTCTCTAGCGCCCTTGCAGCCTTTCGGTCAATGACCCTTCAGAGTTCAGCTCGTGCACCATCGGCAACACCCGCCCCCCGTTTCGCTTGTGTTGCCTGGAGAGGGATAAAGAAAATATGTGAGACGGTCAATTCTGGACAAAAATCCACAATCATTCAGCATCGCAATAAGAGGGAATTTTCGAAAAAATAACTGGTTTTATGTCAAATGTCTCCCTTTTACTGGTTTCATAACCAATTTTGTTTCCATTTTTCGCCAAGAAACACATCACTTTATAGATTTTTCAACGCTGAACCCGATGGCGAAGTCAGAATCGCGATATCTCATTCCGCTAACAGATTAGAGGAGATTAACCGTGAAGAACATCTCAATTAACAACCACGTTTCTTCATGTTCAAAGTCTTTTGGCATGAACGGATTTTGGTATGAAAATTTTACGGAAATTCGAGTTTTAAATAAATATCTTCATAGGGCTCCAGTTCGAGGACTGGATCGGATACCTACCGTAATTCTGACTTCACCATCCTGTTCAGCGTAAAAAAAAAAAAAAAAAATACCTTTAAAATGAGGTGTCACTTGTCAGACTTTTTAATTTTCGGAATTTATGGATAATTTTTCCTCCCTTAAAACTCCTCTAAACCCCCCTTAGAGTGGCCCCATTCTGCCCATAGATGGCTAAATTAGTAGGCTAAATTCGTAGATCTACGAATTTAGCCTTTCGATTTCCAAAACAGATATTTTGTGCAAATTTGACCTTTTCATCTCAATTCTATAGAGAGTTGTCGTCTGGAATGGCACTTAATCGTGAGGGTTGGCAGTCACTCAAGATCCCCACCATAGTTTATTGTTGAAGTGGTCGAGATCCAGATATCGTTGTTTCATCATGGAGGACATGCAGCAAATAAGCAGTGCAATCTAGGCAATTTCTTTAATGAGACTGACCAACCCTCAAGATCCCCCACCATAGTTTATATACATAAATGAATTGGTGTCTTTTGGCAGTGAATTCAGGATGGTCTACAACGGATTTTGGTACAAAAATGTTTCGGAAATTCGATTTAAAAAAATATTGGACCGAGCTTAGGTACTTTTCTTGGAAAATTCGATAAAATAATTGCCGTCTACCAGGACTTCCGTGAACTAATCAGGATGCCTGGCAGCCCTGGTATGGAGTTATGCAACTTATTTACGAGGTTGACCCCTTAAGTCCTACACTGAAAACCAAATAATGAATCGATACTAATCGTATTTAAATTAATTCTATTCCCTATTGATTATAAGATATCTCTCAGGTCCAGGAAGTGAACCACGGGTAACGTACTAATTATCAGAATGTTCGTTTTATTCAAAACAAGTGCACCTGTGAAGGTCTCGATGAAGTACAAATGAAATCCAACACATAGGTACTAGAAGAAATACGACGAGGGCCCTGAGTGGCATCCTAAAGTTTGAAAATAGCACTTGATCCATGTTTTTAAGTATTGTGTATGAATTTGAGCTTAATCAAACTGTTACATTTTCATAACCACAGTGCTAATATCGCTATTTAGCAGCCTACTCAAAGACTTCTCCACAACATCATGAACCACTTCTGATGGAGGTACAAGTACCTACTCAGTAACTGTACGGTGAAATACCAGCATTTAAGGTAGTTTGAAGTCTTGTACCAGACATAAAAATATTTAATTCCTAATAAAATGGTGTTAAATTTTGGAATTAATCAGATCAATGCGTGAACGTTTCTGAATATAATACGGAGAATGATCAAACCAGTAAAATGAAAACATGTTACATAAAACCAGTTATTTCTTCGAAAATTCGCTCTTATTGCCATGCTGCATGAATGTGGATTTTTTTCCCCTTTCACTCCTCTTTAGAAGCACACAGCTCATCAAATTGCGTCATCCTTCTTTGATTCTAGCCAAGACCTTCTCTTCTCCATGTCGTTCGAGGTCAGCTACTCGTACTCGTACTCCGATCCCAAGCCTTGCCATACAACAGACTCATCGTCCTTCCTTCAGGGAGAGGCCGATCCATTTCCATTTTCTTGTCCTATTCTAAGGGAGTCTGGGTGGACCTTTCCCACAGTCTTTCATTTGAAATAACGTCGGGCCACCAAACCATTTTTCTTAATCAACGGCTCAGAGGTCTACAGGTTGAGGATGTGACTCGTGGTGACCCTCCAAGTCTCACAGATTGATATGAGCACTGTCTCGACACTAGAGTTGGTTGAACACCCGGAGCTTCGTGATATATTACTTAGAAAGAAGCTCCAATCAGCTACACGCATTCTTATATTTCATTTTCATCCCATTATTCGATATCTCAGTTTGCCACATCTATTGACGATATAATATACTATATGAACTGCAGATAATCATTTTGCAAATAAACCCTGCCTCGTCGGGCTCAAGAGCTATTTTGACCTCTCAAATACCTTTGACACCACCTGCAAAATACAGAATACACTCTTTTCACCTTCTTCGACCATAAACATCCGAAACGACTAAAGGCTGTACGATCAGGAATAACCAAAAATTGACGTTACAAAGCTAAAAACGGCACGAAAACGATAAACCATTCAGGTGTTTCAGTATTTCATCAATGTATGTAAATAACTAAATAACGTAAAAACGAATCACTCCTCGTTTTGCGGAGGTGGGGTCTTGTTGGCGATGTCAACTAGCAGCGTGTTAGGGTGATTACACGTGGAAGTGTGCAGAATTTTAAATGAATTTTAAAATAAGCTTTAAAAACACTATGCCGGTTTTGGTACCGTCAACTACAGCTCATTTCATTCAGCGAATTTCCGAAGAAAAGTAAGCTATTGTTCTTGCTCCAAAATTTTTAAACCACGAAATTCCAACAACAAAAAATGTTATACCCAATGTTAAATCCAGACCATTCTGAATTCACTGCCAAAAGACACCAATAGGATTGAGATAAAAAGTTCAAATTTGAACAAACAATCTGTCCTGGCAATCGAAAGATGGGAAGAACCGAGCCACCCTACGGGAGGGTTTTGGGGAGTTTTAGGGGGAAACATTACCCAAAAATCCCCAAATTGAAACAGTCTTTTAAGTGACACGTCATTTTAAAGGTTGTTTTACGCTGAATACGATGGTAAAGTCAGAATTGACATATCTCATTCCGTCCTCAAACTGGAGCAGTTTGAAGGTGAAGAAACGTGGTTGTTAATTGAGATGTTCTTCACGGTTCATCTGCTCTAATCTGTTGACGGAATGAGATATCGCAATTCTAACTTCACCATTGTGTTCAGCGTTGAAAAATCTATACCTTGAGGTGTTACTGATTTGTTATAAAACCTGTAAAATGGAGACATTTTACATGAAACCAGTTCTTCGAAAATTTGCTCTTAAAGCCATGCTGCATGACTATGAATTTAATAATCATGTTCTTTACATATAAACCTAAATTCCTTACTTTTTGTTCATGCTGTTTAGAATACATATTTCTCATGATCAAATGTGGACTAGTTTGCTTACCATACTTACTTCCCATCACCCACTTACAAAGACTGGCCAATTAATCGCCATGACGTTTTCTGATCCAAACCGATCGAGTTGAATATGTTAAGAAGATTTGTTGAATCAAATTGAATTTCGTAATCACAAATTATAAGGCGAATTTAAGTCAAGTTAATAAACTTGCATGATAGGGGTCGCAATACGTCTAGGGTTGTATTTAGCTAGGGTTGTGTTCTTAGCATTACATTTTGAGCTTCAGAAGAATTGTATAAGTAGGTAGGTTATTTATTTTTTTTTTTATTGTCCTTAAAGCTGGTCTACGGAATATGGTCTGTATAAAAGTTTATTACTATTTAGTAGTTGACAAGTCAGTAGTTTTGTGAGGTTTCAAAATGATGCTCTCGATTAATAATGATATTATTTTGTTGTTGGTTGACTGTAAACAACGGATAAGAACCGCCTGATGGATTTTAAATGAGGTGCAAGGATCTGTAGGTTGCGATAAACTGTGGAGAAGACGATCCGACGAGTCGAAATCCGAGGGAACTGTTTTGAACAGGTCAACCCAGTTGGCGGGCATTGATCAGTGAGCGGCGGGACGATCAGCGCACTCGGACATCAGTTGACCGCTCGGTTATCACCGGCAACGCTCGGGTGTCCTCGGCGATACGTGTAGACCTTCACGTCGACGGGAGGCCGCGGCAGGTGTCGCTTCTACCGAACAATTCTGTCACTAATATTAACGGCGGTTTCCCGCCTTTTTTGGAGCCAGCGTTCGAAATGAGGTAGTCTGTCAGGTAGTTCTGGATATTTGTTGGTATGTACAGTAGGTAATACAGGGCCATTCAAAACGTAACCGAGTAACTTGGCGGTCTTGTAAGAGTTTCACGCTGATGACGAATATACGAATATACTCGTACCATACATTGAGAGTCCCTGAATTGTTATTAACCGTTTTATTGGCGATTTTTAGAAGTTTTGTTTAGTTCTCAAACTTGGTGAAGATGAGCTCTACTGGCATTCGAATTCGACGGGAGGCTTTGGTCAGCCGAGTGTTGACCCCAACAGTTCATTCTCCAGAGATATCGAATGTCAGAAGAGCCTTCACTACGTTCGACAATAAATCACAAACTTCCAAAAATTCGCCAAAACTCGTTGATGCAATTGCAAAAGCTGTGATTGGTTTCATTCGAAGCAGACGTTAATATTTCTGAATTTAATGTAAAGTGGATTGGGGCCTTAAAGAGTCACATATTCGGTAGGGCTTACGCAAAAATTCGTATGGTGGCTCAATATGGAGGTCGTTGTAAAGGGTCTCGTTGCGTACCAGTGGGGGAGCGTGGACTATTCGTTTTTGCATGGTGTTGTTTTGCTGCTGTTCTATGCGACGGAATTGTGATCGAGAGCAAGTGCCCCAGATTTCTAGGGCATATGTCCAGATCGGTTGAATGAGGGTTTTGTATATTAAAATTCTATTCTGGAGCGATGTAGGTATTTCTATTGTCGAGAAGCGATTTTAGCTGATTAGTTCTGCTGCGTAGGTGGTTGAGTAAGAGAGTTATATGAGAGTTGAAAGTTAGGCGACGATCCAATATGACACCTAGATATTTGTGGGACTGCATAGTGGGGATGATAATATCATATTATGTGTCTGGTAGTATAATGGTGGTTCGTTTGTTGTTTTATTATAGGTGTAAGTGACGGTACAAGATTTGGAGGGGTTAACTTTTATACGCCATTTGTTGCACCATAGTCCAAATGATGTCAGAATTGGCTGCAGGATGTTTGTTGCTGTACTCGTGTCTGGCGCTTGGACAGCGTAAAGCAGATCATCAGCGTATAGTGCTGAGAAATGAGGAGAGGAGAATAGTGGTAGTTCGTGGCAGTAAATGGAGTATAAATATGGGGCCCATACGCTGCCCTGAGGGACTCCAGCTCGGATGATCCTCGTTGTTGACGACTCTCCTTGTACTGTTACGACGAAGGTACGTCCAGACAAATAAAAAGTCAGGAGTAAGTAGAGGTTGTTTGGCAAGTGTGGTTGCATTTTGAACAGTAGCCCCTCGTACCAGGTGCTGCCAAACGCTTTTTCTACGTCGAAAAAGGCAGTGCGACAAACCTCTTTTTTGTGAAAGATGTTCTTATGGTAGAACCAGTAATTCATACTGAAACGCGGATTCCGCCATCTTACCGTCAAATGTCGAGTGGCCATTTTTTCGAACAATGCCTAATTTACTTACTTCCTTAGTGATTCAAATGGTGTTCGAAGCGAAAATTTGAATATAATGGAGTTTTGAAATCACTTAGGCAACAATCCATCTGTGTTCCCCCTGTCTTTTGTTTGATTTGAGTTGCAATCGTATCATCATCAAGGACAACGTTCGTACAAATATTCCTCTGCCCTTGAAATACATTATACGTGTGTCCACGAAAAAGGTAAAACCTACTTCAAATCGAGGCGAGAGATTTACAATGTACCAAGATTATTTTATTGAACACTTGATGAGTCAAAGCGAATTTTTACGCCATATCAATCCAATACATGACTAATACTAATAACATTAAATTTTGGAATGCAATATACTAATACTAATTTTTACGCCATATCAATCCAATACATGACTAATACTAATAACATTAAATTTTGGAATTCAATATACTAATACTAATTTTTACGCCATATCAATCCAATACATGACTAATACTAATAACATTAAATTTTGGAATTCAATATACCTGAAAATTGTAAAAAAATACATACATTTGATCAGATAGCCTCATTTGACGAATACTTTTAATAAGATGGCTTAGAATAAGATTCCTTTATTTAGTTGTTTAATAAAGTTTAAAATAAACTGTGGAAATTGTTGTTAGTAACACAGAAGCAAAGTCGCCATTTAACCTACAATGTACCTGAGATAGTGATGAAATGGAGGGTTGGAGGTTTATTAATGAAAAATGTTTTATGAAATCAAGACTAAGTAGGTATCAATACTTAAGTAGGTATTTGAGATGACATAGCAAATCATCAGTTGGTGTTGTATTCAACTTCGGGTTCTGCTGTGTCAAGTTCTCATTATAATTCATGTACAAACCAATTACTCTCTGTGGCCTGTTACAGATTGATGTACGTACAAAATGTTTCAGAACTAGCTAACTAACTAACTACCTAACTAAAAACTAAACTAATTAATAAAGTACCTACCTCCGAACGATGAATTATTTACAAATAAATGCTTGCATACGAGTCTGCAACACATTGGGACATTTTACGTCTTTAAAGAAGGGATTCAAGGGCCTTCGAACTATACTACATCACCTACCCCAGTAGCGTAGTTGTTATACTTAATTGAAAGGTTCATCATAAATTGTGAAGCTTGCATTCGTCTTGACAATATAAATTATTGAGAATGATCACCTGTGTGTAAACAATTATTTAAACAATCACGCTCATACCGCAGCTTGTCGGCCACGCACTCCGCAGTGGTTAACGTAATATGGTTAGGTAAATCGAGAGCTGTCCAACGAGTAGTGAACGATTTTTGTACGATGATAACTGGCGAAGATAAAGTTCCGTAGCACCGAATCGGTTGTAAGCGAAAATTATCAGAAACTCCGCGTAACGCTCTCCGCGTGACGCTCCCCCGCGTGACGCTTTTTCATTTATGTGCCATAGTAAAGACATAAAATGTCAAAACTTGCAAAATGTTCCACAATGGTTTACTATCTTCGGTCCTGATTACCCTTCTGTCTAAATCACTGTTATGCATAGGACATCCTCTTGAGTCCCACAAGTATAATTTAAGGAATAGGCTAAAATAATTTAAGGAATGGGCTAAAATATTGTAAGAATAGACCATCTCCAAAAGTATGCGACGGAGGGGGCGGTAACTAGCTCAGTGACGGTCTATAGTTTATTCATATAAATGATAGATTAAACTAATTTTTTTTTCTTGATCTATTCCAATGGTTTATTATTGAAGGTAACAAACCAAAATTCCGTGCATCCGCCTTTCGAAATGAATTTTGAAATTTTGAAAACGTCATATCTCGACAATGGCAGATTGATGTCACGAAGGGCTTCACCGAAATGTACATTGACTCACAGGGTGACGGCGTACATACCATGCCTTTGGTATTTGCAGTTCCATTCGAGTCCAAAACAAGTTGTTAATTTAGCTGAGTAAAGGTGATCCGTACAACGTCTCCAGATGATGGCGTATTCAGGTAGTTCTTACAGTTTCAAGAAATTATGTTCACAGACACTTTCCATACTCTGGACGTTATAACGAATGAAGTGAATAACGAATATATTGTCTGTGATATATCTGAGTCTTGAGAGATTCCCTAGCATTTCGAAAACAACGGGTCAGTGTTTGAAGTGGGATGATCTTTACAGCAATGAAACATAGCGTTGAAACATACTCGTACACCAGATTCCTGTTGAAATCTCCACATTTTGAGATTATCCTCCTGATATATACAGTTCATTTGATATATGGTGTTTATACTTGCATGTTCATTAGCCCACATACACCTGATTTCCGAACTCGAGTCGAACTCCGTCACTGTAGAGCTCGAATTCTCGATTTTATAAAATCTAATAACCAGCAGGTAGAGAGAAGTTATTGTTTCCGTGAATGCTACTACGTGAGTTGAGCGGGAAATTGTTTTTGCTTCATTATATTATACTGCTCCTGGCAGGAGCCTCCAGTCGATTAATTACTTCGATTAATAGGGTACAGCTGGAGTATACGTATTTCACGTTCATCAATAACATTTGATAAAATTGTATGGGAGCAACATTGGGCCACACCTGAAAATAAAAATGTTAACGAGAGAACCTAACGATTATTGAGAGTACTTAACCCTCAATTGATGAGCTCATTAGTTTCAGTGCATTTCGTTGACTTGACAATAAATAACTTTGGCCAAATTGACGTCGTGATACGCATTACAGCCGGAGCATGTGAAACCGACACTTTTGAACTTTGCATCTGAATTTCACAGGAGTATTTTAGTTTTTGAAGTCTCTGGATGTTCTACAGTCATTAGTCAATCGGTTACAGATGTATGTAAGTACTTGTTTGTTCACGAACATACATGGAAAATAGTCTACATCGAAAGTCGTCTCCCAAGCGGGTCGGCAGTACAGCTTCCTCGCGCATCATGTTGCATAGAATTCGAATGGCTATGAATTTGTTGGATATTGCGAAAATATAACTAGCAGTAGTGTGATTGTCGTAGCAGTGCAGTAGTACAATATACGATAATACGCGTGTATTATGTAGCTATTTGCAGGATTTTAAATTTTCACATTAGTGGACACTTCTGTACTCATTTATACAATATATTACCTATATAAAACTTTGAGTTTGTCTGTTTGTTGGTGTGTCCTCTATAGACGGCCAATCCGCTGAATCTATTGCTGTTGTGATCAGCAAGTTGCAGGGATGGTTTCTGTCGATATTAGATTACACTCTCTTCCTACATCGTGAACGAGGCTTTCCTCATCTTAGTCTTCTCATCTTTCCCGGTCATCTTAGTGCGCTGAAATGCGGTAAACAGCTTCAGGAGACCACAGGGAGTGATTGGGAGGATGTGAGATCAGCTTCGTGAGCAATAAAGCTGAATTCTCTAGTGTTCACCCTATGCCGCTGAAATGGAGACCATGGGAGAGTGTTTGGAAGGAAGTCACTTTGAGAGCAGTCTTTGGAAGGAACAAAGCTACGTGAAGGTACTCGTACAAGAAGACACGCATAAGCCCCTCTCAGACGCACTGCTGCTGTGGCAGGGCGACGTTGGTAGAGTGGCAGGTGAGTTATGACCATGTATCATTGGATAAGGGATACCATCATTATTTGATAGAACCCTTCATCAAACCCAAACCATGGTTTTCCGGCCTTCTCTTCGACCGCTTAGATATTGCCCAAATGGTCAGGTTGAGAACCAACCATGGGAATATAAATCGAAGTTTATAACTAATGGGAGTGACAGGTTCACCAAATTGCGTGAAAGGCATAAATCATAAAAGAACTACCTACTGAACTTTATGAAAAAAGCTGGAATCATGTTATAAAAGTGTGAACTCTGTAAAAATATGAACTTGATAATTTGAAAATTTGATTATATGTGAAAATATCATGAACATGGAATTGAGCTGGCAATATGTGAAATAAACACAAGGTAAAAAAAAAGTCGCTTCAGCATTGTGAGCAATAAACCTGAATTTTCTCCTGTGATCACCATAGGGCGCTGAAATTTGGTACACACTCATGAGACCATGAGGGTTGAATGGGAGGAAGCCGCATCAGCAGTGAGAGCAATAGTGCAATGGACCCGTGCAACGCATGGATAACGGCTAGTAATTCATAATTTATATAAATAAATTATCATTAGGTTGGCTTGGAATTCAGTTGGTTAATTTACGAGGCCATCATTGAGCTAGTTACCAACTCGGACGAACACACAATATTTTAGTTGTGGGACTCAAAATAATATTGTTGTCAGAACAGTGATCTAGACAAAAAATTATAATCATTGCGGTCAAATTTTGAGCGTTTTTAAACTTCTTGGGTGCATTTTTCTCTCAATTCTTTCTGTCTGTACATTGAACAAAATCACGAAATTTCGATTTTGATGGCAACACGAGTACACGAATCGTCACATTGCTCCTACGGCCAGACAGAGTAAGTTCAACCTGCCACGAAAGGACATTGTCCTCTAACCGCGATAGACTGCTGCTTGAATCGACGTTGGTTAGGTCATCATCATTAGTGTTCCAAGCTCAGCCAAGTTAGGTGAGTGATACCAAGCGACCGTGACACTATTCCGCTAGCATTTGCGGGAGGATACGTTGTATTTGAATATGTTCCTCCTACTATACGATACGTTGTATTTCACATTTGAAATATAATATTATTATATTTTCGGTACTTAAATGGATTTCGTTTTAATATATTCAACAATGAATCATAGGAATCTGCAAATGTGGTGATTTACGTTTCAAGATACGTAGCAAAATGACGTAGACACGTTTAGAATTCTGTGAGACTTTGGAATTCAGTATACGGGCTTAAAATGAAAGTTGATTAATACCAGACGCAATAGCTCGATAACTTTAAAATAGAACGAAAAATATAATTTATTTATTACCTATTCATTTATTTTTATTTTTTTCATACAAAAATGTGAATAGATCATGATTTAGATTTTGAGTATTTTTAGGACCACCCGGAGCATTTTCGACCAGCTGATAAGTATGGTTTTGATGATATTCATGTTAGATTACCTTCAACCAATAACTGATTACGATGGAACCAATAACAGAGGTCTACATTAAAAAAACATTTTTGAAAGTTTTTTGTATTTTGATAGCTGATTTGCATGTAATTTCAGCGCCTAGTTCTTAAAAAAATCCACGCATGGATACGAGTATAAGAGCAAATTTTCGAAGAAATGGCTGGTTTTATGTAGAATGTCTCCATTTTACTGGTTTTATAACAAATTGCCATGTTATACCGATTAACACCTCAGCTTATAGATTTTTCAACGCTGAACACAATGGTAAAGTCAGAATTGCGATATCTCATTCCGTAATCAGATTAAACGAGACTAACCATGAAGAATATCTCAAGTAACAACCAAGTTTCTTCATCTTCAAAGTGCTCCAGTTTGACAACGGAATAAGATATCGCAATTCTGACGTCACCATCCCGTTCAGCGTAAAAAAAAACCTCTAAAATGAGGCGTCACTTGTCAGACGTTTTAATTTTTGGAATTTATGGGTAATTTCCCCCCCCCCCCCTTAAAACTCCTCTAAACCCCCCTTAGAATGGCAAGATTCTGCCTATCTACGAATTTAGCCTTCCGATGGCAAAAACAGATATTTTGTACAAATTTGAACTTTTTATCTCAATTTTATCGAGAGTTATCGTCTGGAATGACATTTCGGGACTTAAATATATAAAATTTATATATTTAATATATCCTACGTATGGTTTTTGGTGTATTTTTGGTAGGATGGTCTGATATGGATTTTGGTATTAAATTGTTTCGGAAATTCGAGTTTCAAAAAAGGGAGGGAGGGGGGATACTCATGTTATAGGAAATAAGGGGGGATTATAGGATACTTGAGTTTTAAACATTTTGGACGGAGAACAATAACGTCATTTTCTTCTAAAATTCGCTAAAATGCAATCCATTTTTTTCCTATCACGTCAGGTTATCTCTCAGACAAGAGGAACAAACTAAATTCAACCCAAATTTAACAATTGGGCTAAATTTAGTTTTTCCCTCATAATACACCCCTTGTTTGTGAGATTTGACGTTATACATATTATTGAAGACGAAAGAAATGCCACAGTTCACATACATACAACAGAATATTACAAAATGTGCACAATTATCGAGTCAAAAGTCCTTATAGTATCGCTACGCTTCCCACCATCGCTTCTTTTAGTGCTCGTACTGCTGTGGACTCGTTGGGGATCGTCCCGCTGTCGCATTGACCTTCTATCGTTTCTATTTCCTTGATGTCTTCATGGAACCTTGTTCTTCACAAACATCACCGAGGTCAGCAGGAATGTACCTAGTCAAGGTGTGAATGATGAAAATTTGTACTCATGTTGCAACTAAGCTTCATGAAGTTGTCCAGCATGTCTGCGACTATTGACTTGTAGGTTGGATCCTTTTCTATTTCCGAGCACACAGGTTACTACTAATTTAAAAGATTCCTATGGGTACAGTCCTGCGTTATCGATATTTTGGCTCATTGTACCCATTCATTCGTTTAGTTGTGGGCGTATCAAGAAAATTGAGGGTAGAAATTCACACATATTTATCGCAATCTCACGGTGTGGTTTGACAAATACCAAGAGGCGGTACTTTGGCCGGCTGTCGAGAGTTGCTTATCATAAACTTGGCAAGAGAACGTTTTATTATTATTTTTAAATGATGCACAGAGGAAAGAAAACTATATTTTTTCATCTGAACCGCCTCCTTCATCATTCGAGTTGGGAGGACGAGGTTTGGAGCGGAATTGGTAAACAAGGCAGTGATTGTGTAAGAGAACTCCATATGTTAACAATAGTGTTAAAGGACGGGGCAGGGCGTTGCCCCCAGGACACGTGGATACACGTGCGGGCAGGCTACCCGACCCCTTCCAGCCCTCCCGCCTCTACGCGATTGGCCCATCATCCTCTCAACGCTGCAATGACCCCCTTTTTTCGTAGGCCTCAGCCGTCCCTTGATCGTTCGTTTCCATCTTGAGGTTCAACGTCGGGGAACTCACAACCTACAGCAAGCAACCCCCGGATGGTCTCGCCTCGAAGGTGTCGAGACGGCCGTCGGAGCCTCCTGCTCGGATCCGCGGTGGATTCAGAGAGAAAATCCCGTTTGCGAGGAACCTTCGAGCTCCGGCTGAGGTCAACATGACGCCAATTCAACTTCCGTAGCCCCCGGAGTTGGTTGTGCCGAAGCAAATTTACCCGCGAGAGGTAGTGACGTGCGATACCAGAAAAGTACTCGATACTGGCATCGAAAGGAATAGGTATTCGATACTACTCAAGTATCGAAAGAAAATATTCGATGTTACTAAAGTATCGAAAGAAAAGATGAAGGTGCAAAACGATCCCCTCATTCGAATACACCACGTATCAGAAACCATTTTTCCAGGAGAGCAAAAAAACCGTTCAAGTCCGGGTTAATGTTGTCTTTCTGAATGTTTTAAAATCGAGTTGTGGCTTGACAACCCTCTCCAATAATGGGCATAGAAAGAACCCTTTGATGGCTTTGTGAACACGACAACCCGTGGTATTGTCAGCACAAAAATGATGCGATTAGTGGCTAATTTGAAATTATTGCAACGAAATTCAAATGAAAAAAACGTAAACCAACAGATTTTGAGGGGGGGGGGGTTAAAAATTTTTTTTCTTTGGGCGATTCCAATGGTTCATTATCGAAGATAATAAACCAAAATGTTTATTTTGAAATTGATTTATTACTGAAGTCTTTAATCTATTACCAAATCACCACCGTTAAATAATAGTGGTGTACTTACAATGTAAATAAAATGAAAAATATCACTGAAACTGAAAAGTCTGAGTAAATTGAAATCAAACTTGAGTACAATGTGCCCTTGTGGTACACTTCATTCTTCATTATCTTCTCCCTTCTCTCTTTTTCTGTTGTATACCTTGACGAGAAGTCTGATACGAGGTGTTGGAAGCAGTAAACAAATAAACCTGATACAAATTCTGATGGGTTATTAGAAAACTGGCTATTTCTCCCATAAGCAATTTTTCTAGAGACTTGGTGACAGCACCATACGGCGTTAAAAAATTCTTTAGGGTCCATTAAAAACGGAATTTGGCCAAAATTAATGATACGTGGTATTGGAATGAGGGTATCGAAAAGCATTTTTCCAGACAGCATCAGATGTTATCACAAGATAATATATTATATGCAGAAAAAAATGAAAAAAAAAACTGGGATTTTCAAAGACTTTTCGCCAACTTCTTGAGAAAATGGGAGGTTGGAAGCGGTGCAATCGAATAAACAAGGTAATATTGAGTAAGATTATTTAAGAAAAGCCACCCGATACCATGACCCCCTTGGATTTCCATGAAATTTTTGAATCGCTGAAGTTTAATTACAGTGATTTTGGGATTTCTTATAACGAAGCCAAATGTCGTGGGATTCGGTCACGGTTTGGTTTTTTTTTTTTTTTTTTTTTTTTTTAAACAAAAGTGACCTAGGAACTCGATTCTGCCCCGACCCGGACCGAAAGCCCTAGTTATAACCATGAATTTGGATGATTTCAGTAGAATTGAGCTAAAAAGTCCCAAAACTTGGGGAAACGGTCAAAAAACGGTATTTTTCGAAGGAAAAAAGTCCGCTGAATCCAAAAACTCGACCCTTCGCCAAAAACGTTGAATACAACTTTTTAATGGCTGGATCGGATGAGTGGCTGCTACACTGATTTCTATGCTATTCACTCTATGATCCTGTAATTTGTTATGTGGCCCCCTTAGGACTTGAACTTTAAGCAGAATAGGCCCTGGATCGGCTGAGTGGCTCCTTCACTGATTTCTATAGTATTCACTCTATGAACCTGTAATTTGGCATGTAGCCTCCTTAGGATTTACACTTTAAGCAGAATAGGCCCAGGTTCAGCTGTCATCGTTATTTTGTTTTCCTCAACATTAATTTACTAATTTTAAATTAGTTTAAACTGTTTCTACAAAATTTTGGCCTAATAATAAGAATCTTTTTGTTACAAAATATTGCCGTAACTATTTTAATCGATTTTGTGATTCTAGGTATCTTGACACGGAAACCCACCAATTTAATTGCTATTGACAATAATCTTGGTGGTCACAGTGACATTTACTAGTTTAAACGCAACATTTCATAACAGTAAAACACTTCAAAAGAACGGTTAAACATAGCAGGTTTCAAAGAAAAGCTGATACATGAACTCCCACGTGCCCGAAATGGTTATGAATATTATTTAAAACTAACAACGCCCGTTCGCAATTCCTTTCATATGGAAAACTCCGTAACTTTGTTATTAACTCCGCGCGGACGTATTTGAGAACGTCGTCCCCAAGGTTGACAGGTTCTCAATGAAGTCTTAAAGAGGTAATAAACCTCGAACGTGACCCAGAACATGCTGATCCCACTGAAACTGTCATGTGCTTTTAGCCGACCCGTATACAGATCCACATTTTTCCTCTTCATAGTTTTAAATTATTTAGATACTACTTTTTTCGTAACGCTCAATTCTGCGCATCGAAGTCTGCCTTGAGAGTCCCTAGTGGTGTGTTCGTTTGAGAAAGTGACCATCGGTTACTACTTAAGTGATGTTCTCTTTTATTTTCTAACTAAATTCCGTTTTATACATTATTTTTTCTATTTATTCATACATGGGAAATCATACAGGATAGGTACATATTTAAAATTTCAACTACCACAATTACATTTCAACTACCATTACCTACATTTCAACTACCATTACTTACATTTCCATCCCTAAGGTCATAGACCCGTCCAGGAACTAGTTGACATTCTTGTAGTATAATTTTCAGGAAAGAACCATAATGATAATAATATGAACCATGGATAAATACAATAATAGTACAAAATTCGTTTTTTTACAATTTTATTGTTTCTCTCTGACTTTTGGTTTATTATCTTCGATAATGAACCATTGGAATCGCCCAAATTTTCTTATGCACAGAAATTACTTGAATGATTTCACTTGATAAGCTAAAGGATACTTTCAGCAACTATAAGATATACATATATTTAATTAGGCACAATTAACATAACCCAGCTGTACATGCATCCACACATGCACAACTAAACAAACTCTAAGGGCGAATCTTGAGCGTTACGTCCTTCAGGTTGTACATTACTTATTAGTGGGGCTGACTCTAACAATTCAGGTAGTGATGAGTATAACTTAGGAATTAGCCATGAATATTGCCTAGTAAAAAAGTCGTTGTAAGGACGCTGTATAGCGACCATATCTTTCTGTATGGTATTTCCGGTTATTCTTGTGGTCTTCGAAATGATTGTTTTTGATCGTAGAACGATACATATACTCTGGGCGGGAATACCTCGAAAACCTGGCACAACTCTTTTAGCCGAGTGCGTCTGTGGTTCCTGCTCGCATCAAGGAGTTGCATACCGTTTTGTGACAGTGGAATGTGGTAGCGTAGGCACCACCCCAGGATTTATAAACCCCAGTTATAAATTAAATGATTATAGAACTTACGAAAGATTGTCTGTTTACTTGTACTCGTATTAATATCGGTACCTAATTCGTGGGTTTTTACCTGTACCTACCCACGTCTACAAACAAGTACTCGAAATAACCTGCATTCCGTAGAAACCAAAGCATCTCACATCAAGAAACTGATCACCGAACCATCTGTTCATCCCAGGCTTAATCATCCGGGCCCGCAATGTTTCAAATTTCAATATGTTTGATACTACGCATCTTGAGACGTGCCAATTTTGCATGGTGGGTACCAATTTTGAGGGCTATTTTTGTCTGTTGAAAATCATTAATTTTGTAAGCATTCACAAACCTATGTTAAGTACTTGTGTTTTTTTAATGTAAGGTAAGGTTGTTTTTTTCTCGCCATTATATTTTTCATATTTTTGACGACTTTCATCGTGACCTGAAAATGGAAACCGTCACTGAAGCTGTCATAAACTATACGGTGAGCCATAAAGAAAGACTTCACAGACATGTAAATCTAGAAATGATCCGGATCTTGGACAACAGTGAAACAGTGCGGCGATTGGATCACACAAAACCACACGTCTCATGTATTTTGCGAAATTGAAGATCAAAATGAAGGGTCCAGTGTGCTTGTAATTGGGTCAAATGATGAGCTGCAACCCCATTTACATGTGATTTATGTATGCAAGTGAAGTAGCTAGATGGGCTGTATGGCTGAGTTGTTATCTTAATCTTTAACCCTCTGCCTGGAACACCCGTCATTATGACGGGTGTGGTTCACAATTTTCCCCCTAGTGGCGCGACCAGCAGCAATAGAGGTCTGGTGTTTCCATGACATCTTCAGTTGGACAAATGTGAACCCAGTGGAAGCATCGGCGTGTTTCTGTCATTCGTCACTCAGCGATAAATCTTATTTTTTGGTAACGTTGGCAGTCATTATGACCGATCTTCCGTCTGGAGCATGATTCTTATACCGGTCAAAATGGCGGATGTTCTGTCTGCACCATCATTTTTATATCGGTTAAAATGACGGGTGCTCCGTATGCACCCTTATCCACGTACCAGTCACCATGTCTTCACCATAATTACAGCTGAATGACGATAGCTGAAGTGGACTGCATTGTGTGAATGAAAGTACTATTGTATGACAAACTGAATAATATATTATATTGGTGGTAAAATTTAATAATAACAAGGTTAGAATTGAGTTTGCTATGAATACAGTGGAGGAGGTGTCATCATCCCATCGGAACTGATGAGAAACAGAATGTTACTACGATAAGACTGCGATAATATTTTAGTCTTAGAGAATGAGAAATACCTATTTTTTATGATTTGTTTGTATTACGAGTAGGTACCTACTTATTCAAGTTTGAAAAAATTAAATAAAACTTAGCGGTTATTTTAACTTTAAATTTGTTCTGAATAACCTCATGCAGTTGCTGAAGAGCATAAATAGACTGACAAGTATGAAAAATCTGAGAAACGAAACGATATTCGTTTTTTCATTGATAGCAGTCATTATGACCGGTGTTCCTTGTAATAGGGTATAAAATAATGTTCCGGGCAGAGGGTTAATAAATAAAGAATTTGAGAAAAAAATATTGTTAATATAGTTGTAGAGTCGCACAGGGGAGCGCAAACTGAAGAACCAGGCTACAATCACACGTGTCCCAAACTTTACCCCAGCAGATGTCCCGTGACCATTGACCCGGTTTCTAGGCTATCAAAATTATTATATCAACCGAATGTAGAGCACACCTTGCATATTATTACAGAGAATGGTGAAAATAATGAGCCGCCATAGCTTTGACACGATGGGTTTTTCTATTCACCCCTCAGTTATAACAGTGTCTAAACTGGGGATGTGCCCTTCCGCGTCAATGGGATGGTGGTGTTCAAAGTGAGTGTTACAGTCGATTTGATTATGAGGAGTAGGTAACTATTACTCTTTATTACTTCCAATGCAACTGATGTTTTAATTAAGTACAACAAACGATTACGATAATTCGAAACTACTCCTTTTCCGTGGACACATAAAGTAAAAAACCTCTGCAAATTCTAGACACCACGGTTTATTACACTGGCCATTCAAAGGTGAAGGTGTGAAGGTGATCAAAAAGAAGGTGTTGTTTGGTGCTGAGGAGATAAGAGCTGGTGTTGGGGTTTTTCGGTGTGCTAATCTCTTATCCTCGTTAATGTTTCACTTTCAATCACTTTTTCTATGGTTGTTGAGGTGCAGAATCCGAATTTAATATCCGATTTTATTTATCTTCCTCTATTCCACGGAAAACAGCAGTAAAGTTTGATAAGGTACACTCAAAAATCTCTGTTTTATAATTTTTAAATGTATTTTTTGAAAAAACTACGGCACATCCAAATTCTAGATTTGGATCTAGTTCCAAATTCGGATTTAGCACGAAAAATCCTGTAAGAATTATGAATAATTATTATGTCGAACCAACCCTATACTACCTAGGCCAACCTATACCAAAAGCCAGAGGGCATAAGTACTTGGCAGTCTTTTTAGACAGGAGGCTCACATTCAACGAACATGTTTCCGAACTCATACGTAGAGTGCGCAGACAAGTCACATGTTTGAAATCCCTGCTTCATAGTCGCCATGTCTCACTCAACAACAAAATCATCATTTACAAGACGCTTATTCGACCAATATGGACCTATGCCATAAATGTGTGGGGCACGTGTTCGCGTTTCAAAAAGCTGGAGCAACAGCAATTCTCCATACAGACGCCACCATTTGTCAGGAATAAGATGATATACCACGACTTTGAGCTGGACACTCCCACGCAGATTCTGACTCGACACCTAACCAACTTTGTACAAGGAAATCAGGGCCATTTTAACCCACTTGTCAACGACGGCTTCAGAAGACCCGAAGTCCGACGACTCATGTCACTTCATGGACATTATTACATAGGTAGTGATTCACTAACTAAAAATGAAGGTGGCATGCATATTACAACACAGGACCATCTACATTAATGTTACTCAACCTTTTACTGAACTTTCAACTCAATCCAGATAATTTTGAAAATCACGACTGCCAAGCGCTTGTTCCATGAAAGAACACTGTTATTGCGTTTTACAATGAATTTGTTTTGCCTGTTGTCATTGAGGTATGTTTATTGTAAACGGTCTCAAAAAATTCCGAACAAAACAAAAACAAAACAATTGTAAAAAATAAATAAAGGGTAAATAAATAAATAAATAATTTCTCTGGTAAATTTTCTTCGGATACTTTCACTTTTTTCATTTGGGCGAGGATTGAGGAACACAAAAGTTGGTTATTGGTTCTACACGTGGATTTAATTAATTAATTTAAAGTGTGTGTGATTTGTTGACCGTCAGTGAGAATGAAGTCCAGCAACATTTGTCTGTTAACAAAAACGTAATTTGTCTAAAATTTATCTTTTAAATTCCCGGTTTGTAAACACCTAGGTTAAAAAATAAAAATAACTATAACGATAACGATAACTTCTATTAATTTTATATACTTTTCTGTACTGTACATTATATACTCAGAATATACCCGGTTGTAAAAACACCTAGACCTAGGTAGTTATTTTTATATCTGTATAAAAATAACTACCTATAACAAAATTTAAATAACTACCTATAACAAAATTTGTCAATTTTCTCAGGATAAAATGTAAATAATTAATGTTAATATTGTGAAACTGGTTTTAGGCCTTGAAGATGAAGAAATATATTCTTCGAAACGTTGGCACATAAATCATCTTTCATTTGACCGACCCTCGACATCCCTCGACATCATTAATTGGAAGATAATAAATGTATGTTGGAACTAGATTTAGAACTATATTATTTCTATCTGCCGTAGTTTTTTTCAAAAAACGCATTTGAAAATGTATAAAACATTTTTTTGTGATTATGTGTTTTTTTGAATTTTTGTGTGTACTTTACCAATTTTACCGCTGTTTTCAGTGGAATGGAAGAAGATAACTAAAATCGGATTTCAAATTCGGATTCTGCACCTCAAAATCCACAGAAAGAGTGATTGAAAGAGAAAAATTAACTAGGATTTTTTGAAGAACAATTTTTAACACACAAACGTAGCTTGAAACGAGCTATATCTCAAAAACTAGACCTGATGGCGAAAAACGGGTTTCAGATTTGGATTCAGCATACCAACCCTTATCTCCTCTGCACCAAATATCACCTTTTATTGTTGGCCAGTGTTATCTTTTTTGTGCAGATGACCCTTCTGTCTAGATCACTAAATGATTTTATAATTATCATTATAAATTATCATTAATCATTAATAATTACTATCAAGTAGTGTAAATTATTATTGATTATTATTAAGGATTAATAATCATTATTATTGTTGATTATTAATACAGATTATCAATAATTATTATTATTCAACTCGATATCTGAAAACCGTGTGCTGTTCGAATCAGCAGGGTTTGTATGAACATTGAACTTGTCTTGAAAAATTCTAAACATTAATCTCTATTCAAACGTGATCTTAAAACTAAACCTTTCTACTTATTTTAATCTTTTGAGATATGAATTTTTCTAAATTTCAAAATTTGTTCCCGTTGACCTAGGGTTATGAAAAGTTTCAAGGATCATTGTGGGTTATTGTCCGATCCAGCAGGTACACCAAATTTCGTAATTTTAGCACAACGCTAACTGGGCAAATTTCCACGGACAGCGGACGGTCGGGGTTTTGTCGATTTTCTGAATCTACGTATCTTAAAACGTGAACTAGCAAATTTTGAGTGGGTGTAATTTTTTTCTTGGGCGATTCCAAAGGTTCATTATTAAAGATAATAAACCAATAAGTAACTCGATATTACAAAACCATGTGTGATTTGAATCGGGGGAAATTCGATTTAATTGTCATTTCACGATTCAAATATTTCGGTTAGGATTCGATTCAACCATTTGCACAGGTAAGCACTTCTGTTGTGCACTGTGAGATAGCTACACATCCCACCCATTTGGCGAACTTTTGTTCTTGTTTACGAGAAACAAGCAACCGAATGAGAGCACTGGTGCACAACATTCTTCGACCTCCCTCGTTCCCTTGATCATGTGATAAACGTCCGAGAATGGCGGTAAACCTCAAACACAAACGAGAAGTAACAATAAACTCTGACGTATCCTGAACCAGGAAGGGCTACGTTGCCCCTCCTTGTCCGCCAATGCACTGTCCATTTTGTTCCCAATTGCACCGGCCGAATTCAGTGGTTCCGAACAGTCCAGAGGAGAAACAGATTGTGTAACGACAGAAAAGATATGATTCAACAAAGAAGTGAGTGGAATATTTTTTTCGTTCGGGTTGAAACATCCATTTTAAGGGCGTTAGCCTTGTAATTTCTCTTCGATTAGACTATGACCGTAATCTTACTTGGTTGCGCTCTTTATTTTTCGCTCCTGTTCTGCTCACATGTACAGACTAGTCATGTTTAACGCTTAATTCATACATCGAGTCCAGAAAGTTCAAGTACGTACTACTGATACCCGTCTAAATCTACGACTTTTTACGTCAGTTTTCATACGACAGAAACAGCTCATACTTGATTATTATATCCGTGTTTGCGAAGCACCGAGCATCCTATGTACTCGTACGTGGCTGGCGGTCAAAATGGATATCAATCCTTTTTGCAGCTGAGAAGGTATTTTGGCGGGCCAGTTTTTACAACAGAGTGGTTTTTGGGGGAATTATTATACCCGTATTCCACTCACTATCCGTAACCCAACATCCCAAAGCCACCCAACCGTAGATCTGCACTGAGTAAATGCCATTAATTTTCGAAGAGCCATGTTGAAATCTTTTAACTGAGGAAATAACTGGTTTTCTGTCAAAAGTCTTTATTTTACTGGTTTTATAACCAATTTTTTGCCGAATAACAGCTCAGTTCATAGATTTTTCAATGCTGAACACCATGGTGAAGTCAGAATTACGATAGGTATCTCACTCCGTTGTCTGATTAGAACAGATGAACTTTGGAGAATATCTCAAGCAACAGCCACGTTTCTTCATCTTCAAAGCGCTCCAGTTTGAGAACGGAATAAGATATCACATTTCTTACTTGGGACCGGCCAAGTCTTCAATTTCGGAAGGCAGCGGTGGTCAATTTGAACGACTGCTGTGAAAAATTTATCTGCTCCATTTTTTCTCTTAATTAATTTTTTCATGTCTTTTATCCCTCCAAAGTTTCTGATGGTAGAGAAGAATTTTGTTAGTTTTATTTTACAGGAAAACTTATCGATGAGTAGGATTTATTTTTGACATTTTATGTCTTTACTCTGGCACATAACTCGAAAAACGTTACACAAAAGCGTTACACGAAATCGTCACGAAAATTTCTGATGATTTTCGCTTACAACCGATTCAGTGCTACGGAACTTTATCTTCGCCAGTTATCATCGTACAAAAATCGTTCACCACTCGTTGGATAGCTCTCGATTTACCTAACCATATTACGTTAACCACTGCGGAGTGCGCGGCCGACAAGCTGCGGTATGAGCGTGATTGTTTAAATAATTGTTTACACACAGGTGATTATTCTCAATAATTTATAATATAATTAAATGCTTGCATACGAGTCTGCAACACATTGGGACATTTTATGTCTTTAAAGAAGTGATTCAAGAACCTTCGAACAATGCTACATCACCTACCCCAGTAGCGTAGTTGTTATACTTAATAGTAGGGTTCATCATAAATTATGAAGCTTGCATTCGTATAGACAATATTATACAAGCGTCAGGCGGGCCACTACGTCAGACGCACCTATGACGCACGAGCATATGACGTAAGACGGCTAGCAGGAGGCTAACTAGTACGTCAGAGCCTATGACGCACGAGCGTATAACGTAAGACGGCTGGCAGGAGGCCAACAAGTACGTCAGAGCCTATGACTCACGAGCGTATGACGTCAGACGGCTAGCAGGTGGCCAACTAGTACGTCACAGCCTATGCCGTAAGAGCCTATGACGTCAGAGGGCTGGCTGGCAAGGTTTTAATAAGCCTCTGGAATTAAATTTGCCGGTTTCAAGCCTGGGTTGCGAAAGGGTGTGGGAAAATAAATCACATGGCCTTAACAAGATAATTTAGATACCTACCCACCTGGCTAAAAACTGATCTAACTAAAACTAAAATTATCAAGAGCCAGGATAAGGTGATTTTTCTTAAAAACGATCATGTTTTAGGCTGTAATCCCGGTTAAATCAAGTTAAATAAAAAACTGATATCACCACGTGATTCAGTGTCGAAAAATTATGAAATTTCATGTGCCACACTTGGGTTTCCGTCTTATCGCAATTAATTACGAGCAATCACGATTTGTCCAACTTTGAGCGCTTCTGACCGCTCCCAGGTGCGCCAAAAAGAAGGTTGTCGAAGGGAAAAGTTTATGAAATTTGACGTAGAATTCGAATCTGCAATAAAACGGGGGGTTTCTATTGAAAAAAAAAAAAAAAAACAAAGTTGGTATGCGCGGCGCACAAAAATGTGATCACTGTATCATTTGTAAAAAATAAGGGGACGTTACTTCGACTAGTTTTTTCTATCTTTCTTTATATCGAAATAAAAAGGGTGTAAGAACCACCCTGTATACATATAAAATACATATTGTTTTTGGTGTTTTTTGGGAGTGAATTCAGGATGGTCTGGAACAGATTTTGGTAAACATTTTTTCAAAAATTGGAGTTTTAAACATTTTGGACCGATAACCATTCGGTTAAGACATTTTTCGCTAAAAACGTTTTTCTATACAAAAAGTAAATTTTTGAATGGTTTACCACGAGAAAATATTTGGTTTTCGCAGAACATTTTATAAATGCGGAGCTCTCTTGTATTATTTCCGGGGGGGGGGGGGATATTGTTTAGTATCCACTGAGAATTGTAGCACTATTAATGAACCTTTTTATGTATCAGGTCAGAAAATATATTGAAACTAAGAGGTCGAGCAGATGTGAATAGTAATTTGAAAGAGGAAAAACAGTGGGTTGCTCGAATCGCTAAAAATAAGCCCTGCTTGACGGTTCACATCGCGTAGGTGCAATATTATGTAGCTAGTGCGCAATACTGTGCATTATGAGCAATTATGGCATCTCAAAATAACCAATAACTTGAAGCAGATGCAGAGGAAAATACCATGACTGACGAAAGTCTTGAAATAGAATTCCCACGAACTCGGACATTTCTGGATCGGCCCCAGCGGGTTTAGTCGTTTTACAATAAGTCCATTCGTTGCGGTTCGTAAGAACATTTGGGAGGTTTCTCCAAACGGTAATACGCGTTGTCATTCAAGCGCCATTGCAATTTCGCGACTCCCATCTTCCCGACACTCGTGACATTTGACATGACGCCCATTTCGGTTTATCGTTGAATCGAAAGCTGATCTCCCTGTCAGTCATTCGATTATCGGTGAAATCCGGCGAGACATTTACGAGAAGTACGAGAATCCGTGTGGCTTCTTTCCCGCGGTAAAATCACTTCTTATTCCTACACTACCTCGGAGTACGCTGATATACTCCATACATGACATTTGGTCAATTAGGTGGCGTACATGCGCAGGCGTGGTACCTGCTTAATACTGCACGGCAATTCCAATACGCGAACTGCTGCGAATAAGTTGACCCCCACCCTAAAAACATATTCAAGATAGAATATTGAGTCACAAGGTTGAGAAATAGTGGACCTTATTTCCAAATTTCAAATAGGTACTACTGTATGGTTTTATACATTACTTGGGCGTGAATAAAACGGTGGCAAGTCGGACCAATCTCCATGCTGGGGAACACCTGATTCAAATGAAAAATATGATAAAAACCACGTATCATTTGATACGTGGTTTTTATCATATTCTTCATGTCTACGGACAGAAAGAACTCGTAATCCTGAATATTTGGTGGTTGGTAATTCTTGATATAACAATATTCTTGTTATAAAATTTATAACAATATATTATATTTAATATTCTTCGTGGTACCTACCGGTAAAAACCCCAGAATTGTATTAACACAAATTCATTCTAAATATGTTATCGTTTATATAAATAAATTATAAACCATAACTGAATTACCTACTACCTACTCCCACCCCCCACCCAACTACGATGTTACCATCTGGCGTTACCCACGTATCCATATCTCGGCTCCTATTTGACCAATCAACCTAAAAGTTGGTGTGGATCTTCTTTGTGTAAATAATAGAAAGTCCTGAAGGTTTCAAGTCGCTAGGTCTAAAAGGAACCGAGTTATATAACTTCAAACACCCGGTTTTTCGCCCTTACCTCATTCTTCTCCTTCTTCTTATCCTAGTTCAGAAACGCAAGGCCTCTCCAACTTCACCGATTGACTTGACATTTTCCACAGCGCTTCGTTTCAGCTTGAGACAGAGCCTTTTAAAAGATTTAATCATTATCTCAACCCAGAAAAATTTTATACACAAAAAATCAAATTTTAGGGAAATATTGTCCATTACTACGAGTCTACAGCCTGAGTAACAGGACTTGCAATCGATTTGCAACTTTGCACACACCTTCTTTATAAGATGAACCAGTGCCATTTGAAGGATTTAACCCATTA
The DNA here is from genome assembly GCA_963920205.1 of Stenodema calcarata. Classification (NCBI taxonomy): domain Eukaryota; kingdom Metazoa; phylum Arthropoda; class Insecta; order Hemiptera; family Miridae; genus Stenodema; species Stenodema calcarata. Next base: position 8,843,939 of record OY986049.1, read on the forward strand.
TCTCAACCCAAGCAAATTTTAGGAACAAAAAACAGAAATTTAGGCTCGTTTTGACCACTTTGACGGGTCCACTGCTAATTAACTTGAAATTTGATGAAGATTTTTTCTTCGCAACGTCGCTTTGTGGTTTAAATTAGACGGTAATTAGACATCTACAAGTAGGTGCATAATTTAAAACAAAAGGAGTTGGTAATATTTTTTTAAACATCAAGAACAGCTTTTCATCAAGACTTTCTCGAAGTTAAATGGAGCTGCAATTATCGTCACGTCACCTCACCAAGTTTCTTTTGCAATGAGGAATGAAAGGGAGCGTTGATGCTGGCATACCGTCCGGAAAGACTGAATAAAATGGTTCCGAACCAATCTCTTAATGGATGTTACTTCTGAATCAGGAATAAGTAAATAGCAAAAATACTGAAAACAAACTTTGGAGTGATTACTTCAATCCAGCAGCGCTAACTTGGAACGGTTGATGTTCTTTGGAAGATTCTTTTGTTAAGACTATTACTGTTATGTCCTCGGTTGATTCTGCAGATGACTCAAGTTTATCGTATTTGAGTTTTCATGTGTACAAAAAATTGCCAAAAGTCGTGAAGGTGTTTAGTGGTTTGATGATCGTTATGTTAAGAACGGATTTTCAGAATTGATATTTTGAAGAGTCCACTCATATTTTAGGGCGTATAATTTTAGGCACCGCGGCGGCGCCATGGGTCGATATTGCCTGTCAGTTTTTGACCTCCACCCCCGGTTAAGTAATGAACATGAATGAATGAATTGTTTATCGTCAAATAAATAGTACAAAATAATTACTAGCGAACCAACAATATAAATTAAAACTTTTGTAGGTAAATAACTTAAATGATAGTTCTCTTAACTGCTACTTCACCATCCTGGAAAGTTTGCACTGGGCCCACCACGTAGTTCAGGTTGTAAGCATTCATAAATAAATTATTAGTGTGATGTTTAGCAAAGTTATTATTATTAAGTAATTTTTTTATTTGGAAGTACGGTATGAATATGGCTTGCTATTTACCAATTTTATAATTTCCTTCTTGGCTAGATTATTATTGTTCAAGTTCATAATTTCCATTATCTTATCAAATGGTTCATTTATTATATCCATTCCTTTGTAGGTTGTGGTCATCTGCGCATATTAGTGCTTGAATTTTGGTAATTTCCACCTACAGGCTTTCCATTTACGCTAGTAATATCTTTTCCTCTGTCTTGTCGAATATAAGGACGTTCTGAACGTAAATTTGATGAACGACTGGCAAGTTCAGCTCTCTAAACATACCTAGCGTCAGTGGGGTAGTGTCTGGGTTTGTTGAACAGAATTTTCAAAGTTATTTTCTGAATAATTCATTAATTAGATCATTTCAATTAAATCAATTCTGATCATTTATCTAATTATATCAATTAGATCAATCAATTAGATCATTATCAATTAGATCATAAACGCCATGACAATCTCGTGGGGTGGGGGGGGGGGGTTGTTTCAAATAGTTATTAAAAAATATTTTAAACAGAACCCCCCCACCCACCAAGATTATGATTGGGTATTGCATTTTAAATTGCAACGTTTTAAATAATCAACTCTTCAAATTCTTGACACAACGGTTTATCTTACGGTTTATCTTTTTAGTGCAGATCACCCTTCTGTATATACGAGATGTGCATCGTATGATGTGCAGAATATTGCAGATCACTAAAAGACTGAATAATTATTATTATGAATTACCATTTATTATTATTATCAAGTAGTGTAAATTATTATTAATTATTATCAATGATTAATAATTATTGTTAGTTATTACCTAATAATTATTTATTATTATTATTTATTATTATTAATTAACTCGATACCTGAAACCCTGTGTCGTTCGAATCAGCTGGGCCAGTAGGTATGAACATTGTACCGACAGGCAGCCTCACAGTTCACCCTCATGTTGACGACTTTTGATCTGCTCCAACTCTGAGCCCTCATTGTGAACGAACGGCTGGTCGTACAAAGCTCCAGATGGTCTTAAACAATTCTGAGTAAACGAATGAATCAACATCATGGTTCGCCGCCATGATATAATTAGCCATAGATTTAAACATTTGACATTTAAATACATTCAAACATTAAGACGAATTTCGTCTTAATGTTCTCACGATTACGATGTCACCTAATTTCTGTACTCGGTAAACATCAAATTAAAAAAAAAAATCTCAATTTTTTCGCAGAAAACATGTAATTGTGTATTTACGAGGGCCTGAAGATTTAACTCTAAGAGTCGAAAACTTTAAGAATCGCGGATATGAGTCAATCAATTTGTGAAAAAAATTATTATTTGACTGTTATTAGTGTTGTGAGGACGCCGATAGGAGTCATTTACAAGGAATCGCGTTGCGCTCAATTTGCAGGTATTGTATCATGTTAACTGCGTCAGTTCCAAGAATAACCTCAACAACAGTTTATTGAGATCGTCCGAAGATCAACCTCGGTAAACAGATAACAAATCAGAGACATCCCCACTCTTGGATTCGGCAAACGGAAAACAATTTCTGTTGGGAAGCGTGCCAAGGTCGCCCGGATCTTGCAGTGGAGCTCGTTGCAAGCGGAATGCAACCGCCAGTCTCTCTGCACTTCTTATTCCTATGCAACCGCTTATTCCTATGACGCAGCGCATAGCCTTGGCTGACCTTCGTGAATCAGCTTTTTTTTCTGTTTTTATCTCCTCGTTTCTCCGGGCGATGCACTAGCGAGGATTTCGTTTCTTTTACTTTTCCTTTGCTTTCTCTCTTCATTCATAACCTGTGTTATTCAGTTCTAACCAGTCAGAATAATTTTCGTCGTTTTTCATGCAGTTGAACGTGCATTTGAATCTAGGGAAAAACATGTAGGAAATGACGAATCCACCAAATAACCATTGAAACTAATTTTAAATTAAAAAAAATCCTGTTAAGGGCAATGACAAAACAGAACCGAGAAGAAAGGGTGCCAGTGAAGGGAATAGAGGAGTGAAAGGTCGTCCAAATAGAATGGGCCTATTGCTACAATGATGTGGTAAATTTGATGTTATCTCAATGGGTGGCCGGAACAACGTTGTATATCCAAAATGTGAAGAAGTGAGTTATCGGTGGAATATGGTTGTATCTTAGAATCATATGATTTCCTTAGAATTTGAGAGATAAGTAGTTTGTACTGCGAGTTTTATGCTTTATGCTTAATTAAGTCGAAAACATAGAAAACCAAAATTGACCAACAGAGACATAATAATAAATTATTTATTGCATGCTGAAACGTTAGTTTTTTGGACATACAACGCTGTTCCGGCCACCCATTCATTTCTTGACTTCAATTACTTTTCTTATATTTTTCCTTTTTCACTGGCCACTAGTACGTTAACGAACTTGAATTCAAGGGTAATTACATTTTCTTCGAGATTAACAAGTAATTCGTGATCCTTATATTTTACCTAACAACAGCGACGTTGAAAAAACCTAATAGAATTTAGGATTTTTAAAGTGCTGGTGTAAATTAAACCATATGTTTCATAGTATGTTTCATTTAATTATTATTGAGGCGAAACTACGCCTGAACAGAATGTAATTACAAACAAATTGATTATGTAAAACGAGGAGAGAAGAAGCAGGAGCGAAATATAAAAACGAACTTGAAATAAACCGACGCATCCTATTGAGGTCCTGTAATCAATTCAAACTCTTTAAAAATCAATTTGAACTCATTCATAATAATTGTTGGCAAATTCTAATTATCAGGAATTCGTGTTCCTCTTAATTCGAATTAAAACAGTTGTTGTGCCAATTTTCAACTCACTCGACATCCATTGTTGCGACAATAAAGTTGCACCAGTTTACGTGCGCGTGACGTAGACGTATATTTGTGGATGGTGCGTAGCGCCCAGTTCTGCCAACTTTTGTAGCGTCATTCACAGAGATATTTCCGTTTGAATAGGGAGAGTAGCCCATTGAGAAAATTGTACATATTATTGAGATACGTACTGGGTTCAGACAACATTATATAACATTAAAATTCGATGGGTATTTCAAACAACGAAAATATCGATGGATTCATTTTACATTAGATGTTTGAATGAAGGATACCATTTCCCACTAGTATTCTCCAATCAAAATATTATGTTGAAAAGCTATAAATTGATTGGGAAACGCTTTACAATACACAAACTGAAAATTGATCAATAAGCTTTTTCCCTCAGGTGCCACCTTGGTATTACCATCACAATCGCTACTCTTAACCATATTTTTAGAAAGTTCTATATGGGCGATGTATCTTAGCTGCTCCTCCAATTTGACTGATCATCACGATATTTTCGCTTTTGGTGTAGTTTCGAGCGATATTTTGGTAAAATATAATATATTATACCAAAATACGAGTTTAAATTATATACTTACATTATTTTTGTAAATTAAGCATCACTACTGGCGCTATTGCGCCGCTTCCTTTAGAGGAGCGACAAGTTTTACAGCAAATTCTGAGGGTACAACGAGTATAACCTTAACATTTGAAGTATCCAGCCCCATTCATGAGATTCATCGTGTACGAAGAACGATAACATTCATATGAAATGATTCCTACGATCAAGATATTCTTCAGATACGTACAATTATGACACCTCTTTTTACCAACAACTCATTGTACGAACCATCCGAACTGCCCATTGTTGAACCATCTGTTCATTATTACAAACAAGTTAATATTGATAAATACTTTACCAAGTGCCAGAAGGTTGTTTCAATCGTGTTGTCGTTCAACGACCTCTAGTTATAAGACTTGGTCAAATATTTCGAAATTCGAAATCGTCTTCAGTGCTGGGAATAAGTCAGACAAGAGTTGTCAAACAATCAAAAGGTAAAGGCATGTGAGCACAAGAAAAGGCCAAAACCCACACGATAACAAACAGCTCGGGAATCAACAAACCATAGTTTAGCGCGTGGCTTGGAGCAGTGTCTACGTGCTAGTCATCACATTCATCTCCATTCGCATCTTGAGACCATTGACCCTCCAACCAATAGGGGGAATCATTAGCAAACAAGTAGGTAGATGAATTAAAACGAAGGATTTCTTATTTCTCAACCAATACGGGAAAACACTCCTGAGACCGGCCAGGACTTAAATTGGAAAATTGACGAGACCTTCACAGGGAGAATCTTCCCTCTAGAATGAATACATCTTTTCAGCTCATTACTCAAATTATTTTGTACAGTTAAGGCACTCTCGAGGATGTTGTCCATAGAACATCACATCTAGACAGTTCTACGAATTTTCAGCGTTTGTACCGTTCGATTGATGTTGTTCTGATAAATCTGTACGGTTCGAAAATGACTTATTAAAAATGTTTTCAGTAGTCGATCCGTGGCCTCCGAAAATTTCCATCGCCCCACACTCGTTTTTATCGGTATTTCTCAGAGACTTCTGACCTGCCTAAAGGCCATGTCAATATGTGTCTAGTGGTAATAATTGGTTTCTACTTTATCACCTGATTTGTTTCGACCAAATATTTGTGCCGCGGACCCTATTTCTTAAACTGACCAGGGGGAATGTCCTCATAGTGCCACATATGGCCCATCGTTGTGGATGTACCTCACACCATTGTTACCCCTTGCTCGAAGGTAAAATGCATTAATCAATTTTTCCCTATAGGTATTATTAAACAAAACCGGCGTTTATCTGAAAATATGTAATCTCGACCTTTGTAATATTCAATAAAATCAGGAAATAATTGAATGACGTTATGAAATTCTTCCTAAATGGTTTATTCGATATTACTTCTTTATAATCCTTCTACTTATGTCTCCTTATTTACTAGTTGCCGTCCCTGTCTTTATTACAGAATATTCATCCTGGTATGAATTCTTCAGTGGAACGGAAGATCCAAGATAAGTCCAAATAGAGTGGGATTATGAAATCAAAGATAAAAATTTTAATACTCCTAGTGATGAAACTCGATTACTCGAACTAATCAGGAACTCAAAAGTATTGGGTGTAAAATCCCTTGTCTCTGGACAACTATTTTTCTCATATAGTAATGGTCCTTTCTGTTACACTCCCTAATCCCAAAGAGGTGCATCGTGTTTGCATCGAATATTTTCATTCAGCAACAACAAAAACAATTAAATTTCGTCGTTTAATATTATGTTGTATACCCCAAAAGAAATCAGTGTAAAATCATCCTCCTCGCAAATATCATTCTACAGGAGCCTTGTTAAGACGTTTTTGTTACTAAACATCTAATACGTAGATATGTATTAATAAAAACGTCTCGCCGTGGCGCCAATGGGAGATTTCGAAACGGGTACGGTGCTTGTGAAGTGGTTAGGATATATTTTTAGTTGGAAGCAAAAGGGCCGATGCGGAAAGTGGATGTCATAACTTTTTCCGGACCCTGTAGAATGAAATTTGAGAAGCTTTTTACACGGAGAGTTTTTTGGGGGGGATATCACATATTTTTGTTGTTAAAGTTGAAAAGACCCAGGTATACCTAGAGGCAATTTGCAAGAATAAATTAAGCAAATTAATAAAATTATAAATTAATTATTTATTAATAAAGTTATAAATTAATTAGGAATAAAGGAGAGGTTGTAGCCTTCCTTATCTATCTTGAAGATATTAAATATTAGATATCAAATTTTGATATTCTGACATGCACTCGTTTGTACCTACATAATGAAATTTTTTTTACTATGTGGAGATTGAGAAAGATGTGAAATGAAGGGAAGGGAATACCTTGGAAAAATTTATGGCTGACGTTCCTTCCCAGGGAAAATTTCAATTCATCACCTTTCACGAGCTCCGTATGCGTACCTTTCACGAGCTCCTATATATACCATATTGTAATGTGCTTGCTATACATGGATGGGTGTGGGAATACTAAAATCTGATATCTGGAATACTACTGAAATCTCACGTCCAAATCGGTTGTCATCGAATGTAAGAACGATCTCTGGCTACGCGGCAATCTTGTACAACGTGAGTCACTGAAATCAGCCAATTTTATTTTTTGATGTTTTATTAGTTCCAAAACATAATTGTAAATCTTCAGTCGCAGGCAGTGACTATAACCACGAAACCCAATAATCTCTCGTTGTTATAAAATTACAAGGTTGAACCAACACTGCTACACATAGTACAGCAGCCACTAAGGAGAGAGCGCATGAAACTCCCCAGGCATCTTCGCTCTCACCAGTGGGATCGATGTAAGTTTCCACGATAAATCGGTGGAGCGACCTATTGGTCTCAGTTAATATTCGGCAAATGAAATAACGAGGAAAACCGCTGAATGCCGAATGTATTACTTCTGATGTCCACCGATTACCTTCATCGAATCCGATCAGTGGTAATCTCACTGGGATGCCCGGCATCGTCAATAAAGCGTAGAGAAAATGAATTCTCTTTCACCCTCATATCGCTGGATATATCTCTTTCAAAATGGGTTTGCCCCTCGAAATGTTTTCGGAACAAATAGCGGAACGGCTAAACAAGTCCAAGTAATCAAAGGTTTATAAGATTAAAACCCTATAACACCACACCCACTCACTTCCAGCGGAATTCAAACCTAATCCACTCTTGGAACTCGTTGGTAAATACAGTGTCGTTCAGTTCCGGGCGCATTTTTTCATTATTAAAAAAAAAGATTGTGTACATCTGACTGCGTTAAATTTGGAAATTAAACAAAGAAAGTCCTAAGACGCACCAGCCCTCAATTGATCATGTAATGGCTACAAAACTGAACGAAATATCAGTATTCGTTTTCACCTTCCTACACATTAAAGTTTGCGCATCCGCTGAGTTATCATCTGTTTAACCTCAAGTACCAGACCGACATAGGACTAAGCTTTGTTGCAATTTGGGAGGGTTGCGTTGGTTCGAATATGTGGGAGGTAGTCTATAACTAGCTCAGTCATGGTCAATCACTTAGTGATCGACAATTAGTGGTCTAGTAAATTACCTCCTTTCCGTGAACACGGAAAATATCACAGAACAAGAAACTCCATGTCACAAAACCGTGTAGGTACGGTTTTAATGTGGTAATTATTCCAACGTTTTACCGCTCGATTATCCTTCATATTGGCGATATTTTTTTGGGTTCTACTGTAAATCTCTTATGGATGGTCTTAAAAATGCTCGTAATCGAAATATACTCGGATTTGTATACAGTACGGTGCCTATCTATTTGAAGTTGTCGAGAGTGTTATGGACATTTCTGCCCCTATTTTCCACCCCTCCCTATTGATCTGGGGTCAAAAATAGTTTCTTTAGATAACCCTCGTTCCTATCGGGGAGCCCACAAGCCCAAAGTCAATCAATGTTGTAAGTTGCTAAGGGGGTTGATGGAGCTTTTTTCCCCATTCGTTATTTGGATTTTACATACGTTATCTGGATTTTACGTACGTTATCTATTTTACATTCGTTATTTGGATTTTACGTCATCTTGGAACTTGGATTTTGAGGAATTGCGAATTTCAAAGTTTTCGGTTATTTTCGAAGGGTTTTCCTTAGTCGATTCCAAAGTTTCATATTGAAAATAATGAACCCTACAATACAACCCCGAGCTACTTTGTTTATCTGGAGTCTGGTGCCGATCCTATGTGTACTCTCTCCCTCTCAATGGCCTGTCGTTACACTGTCAAGGCGCTCAGGATGACGGAGGGCCGTTACCCGCGACTGGTGGCACATGAGGTCATCCGGAGGGAGATATCTTGGTTTGCGTCAATTAGGTTCCTGGCCAGGCGCTATGACTGCATCTTTGAGGGAAATGTGGCAGCTTCAGTTGGAGGCGCTGGTGGAGGCGGTACGGGGATTATGGGTCGAAGACATGCGAAGCTGCTGCCTTACAGTCCAGAAACCCAATCTTCCCCTTGCTGGATCTTGATGGAAGACCTGCTGATCTGCAGAGGCGGAATGTGAATCACCCACTCTGGGTTTGCCGCTGGGTTCTGAGGTTCAGGGCACTCCCAGCGCTTAACGACGGGATGTATATTCGCTCTGGTAACCCGAGTCGGATTTGCTCCTTGTGAAACATGTCGGTCCTAGAGGACGTGGTCCACTTTCTTGATGGTTGCCCAGTGCTGTCGGAGTTCCGGTTTCGATTCCTAGGTGCTGACGTGCTGAGCATAAGAGAGATGGCGGCAGTTTTAAATGAAAGGCCATGCTGGCTCAGAGTGGCATTGTTTGGCCACTATGCCTGGAAATATAGATCAATAGTGTCGCGGAGTTTAACTGGTAGTGAGTGGCCAATAGACCTTAGATATATGTAGTAGAAGCACAGGCATGAAGTAGAGATTGCACCATAAGAATTAAACATAAATCAAAATAAGAATAAAAATATAAATCAAAATAACGTAGATATTTACAAGGATGGCTCAAACCACCCGGCAGACGGACGTGTCCAGGCGTCCATGCCTATCGTTTTTGTTTTCACTAGTTGTGTGATTGTTGTAAATATTGTACCTACTCTCTGGCAATATAATTTACATTTATTGTCCACTTAATTATATTCGTTTTCATGCAGGTTACATGCAGGTATTTTCATTAATTCCATTGTACCTATACAAGTTAGATGTCAATAAAAATGTTTTCTTCTTCTTCTTCTTACAATAATTTTCAAAACTTAGGTACGAATTTTTGAGTTACCATAAGGTGAAAACATTATCAACATTGAAAAATGGTTTGTTGTTGTGTCTATCTCCTCTGTAGAGATACAGATTTAAAAGTTTGTTGTTTTGTTCATTTCCTCCTTGGTTGAAAAACCTTTGTCTATTTGGAGGGTTTGGAGGTTGTAAAGAAAACGGAGGAGAAGTTTTTCCGAGCTTTCGGCTTTAATAAGCCATCTTCAGGGGTAGGTATTGTTTCCTCGACCCAGTCTCTGTTTCTTTCTTAGAGAAGTTGTGTATACAGTCGGCCCTCGATTTATGCGGACTCGGTATGTGCGATTCATTTTATGGGACGGATGTCAATAGTGACTCTCCCTCGAGTTATTGAGGTGTAAACTAACATGTTTACCATACGTTCCGATCCAATTCCATTCAGATCAACCCTGTACTAAGTTTTGTAAGCACCTAAGCACAAGTAAGATGTAGCAATGTGAAGGAGTAGGATTTATTTTTATTAGACTCCTTTCATAGTACCTATAAACATATAAGAAAAAGATAACGTGTGATTTTTACGAGTCACTAGTGACACAAAGGAGTTAACGAGGCATTAGAGAAGTGAGGGGGTAGTTGGCCAATAAAATGCCTACTATGGCCGCTCTAGGTAGGTTTAAACGACCGGAGGATTCAATGGACGAAGCGGTGACCCCGCGTAACCCACTTTCAACTCAATGAAGGCGAGGTATTGATCCAAACGAGGCCCTCAACAGGCGAAACTCGTTCGAAAAAACTCGTGGAATTTCCTCGAAAAACGACATATTTTGTTGGAGGATGTCAAGAAACCTTCCGGAGACGAGGGGATAAACTAGGAAAGGAAGAAGATGAGTCCTGGAAGCGGAGGGCATTCCCAAGGGAAGGGAAGCTATTTCTGAAGGCACGAGGAGCAAAGGAGCGACTCCTGTCCCCACAACGAACGAGGTTGAATGCACTTTATCTGAGGGTAAGGCGGTGGTTCGCTCTGAGGCCACGTGTTTATGTCCACCCGCTATCTTACGGACGTTAACCTCAAACCGAGGCCTAACCAAAGGATTTCCTACTCTTTTTGGTTTGTTTCAACTCGTAGAACTCTTTGAAATGATAATTTCAACACATTTTCACCTACTCATTGACATTGGATCGATAAGTACTTGAAATTTCGTCCCTCTAAAATAAATTTTGTGGATTTTGAGGCCAATCAATGGTTTGTGGCCCCGACACGTGTACAGCAACGATAAGGTTGTTGCCCCAATCCAGAGGCCAACGCTCGCTCACCCTCAACTTGGCTCTTTGAAATGGTGCTACCGAATAAAACCTCTCGACAGATGAAGAGAAAGAAAACTTTCTTCACGCCAGTTTCACAAGAAACGCTGAATTAATTAAGAAAATTCATCAAATTCATCAAGAAATTCACATGGATCTTTGAAGTGTCAATAACATAAGAATCTCCTTCCTGAACAGTGACTTCTTCAAATGGATATGATCCAGACTCTTCATTTCATCCTCTCACTCGGTTCATGCATTGAATAACTGCACATTTTGTGTAACTGTAATTAAATCATATGCCCTATACATATAATGAAAGTAATATGGCAGGAACTAAGACAAATAAGTAGTAATACGATATATTGGCATTTTGAGCATTTGAACACTTTTCTGGTTACTAAACGTTCTTTTCAATCATTTTTTTCCCAATGTTTGTTCAAATGTCACACTGTTCAAATAAGTTCCGAAAGCTCGATTTTCGGTCATTTTTGTTCATGTGTCTAAAATCCTGCTAAGCCAGTAATTGTTTAAACTCACACTCCTATATCTTTTGGTGAACCGCTGATATTTCAACGAGTTTTGCAAATGTTTGACTCTCCAAAAGTCGAATGTCACTCATTTCTTATGATCCAAAATTTTTCAGCCTCGACTTGTCTCAAGTAATTCACAGACGGTTGACCGAAATTTGATTCTTTTATATGAAGATAAAGGTAAGATAAGATGTGGGTGGCTTACAGTCAGTAAAGCACCTCTATCTCATTGAATTATATACAAGTACAATTAAATATAATTTGAGCGTCAGAATGTACAAAAACGGATTTGTATCGAAAAAATCATCATTTTGTAAGGCTAGTGTTTTTTTGTTCATGTATCATGTTTGGCCCTTGAAAATTTTATTAATGGAATTAATAATTATGGTTTGAATGAGTTTTATGACACTGAAAATTCTATTATTTTACATCAGAGTTTTATTGTGTGGCTATATATCTGCAAGCATGTTATCACGCCGAAACCACTTTTTCGATCATTCAACAAAAATTCCAATTATGTATCTGGAAATTTACCAATTATTTATGTGATGATTCAAAACGTTTACGCCCCAGTCATCAATTGATTTATTTAAGTGGTCTTTAAATGTTAGCTACGCAGTTCAAATAGTTTCATTTCACAGATTTTTGTCAACAATCTCAATTCTGGGAATGGATTTAAAATACTTCAAACAGACTTTGTATGTTATGTTTTCCTGAAAAGTATTTACCTACTTAATATCCTTCTAAGAGCTATCGAAGATTCGGTAAAATCGGGTTAGGGATTTCTACAACCAAAAACTCCGTGAAATAAAGCGTTTTACACTGATTCTTCTCAATATGGGATGGACAAAATATGATCGAATTTCAAAATGCGAAGTTGATACCTATCAAATTGGATCAGATTATTTATAGATTGATTTAGTAAATATTAAACTCAGTCTGGTAATGTCGAAATTTCGATTGGGAACATTGAGAATACCGTGACGCAAACAAGACTCAAAAATGAGGGTACATAGGGTGCAGAATTTATCTAGGCAGAAGTTGAACGTTGCTGATTGATCTGTCTGTAAAGGTAGAATTACCCTAGTTGGTTTAGTGAGTAGCAATTTTGGAATTTTTGTTTAACTTTAGCAAACATTATAAAGATACTGTTTTTGCTACCGTTATTGTTTTGAACTTATACCAAGATTAATTTTTAATCGCCGTTTTTTCTTTAGTTGCTCGCTTTGTTAGTACGGAGGTTATTCGGCGGGCACCCCTTAGGAAAGACTTGCCCAGAATCTCAGCTTCCCAACGGTATAATTAGTTTTTATTTTTTAGGGGGACTTTTTTGAGAAAATTGAGTTTGTACGCGAAAAGGCTTGTATTTTCAGGCATATTTCAGGCACATTTTCACGCTGAATCGATTGGTGACGTGAGCAGACCTCCCTAAAAACCAATTAAATGAGTTGTCAGTCACAATATCTCCATTTCAGGGTGTAGAAAGTCAACGGCATTACTTAGGAAATTGTTTTATTTTTGAGGGAGGGCCTTCATAAAATAAAATTACATGAACAGTTCAAAATGACCACCGGTTTCACGGATGCAGCGGGTCGCTCGTCTGCGACTGGAGTCGACCGCACGATGAAAGTCACAATGGTTCTGGCGAATCAGATCCCCGAGAAATGGAGATATTGCGGCTGAGAACTCATTTAATTCGTTGCTAGGGAGGTCTGAGTACGTCACCATTCGATTCAGCGTGAAAATATGCTTAAAATATACCTGAAAATGTGCCTGAAAATACACGCTCTTTCTCATACAAACTCCATTTTCTCCAAAAAGTCCCCCAAAAAATAAAAACTAATTATACCGTTGGGAAGCTGAGATTCTGGGCAAGTCTTTCCTAAGGGGTGCCCGCCGAATGACCTCCGTACTAACAAAGCGAACAACTAAAGAAAACACGGTGATTTTAAGAAAATCATAACATTTTGGACTTTGACCATTTTTCATCAATAAGTACTGTCTTAAAAAATCGGATTGTATATCAGAGACATAGAAAATTTAACGCTCGTTCCAACGGTATCCTCAACTTTTATTTTACACATTAATTTGAGGGTGTTAGGTTTTACAGAGACAAGGTCGAGAAGACGAAAAAAATCTTAAAAGTTAAAAAAGTCGGAGTTTTAGTTGAGTAAGAAATACTCTAAGAGGCATTTTTTGTTGCAAATTACCTGCAAAATCCACTCCGTGAGTTTGTTACATAGTTACACTAGACACCCTGTATATGTGTGGTATTCCAGATGATGAGTCTCGATAGAACTGAGATAATAAGTTCAACTTTTCACAAAAAATCTGTTTTGGCAATCGAAAGGCTACGTTTGTAGATGGGCAGAATCGGGGGGGGGGGGAGTTCTAGGGGGTAATATTATCCATAGTCTGACAAGTGACACCTCATTTTAAAGTTTTTTTTTAACGCTGAACACGAGGGTGAAATCACAATTGCGATATCTTACTCCATTCTCAAACTGGAGCAGTTTGTAGGTGAAGAAATGTGGTTGTTACTTGAGATGTTCTTCACGGTTCAACCGCTCTCATCTGATAACGGAATGAGGTATCACAATTCTGACTTCTATATCGTGTTTAGCGTTGAAAAATCTATAAAATGAGGTGTTTCTTGGCAAAGAAGGAGACAACAATTGTTATAAAACCTGTAAAATGAAGACGTTTTTCATAAAACCAGTTATTTCTTCGAAAATTCGCTCTTATAGCCTTGCTGCATGATTGTGGATTTTTTCATGTTTCAACTAACCTACCTACTCTTTTGTGACGTTTTGTTGTGCAGCTTCTTTAGCGGATAGACGAAGTACCTATTAATAAACCGACTTTAATATTTCATTTGTCAACCTTATTGCTTTCTTACTACGGCTTTTTAGACCACTTTTTCAAACTTTCACTAAGTATGGCTCTTTTGTCCATGTAAATTTGGTAAGGGTGACTCTTTTGTTCCCTGTTGGCTCTTAAAACTGCTCTTCTGTCGCGCATGATAATAATAATAATAACCACGTGTCATTTGATTTTAGCGCACTAAAATGTGTTGTGGGTGTTGAGAGCAACAGGTTAAAGTAATTCTAGTCAAGTGTGAAGTGGAGATATTTAGTGGATAAATAATGCGAAGAGTGTGGTGTATAGTGAGTGGCCAGAGGCGGTAGGACTTCCAGGTTTCCTATTGCGTACGAAAACTCTGAGCGACTTGAACGGTTGGTTCTGCATTGTCGCAAATCCCGCCGATGTACCGATTCGAAATCCGCAGGTAATCGCTCGAAAACGTCAGGATGTCGGTCTATCGAAAACCGTAGTAGGCGATCGCTCGATACAATACATCCACACGATAGAAAGAAACCAGAGGCTCATAAGGGGCGGGGTAGGCCTTAGTTGGTGGGGGAATCCCACCTAGTGACGTCATCTATACAGCGAACCACTGCCTTATCCTCCACGCGCGGCTTCGAAATCCCTTGTGAAAGGTCGTTGATACCGAGCCGACCGAGGACAACACTCCTCACATTTTCGGCAGTTTCGGTCATGATCGGCTAAACTCGGCCCCTCTCGAGAACTCACCCCGTAACTTTACCAGGGTGAGTGGTAAACATTTTCGAATGAGAGGTTGTACGTACGAAAGCTCTCTCAAGTTCTAAGTTCAAAACTCAATCCGTTTCTTACGATTTCGATCCCAAATTGGTTTTTGACCCTTTTCAATACTAAAACGAGGTAGCCCCTCCTTCAGTTCGTATCAGTCCTTGGACACGAGTAGATGGTGAGACCCAACAGTCGGCCTAATACTTTCGGGTTTATGATAGGTCAAGAAGGATACCAAACATCATCCAGAAACCTGCTCATGTAAGTCAAAATTTATATACACTCCAGAACTTAACACATCCCGAATAATTACCACTAAGAAACTGACCTAAATTACCCAAATCTTACCAGGAATCCAATTGAATTTATTTAATTCTCCCACTCGTACATTCTAAAAATCAACATCACCCAAACCTCACTTCGAATATATCACCAAATTTCAGAAGTTTCAATATATTTATACGATTCCAAACTTGTTGAAGCATTTCTATGACCTCAATTGTTGGGCTCAATCGTCATTCTTTATTCTTAAACTTTGAAGATGTACCTACCTACCTAAATGTTGATTTTTTTTAAACAGTTTTTTAACATTCAAGTACGTTAAAATCATAAACGGTAAAGAATCAATCGTTTAGGAATTGTTAAATAACTTTTCTTAAGGTTCGTGTGTTGATTTGATTGTGTTCAAAAATACTTCGGTTCCCTACAAAACATTTTACTTATAATTAGTGTTTGAAGGAAGAAATACTCAGTGTTCCGTTGGTATAAACATTTTTCACGAATACACACTAATTATAGCGAATTTTGAACGGGCAACGAGTTTTCCGTACAATATGGCGGACGCCGCCTCCGCTTTTCCCCGTTGAAATCTCTCAGAGTTGAAACTGCCACCCCCAAAAACCACCTTGTCGTTCAGCGGTGGTCGCTCTCGTTCCGTTGATTTTCGATTTCGAACGGTCTCAAACTCAAATTCGAGCCCGACCAAAACCTTAAAACGGACCCGTCTCATTTATTTTCACCAAGTTCTCCCCGTGCGGGCCTTAATAAGGATTCAGATGGAGAAGGTCAGTCCTAAAGATGGCGGGCGTCTAGAGGCAGGCTCGGTTCGCCCTCCAAAACCCTGACCACACTTATAATCTTTGCAGTTCACCTATTCGCGAAAACAACTTACATATATCGCGAATCGAGTCGACCGACCCGCACAGGTTACGGGGTTTTTTTCTTCGTTGCAAGTTTCAAAACCTGAATTCGGTTCCTGCACCAACTTTGCTCTTTGCCCGAATCGTACTTGCCACCACCTGCCCAATGCAAAGGTACCTAATTATGATCATTTATACCAATTCACCATACAACATTTAGTTTATTTTTGGTGCATTTCGAAGAATATACAAGTTAAAAAATTCATCTCATACCCAACATCTTAATATCTTCCCACTTTAAGCATCTGACGGATTTTAAAATCCTCGACATCGCCTCATTCTATTACACATGTGTAGGATTTAATAGTATGAATATTCGACACCTTCTCAATCAACATCACGTTTCTCCCTTTGAGCTTGAAAATCCAAGTTATCCACCAATTTACGCTGCCCAATATAAAACCTTCTGAACTCCTGAGTCGATATTGTTTTTCACAATTTCAATTTTCCTCGATTCATACACTTATTTACCTATAAACAAAATAAAGTTGAATGAAATCCTTGTTAAATCGATCGAACATTTAGACTTCTCACAAACAGCCTCCCAACCCAATTTCACTCACTGGTGTATTTTATGCAGTGTTCAAAGTACACACTTAGTGATAGATTTTGGTTTTTAAAAAATACAAAAATGAAATAAATTTAAAAAACCGAGTGGATAATGTTTTAAATCCATTGGGAAATGGCTTGCTTGGCTCTTACGCATGCGCCCTACCCCACCGCACCTACCCACAGTCTGTATGTAACGCTATTTCCCTTTCGCTGTGACGAATCCACTCTACCGAGTACCAATTTTGATATCAATAGACATTTTCTATCAGATTTTCTTCTCGAAAATCGGTTTTGACTGTGGTATCGAATGTGTCCTCGACCTAATCAACTATCCTTGACATCTCGTCGTATTGACTGACTCCGTAAGTTTTCTTTGACCTTACATGTTCAATCCCATTATTATTTTAATCCTTACATATTGATATACCACGAAGGTAATCACTAACCACACAAATATTTATATTTTTAGATTTTTTTTCTACAACTTGTTGATACAGTATTTTTGGGGGGCGATCTGAATCCCATATCATTCTTTTAATGCTTATAGTATTTATGTAAATTGTTGTGTATGTTGTACATGTCTGACTTGGGCTAGTTGATAAAACAACCAAAATTACTTTGAGGGAACATAGTACGAGGTGATGACATTTGAACAAGAAAAATTATTATTTTATTTCTGTGCGAAGAATGCCAATTTGTAGATTTTGAGGGTAACTCGTTGGAACACTTGAAAAATTCGCTCATCAAATTCCTTGACTGATTGAATCTCAAATTTATTTTCTAAATTAAATACTGGATATTTGGACAACGTGCGTGTGTAAGCCGCATTCACTAGTCGCAATTCTGCTCTGAGTTGCATGGAATTGTTGGTAGTTTTTTTAATGGCTGGTAATAAAATAGTTTATTCTCAATTCGTTTCATTGTGCTGAATGTGGGTTTCATCGCGTGGCCTAGTTGGAGCTTCAGTATCCCGAAATTTGAGGTTCGTTTGATTACGAGGAGACGAGCATTTTTGGCTCGTGAGGGTTTTTCGCATTTCGTCCTACGTTAACGTTCTTTCTGTTGTCTCCCCTGAGCTAATCGTAATCGGTTTCTTCGCGATAAAAGTAGAAACTTCGAAGCCCCCCCCCCCCCCTCCTCCTCCGTCAACCACCTTCACTTCCCCTCCGACGGCCCTGGGCCACCTCCTTGTCGAGATCCCCCCGGCGTTGTGCCGGTGGAGGTCGGTGACACCGGGAACCCGTGAGCTCGTGGAGGATAAGGCGATGGTTCGTAACTGGGTCCCCACGTTCGAGCGAACCATCGCCTTACCCTTGCTCCACGCGCAGGCTCCGGATCTCGGAACTCCCCCCCCCCTCCTTCCATCCCCCCTCCCATCGCTCTACCTGCCTTTAAAGTGCCCCCAGCGCACGGATCTCGCCTTCGGTAATGAAAACTTACAATTCACTTTCCTCCGACATCAAATTGGTTCAAGCAAAGTTTCACCTATTAGCGAATTTTCGATCAAAAGGAAGCTGTTGTTCTCGTTCCAAAATGTTTAAGATTAGAATTTCCGTCAAAAATCAGTTTCAGACCATCCTGAATTTACTGACAAAACACAACAAAAATCCAGACGATAACTCTCGATAGAATTGAGATAAAAACTTTCAAATTTGCACACATAATCCGTCCTGGCAATCGTAAGGCTAAGTTCGTAGGTGGACAGAATCAGGGCTCTCTAAAGGAGGGGGTTTGGGGAGTTATCGTGGGGGAAAATTGCCCATAAATTCCTAAAATGAAACTGATAAGTGACACCTCATTTTAATGGTTTTTGTACCCTAAACACGAAGGTGTTACTCGGCAAAAAATGGAAACAAAATTCGTTAAAAAACTATTAAAACGGCGGCATTGTACATAAAACGAGACATACCTTCGAAAATTTGCTCTTATAGCCATGCTGCATGACTGGTTTTTCGGCTATGTTACAATCTATTATCCTCGGCTCGTCAGCAACACGATCTATGAATTCGTCCTATTTCATGAACGAAGTTTAGATTGAAAACCTATTCGAATTAAAGGTGTCCCACATTGAACGTAAATTATAGTCCACCAAAAGATTCATTTAATTATCCGGTGCCACATCATGACAGCACCCACATGACTTCATGAAAACCACCAAAAGAACATTTGAGAAAACGCCACTAACGAAAAATACCAGCATTTAAAGGGACTTCATCCAAATTGCATATCCAAAGAATTGACAGTCATGTAGCATAGCTGAAGGAGCACATTTTCGAAAAAATAACTCGTTTCATGTCAAATGTGTCAATTATTCTGGTTTGATAGCAAGGTTTCGATCAGATAAACCGTGAAGAACATCTCAAGAACATTCTTCATCTTCAAAGTTCTCCAGTTTGAGAACGAAATAAGATATCGCAATTCTGACTGCACCATCGTGTTCTACGTTAAAAAATCTTTAAACTGAGGTGTCACTTGTCGGACTGTTTCATTTGTGGAATTTATGGGTAATTTGTCTCCCCTTAAAATCCCCCTAAACCCCCTCAAACCCCACCCATTCTGCCCATCTACGAACTTAGCCTTTCGATTGCCTGGAAAATTATGTTGTGCAAATTTGAAGTTTTTATCTTAATTCTATCGAAAGTTATTTTCCGGGAGTTGGTGTCTGTTGGCAGCGAACTCAGGATGGTCTGAAACAAATTTTGCTACGGAAATTCTAGTTTAAAAATTTTGAACCGAGAACAATAGCTTCCTTTTCGAAAAATCGATCAAACAGACACCCGATGTCAGACAGGCGATTTCCCCCCGAATTACTGATGCTCTTTTCATCGATCGAATTGATTTTCGGGTCGATACTCAGGTCTGGGTGCTTACCCGCGCTGCACTGATTCTATAAATATTTCAGTTATGTTTGATACGTTCTGGTGCGTACTGAATTCAACTCTGGAACTAAACTCTTAATGTATTCAGTGACCTCCTTGCCACGACGTAACGTCGCCATATTATTAAAAACGCGTAAAATCACAATATTTAGAAATCGGTTGGAAGTAAATATACAGAGCATAAGACATCAAGAGCATTTTTAGTTATATAGATAATGAGCCGTGTGAATTCACTGGGAGAAAAAGATCTCTTTCTAACTGAAAAAATAACTCTCTCTCTTTCTCTTTTTTCCCTCCATTTTTCCTCATGTCCTCATTACCCATTCTTCAATATACTAAATTTTATTATCAATATTTATCACTCTTGTGGTTAGAAACAACATCCAAGATCAACACAATGTGTCACATTATGTCATAATGTATAGGTTTTTTTTTTTTTAGAAAACTGGGGATTACAAAACCATACTTAAGTAATAATTATTTTATACAATTTTCGTCTTTTCTACTGCACCAAAAATGAAATACTGTAAAATACTGTAATAAAATAAAATACTGTAAAAAAAATAATACTTAATAATAAAAGAAATAACAATGTTTACGATGGCTTAGGTGACATCAACATTTTCGACAATTATGGTTACGGTGACCTATAATTGGTTATTTTGGTTAATGAAAATTTGGTTAATGTTATTTTGGTACATGAAAAAACGTTGACATTTTTTTTTATTACACAATTCTTTGACTGACCCCCAACCTAGCCCCAAATTGTGGGATTGGTCCGGTATAGGGCAACGCTAAACTGGGCAAATTGGCGTGGACGGACGGATTTTTTTAATTCGATTTTCTGAATCGTCGAATGTTGAAACATAAACTTTCAAATTTTGAGGGGGTAGGATAAACAATTTTTTTTTTTTAAATGTTTAATCATGAAGTAGGTATGTTCAAATAATATTGGAAAATACTTCACTTGACAAGTTAAAGCAGTTTAACTGAGATTAGCACATGGCCAATAGAACTTAAGGTATGTTAACTTTTATATTGTGACAGCAACCATTTCACTCAATTTAGTTTATTGTTCATCAGCTGTTTATTGTTTTCATTATTGATCATTTAGTTTAGTTTACTTATCATCAATCACAGTGGATTCTTCTTGTTTTGTTAAATAGCCCTGAAGATGTTGTACAAATACAACGAAACGTCGGCCTAAGAAATGGTTTTTATTCACCAGACCGAACTTCAAGAAACCTAATTCCTACATTCGTTATAAACAACAGTCAAGATACTCCTAACCTCCTGTTAAAGCAGTTTAGGTATACGTGACGGAAAAATTCGCGATCACTAACCGGTTAAGAACCGACATGAAATTATGTAACGTTAAAACGACGCGTTCCCGATAAACAATCCGGTCGTAGTTTATGGACACGAGCTTCAATTATTTACCTGGTTATGAATCTTGCTTATTTTCGGAAAAAAACAACGCTTTATCTGGATGACTTATTCATCTCAGCGCTATTGGTGAATTCTTACTATGCAATGAGATAAAATTAACATTAAAAACGCTACAACATATTCTGTGTTTTTGTAATTTCACGCGGAGTATGGAAAGAGAATCAACCGGGGAGGTGTTGGGGGCAGAGTTATTTTTTCTACTGTGATTTTTATTTGTTGTGTCGTCTAATCAACAATAACGAATAAACACTTGGACAATATTATCTCGGAAATCTATTTGAGTGTTGGAATTCAGTCTTTTGGATCGAGTCGAGAGTGTATTCTTGCACTGGGAGTAGGTACGATTTAATGTTGTCAGTCAACCTCAATTCAATCCGAGGGCCCCCATCGAATTATTCCGATATCTTCGTTCGGAAGGCGACGAACGAAAATATTATTTTTGGAGGGAAAAAATGGAGGCGGGATCGAGTTTGTTTGGTTGTGGAAGAGCTCTGGGAAAGGTAGAAAATAGAGAGTGGGGACGGCGAAGGGGGAGGGACGATCTTGACCTGGTGCAATAGTTGAGCAACCGTTGGGATGATCGGGTGGGGGTTGGGAGGAAACCGGCACGTGTCGGTACGTCACAGCTTCAAAGCGCATGGGCCCCCACTCGGTTCCACGTGCACTAGCTTACCCATGTCAGTCACTCCTCGGCAACTCCCCGACATGGAACCCAAGACCGACTCGAAAGACTGGATTAAACATTTTTGGGCGAGTTGCAAGGAAAACCCTGACAATCATGGTAAGATTTCCCCGGTTATCCCCAAGTTCGATGTTTTTTAAATAGACGTTTTATCGCGATTTAAAAGGATGTTGATTGTTCGAGTCGTGTTGTTACGAGTATATGGGTCACTCATGTTTTCGTTGTTGTTTTCGTGTTGCAGATCTGTGGAGCCGGGTTTCTGAGATGGTTGGATACCTCAGTGGTGAAGAAGGAAGACAAGGTTTACCAGTTGGTGCGGATTGCACTCTCAGCCCTCTCGTCTCCGGTACCGCGGAACCTCCATCGCCCGACGAGCCGCCTCCGGTCCGTCGCGTTGTTTGCAGTCCGGATT
This sequence comes from Stenodema calcarata, assembly GCA_963920205.1. NCBI lineage: Eukaryota > Metazoa > Arthropoda > Insecta > Hemiptera > Miridae > Stenodema > Stenodema calcarata. The sequence continues at coordinate 8,866,171 of OY986049.1, forward strand.
TACCCGTCGTGTTCACACCGCCAGCGCAGCCCGCTCCGGCGGACTCAACGGCCGAAACCCTGCAGTGCCCAACGTGTCAGAAGAGCTTCACAGCTCGCACAGCCTATCAGGCTCATCTCAAGACTCACAAAGAAGGCGAGGATCCCTACCAGTGTAATTTCTGCGGGAAAACTTTCGCCGTCCCGGCGAGGTTAACTCGTCACTACCGGACCCACACAGGCGAAAAGCCCTATCAATGTGAGTACTGTAACAAGTCATTTTCCGTTAAAGAGAATCTCAGTGTACATCGCAGAATTCACACTAAAGAACGCCCATACAAGTGTGACATCTGTCAACGGGCATTCGAGCACTCTGGAAAACTTCACAGACACATGAGAATTCACACCGGCGAACGGCCGCATAAATGTGCCGTTTGCAATAAAACTTTCATTCAGAGCGGTCAGTTAGTGATTCACATGAGGACCCACACTGGAGAGAAACCCTACGTTTGCAAAGACTGCGGGAAAGGGTTCACTTGCTCCAAACAGCTAAAAGTTCACTATCGAACTCATTCTGGCGAAAAACCGTACTCTTGCGACATTTGCGGAAAATCTTTCGGGTACAATCACGTCCTGAAACTCCACCAAGTCGCTCATTACGGGGAAAAAGTTTACAAGTGTACAATTTGTAAACAGACGTTCTCGTCGAAAAAGACGATGGAAAGTCACATCAAGAGTCACTCTGAAGGAAGTCGAGCGGAGGAAGGGCACCAGACGGAAATGGAAACATCGTGCGCGTCATCGACTAGTGACAAAGAAAATAACGTGAAACCAGCGGAAAATGACGTTGAGCAAGTTGACGCAAATGGAAGTTGTAATCTAAGTAGTGGTGGAGGTGGAGGGTCGTACCCGAATATTCGCGAATTGTGCGGTTATTTGTATAAAAACGAAAGACCCGGAGGTTTGAATCCCGCGTTACTCGCCGCCGTCGCCGTCGCTACGAGTGAAAACAACGGACCGGAATACCGACCGAGTCCGGACCACGTTCTCGAAACACCGGGTTTCTCGGTGACGGAACCTCCCGTGTACCTCGTCCCCGAACCCGTCGCTTCTCTTCAGAGGAAACCCGTCTATCCGGACGACGAACTCCTCGAACTCCCTGGCATTATCGAGGAAGAAGAGGCCGATCCGATGCTGACGCCTCCGAGCAGCAACCCCGTCAGCCCCGCGTCCAATTATCCTCTTCAAGAACCAATGGACATCAAAGAAGTCCTTATTTTACCTCCGAGGAAACGATCGAAAGCCATTTTGAAATTGATGGAAACTGAAAAGGTCGAGGTTCCTGTGCGCTACAGCTCCGTCATCCACTATGCCAAAGCGTCATAAACCCCTCTGCCATCCTAAAACAACCGGGAACTGTCTGTGATACAAGCCAGGTTTTGTTCACTCAATCTATCTTGTACATGTTTTGTATTATATTTATCCAAGTTTATCACTTTTTTCTAATATTAAGAATATTAGTACTGCATTTAGTTATTCGTATTTTAGAGTAGGGCTTATATACGAGCTTTGTGCAATACAAAATGCTTCGAGGAGATTTTCAACTCTAAACTAATTTTATCAGGGAGCCAAAGTTGTAAATCTCTTAAGATGAATCGTAGTATTATGTTTCAAAATTTATTCTATCTAAATTAAACATTCGGAAAGTGTTATAATGCTATTCGATTATAATGCCAACAACATGCTACCTCCTTAGCTATAATATAAACGAGCAATACTTCGGCACTCGTTAGAAAAAAAATTTATACCTTTATTTTGTGTTGTATTTTTGTTCATTTTTTGAAGAGAAGAAATAACTTTTAATATATAATGAATAGTTTGACTGGAGACTGGTAGTTGACATGGAAGTAAGAGCGTATGTTTTGTGAATGGTTTAGTGGTTATCACATAATAGTATGTATTTGTATATATACTAAAATGAAAAGAGGCACCTCAGTACAGTGTATTTCACTACGGAACGGCTATGAAATGAAAACGGCACCGTGGTGAGTACTTATAGATGTGAGTAGCGTTTATTAGAGAAATGTTGGGTTCTTATTGTAGAAAGATCCTAGGCTTTTTGATGTCATTGTTATACTCTAGTTGATTTTCACGATGTGTTTCTTTATTCTTTCTTTTTCCTTTTTAAATAATATGTGTACCTCTCCTCAAGACTGTATCATATTAATATTATTAATGTGTAATTTCAAATGAAGAACTGATTACAAAATGAACTGATTACTTGTCATTTCTATTGATGAATAAAATAATATTGAATGTTTAATAATTTTTCTGATCTCCAATCCCGTCCTTTGAAGTTCAAATAGACTTCAATTCACTTGATACCTACTTGAAGTTGGTTAATAACTTAGAACTATAATGATGATAATTATCATGGTGAGTTGCATTTATTGGAATAAATATTTCTAGTTCAAGTTTTTTGGACATCAGTAAATCTTCAACAAATCCACAGTCATGCAGCATTGATATAAGAGCAAATTTTCGAAAAAATAACTGGTTTTATGAAGAATTTTGTCTCTTTATTTGCCGAGTAACATCTTTTTAGATTTATAGATGGTGAAGTCAGAATTGCGAAATTTCACTCTGTTATCAGATTAAAGCAGATGAACCGTGAAGAACACCTCAAGTAACAACCACGTTTCTTCATCTTCAAAGTGCTCCAGTTTGAGAACGGTATGAGGTATCGTCTTCATCGTAAAAACAAACTGTTAAAATGAGGTTTTACTTGTCAGATTGTTTCATTTAGGGAATTTATGGGTAATTTTAATACATATGATTTTTGGTGTATTTTGGTAGTGGATTCAGGATGTTTGGGAACGGTTTTTGGTATGATCATTTTTCTGAAATTCAAGTTTTAAAAATTTTCTTCAAAATTCGCGTTTTTAGCTAGCAAATTCAATTATGTAGTTGAACCTTAACGTATGTGGCTAGGAAATTGGCACCTACTGACCAATATTTCTTCACGCCAAGAATTATAAATCAAAATTCATTTTCCTTTTTTTAAATTTTTACATGGTACTGAGAGATTTTAGCTGGTTTTGATCAGGTGTTAGCGTGGTTATGGTTCTGAAACTAATAATGATACAAAATATTATCAAATATCTCTCCTATGAGAAATGTCACTAAATCTCAATGTCTGAAGGGTTTTTGAGTACCTACATATAATACAGTTACATTTAATCTACAATGAGGCGATCTACTGGATTTGATAAGGTTAATATTTTTCTAGACTGTCCAATTGTTGCAGATTTGTATTACCTACATTAATTTTTACCCTCTAGTGGAAAACTCACTATCCGATCGCTATTGTGAGGCAAGTTCTGGGGGTGAGTGAATTTCAAGCAACATAATCATGTTTCGATTTGTAGGTAAGCAGTTCGTTGTTATTGGAGTGCGGTTCAACCAACAGGCAAAATAAATTACTCGTAATTCTGTAATTTTTACCCACGGGTACCGGATGTGCCCCTTCACTGGAACTCTGAGCTTCAGGCAAATGGGTCGAGCTTCTGCGCGATGTCCTTTAAAAACTAGAAATCGTATATTTTATCCGAATTATACTTGTACCTTCTTCACGTGTCAAATCTTAGGTATTTCAAACTAAAATAATGGTGTCCAAACTAAAATCAAAGTTTAGTAATCTTAATAATGATTTACTCGATATGTAAGCCTATTTAAACCTCAATATGGGCTGGTTGAGTGAATGTTATGATTAGAGGGTGGTTTTGTGTACAAATGCGTATTTTATCCCTCGCCAAATTTTGAAGAAATACCTAGTGATCTGCCCGTTTAACGTCTTTCTGTTTCTAAAAATACCCATTTTCTTTGGCATAACATTTCATATTTTGAAGGTTAGTGCATGAAATATTCGATATTAGCATATCCACTAGATAAATGCATTCAATTGCATATTTTGCCTACCTACATGGCCAGCCACTCGTTTTGAGGAAAAATATGCAGCATGGCTTAAAGAGCATAAATTTCAAATCAAACCTGTAGGGCTGTTTGCTCTCAGAATTTTCCTCCAGAATTGTTTTCTTGAAGGAGCGGTGTAGGTAGCGATGAGGATCCTACATAGGGATCTAACTCACAACCTAGCTACCTCCCTATGTAGATGCGGGAAAAGGACGCATAATATCCGAGCACAGCTCTTTCAACTTCTTGATGGTGAGAGCTTCATCATCGAGCTGTTGCGGCCTCCTCTTCCTATGAAGGACATAGGAAGAGGAGGCCGCAACAGCTCGATGATGAACTTATAATGGCTCGATGATGAAGCTCTCACCATCAAGAAGTTGAAAGAGCTGTGCTCGGATGACCTGAAATGCCAATTGGCCTACGTACTAATTGAGGAGATAGATTTTCTCAAAACTGCTGGCATACAGCTCAAAGACAGTATTGCTGCTGTGGAAGGGTTGCAAGGGAAGTGGACCGAGAACGGGGAAACAATTGCATCGACCAAGCTGGTTGATGTGCTCGAAAAAAATCCAGGGTAGAAAACGATAAAGCCTGTCAACGAGATCTTGCAGGGAGGGACTGGTCAGATTCATCTAAACCCAGAGTAGTTGACTTGCTTGAAGGTTTGGGGATGGAGATGAAGGCTGAAAAGTGAAATATGAACCTCAGTCGAAGGTCGTAATTAAATTAATTTGCCTACCTACAGTTAAAGTGCATATTGATATTTATTTTCCAAGAAGGGTTTAAATGAATTTTTTCACGAAGTTTAATTTTGTTTCAATTTATTTTATCAAAAGATTAGTCATTTATTGATTGTGTCAACATTATTCGTCTTGAAATTGTATGTGTTTTAATCAAACTTAATAGTTCCTACTTGAGTGTTTCTTTTTAAAAAGAAGAAATTAACGACTAAGAGAGAGTACATGCGAACTTATAATGGCTATTTTGAGTGGAATGAATAAAATACTTTTTTTTTTCAGTGGTTCTGGTTTGCATTCTCCATTTGTCACTAGTGAAAAAAAGGTAAAAAAAAGGCTAATTCTGATTTTGTTAGTGCATATTTAACATATATTTCGGATGTTTTTAAGGCATATTTTATTACAATTTTTTACGGGTTTTTTAGTGCATAAGAATCCGCCTTATAGTTATGATGTAGGCGTAGACTGGACAGGGCTGAGTAGGCGCTAAATAGGCAGTATCACGCAATACCGCTCAGTCTTTCGGGTTGACGGCAATACAGAAGCGGCCAGACAAGGCTCCTGTTCACGAAGTAACGTCTTCTACTTTCATCGGTCTATTTATACAGTAATCTCACCATCTATTAATGAAACTTGAATCTTCTGGATATTGCTTCAAGGTTGTGCTACCATAATACAAAGAGTTCTACTTCACCAACAACGACGTTAGAATGAACAGAGGTCAGTGGCGCTGGAAGGACTTTCCGGAGGCCATGTACCTCCCCTGTTCACTACACACTGCTCCTTACAGTCGTAGACCGTTACAAGTTCCAGTAGTACTTGGCGGAACTCATCGAAGTCACCATACCTATCGTTGTATCAGTGCATCGTGTGGTAGCTACGAAGCGATTCTGCCAGTAGGCAGATCTATCGGGGAAGCCACAACTCTGTAGTCGGTATTCGTAAATTGACTGAAAAATGGAGACTGAGCTGAACAAGACCAAATAAACCCACAAAGCCTTTACATATCGGGGAGTTAACCCCATCCCTGTGCATACGAATGCTCTGACAATCTACCATACAAATACAACAAAATAGTTAGGTATCACGCTGAAGGAATCAGGAAGAATATCAATGAAATCAAACCATCAGCAAAATTCACTGGTGACTAAAGAACAGTTCTTACCTGCATGTCCACTATAAACAGCGGCTTTATCAGCAAGTGAACCAAATGACCAAATTATGCAGACTCAACAGAACCAAATACTCAAAAGCTTAGTTAATGCTCCCTGGCTGTACCACCGGGGTCATGGGGTAGAAAATCACTTGGCGAATGACAACACGCAGTGGAGCACAAGAGTAGACTCAACAATCGTCCAAACACCTCGTTCTTTAAATAATATTTTTGAAACGTTTTCGTGGAATCCACACAATTCTTCAAAATCTAGAAAAAAATGTTGCAAAAAATCTTCAAAATTTAGATTAACGTGTTATCTATTCCTTTTTGGTTTTTCTGGCCAGCGGGTATTTGTGAGGTTGTAGGATATTTAGTGATGTGGAGAAACAGTTCTCTCATATTCCCTGAAGATGGCTTAATAAAGCCGAAAGCTCGGAACGAAGGATTTTTATTTCACTAAACCTCCTATAACCCCACAAATACCCGCTGGCCAAAATCTAGGTGTTATTCAAGCATTGGGAAAAAATCAAATAAGGTTACCAAGTGGGTGGGTAGTAGGTAGGTACTTTGATTCACATTATTATTTGGTGTATATTGCATTTATTACATTGATCAACAATGATGTTGTAACAACCAAGTGGATTTTCAACGTTTTCGGGTGCGCTGAATACGAATCTGTCATCCGTTTCTCTCCAATACCTCTAGTTTTCAAGATAAAGGGCTCAACACCTTTTTTTATTTAGTGCTTAAGTTGAAAATATCTCTGTATCGATAAAAACATTTTTTGCCACTACAGTAATTATCATTTTTTGTGGTTTTAGGGGTGTAGAATTAGGGGTGGTTATGGAGCTGGATTTCTGATATTTTTTGGGGGGTTTTTGCAAAACGTAGTCTCATTTAGACAAAAAACGTGAAAATTTAGACAAAGAACGTTTAGACAAAAAACGTAAAAATTCTGGAAAATATCTATTTATGTCTGAATCTAAAAATTTTAACACAAAGTGATTTCAAATTCTGATTCGGCATTAAATTTACTTTAAGAAATAGTCTCAATTTTTTTAATGAAAAAAATGGAGTGGTCACAAAGTATTATTCATCAGAATACGAGACCTAACTGCGCCAAAAGCAGTCAGTTGAATTTTTACGATATTTGACTTTTTGGTATCGTTGAGTTCGTCCGGCCGTCGAGTTTAATTTGGAACGACTAAACACATTGTATTATTCAATGAGGAGGAGGAAATGTACGACTGCTTTTCACATTTCCAAGTGCTTCACAACGGCAAATCCCATTTTCTCGAAACTCCAAGTCAACCGTTTTGCCTTGATTACTGCTTTTTAGCTTAGCTCTACTAATAGTAGGTAGATCAATATTATCAAGAATCACACTAAAAAGGAATTGTGTTGCGGGCCCCTAGGCGCGCCTATGCTTAAATCCGGCCCTGGTTACAGTCACCCATTCGCTGTACTCAACTTAATTTTCATGAAATAGCTCTAAAAATTATTACGAATACGTAAGTACTTACGTTTTTGCGAGACGCTGCGCTTACGTTTTTACTATATGAAACAGCTGAGATGAGTCATGTTGACATCACTTTTGAGGTAAGCAGTGGTGCTACAACTCGAGAAAACGCCAAAACCAATCGATTCAGCCAAAGATTTGCTACATAGAACGACCTCTAAACTCAATTTGCCCAAAATGAGTTATGTAATCTCTTCACCACCGATGTACTTCCAGACTGCAAGCTACTAGTGATAAATAAAAAACATTCCTCAGAAATTCAAAAATGTTGTTAAAGTCTGTAGTGATCACTGTAAACATTTGGGAATATTAATTGAATGAAAAATATATAAAATGGGATGAAGTAAATTCAGGGAGGCTCGTAATTTCTTTAAAAGAGTCAACTTAAACTACAGTCTAGCTTTTTCGATTATCAAGTATGGTATAATTCTTTGGGTTGGAGCCAGCAAATGAATGTTAAGAAGGTACAAATCATACAAAATAAATTAATGTTATTGAGTAAAAAACTCAAAATATACTACATTCTTGTGCAAACACATTGAAGTTAATCAAATATTTCTTTTTTTTTTAAATCTTTTATTCATGTATTTATAACTGGCAATAGATCAAATCATTTGCCTGCTTCATCTGTCACTCGTAATAATTACGAGTGGATGCTTCATGAACTAACTATTATAATTATTATAATAGTTAGTTCATGCTTTCGGCCATTGTACTACTAATAAAACCCGTTCATGAAGCATCCAGTCCTAACTGCTAGAATTGTTATAGTTAGTAATCGAATCTAGTGGTGGGTCATGTTGGGTAATGATTTCGCAGCTTTTACACCTTATTATTGAAATGTTATTTCATTATTTGGTTCAAATGAATAATAAGTACGTACCAACTCTTTTCATTCACTTGTGGTATTTTCAATTTTATTTTATTTTCAGATGCATGCAGTAGGGATATGAGATTTCAAACAACTTGGCCTATCTCAACCAAACATTGAATGTTACTTATGTCATTTCATCAAAATTTTGGTCTTAGATGAAACTTGTAACGTATAAGTAGTTAATCGTACATCAATCAAATTACCTCTGATTATATTAATAAGGGGAGAAATCAGTTTTTTGTGTTTCTTGTAAAATCATGGAAAATGAATAGGGTCATGTTGCCACTTCACTCTCGAAATATTCATATTCTTGATCTATTAATGGAGCTTGACGTCATATTTAAAACTTTCCATTCACTCAAATTACCAATTTACGTGTAGATATATCAATCTCCATTAACATATCAAGACATACATGGCTTTCCGTATACATTTCGTATGAGCGTTATTCAGTCAAACGTCATTGTGACGTTACCAATCACACCCCCATGACAGGCTTGCTCAAACATTACGCACGATTCTGAAAAAAACTAATGACGCTTTTTTCATGGTAAAAGTACGATACTCGCTTGTGAAAATTGACAGAGACGATGAATCTAGTGCAGTATTTGTTGAGTTCAGTCGGGATCTGCGCACCAAAAGATGTAGCAAGTCTTCAAAGGTCGACGTCGCTCACATTTATTATTAATAATTCAATAAAATCCCTAAACAATTAATTATTGATTCACCAACATTTATCAATAAATTATCATTTCCATTTTCTTTCGCTGGCCCGTGGGAAAACACTAGTAGAACCAGAGCAAGAACTGCGCCGTTTGCCAACGTCATTCTGGCCTTGAATGGTCAGATGACTCGTTAAATGCACGGTGATACGATCTGGCACGTGGATGCAATGTAAATGTTTTTCTATCTTGAAACGGATGAGTGGTCGTCAATTATGAAAGAATTCAGCACCCGTTAAGAGCCGAAGTTGTTGAACCCCTCAAGCTTCTTAAATGTAATATCTACTTAACGAAATTGGATGATCTGCTCAAACACCTGATAGATTATTTTATTGTGACAAGTTGTGTGCATTTACATCATACATCATTTACATAATCAGTTCATCAAAATTTGGTATTTAATGCTATAAGTACGAGGACGTCCAGAAAACAAGGTTACACACATGACTTGTTAAAAAACAAGAAAGTGTTAAAACATGTCATTATTTCTCTACATAATCGCCATTAAGGTCAATACATTTTTGAAGTTTAGGGACCAGTTTTTGTATACCTTCGTCGTATACCATCCACTCCACCTCCTAAACCAATTTTTCGACAGCATCCTGCACCTCCTCGTCATTTGAAAATCGTCCACCCACAGAAACTCCTTCAATTTATTGAAAAGAATAATCCGATGGTGCCAGGTCCGGGGAGTCACAATATCCTACTCTAATGAAACATGCAGGTCCTGAGTGAGACTGGCGGTATGAGATCTGGCGTTGTCATGAAGTCTGGCCTTGTATGAGATCTGGCGTTGTCTGGCTGACACACCACGAGTCAGCATTTCTCTCCTTTTGTCCTTGATTTTTTTCGACTTCTTGAGTGTTTCGCACAGTATGCAGCTGAATTGATGGTGGTTCCTTTAGGCATACAATCGACCAATAAAATCCCTCCCCGGTCCCAAAAGACAGATGCAATGATCTTCCTCTCTGAAAATTGGACTTAGAATGTTTACGGTTGATGGTAAGTGGGTATGGCGCCACTGTAGATACTGCCTTTTTTACTCAGGAGTATGGTGACACTCCCACATTTCTTCACCAGTCACAATTGAGTCCAGAACAGTTTCACCCTCGGTTTTCTATAGGTATCTCACACCTGCGGAGCGATTGGAGGACGAACTGTTTGACGCGTTTGGCTGCTGTGACGACATTTCGTAACGGATTGAGGCGTTTGATGATTTGTTTTGACCGTAAGGAACCTCTCTACTACCAGTAGTGACAACTCTGACAAACCAAATGCCCTTCGTCCAACACAGCCCTTGTAACCTTACTTTTTGAACGTCCCTCGCATTACAATTTATTGAAATTTTAAACGATCACAAAACCCACATGTGAACAAGCAGCCAAACTTTGTAATCAATTCTAAAGAACGCCGTATTTAATTTAAAAATTTTCCAATTCAATCCAACAGTTCTAAATGAAATTAAATACCCAAACGATATAACTCGAAATAAAAACTTCCTAATAGTCATGTTACCGTCTCGCTACTGAACTCCAATCCCAAATAATTAGACAAGGTAGGATGGCGATTTTGTGGCGATCCACCGTTTATATCCAAAATTACTTTCTTTCCTTTACGAGTTTTTTTCTTCGAACTCCTCTCGAAATTCTTCCTTTTTCTTCCTCGAACGTGAAATTCGATTTTGGCGTTTCAAACTCCTCAACTTTTCAGCTAATTAAACCCGTTTGAGATGTCGAATTAGGTGCTTACTTCTCCGTTTGAAATTCATTTTCACTGAAACAACACATAGGTAATAATTTTGTTAATCAATAAAAGAACTGGAAAGATACCAATAGAAGAAGTCATTATGATGATCTCGACAAATCATTTTGAAACATTGCAAGTGCAATTATGTTCGCTATGAATGCCAGTATGGCCACTGCCCACACAGCACATAACATTTCTAAAACATCTCAATTGGTTTCAATAACGTTGCAATGTTACATGATATGTTACGATATTATCGTGGGAGATATTGTTGACATGTTTTTAAAATATTTTGGTCAAAACATTTTGAAAATGCTTCAGATTTAGCTTTAAAACATTATATAGAAAATGTTTTTCAACATTTCTGAGACGTAACAAAAACAATATTGCAGAAAGCACATCTTGCAAATGTTTGTCGAAACTGTTGTCAAAATGTTGTTGATCGTTTCATTTGAACCATTTTCGAAATGAAAAAGATGTTTCAATTGAAACATTTTTGTGATGAGTATCTCAAAAACATTTCACAAGATGAAATTGGGAACGTTACTTTTGTGATGACTTTAAAATATTTTGGTCAGAACATTTTGCAATGTTCGTTGCAAACATGCAGAACATTTTGCAATTTTGCAACCATCGATATAACCGATGCATCGGCCTTTAAACATCGATATTAAATTTTAAGAACACCGATCGCTTTAGATATTTTATTTGAATTGTATAGAGGTCAAGTAAACTGGAGAACATATTAATTTTGGTAAGTGTTATATTTTAATTATTAAAGCACTTTTAATTATTAAAGTACAAGTTTTAGAAATATATTTGAAAACAATGAAGTTTTACGAAATTAAAAAATAATGTTCCGTTAAAAACCCCAATAATTCATGTCTGATTCACCTCAGGAATTTAAAAGAAAATAGTTTTGCTAGCGGGTTCTCCTTTTACTTGCGCTCTTTTTGGCTTAATCATATTATAATGCCCTCGAAAGTGAACGTTCAGATGCAACTGTTGTCAAATATTGAACAGCCAACTTTTGCAAGTTCCCGTATTCTTCTCTAATTCTAGTGGTAGACCCAGGTATCGTTTGATTTCTTCAACAAAATCATTGTCTTCTTTATTGGACCTCTTATAGACAATTTTCGAAGAAAAGGAAACTATTGTTCTCAGTCCAAAATTGTTAAACTTTGTATACCAATGTCCGATTCAAACCATCCTGAATCCACTGTCGAATTTTGTTTTGTACCAATAATGACAATAACAAGAGGTGTAAACACATTGATGTTCGTTACCGATTCATCAATGATGAAGTGGAGAAGGGGAATGTAGAGATAACGTACATTCCAACCGAAGAGCAAATTGCAGATATTTTAACGAAGGTTCTTGGTTCCAATATCTTCAACAAGCATTGTAAAAACATTTTTAGTTAGTTAGGTATTTCACTGAATTGTGCATTATTTGACGTTGTAACATTTATGTAATATTTTAAGTATAGAATAAGTATGTAAAATTTTGAGTTATTGGACTTTGCAATTGTTATCTTCAAGCATTAGTTTAGAGAGGGGGAATATAGGATAAGGATAATATCATGTACGTGTATATGATCCACACCTGCGCAGTATACCCCCGCGCATGTTATCACCCTTTTTCATTGATAATAAAACATGGCTGTCGCACGTTTCGTCTACAAAAGTATTCTTATATATTATATAATATATTATATTAATGTTGATGATCGTGGATATATTATATCCACGATCATCAACATTAATACTTCTCGTTTCATCTGCTCTAATCTGATAACGGAATAAGATATCGAAAATCGATAAACTGAGGTGTTACAAAAAAAGGACAAAATTTGTTATGAAACCTGTAAAATAGAGACAATTTAGATAAAAAGAGACAATAGAGATTAGGTACATAAAACCAGTTAGTTCTTCGAAAATTCGCTCTTATAGCCATGCTGCATGAATGTGGATTTTTTTCTGTTTTCCTCCATATGTACGACCTGGTGATCCCTCCACAATGAAAACTCTTCAGCTGGAAAAAAGGTGAACTCATCATTCCTTACAAATTATTATTATTTAAATATGTATTAGACATTATACTTACATGGATTATGCCCGATTTTCTCATCTTTTCGATCTGCTCCAAATTTGAGCCCTTACTGTGAACGAATGGCTGGATCTTGAACAATTTTAACAAAATCATTGTCTTCTCTTAGAGCAAATTTTCGAAAACAAGGAAACTATCGTTCTCATTCCAAAATGTTTAAAAGTCGAATTCCCGAAACGTGTTTATACCATTTTAACTAGATTAAATTAAATAAATTAAATTAAATTTTAACAATTAAACTCTATTTGAATGTGAACTAAACTGTTCCATTTGAATTTTTCAAAATTCGTTTTTAGCCCCTTCCCATTGATTTAGGGTTATGAAAACTTTCAAGGATCATTGCGAGGTTGGTTCGTAAACCAAATTTCGTAATTTTACGGATTTTTTTATTCGATTTTCTGAATCTTCGTATCTAGAAAAATGCTTCGAAGAGAAGGCAATCTGCTCAGCAGTGTTCCTTGACGTCTCTCAGGCGTTTGTCAAAGTCTGGCAAAAGGGACTTCAATCAAAGCTACAAAGATATCTTCCTGCACAGTATACTAAAAAGTACTATAGGTACTATAGATAAGTATAAGTAGTATAGAAAAGCCGATCCTGGCGCACCTACTTAAATCTCTGATAAAACTTTTTACCACAAAAACATCAGAACACATTTTTTACCACAAAAACATCAGAACCAGTGACTTTTTCCATTAAGCGACTTAAATCCCTGTTAAAACTTTTTTTATCACAAAACATCATAACCTTTTCACGGTAGTCGGCGACTTTTTTAAAAATATTTTTTCATCAGAAACTCTAGTAAACTCTAAAAATTAGGAAAAAATTTAAAATTAGGGGTCGATATTTTCAAAATTTAGCTCCCTCTGATGTTTTCACTAGAAAAAAAGAAAGGGGCTAGTTAAAAGGATGGGGAACAGGATAAATAGTATCCATAAGAATAAGTGGGTGGATAATATAAAAAATGAGGGGGTAGTTAAAAGAATAACTTTTATAATAAAATGACAACGCTTGAAATATATAAGAACGCCGTTAAAAAATCAAACTACTCATCTTTCAAGGATATTGAGAAAGGGACTTATACCATCTTGGAAAATTTTATAAAAGACACTGAATATGGAGAAACAGTGGTAGTAAAAATTGCTTATGACGACGACGAGATATGCTTGTTTTTGCCTAAAAGAATATCAGGGCGACTTGTTAAACATGTCAGAAACAACCCAGAAAACCATCCTGAAAAACTAATTTATAAAGGAACTGACAAAAAGACAAATGCTTTTCTTATTGATTTTGCGTGAATATTATAATTGTTTTTCATAGCGTTTTAAGGGAAAATTTTCCCTTAAAACAATAATTTATACTAAGTTGTTTTCCAAGACAAAAAAATGAGGGGTTAGTTAAAAGGATCTCTCCAATAAAATAAAAATGTCTCATCCATATTTACAATTTTCACTTAAGCATATCGAATTCATTGAATGTTTCGCATATATCGATAGAAATAAAGATATGAAAGTGTACAGGTTTATAGAACAACTGTTATACGGAGAAATTCCCAACAATAAAATACTAAGTTTTAAATCGTTGCTTAAAACCGAGGGAGCTGAAAAGTTCGTAAACACTGTTAAGAAAACAATACCAGTATCTCCCAATAAAGACGTGAAATGTAAAAAGAAAAGTAAAAGGAAAATCGACGAAACAATGTTGGAGAATTATGTCATTCATAATAAACGAGATAAGAAATTTCTACAAGAGTTGAACGTAAAGATTTTTTTAAACATGATCCCTACTAAAAATATAATTGTGGACGATGGTAATATTGTCAATATAAAATTACCTTGATCTAATTGTTCGTTTTAATGAGGAATCCTCATTAAAATACATTGAAAATAAAATCTCCTTCACATACCAAACGTCCTGAGCTTTTAGCAACAGTGTCGAAGCTGAAACTCAAAATCCTGCTTCAGTTTGGCTTTATCCTCATTATAAATCAATTTTCTAAGTTGATATTCAGTAGCATTTTTAGGAACCTTAATCTTTGCTTCTTTAAGCCATACCTTTACATGCTCCTTTGTATGGATTGGTGGTTTACCATTGACACCCAATAAAAGTTCTTTTAACAACCCTTTAGAAAATCTATACTCCCTCAATGCACGTTGAATCTCGTCTAGTGCGTCACAGTTTCTATCATAAAATCGAAATTTAGGTGTCTTTACCAACTTCCAGAAACTACCATGTTCTTCACATAAACTTAATGCTTCGTCGCTTAAAACCATATCTCTTTATTTATTATAGAATATATTCTTTTAACTAACCCCTCTATTTCATTTTCCATTTTCTTTTATTATTTCTTCAAGGTGTGTTTTAAACTTGTCTCTACTTATGTTTATTTCATAGTGCCCCCAAGCCAAAGTATCTATGCCATTTTCCAATATAAATCTTTTATCATCATGAGCGGAAAGAGCTTTCTTATTCTGTTGTACTGTGGACACATCGTGTTTTTTCGATTGGAATAATATCTGTTTCTGATAGTTTGATTCTTTAAAGAATAAACATCTTTTATAATCCTCAAAACTTAAACCTTTATCAACGACATTTTTCTTTACTCCTTTAGATTTTTTCTTCACATCATTAGTTTCGAATATTTTAAAAGCGTAGCACTTTGGACGAAGTCCAATAAACTCATCTATAATCTTACCTTCTACCTCATCTTTAAATTTCCCCAACACTTTTTTATTAACTTGTGGAACGTTGTAAACATTATTTTTTGGGTAGTCGGAAGTATCGAAATGATCCAACATATTTTTCATATCATTATAAAAATCATCCGTTTTTATTTCCATCATTAAACTATCTGTATCTCCGTATAATAAATTTACATCACTTTTATATTGTTTTTTAACCGTGTTGTAATAAAAATCATACATACAAGTTTTGGAAATGTCTAGAATACTCATACCAATGAAAATTGGTTGTTTAAATGTGATATTTACTTTTTCCATGTGTACAGCCGCTAAGTTTTCGGAAAAAATAGTTCTACCTTTAAAGTTTGGTTTTGAAATTAGTTTTTCCAATTTCAATCCATCAGAACAAAGCCTAATATCCACATGTTTACGCACATTCATCATTGTCCTCCCAAATACACTATTGTTCATAAGTTTAAAAAAGTCTTTTTCGAATGGTGTTTCGGCTTTTGCTCTAAGATTTGTATTGTAATCAATATAGCTTTTTAACCAAGCACTTTGGTCAAATTCTAAAACCTTATGAATTTTTTCTAATTTCATTCCTAGTTGTAAATACTGTTTTAACGTAATGTAATGGATAACGTATTTTTTCTTATCATACAACGTGTTTAAAAGTTTTGGTAGTTTTTCATTTTCATAGTTATTTTCAGGGGCTAAAGGAAAATCAGAGTGTAAATCGTGGAGTTCTTGAGGATATTTTAAATCAACTTCTAAAATATAGCCCTTGGGCGAATCATCAGGAATGGATTTTATATCGAACTTATCTAGATCCGTTTTCCATTCAAAATTTCCATAAGGTAAAAATTTACTCATCGCCCAACCGTAAAGATTATTTGCATCCAAGTATTCAATGAAAACAGATTCTTTTTCTTTGTTGAATTGATCTCCCATATATTTATTATTGGCTTTCGCGTATCGTTTTGAACATTGAGAAATTCCACCTCTTATTCCATTTTCTATGAGTAAAATCTTATCATAATCCGTTAACAATTCAATCTTTTGTTTGGTCATTCTCAACATGCAATCCCAAGCGAAACCTGGTGTTGTATAGTACCAAGCGGGATCTAATTTATATTTTTCTAAAGATATTTTTCTAAAGTTTTCCATGATATCCGCTAACAAAAGAACATCAATTTTATTGTAAAGTTCTGTAAATTCCCCCAAATTTTTAATGTTGAATGTAGACCAAATTTCTAGAGCATTTTTATAATCATTTTCTTTAACATTTTCTCCAGTGAGTTCACTGTAGAATTTCTCTATAGGTGGAAGGATAGTTTCTCGATATTTTTCAACAGAATCCATATACTCATATGGATAAGCTAATTTTCTAGTAATTAGTTCGAGATGTTCTTTTGGGAAATACTTTCTTATTTCCCTAAATTGATTTTTAGTTAAACTTTTAGCTAAAGAATCTAAAGAAGCAGAAAGAAACTTAAAAGAATCTATGAATCTCAATTCTATAGTCTTTTTCTTTTTGTTGCCATTTTTATCGAGTTCATCACTTTCATAAGCTACCATTTTAGAAAAGGAAATGTACTTCTCTTCACTTTGTGGTAAAAGTTTAATATCGTAATTATCTTTTTCAAATTCTTTAATAAATAGATGTGCATCGTAGCCAGAAAGATTATGGAAAAATACTGGAATAAACTTTGGATTTTTATATTCTAAATTACAAATCGAATGAGCCGCTCCTCTGTACATTCCAGTCAAATGCGAGTGATCCCTTACTTTTATACAATTATCAGGTATATTTTCCTTCGAAACTTCTAATTGTTCAATATATTCATCTGCTTTAACATCATTTTTGTTATCGATAAAGTGTTTAATTGTTTTTCTCAGTACATCATGTCTATTTTCAATTATAGGTGGAAGTTCATTAAATTTTTTTTCACAAATATGGCAACTCTCAGCACTATCGTATTCTCTTTGTTGTTCTTCGGTTAAATTTGTCATGGGAATATTAATGTCATAGTATTGTTTCGCCACCATTCTGGCATCCTTTTTTATTTTTTCATAAAATACTTTTACCACATCCTGCCCAGAATATTGTACAAGTTTATAATCGTCTACATAGTCTTTCCTACTATCATCTTCGGAATTTTTCATGTAGTAAACAAAACTGTACGGTTCATGTTTTTGAATGGCATTTGTATAACATTCATCGGGATTTGGTTTGCAGGTATCAATCTTTTGTAACGTACATTCAAAATCTGCATAAATTGTAAAAGGTACTTTTAAAGAGTGTCTATAATTTTCAAATTGTAAAATGTTATCATAAGGTTTTGGTAGATCTACTTTAACAGCTTTATGAAGTCCGCAATATTCTTTATGTTCGTTTAATTTAACCTGAGTTCCAAAGCTATTCAAACACATTTTACATAAAAATCGTTTGTGACTATTTTTTGACATTTGACTATAGCCAACCAGTTTCCAAAGATTCTTGATCCAACAATAATGTTCAGTTTCCTTGTTTTTCAAGTACAACAAGTCAATGTGTCTTTCCTTTTCATCTTTCGTTATTTCCAAGGGTACTATAGTATTTCCTTCATTCAGACAGTAAACATTAATGGAAATCCCAGTTCTTTTCTCAAACTTTTTCACATCTGTAAGTTTCATAGGAAAACTGATATCTTTCAACGCTTCGTCAAACTCATGTTCCCATGTTATGTACTTTCCTATTCTATCAGAATCGCGGTCTGCAGGATGTAAAGCCGAAAGAACAGCCCATAGGAAACATTTATTATCTTTATTTTGTACATTTATAATTGCTTTTCTACTTTGTAGAAAATCAGGGAGTTTAATGTAAGACGATCCTCTCAAAGGAATGTACTTGTTAACGTTCAGCTCCAAATGTTTGATTTTGTGAAGTTGCCATTGAGATCCTTTAATTTCGAACGATTCCATTTCATTTAGAATTTTCTGTTTCATTTCATCGTAACAATTTGGTACTTCTGCCGACTGTAATATTATTACGTTTTTAGTTTTGAAATTGAGTTCCTGATACTCCATGTTATTTTTGTTAGTTCCTTTTTTAAATTCTGCGATTAAAACTACATTAACTTTTAGTTTCATTTCTCTAAGTTTCCATTTGAGTAAACCTGTTACGGTCCTTTCAATACTGTTCAGAAATTTGGAAGCATCTTTAAATCCTTTCGTATTTTTAATATCGTAAGTCACCAATCTAGATTTAAATGCAGATTTCTTTTTTTCAACTTCCGTTTTCGGTTCTTTGTTTTTTTCAAATACTTTTTCACTGAACTTAAATACTTTGTGCAATTTTCTCGGTATTACAAATACTGATTTCGCTTTTCTAGGTTCTTTGCTTTTTTCAAATACGTTTTCCCAAAAATTAAACACTTTGTGCAATTTCCTCGGATTTACAAATACTGGTTTCGCATTTTTAGGTTTTCTGATATCCATTGTCCGGTCCGGGTCGTTTTTTCCATGGCTCTTTGACTTTAAATGTCTAGCCCAGTTTTTATAAGTAATGCTAACGTCGCACTTTTTACAATGTCTTCTATCGTACATTTTATTATAGAATATATTCTTTAACTAACCTCTCATTTTTTTGAATTCTTAAAGATGGTGTCGATTCGGCGCCACCTTTTTCTTTTGTCTATTATTGGAGAGTTCCTTTTAACTTACCCCTCATAAAAACGTTTTAATGGAAATTTTCCATTAAAATAACAATATTATACTAAGACCAAGTTTTTTCAGAATTCAATATCCCTTTGCATGTTTTTAAAACAGTTTCATAGTCTTTTCCGTTTGAAAGTTCTTTTAACACTATCAAAGACAGATGACCGCAAATTGGAGGATCGTTATACTTTTGAATTTGTTCGGAATTGTAACGAATTTTTTTATTTTCCAAGTATTTTACCAACTCCTTAGGGGGTGATGCGTTTCCATAGGAATCGAAATAATACTTTTCTTTTTCAGATTTTTTAAAGTAACAAGTCCAGTGACTACCATTTTGATAAGAATTTTCCAAATTAATAATTCCACATTCAACAGTTTTAGGTCGATCGGGGAGTTCATCCTTCATGAAAACACCTCGGAAATGTTTTATTTTAAAAATTTTCACGAAACGAGTTAAATCTAAATTACTCAAGGGTTGGTAGTTTTCCGTTTTTTTCTTTTTTTTAAACCAGCCCCAATACTTAGGCTTTTTGCATTTTTAGCTAGTTTTTCCATCTCGAGATTATGACGTTTTATTTCCGCTTCTTCAGCGGCTTTATGTTTCGAATCTATTACTGAAGATGCTACTGCTGCACCTCCTCCTATTAACGCTCCAAGTGCTCCCATACCTGCAAATATCAGTGGTAGGAATCCACCCTTGTGATTCAAATGTAGTTGTTCGTAATCCAAAGTTAACGTAATTCCTTTCTTTTTTTCTTTAGCTTTTTCAAATGCTTTCGATTGAGTTTCCCACAGACTGATTTTATGTTTTCCGTTTCCCGAAATTTGTTTCGCTGTAAAAAGAATTGTAACACTTCTACGCTTTTTGTAAGCGGCTTGTATTTTGGCTATTTGATTTTCGGTTAAATCTACCTTTTTCATGATCATAGTTATTTATTATAGTAAAAAAAAATTTTTTTTTTTTAATAACGAACTCCCATACCAAAGAATCGTTTACTCCTCATTGCAACTCTCACTGCAGTTGCATCGGCTTTTTCTTTCCAACTCGCATCACTCGAGTGCATTCTTTCTTTTGCTACTTCCTCTAGTGCTTTATCTGCCACATGTCTTTCTTTGGTGTCTGTATGATCTCTGTAAGATATATCGTGTTGCTTACAGCCTTCGTCCAATTTATTAATTCCCGGATCTCCTCTTTTCAATCGTTTATCTAGTTTTGTAAATGGACCGCAGTAGTTGTATCCAGGTAAATGCATTTCGGGTGCGAAACCATCAAGTTTGTTCAACAATGTATTTAAAACTCCAGATCCGTTCTTGATGATTCCTTTCGGTAAACTGTTGACAACTTTCAACAGATATTCTATTCCTTTGGAATTATCTAAGTTTTTTTCCAACTGATCGTTTATAAACTTTACAATTCCTAATTTTTCATTGTGAAAATTGTTATTACCGGCTCGTTCTTGTGCGTACAAATAGTACAAACGCTGTTGCAACTGTTGTAAATTATCGATGTATTTATATTCTACAGGATTTTCCGTATACTCGATCAATCCAGATCCCGATTTACCTGCCTTCAATTCCTTCCAAATAGGAGCAATCAACTCTCTGTACTTTTTCCCCTTACTTGACTTTGGTAATCCCGTAGTTGGATCGTTCTTTTGGTATAGAGAATTCGTTTGAATGAGAATTTTCTTGTAAGTTTTCAAATCCTCTTGAGTGTATTTATCAGGATCAGGTCCTAGAGGATCAGTTAACAAACACCATAATCCGTGAGTTCCTCTATATTTTACATTTTGAATTATGAGATCGTCTTCATTTACTCGAATTTGTTTGTCTCCGATGTAAATTTTGTCCTCTTTTCCCCAGATGCCAAATTGTTTATCACCCTGTCTGATGTAAAGTCTCGCAATTGAACCAATTCCTTTTGGTCCTACACTACTGGATGGATACTCATTTAGATCTACCATGTCTACTATTGAGGAGAGAACGTTACTAGCTGGTTCAGTCATAGTTTCGCCAGCAATATCGTAGGTTTCAGTAGGATTTATTTCGAATGTGTTAGTTGGTCCAAAAGTTACAACTTTCTTTCTAGGAGAACTACTTGTCATTGGCTGTTGCGTGTATGGTACGATTTCCAACTTCTTTATATCTTCATCAGTTTGTTTCACTGCATTTTTCAATTCAACTAATTTTTCAGTGATGGGTGCAAACGTCTTTTCCTGAGTTTCTCTATCGTTAAATTTATCTACTCTTGCTTCTCGGAAAGCACGTCTCAACTCTTGTTCTTTTTCTCGAATTTTATTGGCTTCATTGACAGTCATTTCTTTAGGTTTCCTAAAAGTATTTCGAACTATCTTTTCAGATTTACTCTCAACAGTTTCTTGAAGTTTTTGGTTTTTATCTTTTGGTTTGCCTTTTGAAGCATTTTTATATTTTGCATCTAATTTTTTTAATGTTTCATCAATCATTTATTATAGAATATATTTTTTTAACGATACACCGAACGTACGTTGAACAGTAGGCGTTGAACGGTAGGCGTTGAACGGTAGGCGTTAGGCGTTGAGCGTTGAGCGTTAATTTTGACGATTCACCGAACGTACATAAAAAATATAATAGATCAAGATCTATTATATACACATTTGGTTAATGCTTATTTAGTTATTTCTAGCTGGAAATTCTTTCCGTATCGTCCACTCTCTTTTTTTAGTGTTGCGTCTATCGTTAGAAAACCAAATGTATCCTTCCAACATTCACCACAAATTTCTTTGAACCGTTCAAAAGTAAAATCCGATCCTACATACTCATCATAAATTATTTTAATGTAAGCATTGCTCTGTTTAAAAATACAAAGAAAATTCACGTTATTTCTAATCAACTGTTTATCAACTTTAGTATAGGATTGAGTCAAATAAATGCACGAAATGTTTTTATGCCTACCTCTTACATAGTAATCCTTTATAATTTGCTGTTGTTGTTCATTCACACAATCATCGAAAACTATCAAACTGTTCGGTTGGCATTCATCTAGACCGATTAATTCATCACAGCTACTATAGAAATGAGCAATTTCCTTTCCAATTTTATCAGTTAGTTTTTCGTAAGCTTTTCTCAAGCCTTTATAAACTTTTTGTTCTAATGATTTAGAAAAAACATAAAAGTTTTCAAAGGGAATACCCCATGGTTCTGTAATGAGGTTGTACAACAATGTAGTTTTTCCACATCCACTCGTACCAATTATTAAACACCTAATTGGAAGTGGTAGTAAACCATCTCTCTTGCTAATCGGGTCAAACGGTGTAGGTTTTATGATATAGCTTTTGTTATATTTTGGATTCATTTTTTTTATTTATTTATTATATAATAAATAATGTTTATAAAAATTTCTGGAGATACACTAAGGTTTGAAAGACCAATTCAACTCGATCCTAATAAAGAGTATCAGTTGGGTGTGTCGGCATTGTTGTTTACAACTAGGAAAACGTTTGAGATAAAAAACTTCAAGTTGTCATTCGTATTTCCTTTACCCGATAAGCTGCAAAATCATCAGTGTGAACTTGATGGTGAATTCACAATAGGTTCGTTCAAAGCCATGTTGATTAGTCATTTGACTAGTTTCCATAACATTTTATTATCGAAAGATTTTTCAGACACTTTGAAAAAGTATCCTGAGAACCAGGTGAATGAAATACAACGAGAAATACGAAAAATTGTTCCGAATAGCTTAAAATTCTATCTCGAGCGCCTAACCGACGGTACGTACAGAATTACTGCTAACTTTCCCATGGATATGTGGATTATAAATGAAGGTAACTTTTGTGACTTATTCCAATTGAAAGCTTGTTCAGGTTCCGATATTTTATTCAAAAAGAACACCAACTACGTGTCGGATATCAATCCTACTCAACTCGTATTTTCGGACAAAATAATCGAATGGCATTGTAACATTACGGAATACAGCTTTACTAATCACGAGGAACACCCACATTTGCACGTTGAACATGAGTTACTACATGTTTCTTTCCTAGAAAACTCACTACCACCTAATACTATTTACGCGGAAAAACCAAATAATATAGTTTTCATTCCACTAAGAAAAGGACTGAAAGAAATAAAAATGATAAAATTATCAACAACCATGGGAAATAACAAACCGATTCAATTCAACGATATTAAAGCTTACTTGTTGCTGAAAAGTAATTAATTTTTTTTTATATAATAAATAAGATGAACAACATTGATGAAAATCCGTCTGCTCCTGCAGTTGAAAACGATATACAATATACTACGTTTTACAAAAACATTTATCCTCAGATTCCGGCTCCGGAATTTAATTCCAACGATTATAGAATAAATCGCATTATGAAACAATACGAATTTTTAGAAAACGAAATGAAAACCCGGGGAAATTTGAAGAAAAAATACTGCAAATTATCGAAAACATTTTTCGGAATAGAGTGTTTCTTTACATTAACCGAACTGGGGATGATTGGTGTTTGCATCACTCTCCCTGTAGCAATTCCTTTTGGAGTTCCAATTTCAGCAGGATTAACAGCATTTTCCGCAATCCTGAGAACTTCAGCCGGTTATGTAGGAAACAAAATTAAAAAACATTCGGATATCGAACTTTTGTCGAAAACAAAATTAAATTCTATAGAGGAAAAATTCACGAATGCTTTGAAAGATGGGAAAATTTCAGATGAGGAATTTTCCAATATTGAACAAGAAATTAAAAATTACAACGAGATGAAAACCAACATTTTGAACGGCTATAAAAATAATGATACGGAAAAAGCGAAACTTTTAGAAAAGGGAAAAGAATTGGGGAAAGCGGAAATTATAAGCGCGATTAGAAAAAATGTTTAAATTTAGTTATTATAGTGAGTTGTATTTTTTATGAGAAAATCTCATAAAAAAATTTTTCATAGTACCTAAATAAAAAAAAAATTTTTTTTCATAGTACCTAAATAAAAAAAAAATTATGTTTACTATAATAAAAGAATGCATCAATGTAAAAAGGTTTTTGATAAATATGAAGATGGTATTGTACGAAAACAATTCCGAACTTTCAATCCTTCATCGACTTTGAATTTAAATGCCCAAAACAAAAGGACTACTTTCAAAATAGAACTCTATGACGAATTTATTTGCAAAGATGTAGAATATTACATTTCTGGTAAATGTGTTTCAATCGATTCTACGAAACCATATAAAAGTGAAAACATGGATGTAAGACTTGTTGATAATTTCGTTGCAAACTTATTTTACAACATAGAAGTGAAAAAACATAATGTCGTAGTCGATGAAATTGAAAACCCGGGGATTGCTAGCACGGTTCAGGGTTATGTATGTCATTCGGGTCCAAAAAATTATAATGGAAACGTAATCATTTCGGGGTTCAATTCAAAAGCTATCGGAGGAGGGAATTTTAGTGCTGTTGGCTGTTTGGGAGATTTAGGATTAGGATTTTTCAAAGATTTAACAGTTCCTATTTACAAGGGGGGATTTGAAATTACTTTTACTCGAAATAGTGATAATAACGTGATATTTCGATATAAAAAAGATACAGCAACTCCGCTTCCACATGATGGAAAAATAGAAATCACTTCTTTCGTTTTGAGAGTTCCGGTAATTGAATACGATAACGAATCTAAAGTAAATTTGATTACAGATTTGAAAAACATCCCGTACCAACTTCGATTTAAAAGTTGGCAATGCATACAACATTCATTTTCAGGAAAAACGTTGATGTTCGATGTAACTAACATTTATAGAAACGTTTATAATCCTCTCTGGTGTTTCATAGTTTTTCAAACCGATGTACTCCTTGATCAGACGAAAGATAATGCTAAATTTGCTCATAAAGATGTTAGGAATTACTGGTTGGAAGTCGGTGGAAAAAGATATCCCGAGGAAAATTACAATTTGGATTTCGACGAAAATGATTTTTGTTTAGCTTATTCCGCGTATTTAGATTTCAAAAAGTTAACAAACTCTCAAGACAATTTACCGTATCATGAACCCGAATTTTTCAACAGAGATTATCCGATTTTCAGTATAGATTTAACAGATCAACCTAAAAGTATTTCCGGTGGTAAAAGCAACATCATTTTACACGTAGAATTCAATAAAGCGGTAGCAGCACCTTCAGGTGGTTCAGAAGGAACAACGTGCTACGTTGTTTTAGTCAGTGGTTCGAGCTTCGTTTACAATCCAGTCAAAAATACGATAACACAAGAACTTGCTTAAAACCCCGTATTCGACTTTAACGTTAAATAGGGGGGGCGATTCGCCCCCCCTATTTAAGAGTTTTAAAAGCTCTTGTTTAAATGTTTTCGACTTGTATTCGACTTGGACGTTAAAGGTGGGGCCGATTCGTGCTCCACCTTTAAGAGAAATGTAAACTAAAGTAAGAATGTATATTTTTAATGGAGTTTACTCCATTAAAAAAAAAAGTCTCCTTAAATAAAACATGGAGGATGAAATTTATTGCCATAAATGCAAAAAACAAACAAAAAATATAAACGCGGAAATTGTACAAACCGTGAACGGAAGGTGGAGAATTGCTGCTAAATGTGTGAAATGTAAAACTAATAAAAGTAAATTCATAAAAAATCCGAATGAGGAAACTAACGTAGTTCCTGAAACTGAAGTTATAAATTTATCTGAAAACGAAAAGTTGGAATTTGCGAAGGAATTACATAAACCCGTTAGAAAGAAATTTCAGAAAAGGAAAATTGTTACTCATGGAAAAGATGATCTTTGGGCCGCGGACTTGATTATAATGAAACAATACGAGAATGAAAACAAGGGGTTCGGTTACATGTTGAATATCATTGATACTTTTTCAAAGTACGTTTGGTCAGTTCCATTGAAAAAGAAAAACGGAATGGTAGTTTCAAAAGCTTTCAAAGGAGTTTTGGAAAATGTAAAATCTCATAATCATTCTACTCCTAAACTCCTTCACACGGACAAAGGTTTAGAATTTGAAAATAGACTTTTCAAAGAACTTTTAGACGAGTATAAAATTAAAATGTATCACACGGAAAATTTAGAAAAATCTGCAATCATCGAAAGATTCAACAGAACTTTGAATCAGAAAATGAAAATTCGATTCGAGGTGAATGGAAATAAAAAATGGATCGATATTTTACAGGAATTAGTTAATGAGTACAACAAACAAGACGTTCATCGATCCATTGGAATGACACCTGCTCAAGTCGATGCGAGAAACGAAAATGAAATTCTGAGATATTTATTTAAAAAGAGTGGAAAAAATGTAAAAAAGAAATTTAAAATTGGAAATCGTGTGAGAATTACGATATCAAAGAAAACTTTTGCAAACAAATACAAAACAAATTGGACGAAAGAGATTTTTGAAATAAGTGAGATTTTAGAAACGAGTCCAGTTACTTATAAAATAAAAGATTTAAGTGGAGAGGAAATCCTAGGAACTTTTTATCCTGAGGAATTACAACTCACTAAATTTTAAAATACTAAATAAAAAAGGAGGAGGAAAAAAAAGGATAAACAATATAAATAACAATTTTTTTTATTGGGAACATTCTCAATAAAAAATATATCAGACACATGAAAGAACCATGAGAGAGCTCCAAGGATAACCAATGTCTCATAATCAACTCCAGCATTTATAATAAACATTTTATTTTACATCGAGTAGTTTCATAAAAGAATAACTAGGACCGCTCCTACAAGAGCGCTTTGGGTGGGGGAGACCGCTTTTTGCTGACAGATAAACAACCGTTCACGTCACATCGTCCCGATTTCGTATTCAGATAAGCCGTTCCTGAAAGAGCGCTTGGGGGTGGGAGAACACGACCTTCTGATTACTCTCGTTCGAAATGTATGAGAACAATGTCATTACACTTTAAATAGAATGAGGGACTTATCCAGGAAGCCATATCGAGTATTAGTTCTTTACAGATATAAGTTCCTGATATCCTCTTTTCTACATCTCCATTGTTACCGGCTTTTATTTCATACGAAATTTTGCGGCTCACATGTGAGCCGCAAAACACTTTGATTAGAGTTTTTGTACGATCTCTACTATTCCACTCATAGAACTGTTACACTCACTATGGTACGTTTTGTAACTCTGAAGTTCCAAATAAAAGCCTGAATCTTCAACAATAGCTAGCCACAAATACTCTTTAGGTTGAAACGTTGTGTGCAGAGCGGACCGCTCCTAAAAGATAACTGATAAAATCCGCAGATCGTCTCTGTTATCCTTGAGCCCTATCGATGATGAGTTACGCAACTGGTTCATGGCAGAATTAGTTCAACAGTCCGACAGATTGCGCAAATGAATGCATCACTTAAATTTTGGTAATTGTAAATATAATTCCAGTCTATTTCATTCTGGAACTCTCGAATGAATTCTTCAGATAGTTTTTGGTGAGATGAAATATATCCCCAATTAACTTTATCCTTGAATTCACGAATGAAATTCTCAGATAGTTTTTGGTTAGATGAAATACGTACCCAATCAACTTCGTTTTGAAATTCTCTGATGAAGTCTTCAGATAGTGTTTGGCTAAGTGAAATGTGTTCCCAATTAACTTTATCTTGAAACTCTCGAATGAAATTTTCAGAGAGTTCTCTCTTATAAGAAATTGAATCCCAATCAACTTCGTTTTGAAATTCTCTGATGAAGTCTTCAGATAGTGTTTGGGTAATTGAAATACGTCCCCAATCAACTTCGTTTTGTAATTCTCTGATGAAGTCTTCAGATAGTGTTTGGCTAAGTGAAATAAATTCCCAATTAACTTTATCTTTAAACTCTCGAATGAAATTTTCAGTAAGATTTTGATACCTGGAGATCAGGCTCCAATGTACTTTATCTTGAAACTCTTCAATAAAATTTTCAGAGAGTTTTCTGTTATAAGAAATTATATCCCAACGGATAATGTTTTCATAATCTCTTAATGTCTCTTCAGTTACTTTTGAGTACCACGAAGTAGTACCAGAAAGAAAATCTATATTTACTGAAATGTTCATTGCTTGACAAAAGTTGATATGATCAACCGGATGGGTTATTCTATCTCGGATTTCCATGTAAATTTCAGTTGGTAATACTATTTTGTTTTTCATCTTATATTTTATTATTATTTTCTTTCTTTTAACTAACCCCTCATTTTTTTGTCTTGGAAAACAACTTAGTATAATATTATTGTTTTAAGGGAAAATTTTCCCTTAAAACGCTATGAAAAACAATTATAATATTCACGCAAAATCAATAAGAAAAGCATTTGTCTTTTTGTCAGTTCCTTTATAAATTAGTTTTTCAGGATGGTTTTCTGGGTTGTTTCTGACATGTTTAACAAGTCGCCCTGATATTCTTTTAGGCAAAAACAAGCATATCTCGTCGTCGTCATAAGCAATTTTTACTACCACTGTTTCTCCATATTCAGTGTCTTTTATAAAATTTTCCAAGATGGTGTAAGTCCCTTTCTCAATATCCTTGAAAGATGAGTAGTTTGATTTTTTAACGGCGTTCTTATATATTTCAAGCGTTGTCATTTTATTATAAAAGTTATTCTTTTAACTACCCCCTCATTTTTTATATTATCCACCCACTTATTCTTATGGATACTATTTATCCTGTTCCCCATCCTTTTAACTAGCCCCTTTCTTTTTTTCTAGTGAAAACATCAGAGGGAGCTAAATTTTGAAAATATCGACCCCTAATTTTAAATTTTTTCCTAATTTTTAGAGTTTACTAGAGTTTCTGATGAAAAAATATTTTTAAAAAAGTCGCCGACTACCGTGAAAAGGTTATGATGTTTTGTGATAAAAAAAGTTTTAACAGGGATTTAAGTCGCTTAATGGAAAAAGTCACTGGTTCTGATGTTTTTGTGGTAAAAAATGTGTTCTGATGTTTTTGTGGTAAAAAGTTTTATCAGAGATTTAAGTAGGTGCGCCAGGATCGGCTTTTCTATACTACTAGTATATTATAGGTACTATAGATAAGTATATTATAGGTATTATAGGTACAAAGTATACTATAGGTACTATAGATAAGACACTAAAAACCTATAGTACCTATAGGTGGTGTAAGCGGGAGTAAGTACAATTACAGTACTATAGGTTTTTAGTGTCTTATCTAACGGAAAGGCATTTCCGGGTAAAACACGAAGAAGAATATTCCCAATTGCGGGACATAAAAGCAGGAGTACCTCAGGGTAACGTCCTTGGGCCAGTACTCTATCTACTATACACGAGGGATCTCCCAAAACCAACAGAAGCTGTGACAGCGACGTTTGCAGATGACACAGCAATCCTGGCTGTTGGTCCCACAGTTGAAGAAGCCTCGAGTAAACTACAGGAATCCGTAAAGAGTATCCATCAAAGGACCAAAATTTGGAGAATAAAACTTAACTAAGCAAAGTCAACACACGTTAACTTTACATACAGGAAAGTGAGACCAATACCTATAAAAATAGACTCCCGAATCGTCCCATATGCTGATAGTGCTAAGTACCTACCTTGGAATGACCCTGGACGCCAAGCTCCGCTGGAAGGAGCACGTAAAAAAGAAGAAGGAAGAAATCAACCTAAAATTCAAGAAGATGAGCCAGTACTCATTGGGAGAAAATCCCAACTGCCTATACATAACAAAATGCTACTGTACGAGCAAGTGATCAAACCAATTTGGGCTTACGGCTGCCAGTTATGGGGCTTTACTAAGAGGAGCAACTTGAAAATAATCCAAACAACGCAAAACAAAATTCTCAGGAGCATAGTTAATGCCCCCTGGTAAGTTCGAACGAATGATCTCCATCGCGATCTTAAAGTCAAGATGGTGGACGTAGTTGTTTAAAATCGAGCAACGGACCATGAAAACCGTTTCCACAAGCACAGAAATGTTGAAGTACTGAATCTTCTGGACAACAGCGGCGATGTACGAAGGCAGAAAAGGACCAAACCCCTGGACCTAGTTAGGTACATCTCACTAAAGTGATGTGATGAGTGGTAGTAGGAAGTAATTATG
Source organism: Stenodema calcarata (assembly GCA_963920205.1). Taxonomy (NCBI): domain Eukaryota; kingdom Metazoa; phylum Arthropoda; class Insecta; order Hemiptera; family Miridae; genus Stenodema; species Stenodema calcarata. Next base: position 8,896,366 of record OY986049.1, read on the forward strand.
AACCACAATACGATAAAATTAACTAATAGAGTGAAGTTGCTGAATGTATAATATACAGTTGTTACAATAAAAATGATTAAAAAAAATCATTTTGAAAATACACAAGAAACCTGGTTGATATCATACGACCTTCTTGTAAACATACGATTTTCCACTCTCTAAATTCTGAAAATTTGTAATCCTGCCAACCGATAGATTGCCAATTCAGATGTATGGAAATAACACTTACAGTAGATTAAAACACGAAAACGATTTTTCCTGAAAAAACTCATGAGGCTGCCGACGAATTCCCCCAATTACATTGTATACAGCGAGATGAAACAGCATTCTGTCTTTTTGACTACTTTGAGGTTGAATGCCGAATACCTCGAAAAAGTACTCAGGCTCCCGAATGGCAGGTTCCCTAAGATTACTGCGCTGGAAATGATAGGAGGGGGAATCGGCTGGGCGGAGGAGTGGCTCGGAATACCCAATCGATTCTGGACACGACGCCTGCCAATTGTTTCGAGCTTCGGGAAACTTGCGAAGTTTGTGCTGAAAAGCCAGAAACAGGCCTTCCAGGGTGGTCTTAGAGAAAGGACAATCGCCGCTCAGTTCCACCACCTGTACCAGGGGTGGACTATGTCGCAGTATGAGGCCATGGTTGTCATGAAATGTCGCGGGGAACTCCTGAATTTCAACTGGCAACCTTGGATCCGTGGTAGAATCAAACTCTGCTCCCTCTGCAACCTTGGTGTCGACGAGACACTTTTCTTGGCCGAATGTCCAATTCTTGGCTACGCGTGGGTTAGATCTTTTGATAAGGTCTTCCTTACTAGGAGTGAACTGTTTTACTTACTGAAGTCCTGAATGGTCCTTACTGAAGTCCTGAATGGTCCTTACTGAAGTCCTGAATGGTCCTTACTGAAGTCCTGAATGGTCCCGACTGGTCGAGACTCAGCACCTTTTTCCGTAAGGCTTGGCGTTATAGGAGTTATCTGGTCTCTGAGTTTAATTATAACTAGTAGGAACCAAACTGGACGCAAGCATCTCTGGTCCACCGATCCTTCCTGCCATTTTATTTTATTTTGTTATTTGTTAATTTTGGTTTATTGATCAAGCCCTCAATTCATTATATTAAATAGGTATTACCAAGGTAGGTATATTATGAATGAAATGAAATTATTGTTAAGATGGAGCTTCCGCTGACGGCCACGGCCAAAGCGTATCATGTGCTGTACCTATTTGTTTTCAATTAAGTATTAACTACCAAATTTTGGTGAATAAACGTGTTTTTCATTCATTCATTGATTCATTCATAGTAGTTTAAAACACGAAAGAAAATTACCAAGTAGGTAAGCATAAAACTCATCCAACCTTGTCTGCCAATTTGAACTGGTGACCAAGGTCCCGGTGTACTGGATTCGGAACCTTCTATTTGATTCCGAAATTCTGAATATTGAGAGTTCTTTCTGCCTTACATTGTTGTACATAGTAGCGTTGTGTGACTTACCTGCCCACCGGGAGATTTCTGGGTTCATCGGCTTAAATATAAAGATGCAATCATGGATTTAGGTTTCATGGACGATGATTTTTTTTGGTACCTATCTAAAATGAGTTGTCTAATGAGCGTAAATTAAAACATCAGAACTTGATTCACAACTAACAATTCATCATTTATTTGTTTCTCTGTTACTTACTGAGGGTAATAGAATGATTACTTATCATTATCTTATGACGTAGAAGATACACCATCGAGTAGACATACAATTAAAATGTTCCTAACTACTTCGCATGTAGAAGTTATTATTGATCGATGGATTCGATTGAGTGCATTCCGGCAGGCTCTCCCTAAAAATTCAAGTTTCCCGCGCTATCGTCTGCTGCACCGGATCCATAACCTGCTTGTCAGTAACCTCGCGCTCATTTGTGTCAATTTTTCAGATCTCGGTGCGTTTCGTTTTCGGGTGTTCGTTGTGTTGACACGTCTGCCTTGTCTGTCGCGAGTAATTCAAGGTGAATCGTTGAAAACCTTATTTATTCTATAACGCAGTGTTATGAATCGGTGTAATCAATACTCACTCACTATACCTTAGTGGCAATTTTCGCGTCATTACAGCTCAGTGTTTCGGGTGCGTGTGTCTCAGTGTTTTGTTCTGATAAGTCAAGTTTGTATCTTGAAAGTTTATAACCGTAAAAAAATGACTTCGGCAGGAATCTGGATCTCATTGAAAAGTGACGGTAAGTTTCTTGCACACGTTCTTTCGTCAGTCGCGTTCATTGTCACTTCTTACACAATTCATACGATTTTATGCACATATTTGAATACTTTGAGGGCATAATAATCATTGTCATTGCTCTTTTTGTGTGATTACTACGTCTTACTACTTAGAAGCCAAACATTAATCTCCTGTCGAAATGTGGTCATTTGAAAGTATTTTCTAGAGAAGAAATGCCTAGCAGTTATTATTGGGAAATCAAATACTTGAATATTGGTCAGGAGTCGGTTTTCTTCGCAATTTTCTCGTCTTGTGATGTTCATAGCGTTGGAGTCCGATTCCACTGTCGTTTTCACCAGTTGTATGCTTTGTGACTTCGGGTCAGTTTGCACATATCCACGAGCGATAATAGAAGTTTCTACGTGATCAACGGTGCACTTCCTATGGCGTTGTGAACACTTCCCCTTCCATCTTTTGTTTATCAAAAATTGTTTTTTTGGAAATCTTGTATCATCGTCTGGTAAACTGTTGAAATAGGTACTTATATAGGCTTTATATAACCAAGTATCAACTATCTAACTAAGCAACTCTTATCTGTCGTCCTCGTGTTGTTCACCAACAGCTACGAATTTTCGTTTTCCCAATCTCACTAACTTTATGAGTGGAGGGGGCGTCCCCACCATTGCGCATAGCCATCTTTGACGAAAGTAGGTACCTACCCACAAACACACTGCTGTTGCTGCCTTCTGCACTCCATCTTTTACTGAATTCAGTCATTTTTTCTTCAAAACTATTTTCTCAAACCCCCGTCAACTGTTCTTCGCTCCTTCGTGAGGTAAATATGATTCACCCCGCCATTGGATTCCTTTTCCTCGTAAAATCCTTCAATCTTCAGATGTATAAAATTTGTCTTCGTCCGAAATTTGCCCTTGAAGTCGTATGTTAGTCCAATGTGACTCTCCGCTCCGTTATGATGGACGGTGACTCCTCTTTTCCTTCCTATTCGTAGAGTTGGCATCAAACGCAAGATTTTCGTAGCAGAGATCGTAGCTGATCGTCAACTTGATTCCAACATTTTCGTTGAATGGGTCTTTCAAGTCCCAATCTTTGTATTGGAAATTTAAATCGATCTATGTAAAATCGGATTCTGTTTCATCTGCCTCGGTGCTCTTAGCCATCGCTAGGTACTTAAAATACATTTATAAAATGATTTAGTATTAAAGGATTTAAATTTTCAAATTTCAATTTTGTGTTTCAAACACGTTTTTTCGCTTTCCTTGCGAGTTGCCAAGTAGGTAATGATATAATTTTGCGAATAGAATTTTTGGTTTTGTCTTCGGTTTTAATCCCCAAGATTCCTCTGTGTCTACAGAACTTTAATGATTGTATAGTCTTTGTTTCGAAAACAAGGTAAAAAACGTCAAGTAACATCGTAAAAGTAACTTATGTCTTTTATGAACCTATTAGGGCTGCCCCGTAATAATCAACTTGAGTTACATTTCACGTTTTCTGAAATTGCAATGATTACGATTTCAATCCAGTTGATACGGCCTGGAAAATGCTTCTTTTAACGATAAACTCCGGACATTTTGATGCTCTTTCACACAATTTTCAACTCTGTAAACTTCGTTTGGATCCGACATTATTCCACGCGTTTGTCATTGGTCCTCTCAACCATTGTGGCTTCAACACCTCGACTCGACATTTTGTCTATCTGGCTCCGCCCCGTCGTTGAAAAATTCCCCTCGTGAGAAAACGCGTAATATCCTCGAGTAAGTTGCATATAACTGAATTAAGTATTTCATCGCGGTGAATATTGATTGTTATTGGAAACTTGAGTTTTCGAAAAACTAATTGCTTGTCAGTCTTGTAGAAGCCATCTGCCACCTCTTCTTTGTCAGTCCTCGTTCCGACGTCAACATCTGATTAACCGTTTTGCTCTACTTTAACAGTCACCTGCCACTTTGTAAACTCAATTGTTCCTAATTCTAGACGTACGTATATCTCTGCAATAGTCCAATCATTCCGTAATTATGTACCATCATGCACCATTGGTTCTTCCTGAGGGCTTCTTCACTTGGAAGATTGTCATTCGTGACGTGGCTTTCTTTCTTTTCTAAACCCAAACAATCTTTGTTGGACAACAAATTCGATGTATTTATTGATTCTCAAAATTGTTCGAATCAATGAAAAAATCACCCGTCGCCTAACCGTGCAAAAAAGAAATCGATGGCCATTACAACCGTGTTCTGTGTCACGTAGCCCACGGGGAGTGTTCTTCTAGTTAGGTTAGCTGTTCTGGCTCGCCCCAGCGTGCCTGTCACCAATAAGTTTACCATTATTTTTACCATCTTCGTTTGTTCGTTTTGTTTAAATTTACCACGAATGCAGACACTAGAATGTGCCCGGTAGTAGGTATTACGTTCCTACATTATCTGTTTTGGTGTTTTTATCGCCTTCTGTTTTTCAATTCGCGTTCTCTCTACAGTGTCATAATAATTATAAAAATTATTTCGTCCTCTGAGTCAAAGAAACTTCTCACTACACCAAAAGCATTTTCTGTATTTTTTTATCGATATCGTTCCCCTTGTCAGGTTACCCTCGTTGACGCTGCGATTTGGAAGAGACACATAAATTTCTCTAAATCCATGACAACATGTGATATCGGATCCAGTTGCTGATATTTTTGTTGTTACTCCGCAAATACAATAAAAGGTTTCAACTTCTCCTGAGAACAGGTGAGTGTCTTTTAATTCAAAAATTCTTAAATCAAAATCTTGGCTAAACTCACTTTATACAAGTCAAGTTCGCCACATTGTCCATTATGTTGTTAGGGTAGTGTGTGCTAGGTCACTGCAACGAGGTCTGTGTTTCTGTTGATTTGAACGGATTCGCCGTAGTTTTTGTTCTTTGTAACCGATGGTCACCCGAGATCTCATTCCGACAGCACTTAGAGAAGGTCGGAGGTAAAGTTCAATTGCCGTTACCTACCTCTTTAATTGACCCCCTCCCCCTCATCTACCATTTTACTAATCAATCTTCCTCTGAGTCAAAGAAACTTCTCACTACACCAAAAGCATTTTCTGTATTTTTATCGATATCGTTCCCCTTGTCAGGTTACCCTCGTTGACGCTACGATTTGGAAGAAATGACACATTTCTCTAAATCCATCACAACATGTGATTTTGGATCCAGTTGCTGATATTTTTGTTGTTATTCCGCAAATACAATAAAAGATTTCAACTCCTCCTGAGAACAGGTGAGTGTCTTCTAATTCAAAAATTCTTAAATCAAAATCTTGGTTAAACTCACTTTACACAAGTCAAGTTCGCCACATTGTCCATTATGTTGTTAGGGTAGTGTGTGCTAGGTCACTGCAACGAGGTCTGTGTTTCTGTTGATTTGAACGGATTTGCCGTAGTTTTTGTTCTTTGTAACCGATATTCACCCGAGATCTGATTCCGACAGCACTTTGAGAAGGTCGGAGGTAAAGTTCAATTGCCGTTACCTACCTCTTTAATTGACCCCCTCCCTATCATCTACCATTTTACTAATCAATTTATTGGTGAATCCTCTTCCTCTATGCATTCATTCACTCACAGTTTTATTGTATCAGACCCATTGTGAACTCGTGACTACTCGATATCAGCCATTTTGTCGAACACCTCACTAACTTTTATACTTCCTATAGTATCATTAACATTTGACTAGGATTCCCCCAGTATGTAGTTGCTTCTCGGTAACCACCACATTACTGCTAACTGTACCTGTTTGGTATTCAGGAAATTCTTTCTCAAAATCACAATGGCCAAAACATGATTGAAACATCACACCCCCATGGCTATTGATCAAACGTCTATTTCATCAAGATTGTAGTTACTTATCGCTCTATGTTCCTATTTGCTTAAATTGATTTATTTTTTGCTATTATTTCAGTTGATTATTCAGTCAATTAAGTAATCAAATGTTCATTATTGATACAAGGGTTTATTATCTTCTTCGTGCAGATCATATTAATTGCTATTGAGTAGCCTAAATTATTATTAATTAACTCGATACCTGAATACCATGTGCTATTCGAATCAGCTGGGCCAGGGACGGACGGTTTTTTTTTTTAAATTCGATTTTATGACTCTACGGATCTTGAAACGTAAACCCTCAAATTTTGAATGGGTATAATTTGTTTTTCTTGGGCGATTCTAATGGTTCATTATTGAAGGTATGACAAATAAACCAAAAAATCCATCCGTCCGCGGCACTTGGCCAGTTAACGTTGTGCTAAATTTACGAAGTTTGGTTTACGGGTTCAGACCAACCCCACCATGATCCTTGAAAGTTTTCATAACCATAGGTCAATGGGAAGGGGTTCAAATCGAATTTTGAAATTTTGAAAAATTCAAATGCAATGGTATAGTTTTTAGTTGGAGCAGATTAAAAGTCGTTCTACATGAGGGTGATTCGTGCGGCAGTCTGTTGGTTCAATGATCATACTGCCCCAGCTGTTTCGAACAGCACAGGATTTTCAGATATCGATTTAATTAATAATATTATCAGTAATTGTTAATAATAAATAATAATCTTTATTAATAATTATTAATAACTAACAACAATTTTTAATCGATAATTTTTTAATTTTACACTACTTGATAATAATTAGTACCTAATAATTAATGATAATTCATAATAATAATTATTCAATCATTTAGCAATCTAGACAGAAGGGTGACATGCACAAAAAAAGATAATAAACATTTTTTCATGAATTTTAGCAGTTTTTAAAATTATACACACACTGACGAACATGGTCTTTTCGTGAATCGGTATTCTTTTTCATTCAGTCGTTTCACAGGCTCATTGCAGTGATGTTATTCTACCACCAGTCGATATTCGATTTAAACTTCTATTCTGTTTCTGGTAGGCACCTTTGAATTTTCTGTTTAGGTGCTACTTCTCAACATCCTCAATGGACCATCATTCCAAGTCAAGTCCAAACAGCAAGTCCTCGCCGAGGAAAGGAGGGAAAAAATTCGTTTTCGAACCTCCTCCTGAAGCTCCAATCTTCAGACCGACCGCCGAAGAGTTTAAGGACCCCCTGGAATATATCAAGAAGATACGTCCGATCGGAGAAAAGACTGGAATTTGCAAAATCATTCCTCCAAATTGGAGGAATCCCTTCGCTCTCGATATGGACACATTGAAATTTGTGCCGAGAATTCAGCGTATAAATGAGCTTGAAGCAAGAACGAGGATAAAATTGAACTTCAACGACAAGCTTACCAAATTTTTTGCGCTTAGCGGCAAAACGTTTCAAGTTCCTGTCATGGAGAAGACATCTTTGGATTTGTACACACTTCACCGAAAAGTCAAGGAACATGGTGGTGTCGATGTTGTCAACAAAGAAAAGAAATGGAGCGATATTGCTGTGAGTATGGGTTTCACGTGCAAAACGGCATCGTACACGCTGAAAAATCACTACGACAATTTGATTCACCCTTTTTTGCTCTCGCAATCTAAAATCAATGAAGAGGAAGACAAAGAGAATATGTCCAAAGATGATGGCGATGCGGGAGTAGACAGCGAGACGGGTGAAGGTATTAGTAAAGGTGCTCTGATGAAAACTGGAAAAGGTCCTTCGGCAATGAGGGAGTTGAAAAGTTTGAGATTTTTGGGACCTGGACCCAAAATGGCTGTTTGTGATGGGGGCGCACTTCAAAAAGGGTTGAGAACTAGAGGCAAGAAAATTATGTACGAGTTTGATCCTCTTGCCAAGTACATGTGCAAAGGTTGTAAGAAAGGTGATATTGAAGAAACATTCTTGGTGATGTGTGTGACGTGCGAAGATCGATACCATCATTTATGTTTGATTCCACCGTTGTCTCAGGATACACCGCCTTTGAATTGGAGATGCCCAAAATGTGTTGCCGCGGAAGGTTACAAACCACTAGAGGAGTTTGGTTTTGCCCAAGCAGAAAGAGAATACACACTGAACGAGTTCAAATCCATGGCCAACGAATTCAAACGAAATTATTTCAATATGGACCCTGATCAAGTTGAACATGATGTTGTTGAGCAAGAATTTTGGAGAGTTGTTTCATCTATTGATGAGGCAGTCACTGTGGAATATGGCGCTGATCTGCACGTCATCGAGCACGGATCTGGCTTCCCTCGCCTTAACCAACCTTGCGTTCCTGGTGTGGATCCAAAAAAAATTGCAAAATACGCCAACTCCCCTTGGAACCTAAACAACCTGCCGGTCCTTGAAGACTCAGTCCTTAGATACATAAGCGCAGATATATCAGGAATGAAAATACCATGGATGTATGCTGGCATGTGTTTTGCCACCTTTTGCTGGCACAATGAAGATCACTGGAGTTACTCCATAAATTATTTACACCTTGGTGAAGCAAAGACTTGGTATGGCGTACCCGGTAGCTATGCTGTACAATTTGAAGCTGCTATGCAAAAGGCAGCGCCAGAGCTATTTGAAAGTCAGCCGGATTTGCTTCACCAACTTGTCACAATTATGAATCCCAATGACATCATGGCTGCTGGTGTTCCAGTTTACAGGACTGATCAAAAAAGAGGCGAATTTGTTATAACGTTCCCTAGAGCCTACCATGCCGGGTTCAATCAAGGGTTCAATTTTGCTGAAGCTTGCAACTTTGCTCCTGCTGATTGGCTTGTAATTGGTCGTGAGTGTATCTCGCACTATTCACTGCTCGGGAGAATGTGCGTATTCTCTCACGACGAATTAGTTTGCAAAATGGCGATAATTTTCGACACCTTGGAGAGAGACATGGGTCTTGTTCTTGTCAAAGATCTGGCTCTTATGGTCGAAGCTGAAAGGTTAAGACGCACTCGCGCCTTGAAAATCGGAGTTGGAAACGCTATTCATGTCGACTTTGAAAAGCTACCGGATGATGAACGACAGTGTTGTGTTTGTAACACCACGGTGTTCCTCTCGGCTGTCGCTTGCTCTTGCGATAACACCCGCCTCGTTTGCTTGGACCATATAACTAAACTATGCAGCTGCGATCCCTCCAAATATATTATGAAATACCAGCTCAAACTTGACATTTTACAAAACCTGTTGGTAGTCATCAGCTCTAAATTGTGCGGATTCGACAATTGGACTACAAGGGTTGACGATGCATTGAACAAGAATGAGAAAAAAGTGTCTCTCAGGAAACTCACTGAACTGTTGGTTGAAGCCAAAGAGAAAGAATTCCCCCACAGTGAGCTCGTTGAACTTCTCGAGTATCATGTTAGAAGGTGCATTGAGTGTTCTGCATTGTCTAAAGCACTCGTTGCTAATTGCAGTCAGAAGGACAATCCGAGCAAAATTACTATTGATGACCTTGAACTCTTTTATCAAGAAATAGAAAAACTGCCTTGTTCAATATCTGAGGAATCTGCTGTAAAAGCTATTCTTGATAAGGCCAAAACGTTTCAAAGACTTGCTCAAAGAGTTTTAAGTATGAAAGAAGTGCACAAAACCCGAGTTCTATCATGTTGTAAGATGGGGCAGTCTCTCAATTTGGATCTACCTGAAATGCAAGAATTGGAAAAAAAGATAATGGAATTTGATTGGGTAGAAAAAGTGCAATTTGCAATCGAAGCAGAAGGGGATATTGATTTTGTTAAAAAACTAGCCGAGGACGGTCTATCTTTATGTGATTCTCCTCTCGTTCATAAAACCAGAAAAGATATTGAAAAATATATTTCTGATAGGAGTACCGGTATAGCAATTGTCAACGTACAATCCATCGCTGATCTGGAAGGGGCTGTAATCAGAGGCCCTCCCGTATGTTTGAGAGATCCAACAAATGATATCGAACGATCTCTAATGAAAGTTCTACATGGGGACGTCGTTCTTTATCTACACGAACTCGAGAGATTGGTTGTTATGGCCAAACAAAGAACGCCAGAATCAAGTACTCTGAAACAGATCGTGCATCATGTGACTGTGGCTCGAAATTGGGCTATGGCCGCTGAAGCCCTGTTCTTGAAGAAGAACGATCCTCACTCTTTAATGGAGACCCTATGGCCCCGGAAGTTTGTCTCGCGCCATCTTTATTTCGCTAAACAAGTGGTCAAACAGTCTACTGGCCTTGAAACATTGATTGAAAAAAATGATGTAAGTCACTTTAGTAAGGCAAGTTTTAAAAGTGCCTTGATGCAAGAATTCCACACACTCTCCAAATTGAGGCTTGATAACCTCAGGTCAATGGATACCGATGATTTTGGTGGTGTTAAGTGTATTTGTGGCAACTCAATGGACGGCACTACCATTGTCTGTGAGCTCTGTCACACAGCAATGCATCTAACTTGTTTCAAGGAAACTGATACGACCAGATCTTCGAAAGTTAGTCCATCAGTTTGGGATGAAAACTTCCGTTTGCGGCGGCTGTGCGGCTACTGTAAAAGAACCAATCGGCCTCCCGTTGATTCAGTCAAAAAACTTGCTGGCACAATTGATGTTTTGAAGGTGAAAATTCCAGAATGTTTCGCTATAAAATACACCCTTGCTAGAGTTGACAAATGGAGAAAGGCCTTGCGAGAAATCATCAACATCGACGTTCTCACAACCCGATCCAAAGATGTTCTCACATTCTTCCAGAAATTTCATGGTAAGCGTTATTCTGGAGACCCGATGTCTGATGAACTTATGGCAGAGAGCCGTCTTATAATTAGCTCAGCCAAAGAAATTCCAAGAATGACTCTTCTAGCGTTGAAAGAAGAACTGATACACGGTAACAGATTTGAAATTACACCACCAGAGCTTAACGACATCTGGAATATCATCAATCCTATATGGATCCACGCGGAGATTGAGTCCAAACTGTACAATGGTCTTTGTTACCCTCTCCGAGGAGACTCATCTTGTGCTCATCCGAACCTAACAACTCTAGTTCAACAGCAGACGTCAATGAAGAAGCCCATGAAGAGAAAGATATCTTCCGCAACCCCACTGGGCAAACCTGAAACTCTAGGAGGAAAGATGATGTTGAAAAAGAAGAAGAAAATTTTAAGCCAGAAGAAAAAAACGAGAAAGCAAACCTTTCCGGGACTTCTTACCTTCAAAAATCCTACTGAAGAACACGAACCCGAGGCCAACTGTGCCGCACCTACATGTGTCAAGCCTGGAGACGCTGCAGTTGACTGGGTGATGTGCGATGGAGCTTGCAAGCAGTGGTTCCACATGAAATGCGTTAATTTAGATAACAAAGAAGTAAATGATGAATTCGAATATATTTGCACAAACTGCGTATGTGACCGAGTGTGCGATCAAGTTACCGAAGGTCTTGGCTCAAATGAGTATTAAGGTATTTCATTTGATTTATCAGCTAAAATGTTTCACTTAAAATGTCTCAAAGATTAAAAACCAAGTTTTCTGGTTGAAAATTAGGGTTTTAAAATATGTACAACACCCTACAATTTGTTTATGGGGTAACAGAATCTAATGTTCCTAGGACAATTTCAGAGAAAATCACTTTTTATTCAAATTGTTATATAATAATAGTATATTAACAATTTGAATGAAAGAATAGATTCTATTGTTCTTCTGAAGAACAATTTGATTAATTCATCTTTTGTTCAAATTGTTGATATAATATTATTATATTAACAATTTGATTAAAAGATGAATTTCTCTCAAATTGTCGTAGGAGAACATTCGATTCTGTTACACCATAAACGAATTGTAGGGCGTTGTACATATTTTTATTATATTAATATATTAAACATTCTCTCTTAGCCAATGAAGTTATTCGTCCTTTTTTTAAAGTACATAGTCCTTACAATTTCAGTGCTGGTAGAACTCCGTAGACCAAGTAGAACCCATAGATAGATCTCTGCAAAAACAGACCATTCTTTCCAAAAAGTGCAAATTTTATGATACGGTCATTTTTCTAGTTCCGTACCGGCTAAACTACTGGTCCTGCAGAAAGGTCATGAAAAGACCTTTAATTTAATACCAAAATGGTGCTTCGAGACCGAATGGTTTTCTCAAAAGCGGGAAACCGGTATTCTGAACCCAACTGAGTTGAAATGTGCAGATGTTTTATATCATAGAATTATGCTTTACTTTCTTAAATTCGGTCTAGCAGTTTGGCCACCACACGCGTTCAAATATTGGCTAACCTGCGGTAAGTCGCACCTCTGCGAAAACACGTTTGTTGGCCTCTTTTGACTATAGCTCCGAAACTATTTGTCCGATCCTAAATTTCTTTTTTTCGTCTGAAAGCTAGATCATTTTACGTTCACCATTTATGAAATGTTAATCAAGTCTCTTAAATTGACCATGCCAGCACGCTAAAGTAACTCGTACTGTTGTGAAATCCAAGTTTTGGCCCATTTTTCGTATAACTCCGAAAATATTTGCCCGATTCAACATTTCTTGTTCATAATCTTAAAGCTCGTTGAATTTACTATCAGACCCCCTATAAGATTCTTAATCCCCCATACTGATAAAAATTGGAAGAGATAACTTATTCCTACTTGGGAATTCGTTGCTTATTCAGTTCTAATTACCATCGACAGAACTTGGAGTGACCTTAATTTTTATACAGCAATGACAATGATTATGCTTTCTTTTGAAATCGCATTGAAGCGAACCTTTCATACTCACGATTTATTTGGTGTCTTTTTCAGATTTCCTGTCTCAGTTCATGAACAAGGTTGAGCACCCTGATATAGATGTACAGAATTTTACCCACCAAAGTATATCTGTTACTGAAAAATTATCCAAGCTGACTGAGGGTGAGTACAGATTTCCTAATTTAGGGTAATAATAAGTGATACATAGAAAGTGAATATTTACGTACTAGTGTCGCTATATCTGTGCCTCACTTTAGGAGTTACTTTGGGTTTAACAATCCTAGAGTTATAGTGCAATGCCAAATATATGTATAGAAGTTTAACTATAAAAAGCGATGGCCTCACAAGGAACTGATTATATATCGTATCAAACAAACCAATGAGCCTTTTGAGCGAATTTTCGAAGATTATTATTATTATTTGAGCGAATTTTAATTACCTATAAATTTCCAAAATGAAACAGTCTCACAAGTCATCCCACAATTTATTTAAAGATTTTTTTACGCTGAACACGATTGCGATATCTTATTCCGTTCTCAAACTGGAGCACTTTGAAGTTGTTGAAGAAACGTGGTAACATAAGATGTTCTTCACGGTTTATCTGCTCTAATCTGGTAACGGAATGAGGTATCGCAATTCTTACTTCACAATGGTGTTCTGCGTTATAAAATCGATAAAGTGAGGTTGATACTTGGCAAACACAAAATTCTTACAAAACCAGTAAAATAGAGACATTTTACATATTATATTATAGCCATGCTGCATGATTGGATTTATTTCATATTTATATGGAACCGTCTTATCCGTCTCATTGAGTTAACAAAATTGAGAACTGTAATATTTTGTATTTATACTTGAGCAAGCAAGCTACAGAATACACAGTGATTGTAGGCACAAGCGTCAGCCGTTTTAGTTAACCAGAGGTGTTTTTCGCATCTTGAGTTCTGATTTCGCTAATAAAGTTTGATTATTATCAATGTACCATAATAAATATGAAACCACACCTACAGTAACTGATAATGGCAGATTAGGAGTAAGTTCTGCGGAATTGGCGCAGACTTCTTTCAGAATACAGATCCTTGTTCCTGAGGCGATGTAGATCCCATAATTCTAGTTCAATACTTCACCCTTCCAATTTTGCGATGATCCTTTGAAAGATATGATCTTGATAGGGTCGTCCTCCAGTCGTCCATGCAACTGGCACCTGTACTTTCATTCATATGGTTTGGTTTCAAGGTAGCCCTCCAAAGTCTGCAAACCTTTTAGTGTAGCAGGTGTTTTTGCAACAAAAGATTGATCTAATATAATCAACGTAACCATATGAATCATGTACCATATGAAATGTGAAACCATACCTACTGGTTATGTCAAATTAGAGCAGAGCTCTTTCAAAATATACACCATCGTTCTTTAGGTGATCTAGATCCTCTAATTCTAATTCAGTACTTAACATTTCTAATTTTGCGATGCAAACCTTGATCATTTGAAAGCCTCTTCGTCCATGCTGTACTGACACCTGTACTTTCATTTTCACGTCCTGACCAGTGCACTAACTGCCCAGTCCAAATAGCCCATACTGTACTGACCACCTGTACATTCATTCAGATCGTTTCCAGGAAGGCCTGCTACTCTTCTATACAGATCATTAAAAGGTTCATATTGATCTAATCGTTCGCTTTTATGAGTGTAAAAATGCGTTCAGTGCGAGAAGTGAAGTAGCTGAAAAAAGGCTCATTTGGTTGGTAAGGGTCCCATGGTGTACCATTCGAATGCGTCGCGGGTTTTCATTCATTTTCTTAATAAATCAAAATGTTGAAGTGAATAATTTTCCCGTCTCATCTAATCCTAATTGGTCAATTTTTCCTCAGGCATAAACTTGCTAGATAAGGAGTTACAAAGGCAAGTTCTAGAAAAACACGAAGACCTCGTTTCTCAAGCGACATGGGTCGAAAAATTGCAAGGAGTCCTGTCAATTATGCATATTCATGTCCAGGTAGCCAGCTTTTTGTAAACTGTGTATAATAAAAATTTAGTGTTTATTTATTATTAAAATTGTACATATTCTAATTGCTTTTCATTTAGTAAAATTATTATGACATTTCATTTGGTATGAAAATTGTATATATTATTTTTTTTAATTGTATTCCTATTTGAATACAGAAAATCTTGCCGGCCGTATAGGTAATATAGAATGCCATAATTATTATTAATTTGGGGAGACACGAATCCCCGATTGATGTCCTACCCCAAAATGTGATGAAATATAGAAATGTCAATTGTGTGGTGTTGAAAATCAATTTTGTAGGTTTGTTTGTGGGTAGCCATCTTACTAGTATTATTGTAGGGTTGAGGGTTGAAGCAGTTTTGGCTCACTTCTAGTTGTTCTTGTTATTTATTCTTTCCGACATGCTTCGCTACAACGTGTTGCCTCTTCAGGGTGATTTTAGCGGGATGGTCCGCCTTCGTCTTAAGCTAGTAAAAAGTTTTATTTCCCGGCGCTACAGGTGGGCATCGGCTGTCTTCTATGGGGCTGAATGGTCGGAATAAGTACTTATTGTCAGCGGAAGTAACAGTAACCCTAGGCTGGGTTCACATCCATCCGTTATACGTTCAAGGTCATGCGTTGGAGCGTTGGCTCATACCATGAAGTGGCTTTGACGGATACACACTTTTGGCGAAGACAAATTCGTGGCATTAGAAAAATTAAATATTTCAACGGATGAACGGACGGCGCAGAAGACCTCTGCGCAAGTGTCTTGTTGTGGTCTGTCGTTTGTTGTCTTTGGTATTTCAGAAAGTAGATACCTACATTATAACCATCGTTCTTTCTTCCATGCATTATAACGTTATATATTACCAAGTTCGGTTCGCGTTCTTTTCTGTTTCCTCTGTGATTGTTTCCTGTATTCGTCGTTTTGAATTTCGTTGCTCATCAATTACATACCACTTCTGTTCGCGAAGGCTAGAAACTGCGTATTGAGTGATTTGCATTCCATTCGTCTTTTTCATCGTCACATTTCTAAATCAAACTACCGTATCATCTTTCATGAATCAATGATGGTGACTGAATAGCGACCCAATTGTGAAGTATCAACTGATTTTCATGTTTGTTACTGATGATAACCTAATCGTCGAAATCGATTTTACTATTGTACTCATTGTTTTCGTGGAAATAGATTCTCTCATTCTGTACCTCTTGTTTTTTTTTTAATTTTTTTTTATTGAAATGGGTTTCTACAACCTCGTCGCGAGTGATCTTATTCGTTCAGTAGATATTCTCACATCACTCGCTTTCTGGAGGTTTGAAGACAAAAATCAATGAGAATATTCACTAGAACGTTAGAATGGTAGAGTTCTAGTAATAAGTACAAATACTTGAGATCAATCCCACTATTCCAGAGGACCAACCATTGGTATTAAATATACAGGGACTCGTATACAGACACACTACAATGAAAGTCAGTTATACCTATTTGGAGCATTTTTGTTGATATTTTCTTGGATCTTGAGGATCGTATCATTTACGAGGTTTATATTGAACGGGGCTGTAGGTACAGGTAAAGGACGAATGAGTTGTAATTATTGAACAAATTTATTTGTCGATCAGACGAATGGATTACAATACCAATTAATTTTTGTTCGTCAGACAGACGAATAGGTTGCAATACAAATTATCATCATCGGTTGCAATAAAATACTGTTTTTCAAAAGCCTCCTTCCATACTAAACTCTTGATTTTCGTGCTCAAGCTTATTCTTCGTTCATTGAAAATAATATTTCCATAGAGAAACCAAGTGTCCGGCATGGCAGAATTGCCGAGACTACAAATTGCGTTGACGGACCCCCCCTCCACTGCTCCCAACCTTGAACGTACGAACGGATGGATGTGAACCCAGCTTAACTGTTACTTATGCTGACAATAAGTACTTATTCCGACCGTTCAGCCGATGCTCAACTGTAGCGCCGGGAAATAAAACACTTTACTAGCTTAAGACGAAGGCGGACCATCCCGCTAAAATCACCCTGAATAAATTCCTGAAGAGGCAACACGTTGTTGCGAAACATGTCGGAAAGAATAAATACCAACAACAACTAGAAGTGAGCCAAAACTGCTTCAACCCTACAATAATTTTGTAGGTGTTTTACTTATACGCCTGCGTCTGTGATGTGATTATTTCAACATGAGCGAACCCCCACAGTGGAGATTGGTTGGAGTTGAGTCCTTTTTTGGATTTTAATTTCCATGTGCCAGGTAATTAAAACTGTGACGCCCACTTTGGGAAACCTCAACTGCAATACGTACAAAATTCCATTGCGCGAAGCGTGAAGTTTTAGGGCTTATTTCCTTTTATATCTGCTATTTCATGTCGTTACCACCACTCCAAAAGCGCCAATCTGGTAGTGCACTTTTGGGTACCCTTCCATTTTCGATTTCAATCGCCGGGTTTATGATAGTTCTAAAGAGTTTATGATATTAGAATCGCCAAATGAAAATTGAGGCGTCCGAGGCATGTGAGCAACCATTTCCGCTTTTATACTTACTTGTACCAGTATTGCTCCCAGCGTGCGAATATGATCAAAACGCTTTTGGCGTGTTGGTAACGATATCATTCCACGTTCTAATTAGTTTCATGTTTCCTCCCCTTTTTTATTCAGTGAGTGGTTTTTCATCGTTTCTAATCTAACGTTCTAGTGAAATTTCCCTACTATTAGAATTATTCTAATTCTAATATTATAGATCTCAACAGACGGCATTAGGAGCAGAACTTGTGCCAATTCCAAATCTATTGGAACTTCCTACGTTTAACATGAGAGTGGCCTTCTACCCGGTATCTGTTAGTGATACCAAGTTACTTACTTCCAAAATCTGTTCAACTAATGTATTATAATCCTGTTCAAATGTATTCTAATCCTTCGTTCGAGGAGGTTGTCCCTTATTTTAGCAATTTAACCCATTTAAACTTCGTTTTGACTTTCCAAAGTTGTTACCTGTTGGTCATTCGCCACGAATGGGGTTTTCATCATCTTGGAATCACATCCGTATAATTGTATTTGGGTTTAGCTTTGAATCACCTGCTACTAGGTCAGTTTTCCCTCGAGCTAAATGAATTAGGTACCTGGGTGATTTTGGTCAATACTCACTACAATTTCGTAATTTGGACCAAAATAGCGTTAAATTTTTTTTGAGTTACTATTTAATATAGAATTTGAATTACCATTAAAGCCTTGAAAAAGTCATTAAACTATAGATTTGTATAATTCTGAAGACTGCACCTAAATATTGATATCATTATTATGGACACTGTAATTTTCACCTTTAGATGTTTTTGTCTGAGTGGATTCTGTGTTTGTACGTAGAATGTTTAGTGGGTACTTCGAGTATCCTATAAATTTCAGTATTTATAGCTTTAATTTTGATAACTACTTACTTGTTTGATCTCACTGACTTCAAAACTTTTAAAAATAATTGAGTCCCTACCAATTTTTTTAATTTGGTAGCTAATTTTAATTTCTCGGTCCAGTCGGATCGAGGTGATTCCGTCGTATTCATACTTTACATGAGCAAGCTTTACGTTGTAAAAAAAATCGATTGTTATAATTCCATTCTTTTCGTTTGTTTTAAATGTTTCACTTTAATATAATGGCAGTAAGGAATGGTTATCGTTATAGTTCCTATGTTCAAAAAAGTAATACCAAAAACTACAATATAGATTTCGTTGCTTCTTTTCACTCTCTGTACTTTTTTGCCACGTTCCTCTTCCTCTAGAGTTACTTTTCAATTGGATGGCAGTTCTGCTGGGCACAAACATTCACAAACGTCTTTCTAGTAAGTTCTTCGAAGGGCTTTTGAAGAATATAGAACTTCAAAAGTCCTCTCGTCATTAACGCTTTTGATTTGAATAATTTGCAATTCAAATACAAATAGTTGATGACGTTAAAACTCCATCGATACAATGAACTTCCCAATTGTGATTGGGCTGGTGAATATTCCACCCGGACTCGTCAGCTCGATTGGTTCCAATTAGGAGATCGACGAACATAAGCTCTGTACGAGCAGCATGTGTGGATTGGCCTTGAATGAATAATGGAAAAGATACCAGTGGATCGTCCCCAAAACTGCCTTACCGGTTTAAATTCGTATTCCATGATAAAATGCAAGTTCTTAAGGTGTTAGACCATCTTAATGTCTTTGTTCATTCGTACTTGAATACAGCATCTTGGTACACTTGATTGAAATTCAGAAATAACTGAATTTAATATCTTGGCTGGGCAGCAATACCGTCACCGCCACAGAACGTAGGGCGTGGTCCAGATCATAAGTCTTGTGTAGATCAGCTATAAGTCTATAAGATCATAAGTCTTGTGATAAATAAATTGAATAAACAAACAATTGGGCTTGGGTTGTCGCTGCGTTTCATCTTCTGACATATATTCTAGGCCTACTCTTAATGGTACTCTTCCCACCCCACCCATGTATTATCGCGGAGGCCATCTTACCGCAATTAAAGCGTTTTTTAAGTGATTGAATAATTTTAAAAATTAATTATAATAACTGAGTTTCCCTGTTCTCTTCTATATGACCATGCATATTATAATACGCCGGGCGTATAATACGAGTATGCCGCATGCGTCTCAGGCATGTAGGAACTAACGCCTACGCATCAAATGAATTTCTACATAATATCATGTAGAAATTCATTTGATGCGTAGACATTATGTCCATCTAATCTGTTGAATGGGTGGGGATGCGGAATAAAAACATTCCCAAATCAACTTAGCTTAGAGCATCGACCCCCCCCCCCCCCCTAGAAAAATAAAAGTTATGGTTACTAAGAACACATTGAAAAAGACTAGCAGGCTAAGAGGCTGTTAGCTACTATACTGGGTGTAACCCTTAAGGTCGTACCACCGGCCAAGGATCAATTCTAAAACTAATTTCTGATGAAAGTGTCCTATAAATTTTTTTTTATACCGGTTGAAATCCGACTTTTTTCACTTTTAAGTTTTTTCGTGTTTTCGACCTAAAATGGCCACAAGTCCCGCATTTTTCAGTCGAATGTGATTATACCGTTGGAATGAGCGTTTAATTCCTTATCCCCCTACTGCTAAATGAAACTTTTTGGAGAAGATATTCAAAAATGAGCCCGAATAGGAAAGTCTCAAAAATTTCGGAAATGTACAGTTTTTTCAAATGTTTGGAAGCCTAACTGAATCTGCCGGTTACTTGCATACTGTAACCCTAAAAGTTTGCCCAAAAGCTCAGCTTTCCAACGGTATGATCAAAACATTGTTGTGTGGACCCATGGTGTAAAATCCTCGTTCCCGTGCCAAAAACCGTGAAAACCCGTTTCAGAATTATAATATAATTCTATGCTTGCAGCGTAATAACATTATGCTGCCGAAATGTGAAATATAATAATATTATAAAATATTTGTGAATACAATATTTCTTATTATAATTTAATAGGTACGAATAAATTTCATATTTTGCATATTATGCCACATATGCACCCCAAGCTAAAGTCATTAACAAATTGATTCTAAAATTACGGTACGAAATTAAGTTTTGAAAGGTACGTTTCAAAACTAAATGTAGTTAATTTTAGGCTCCAATTATTGTCGCGTCCTTAAAATGTTATAGGAAAATTTACACACTTTCTTGGCAATATTTAAATAGAAGTGCTGTACATAATTGGATATTTACGAATAATCTTATTTACAAAAAGTAATTCGAACATTGAACTACAATTGACTTTTCTAAGTTGCCGACAGTGAGGTTCCTGCGACGGTCGGTGAGGAGCATCTTGAGCGTAGAGAAGGATCTTTCGACGTCGCAGGAAACTATCGGCAAAAACTTGAACGACAACAGTAAGTCAGTTGTATGGCCTGACGAAAGACCTGATGGTAACCCTCTCAAAATCCTTGCCACCTCCAGAACAAGTGGCCACCCAGGATTTCGCTGTAGGACGGAATTCATCGCCTCGCCTGTCTCCTCTGGCCAGTTTGAGCTGGCGTCTTTAGCTTTTTCAACCGCAGCCACTGCCGTGATCAGGTCTCATCCTTGGGTCTCCAGGCGAGTGATGACCGCCAGAATCGAGCCGAAATTTGCCTTGATGAATGCGAGCTTGGGCTTGACAGTCTTGTCCTCTAGTGCTTGGGTTGGATCAAACTCGCGTACAACCCGAACAAAACAGAATTAAATAATAAAAATACTCCAACTCTAATGGGGAAATATATTCCAAATATATTCAGTTTTCAAATATTCCACTCAGGAGTTGAAGAACGTGTCAACTGAATTATGTGGGAAATAATGGTTAAAATACCCACCGAAGTGAAACTGAATAATTGAAAACTGAATTAAAAATATCAGAATTCCCCAATTTCGAATAAATATGTAAGAATGGCGATTGTATGCAAAAATCGACAAAAGTATGCAATTTAAATTTGAACCACGCCAAACGCTTCAGATATCCTCAAACTGTATGTAAAAGATGGAAGTTATACGCATTTTCTAGTCAAAGCCAAGTATTCAGCTTCTACGGTACACTGCTTCTCACGAGATGGCTACAAGGAGGAACAAATATCCAGAATGCATCTAGAAATTCTAAGGAGAATTCCGAATAAGTTTAAGGAAGGTGTCAAAGTACTCGTGTCTACTTATACAAGAGGTTACCAACTCCCAAATTACAAACCGTGAGACTCCACTCCACCTCCTTGGAGTTTTTCCTTTGTATCTGGAAAAAACACAATGAATTAACTGTTTATTAATTTTTTTAAATATTTAATTAAATAATTAATCCCTTATATTTAAACAAAACACGTATAGAAGGGACGTAAGAAGGGAACTTGAAGGAGTAGGAATAAAGCTTGTGCGCTTTTTTAATCCTCGAGGATTGGTAGTGGGCCCCATCTTCCATCCCCAGCCTATCTGCATCCCCGAAGCCACGGATCCGTCTACGAGGCCCTCTGATGCGCATCGAAATGGCCCTTATCACGGCGAATTCCAGTTTAACTCGGATCCAACTCATGACGTGCCCCTCCGGTCTTCGCCACTTCTCGGCCAAAGTCCTACCAAGCTGCTTGGTGAAGGCTCGAAATTCCTTATGGAGGACTCCGTCGCAGGTCACTATTAGGGGGTGAACGATCCACGATGCTCTTCTGCGGCGTGGTTATACTTTCGGTGTTTCTCGGATGCTGCCCGCCGGAGAGTTTCCTCGGTGGCCTGAGACAGGTAATATACGATGCGAGTATCAGAAAACGCCACCCTCTCCCTGTCCCAGACCCCGTGCATCCGCCTCCTGCATCACAGGCTCGACCACAACCCCCCTCCAGGCCAGACGACTTAGGTCTGCCACAGTGTCCCGAAGGGAGTCATGACCCTGCTTAATCAAGCCTCCTTTTTTGCAATTAAGCAGGTGATTTAGGTCTGTTCTTGCACAGCAACCATCACAAGCGTTTGGGAGTGCTAGGGGTTCTTGTTCTTACCTCACCGCCAATGCGTCCCGGAATTGCGTGGCTGATAAGTCGAAACCATCTGAGGCAAGTGGTACCACTGACTGCCACTGCGATGATTTGCCCTCCACACATCGTAGCTATGTCCGTTGCCGCTGTGAGGGGAGCCTGCCTATAACGATGGTACTCCATTCCAAGGGCGCTGCCTTCCGTCGCTGTCGGCCCTCCTTCAGCGCCTCTGACACTGTTTGAGCGTGATGGAGATTATCAAGCGTGGAACCAGTCGTGATTGCTGTGATGAGAGCCGCAGCCCCTGCTTTGGATGTTAAGTGTGCTTCCCCTGGTGTTTTAGTGGGGTCCTCCAGTGCCAGCCCCCTTAACCTTGCAACAGGGCAAAGAGATCATGATCTAGGGAGCCCACCTCACGCCCCAGCAATGCTGGTGTCAGGACGTCCCTAATTATGTCTCGCAGTGATTCAAACTGGTCCTCACAGTCCCTGATGACACGTTGGAGGAATGACCACTCCCGCTGCAGGAATTTAACAAAGGAGGTATAAGCCGCTTGGGGGTAATTTTTTTGCAGCTGCCGCCATTGATCGACATAGTCTGACAAGGATTGAGAAGCACAAAGGCGAGTGGAGGTAATTTATATATTTTGAGACTAAAATTAAGGGGTGGTATGCGGTTTTAACATGTAGAAAGTTGGTTGCTCATTAGGTAAAGATCCTTGAAAAGTTAGTCGTGGAGTCGTACCGAGCAAAGTTACTAAACCTACGAGGAACGTCCAGAAAGTTGGTTACAACATGGGTTAAAAATGAATATTTAAATGAAATTTACAAGATAGGTGTCAAAACATGTCATTATTTCTTTACATATCGCCATTTTAGAAGCCAATACATTTTTTAAACCTAGGTACCAGTTTTTTTATACCTTCCCGAAGCCATTTTTCGACAACATCCTGGACCTCCTCGTCATTTGAAAATCGTTGTCCACCCATAAACTCCTTCAATCTACTGAAAAGATGATAATCCGATGGTGCCACGTCCGGGGAGTAGGGTGGGTGAGTCACAATATCCCACGCAAATGAAAGAAGCAGGTCCTGAGTGAGACGGGCGGTATGAGATCTGACGTTGTCATGAAGGAGTGACACACCACGAGTCAGCATCCCTCTCCTTTTGTCCTTGATTTTTTGTTTTCGATTTCTTGAGTGTCTCACAGTATGCAGCTGCGTTTATGGTGGTTCCTCGAGGTATAAAATCGACCAATTGACCCTTTCCGGCCCCAAAAGACTGATGCCATGATCTTCCTCTAAGAAAATTGAATTTTTTGGTTGATAGTGAATGGGTATGGCGCCACTGTAGTGGCTGCCTTTTTGTCTCAGGAGTGTAGTAATACACCCACGTTTCATGACCAGTCACAATTCAGTCAAGGAAAGTTTCACTTTCGCTTGCGAGTATCTCACACCTGTGGTAGGTGGAGCGATTGAAGGACGAACTGTTTGACGCGTTTGGCTGCTGTGACGACATTTCGTAACGGACTGAGGCGTTTGATGATTTGTTTTGACCGTTAGGTACCTCTCTACCTACCAGTGGTCACAACACTGAAAAACCAAATTCCCATCGACCTACCTTAATTTTAACCTTAATTTTTGGACGTCCCTCGTACTACAAATTATTGACATTTTACACGATCCCAAAACCCACATGTGAACAACCAGCCAAACTTTGTAATAAATTCTAAGAAATGTACCTATTTCTATTTTGAAATACTGAATAAAATCTCATTAATTTTGCACGAGAATATTTTCAGTAATTGAACAAAGGCCCAGTTACGCTAGAAATCCCATATAATTCAGTCGTCACTAGCAAGTCGGTACCAGATAATACTCTGGAGATGTCCTCTCTCTGGAGAATCTGTCATCACTAGCACGTCCGAGTACTTGCGATGTAGGGACATCTCCAAAGTATTCTCTGGTACTCGACTTGCTAGTGACGACTGATTCCTCCAGAAGGTATGTTGATTGAAATAATCTTGGACTTTTTAACATGGAACATGTTTTAGCCTTCACATTTTTAGCAAAAACTGAGCATCCGTTACGCTAATCTATTTGTTATAGCCTCCTTAGGACTTACACTTTAAGCAGCATAGGGCCGATCAGCCGAGAGGCTCCTAAAACTAATTTCTATGCTATTCACACTATGAAGCTGCAATTTGGTGTGTAGCCTCCTTAGGACTTACTCTTTAAGCAGTATAGGGCCTGGATCAATTGAATGGTTCCATGCTCATAGAAATTTAGCCGTAAGGCTCAAAACGAAAGGGGAAGGCGGCCAGTTCCCCCTGGCGAGGGCCGAGTTTTAACAATATTTTACTCCCTCAAAAACTCCCTCAAATAAAACTGGTCTGGTTTTGTTCTAGAAGTTCAAGTCTTCAAACTCACCCTTATTGTAATTAATGGCTTGGGGTTGAAACTTGATGACATTGGAGTGGAAATGAGATTTATAATAATTGTGGATGCCCCAAAACAGACTTGTACCTACTCTTCTTAAAACCATTGCACCATTGTTGAACTCCCAGCTTTGAAGGATATTAAATAATGTTACCTAGTGAAGGGAAACCTTCCTTCTCCATTATTCTTGGTCTTCTTTCGTAGAATCTACTGTATGTGACAGATTTGGAAGTATGGCCAATTTGAAAGGATCTGGAGGCTTCCCAGCACCTGTAAAACGAAGAAGAAGAAAAACACATCTATTGAGAGAAAACTACTATGACACTAATAAAAATAAAATGTTAAAAACAATAATAATACACCCATAATGTGGTGTGATATAGACTTTTCCCGTCTGTCGGAGTAGAGCAAGTCGGACTCTCTTGAAGTCACCAATTGAACTTCCAGTTCTCTCAGAGAAATTTGGGATAAATTGTCTGGAAGGATATAAAAGAAAATGTTGTCTTTATAATGCTCATTTCAACATATAAAATCCGAGTCATGAGTTGTACCTTGAGAGCACTTATATCTCCCTAATTTTTCATAGACAATCGTCACCGTGAATTCGGAGTAGGACAATTATTGTAATAGTGGGAGTAGGTTTTTACTACAATGTCTTGGGAATTCTACTGTTATATCTATGTAATTCCTGCGTGCTTGTGAAGTTATATTACTATGATTTTCGAAGGGTTTTCGAGAAATTATTTGGTAATTATACTGTTGGATCATATTAGATTACCACCGGATCATAATATTATCATGAACATTACTTTAATGGTAATTAGCAGTATAATTATACTCGCTTGTTGGTGGTATACACACAGTCGCATTACCTAATCCATGCATTCCACTGATTCCATGGTACTGGCATCCGGTACCAAGCCAGCGTAAAAATATTATTAGTTCTCTGCTTTGAGAGATTGGCATCCATTGGTATTTGGCATCAAAGAACGTCCTACTTTGTCTAATACGAACTCAATCTGTATTGTGTTTAGCATGAAAGGTTCCTGAACGTTCATGTCCCTCAATGTAAAATTTATTCTAATTTTATAACGCGGAATGGTGTATTCTTTACAACGTCCTCTGAGGAGAAATGACGAAGAAGAGACATGTGTGGACTCTGCAAGAACATTGTAGACTCTTCAACTATTACGCTATTTACTCTTCAAATTTATTGTTGGTGGAACAAAATCAAACTATTCTTATGAAGAGTTGCAGAGTTTTCACTCTTGACTCTGCAATGTAGTGGAACAAAAACTCTGCGGAAGACTGCAGAGTTAGGAGTGTAGAATTGCAGAGTATGTTGGTGGAGTGAATCGGGACGCCAAGAAGTTTTGCGACTAGCAAATGAATTATGGCATTTTGGGAAGAAGCGATCGATCAGTGATATTCAATCACGATATTACTAGCCAGGTCTGCAGCTAGATGTTCAACCCCTCACCTGCTGTGTGCCTACTGCAAAACCTTCCGATGACGCTCAAACCCAAGAAACAAAGCCCCCATGAGGTTTGAGAGGGATGGAATGGATCTTGAGGGCCCCTTGCCCGTGACATACCGGACAACAGGTACTGTGTAGCCGTATATCACTAGGTGGTTTTCAAGGAGGTGAAGAGTTTGCACCGAGACCAAGACCATCCCAGGAAGGCCTCAGATTGACAAACTTGTTATGCTTTCCAAGGTGGTTGATTGAGAATCAACGAGATTGGGACCAGTGGCTTCTCTATGTTCTGTTGACGTGTAGCGCGACGGGCCATTCATCCTCTGGGTTCTCGCCAGCCGACTTCAACCTATGACGAAGACTGACGCTCCCAGTACACTTTTTAA
Source organism: Stenodema calcarata (assembly GCA_963920205.1). Lineage (NCBI taxonomy): Eukaryota > Metazoa > Arthropoda > Insecta > Hemiptera > Miridae > Stenodema > Stenodema calcarata. The sequence continues at coordinate 8,922,925 of OY986049.1, forward strand.
TTGGCAAGACTCCACATAGACATATGCCCAAGAGATTCAGGATAGGTTGAAGAAGACACATTAAATTGCTTCGGAGAGACTGAAGAAAGTAACAGTTCAAAGCAAGAACTGCCATGACATTCGACCTCGAACCATTCACGAATGCAGCAGCTGACGCCTCAAGGTTGGAATATTTCCCAAGCTACTGGATGGTCGCCCTGTGAAGTCGTGAAAGCCATCAACGATGTAGTCTTCCGTATTCGGCTACCCTGCCAGAAACTATGCGTCGTTCATAGTGATCAACTTGCAGCCTATGACAGTTTGAAGAGGGGGAGTGATGGTAGAGTTACACAATTTTTTTAATCTTTTGAATACTGCTATATTATCTAGTTGTCACGTAATCAATTAAGAGTCGAGTTGTTCTTTGGATCTAGTTGTCACGTAATCAATTAAGAGTCGAGTTGTTCTTTGGATCTAGTTGTCACGTAATCAATAATTGATTATTAATTATTAAGAGTCGAGTTGTTCTTTGGATTTCAAGGGAGAAACCGTTCTCTCCACTTTCTAAATCTAGAATAACCTTGAACTATAATAACGCCTCACTTTGTCAATTGTACAGTATTTATCATGTTTTATTTCAATTGAAAATAATTTTCCTATTCATATTCCAGTGACTCACCTCACATTTATGTGACGTCATAACGTTATAACGTCATCCTGCTTTGTTGCAGAGCCTGGTTAGCTCAGTCGAAAGGGTCAGAATGAAAGTGGTTGATCCTTTCAACAGACTTGAAACGCAGACCAAAGTCTTAGCTCGCCTCCACAGCACGACTGATCTTCTTCGACGAACAGCGAGGATTCAACAGCTTGCTAAACGGCTGCCAGGCGCCGAACCTTTAAAAGCTGCTCATATTTTGTCTGAATTAGGTAATATCACACTTATTGCAAGCATTTCCATTAAACTTATTTACTTCAATCGTGATAGTCTGCAATCCTACGCAGGAGTATGATTAATGTATTTTTCTTCGAAATTTGGTCTGTTTTAGAGGAGTTGAATAGAGACGTCGACTTGAGTGGAATTGAGATATTAGAGCAGGAAGAGAAACAAATTAAAAAAGAAGCAGCTGTGATAGAGAAAAAGGCGTCGAGAATTATTGACCAGGGACTTGCAAATATGAACCATGAAATGGTATGAAGACAATTTTCAGATGACTCTAAAGTCGTTCAAGTCATTATTCCAATGAATGCTCTAGTATCTGGAACATTTTCGTTGTATTTGTGCCTTTGTGTCCTCCACTAGGTTGCCACTGGAATTGAAATAATGGTGAAGTTAGGCAAGGCAGAGATTGAAGTACAGAAGTTGATGGATAAGTTGACCGATAATGTGGAATCAAGTGTGAGAGAAGCTCTAGACATGGACACATTAGTTCCTCCTCCCACGAGAGGTGAGTGCTACGACGGATTTGTTCGTGAACCACTAGGTCAACCAAACATCCCCTTCAGCCAACGCAAATTAGCGCTCTGGCCTCCGAAAATTGCTCTACATTTGGCGCTACGACTTTTCTTGGTTTAAAATTCATATCTCAGCCCTTTGGTTCTATGACATTTTTCAATCGGATGATGTCATTTTCATCATGAGGTCATCGGATGATGTCAATTGGTTCTATGTAATTTTCAACCTACAGGCGTAGGAAGTTGTAATAATCGCCTATCTTTGCGGGCGATTGTGGGTGGACCGATTTCGATGTTTCAAATACCATTTGACAAGGAATTCAATGTACTTTAAATAAGAAATGTGTGACATTTTCTGTAGGATGCGTGCTTTTTGAGTTTACTTTACGCGAAAAACTGAAAAAAGGGCGAAATTTCGCGGTTTTTAGGCTTTCAAATCTGATGCACAACATTGAAACCCGTTATTCACTAAAACAACTTGATTGATTCGGCAAAAAGTAAAAGTTGTATATTCCTTTTTACAAAATCTAACACAACTTACTACTTTTTGGGTTGTCAAGCAGGTGGCAAGTCACCAGGTGCTTGTGTACTGGAGTCAGGGTCCAACATTCAGGACCCCCAAGAGGGATTGAAACGATTTCCAGCTCTCGAACGATTTTTGGAGGCCAGAGCCCTTTTTTTGCACTAACTTTCCTGGACTATATAAAGTTCTTCGGTTGTGAGTCTTTCTCATTCTCACAGCGATTGGTTGATTTCAGTTGGCGCTGGAAGGGCTACAGGGGTTAATATACCCGCAAACATTCAAAATTTCCGTAACAAGTTATGGACAACTTGGGAATCTACTCTCACGACTCCAATTTACACTGCGTGTGCTCAGGTCTATATTCCCCTCATTTCACCAGTTATTGATTCGACGTTTGTGTGTATTTGTCTTCTATCAATGATTTTGTTGACTATTTTCAGATCGCTCTTGTTCAAAATGTCTTGAACAAAACTTTGACCAGTGCCTCCTCGTCATCAGTTTCAGGAATTGATGATAAATCGGAAATAGCCATTTTGTTTTGGAATCAAGTTGATGACATAATGACAAAATACCTCCTTCAGGCTGCCAAAGGTACGAGTAGTGTATTGCACTATCTTCCTTAATTATCGATTTCTATGTATGGGGCAGAAGTTTGGTCTGATAATTGGCTCATGGACATCATCCCAGTTCCTTAGTACCCCGATTGTTTCCTCGCCCGGCTTCGGTGATTTCAGAGTTGTCTCCAGTGCGTGTTGTCAGAGACTACCAAATGTCCTTACCTATTCATTTGCTGTGTATCGGGGCACATGGAAACATGGACCAGACCTTTGGGTTGGATGGGATTCCTCAAAATCGTATGCCATTTCCATGGGCATCCTTCATTTCAACGACTCTTCAGAAATCTTAATTTTCACTTTGCAGGTTCTTCTTACATGAAACAGGCCTTGGAGGGCGAATATCCAAAACTGCTGAGACTCCATCTTGATTTTCACAAGAAACTCAGAACATTGAATCCCTCTGATTCGAGTTCCAAAACCATTTTCCCCCCTATGTAAGTAAAACCGGGTGTTATATTTATGACTGTTCCCTACTATTGTATAGATACCTTATTTATAGAAGAAACAGACGTCAGTGATGACTTACACGTTAAAGTTCACTGTTTCAACAAACTGCCAAATTATTTTTGAAATTGAAACTGAAACGGTAGGTATAATTCCGATGTCCAAGTAGTTATTCCTACTGGCAAGGGGGTTTTTAAAGACAAAGTGGTATGTTTGATCAACTCTGGTACCATAACAATGATGAAATCACATTGTATTGTCCATAACCTCATCTCAAGTGTTTCTGATTACCACTAACAAGATGATCTGCAACATGCACCAAAATAGTACTCATGATAGATTAAAATAATATAGAGGATTAAATTTTGCCAAATTCGTTGCACAACCATGTAATCTGGTGAACCTATCTTGAAGTATTGGCCAGGTCGTTGTATTGATTACCCCTGAAGTATAATGTATGTAACTCAGTAAATCATTTCTAGGGGTAAATGCGTCAAAAAATTCGAAACTGCGTATCTGAGCAGATCTGTAATGTTGGTCCTGGACGCAGTTAGGGAGATGTTCTCAGAGGGTGATGTTGGCGTTCCTCAAACTCCCTCCACCGACAAAGTGGACTCTCTTATTAAACTTATTTCAAGGTAAGTAGCGTTATTTTGATAAATAATTGTGGACTTGTGTACTGGCGTACACTTAATGGTAGTTCACCTGTTTAAAGCTCTTTGGTTTGTAGTAGTAGGTTTTATGCCTGTGCAAGTCATTTTATAAAGAAATGTCTGTGCTGTTCCAATTCTTCAATCGAATAGGACGTTTCGTTTTGTGCTCAAGTCGATACCTGTGGTAATTTCCATTCATCTCCTGTTAGCAGCTGATATTGTTAGTTTCCAGTTTAAATCCTAGTTAGCCCAAGAGTAGAGGCTTTTTTTTCTCGTGGGAGTATATAGCCATACCTAGTCCTCTTGATGAAATGAGGGTTGCAAGGAATTTCGGTTGAATGTCCTTCTCTTTGCTCTCATCCCTAGCGAAGCCTCTTATATGCTCGAGATCGGCATGCAACTGGCATTATTGGCCAGCAGGAAGAAGGTTCCAATCCTAATAAGGTTTTTATTGACAAACATTGCCATGTGTTTTGCTAGAGTCCTTTTCGGCCTCTCAACCAACCCTCCAGATTGAGGGTGCAATGGTGTACAGAATCAGTGACCTCAATAGAAGGGTGATCTATTCAGAAGATAATAAAACTTTGTGCAAAAGTTTTAAGCGTTTATCCGTGTACGATGCTCCAATCGAAGGTTTTTAGCGTGACCAAACTTTGTTTACGCTCATGAATCCGTCCGTCCGTCACATCGAGATCTTGGCCCCCAGGCCACCTAGAGACTTCCGGTTTTCACTAAATGGTAGTGTAAAGGGTCTATATTTGCCCATTTTTGGAAACTAGTGACCAGGAGCCGAAATAATAATCATTGTGTTGGTTTTGCATGGGTGTGAAATGACAACATTTTATTTTGCATAGGTGTTGCCGCGGAACCACATGTCGCCCTACCTAATTTTATTACGTTTCATTACTGCCTCAACACTGCTTAATTTCCATTGATCATTGATTAAGTTTTATCAGTCGGTGTTTTCTTAACGTCAGGTTTTTTTTTTATCGTTAATATATTATGAAATGTTGCAGTGAACTGAGCGTTTCGTTGGTTGATGAAGCACTCACTGTCCCAGTGGCTAGAAACATCGCCAAAGCTGTTTCTCTCTTTTGCCAAAAAGGGGAACAAATGTTGGTCAACACACCAGATGCGTCGCAAGTCATTGGCAAGTTGAATTCCTTAACAATATTATGTCACATTGATTTTCGTTGAAGTGTTATCTAGAATGCGTTTATTCTTACTTATCCACTTATAGGGTCGGTTCATCAATGGCATTTATTCGACGAATAGCGCCATCTTATTTGGCGAGTAGCCGTATTCTACGAATAGATCTTATATGACTGTTCATCAAGTTGAGTTATTGGGAGAATAGGATTTATTCAGAGTATAAAGTTATTGGACCGTTGAAACCTCCAAACAAGGCTTTATTCGGCGAACAGACGAATCAAAATGGCGGCACTTTGAGTGGAGTTGTTGGATTTCCTTGTGTATCGTTAGCGGTGTGGGTGCCTACCTACCCATGGTTTTATGCTTTGGGAACCATGTTAATTTCTGTGGGTGATTTTGTGGGCGTGAGCAAAAGCTCAGCAAGCGCAATAGTTAAGGAAGTTTCGCTAGCAATTGCTCAGTTAGCTCCTCAGTTCATAAAAATGCCAGAAGGACGTGAAATTCAAGCAGCACGAGTGAAATTCCATAGGAAAGCCTCTATGCCTAGGGTGATAGGTGCGTTGGATTGCACTCATGTGAAAATTCAATCCCCAGGAGGACCGCATGCAGAGAACTTCAGAAATCGCAAAGGTTACTTCTCTATTAACGTGCAGACTATAGCATCGGCAGATCTGAAAATACTAGACAGTTGCACGTTGGCCTGGATCAGTTCATGACCAAACAATATTTAACAACTCCAGGATTCGTCACAGACTGAATAGAGAAGAGTTTGAGGACAGCATAATTGTTGCTGACAGCAGTTATGCTAACACACAGCATATAGTGACACCTTTACTACGAACCAACACACCTTCTGAAGAGCTGTTCAATGAAGCTATCATCAGAACAAGAAATCCAGTGGAACGAAGTTACGGAGTCTGGAAGAGAAGATTCCCAGTGCTTTCATTAGGGCTAAGGCTGAAATTACGCACTACCCAGACTGTGATTATTGCAACAGCTGTACTTCACAATATCGCCCTGATGAATGATTCGGATGAACCACCCCTTGAAGTTCCAACAGAACATGCCGACGAATGGGATCCTTTGCAGCCCTTGGAAGGAATTAATGAAAATGTGTTGAACACAGCTAGGGATACTTATTAATTTATTTCGAATCCCGATTAACGCGGTAGGAGGTGCCAATAATGTAATAATAATGCTTATGCCTATTATGTATACGTTTATTTGTCTATTATGTAATAAAAAGTAAAAAAGTAGGTAATAAAACATCATGGCTTGAAAGAATATTGGAAAACTTTATTCATTCTTCAACTTCTCCTCCTGCAACAATTTGATGCGAAGATCGGCTTGAGCAGCGAGGAGCTGGCACTCCAATATCTGTTTGGAAATGGCTACCAACTCCATTTTATCGGCAAGAAGCTTCGATTTATTCTTTGCCACTTCCTCAAAGCAGGAAGTGGCTGATGCCCGAGAAGCTCGTTGAAACACAGGTCTTCTCCTGCTGCTAAGTTGTTCTGGAAAAAAAAATCAGAGGAAAGCTGGTATAGTCATGGTTTTTATTGTCTAACCCCCCCCCCCCCTTAACTTTTCATGAATGAGAAATAATGTGACGTCAAAACTTTCTAGGTATACGTACTTCTTAATGTTGACCTTGGAGTCATCGGAATTGAAGGCGGGACTGTGAAATGAAACGAATTCGTTACCCGAGTGCGGAAGAATCGGAAAAATCATTTTTACAAACATAACTTTGTGATCTGAAAGGCTGATACAGCCTAGTAATAGAAAGATTCTATTTATTTACCTTCACAGCGGTGGAGGCCAAACTTTTCTGTAATGTTCTCCTCTCTATCAGATTCCAAAATGACACCTAAAACATAAATGAATTAAACTAACTACCAGCGGATGGCAAACGAGGGAGATTTCATGTCCACAAAAAACAATAATCATGGATAATAAAAAAAGTTTTTTTTACGTAGTTAGACAACGCTGAAGCATCTGCCATGCTAAAAAATACATAGGTAGGTAACTTCCCTAATGCTTTCATTGTCAAAGAATTATTAACCTGCATTAAAAAGATAGTTATTTACCTGCAGTTGATGCCTCTGCGAGAAGGGGATGCATCGGAGTCTTCAGCAACCACCGAACGTAGAGAGTAAACAACAATCTACTCAGAATTCACAGAAACTGGAAGGTAACACTATGGTTACAGCACCTTCTCGATACAAAAAACGGCGTACGGCGGACGGACGGATTTTTTTTTATTCGATTTTCTGAATCTACGTATCTTGAAACGTAAACCAACAAATTTTGAGGGGGGGTTAAAATTTTTTTTTCTTTGGGCGATTCCAATGGTTCATTATCGAAGATAATAAACCAAAATCGATTCTGACCTTATTCGACAATAAGCGACTAATAGTTCGTTGGATGAACACTGCTACTATTTTATTCGTCGAACAGTGTTATTCCTTGAATTGTTACCCATCGGTTTATGCGGCTGATTGATGAACCGGCCCTTAGTCAATAGGCCCAGAGTCAATTCAGAGCTTCAGAAGCTGTACACGGGCCGTCGCGTCAGGTAGATTTACCGATTAATAAATTTACTCGCCTGCTATCCGTACTTGGCATTTCTACACTTATTAGGTACTGTCAAACGACTCGTACCACTTTCTGCTTGAAAGCCCATATCCTGGAACCTCCTCTCAAAACAGTTTACAATTTACAAAACAGTTAACGAGACGTTTACCATTTCATGAGGAACTATCGATATCTGAAAACCTTCCCCTTGAATGACTAGTGACGGGCGATACCTATCGATATGAGTATGGTATCGAATATCTTCTTTCGATACCAAGTACATTTGGTATCGAATATTTTGATTCGATACTAGTATAGGTATCGAGTATTTTTCCTGATATCAGAAGAAATACTCAAATAGATAGTTTCAAAATTACCTACCTACTTTATTTATTTTCGATTTTTACCTTGCGGTATATTTGCAAGTAACCAGTGCCACGATCGTTACGAACCTGGCGGATCTTGGAGCAACTAAGGAAGTATCGATTTACCGTTGTCTTATAATCGAACACGACCACTATCGTTCTCATCCCGCTTGAATTCAAAATTTGATACAGTGATACCTCGAAATACGAGCTCTGTGGTATCGCCTTTAAGCTGCTTTTCCGAGAGTAAATTCGTTCCGTAACCTTGCTCGTATGTCAATTTGTTTGTATCTCCAAGCGGTTTTCCCCATGAAATTAACTGAAATGCCTTAAATATTAATATCCGTTCCTGAACAGGCCCAGAAATGTGTTTTTGAATACCTAGGAAAAATTTGCAAGGTGACATTCCTGCGTGGAGTAGGGAAGCAGTCCTGTGACGGCTGACCGAATGACACCGTCGATGTCAAGTTTTCCTTCTTGGCCATTCGTTTGATCTTATAACAAACTTTTACATGTAGAAATGCCCTGTTAACCTTGTTGAAAGTAAATAAATAACGTGAGGGTTTAATAGTGGGGTTTTTTCCTGTTATTTCCATTTTATTAAAATTTAATTCGGTGTGTGAAAAAGTACTCATATGACTCGATACTCTTCAGTATCGAATATTTTTATTCGATATCTGAGTAGTATCGAATATTTGTTTCGATACTAGTATCGAGTAATGGTATCGAATATTTTGTGGTATCGCCCTCACTATGAATGACTGATAGTTTTGGTATCGTCCCCACAGAGTAGAAATCTGTCCTCTCTTCAGCAAAAATCGGCGTCACCTTTCTCCCCCAATGCTTCCTTGATCTGCAGTTGGTTTCATTTTCCTTCTATGAAATCTCTGTAGGACTTGAACTGTCTGAAGAGCAAATTGTAGTTTTGTTTATAAGCAAGTCAAATTTTTCCTTCGGTTTTCATGATGTACATAATATGTACATTATGCATTATGTACATTATAATATGCATATTATATACCTATGCTATGTATTCCTACTATGTGTAAATTCGGATTTATGTCAGGTACCTACCAGATTACTATTGTGTTGAATAACTTTCTTTCTATGTTAATGTTTTGAAGAACTACTATCGAGACCCACTAAAGTCATAAGTTAATATCTTGTTTTATAGAGGCTCCAAACTCGAGTCAAGAATTGAACGCCAACGTGTCCAACATAGTTCACTATTTCTGTGAACAAATGAAAAATGTCGTGTCCAATTTGGGTCTGAGTCGATCCGTGGCTGCAATAATACTGAACGCTATTGAAGCTGGAGGATCTCTCTTGCAGCAAATCTTAAATCCTTTGCTGGCGTCCATCCTGGTTGCTATGGAATCTATCCTTCTCACTATGCACAATGAAGACTACAACTTGTAAGTTCATTTTTTCACCCTCATCCTATTTATTTTTTGGTAGATTTCATCTTGAATGAACCACTCAATTCAATACAAATTACACCTTTTTCGAGTTTTTGAGACGTTTTCGAGTATTTTTTGGTTGATGAATCGATTATAACAATTCGATTCAAATGGGATTTTTTTTCGAGTCGAATTTCGGAAATTTCGATGAATCGATTATAACATTCCATCGAGTAGGTATTTTATACCCAGTACTGCAGGGGAGTGGGAATCGCTTACCAAATTAACCTCACGCTCTGGAAGCTCAGTACTGAGGCTCCCTGTTTGCGCTGGTGGCGCCTCAGGCCACCTGCTGTTTCAATATCTAGAGGAATAATTTTGGAAACATGGCACTGTTTTGGTGTTATTCCCTCCCGTCAATATAATTTAAAAACTTTTCAACTCGACAATTTAAATCCTTAACATGCCCTGCAGTAATAACGTGAATTAATAACAAAATACAACCTCATTCATTTTGCAGAACTGAATATAACGGCTCGGTTTCTCTGTATCTACGAGAACTCCAGACGTTCACTGCACGTGCTGTCGCCACATATTTAGCTCCCTTCCATAATCAAATACAAGTCGCTAATTCGTAAGTATTAGTAAATGAGATTTACCTAAGATTCGTTGTACTATTATTATACTCAGTAACTTAGTAAGCATTGCAGTGGAACATTCATGTTACTAACGAAAGTTAACTGAAATCCAAGTAGTTGTACTTATTACATCCTAGGAATGCAGCTTCACTCGTTGCCTTATACTTTGAAAACCTTCCCAACTCTGTCCTTTTTCACTCCATGTACAAGTATCCTCCAGGAGCTCCCAATCACCAGAACATCCTCAATATTGAACCTTCCCGATTAATCTTGACCGTCCCAAGTCTTACCTCAGAGGTGTTCCATGATTTCAGATGCTTAGAAGTAACATCAAGAGTCATCGGGGTATTTTTACGACATGCAACTCTGGTAAGACCTCTAAGTGAGGAGGGAAGGAAGAAACTCGTGGCTGACTTTAAAACTGTAAGTTGATTCAGAAATGTGTCCTTCCATTACATACCTGCTACAGTACAGTACTTCAGTAGTAGTTTTCATTTTAAGATCTTACATAATCAAATTTTCTCTCCCATTCCAGTTTGAAGACGCTATATCTCCCCTATGCACTCAACTCAGCGAGCTTGGTACACTCTACAGCACCCTTAGGTCCCTCAGACCTCTCGTTGCTGCAACTCCTGAAGAAGTGGCTTCTTCGCCTGTTCTGGGTCAAGTTATCCCGTACAGCTTAGCTATAATGCTTCTGTTTTCTAGGGGACCCCCAGAATTGCCGTCTCCTCATGAGGTGAGATTTGATGGAGGATCAATACAATTGATCACTCAACACTTAGTGACATACGTGAATAAGATTATTCACGTATTGCACAAAGTAGAATTGAATCTACGTTTTACTTCATTTCAATATAATAATATGGCAACCGGAATTCCTCGGTAGGTTGGGTACCCTGTTCCTAAGGAACGCACGACTGACAAAATGTATTCAATATTATACAAGATTCTTGCAAGCCACCATACAACACCACACTTCAAAACCACTAGTTCGCATTAGACGATTACAACTATGACGTACGTAAGGAGGCTGATGTTAGCATAGTACTCCACTGCCTGGTTGAAATGCTTGTTTTAATTTTCAACGTGATTTTTGGTGTGATATTCCAAACATCCCACGTTGGTGGAACCTACAGGAAATCTTGTAATTCTTAACCACATCAGGCGGTACTGGAGTACTTACCTATGCTATCTCATGCCTCCTTAACAAATACCATTACTTCATCATATCAAGGATTTGGGACGGACTGTTTTATATCATGTGCGTAGTTATGTGAGCGGTGTTTGTTTACCTTTCCATTTTGTTTCCTCACCATGAGCAAAGAAGATGAACTGTGTAGTAAGTCCAAAATCTTTCATTGTTCCACTTGAACCACAAAAACTCAACTTCAGACTGACACCCCCCCCCCCCCCCTTCGGCCAATTGGAGACATTTTACATTAAACCAGTTATTTCTTCGAAAATTCGCTCTTATAGCCATGCTACTCAACTGTGGGGTTTTCACAAGACTCCTGGACTATTTCCACGTATTTGCGAAGGTTGGCGCATCTCATAACGATTTCCATTATTCCACTCTTCTTAAATAAAGACCATGTTTTCATTTCCAGAGCGTTGGTTGGACTGTCAGCAAACTTTCCGAGTGGCTGGACAACCACTCCAATGAAAGGGACACGTTGGAACTTCTCAATGGAGCCGTCAAAAAATACGAACAGTTCATTTGTGCTCAGAACAAGTCGTCATTCCATGAGGTGTATCCCACCATCAAAGCGCTCCTTGAAAAAGGCATCAGATCTTCATCTGGCAGGCAAAGATCATAACACTTACAAATTATAATTTTGGTCCACTTTGTAATTTTGGTATTTTTGTTGTATTCGTTCGAAAATAATAATTTACCCTTGTAATCCAAACTCTTATTTTTACTTTCAAACCCACTTTCGAACAACCAAAACAAAATGAAAAATCAATTTTTATTTACATTTTATATACAATCTTCAAAGCATAACAATCAATATCCAAAGGCAATACGTAATATATGTCATATATTATATGACATTTGTATATACAAACGAGAATATCGAGCGAATAAGGAATGTCAGGTTTTCGATAATTTTTAAACAGTCCCTGTTACATGAGATGACGAAAGCACACCGAACATATTATTAAAATAATACTTGCATAACGATTTCAGTCGACGGAAGACGTAACACTAACCATTTTAATAATGAAATAAATAAAATATGAAGTTGAAATTGAAACAAATCCACCAGTTTTTGTCCCAATATTTTGATGTATCACGTGTTATGAATTACAGCTGCATTAGTATTTTTCTGAAGGAGGTTGTTTATTAGCGAGATATAAAAATGCTATCGAAGATACCGCACTCACGAGGAAAATGACGTCGAACCATCTGTGATAGAAGTTGAATTGTAAATCACCGAGGACCTGAGTGATGATCATTCTGTAGTCAGGTGGCATGTTCATCCGCATTAATAGTACGGAGGACACAAAATGCATTCCCTGGAAAATTAATAAAACGGAGGTTAATTTTTAACGCAGATGAATGTATCAGTGGTATTTGCAAGGGAAAATGTTGATGACCTCAAATCAAAGAGGAAAAGTGAGGAGACTCCGGGCAAATGGAATTTCCTGGTTCGGAAGGTATTTGCAGGTATCCCCTGAATTGGTCATCGGTCACTCTGTTACTGAAATCACCTATTACACAGCACCACAAACCAAGTTCAAGATCCGAAAGACTGACCATGGTATCCTTATGTATTTTTCGACGCTGAATCCGAATCTGGTATCCAAAAAAGACGTACACCCCTAAAATTTGCACTAGCGGTTGAAATCATTCCTCATCTTCGCTTCAGCGTTAGCAATTCAGTACACACTTGTACATCATGTTACGCGATTTCTATAGGCGGTCTAGACTTGAGACAGACACGGCCTATAGACACCGATCTTTGACTTGCCTAGCGTCCACACTGTGATGTGAATTTTTTCAGGCTCATCATCATTGCTTTTTGCGGAATGGGGGCCTGCTTAATTATTATTTCAAGTGAAGACTCGGTACTGCGTTATTGAATAAATTAAATCTGGAAGACATGGGTTTTTGTAATTTAACTTCGGCTACAGTCTACTGATTTTGAAGATGGTTGGAGGGAAAACAATGAAGCAAGATACAAAATGTCGAGAAACCATCACAGCTTCTCTTCGACTGGCAGTCACACTGCGATTCTTAGCAAGTGGAGACTCATTCACGACGTCCAAACGTCGCATCAAGTCTCCCATTCAGATCGGGAGACTTCAGACCTGCGATTTTTGTTTTGCAACAGTCCTGTAGACCGGATTTGTCTTTAGACATGTCCACCGAGACATCTTGAGACAATTTTAGACACGTCTCTGAGAGCAGAATCCCGCAACGTGTCTACTGGTGTGGACACGTTTCATTCAAGTTAATCTAGCTTTCTGTGCACACAGGAAACCTCTGGTTTGTATAGCGAGTAATACACATTTTACCACCTTCGTTGCAGACTTAAAAGTCACTGTCGCACTCATCATTAGAATGTGCAAGTGCAGGAGCTCAAGAGTATACGTAAAGATAAGCCCGAGGTTCGCGACCAATCATAACGTCGTGGCTGTGATGAAGCATAACCCTCATGACCAAGGTTCACATAAGGTGCTCTCCCTTTATGCAGGTTTACATTGTCACCCGGGAAAGGTAGCAGCAGCCTCAAGAGTGACAGTGGTAGAAGCATCAACAGTGAAAACCAGGAGCGGTAGTGGCAGGTGCAAGCAGTTGAGGTAGTAGTAGGCGTGAAAGTGGCAGAAGCAGTATGTGATCGAACTGTTGCAGCAGCTGGATGTTGTTTTCCTTGTTATTTGCTATATATCTCTGCTATTTGTTAACTCATCGTTGTTATTGTTATGATCGGTCCTGTGATTCCATAATTTAATAATTATAATAATAATAATTCAATAATTATTATGGGAAGTGCGGTGGGATTCTCGATTGTACCCACAATCAGTAATCCTATTTGCTCGGCCGATATAGTGATTTTTAGGAGATGATCTTGACGGTAGGTGCACTGATGATCTTGACAAGTACATAAACATTCCATGGTGGTAAGAGTAGCTGTATCATTAAAGATGAATGGGAATCACCTTTTTGAGATCTTGAACTTTCTTTTGTGGGGCTGTGTTATTCACCAGGTAGCTACTATATACCTGCTAAGTAGAATCAGTTACTAGAGTCATTGAGAGATGGGGCCAATGGGGAATTAGCGTCCTCCTGTTGTATAGTAAGGCCATAAAGTAACGTCTATTGCGAGATATTCAATTTTTAAAAAAATTACTTGAGGAGAAAACTTCAACAACGCCGACCTTGTATTGAATGAAGCCGCCAAAATTGAAGGCACTGTATGACGTCACAAACAGGACGAAACCTCCAGTTGGGGCGCTGACATCGTCGGGTTTCAGAGCGTGTGAGGGGGGGGGGGTCCGACTGGGCGTCACCGCGTGTCCAAGTGGGCGTCATAAGGTCTTCTCGCACACGCGGTGTTTTTCAAACGCGACCAGCTTCCCTAAATTCCCTAACTTTTTGGGAAGACTTTTAAGGCAGCTGAGCATTTTCGTTATTCTCCTAGCTTGTACATTAAGACAATTTTTTTTTTTAAATTGACGCAAACTACCCATTGGCACGATCTCAGTGACGGGCTTAAGTTAGTTGGCAAAGAAGAATTTAATGCCACTCACCATAATTTGAGCCAGTATGAGAACAATTATGTTGGAAGACTTGCTGCTGGATATGGCGTAGAAGAACTGTGAACATCCATTTAACAATAAACATAAAGCTTGATCTTGATGTTAGTAAAATGTAAATTTGTTAGTTTATGTAATGGGGGAAATGGAGATTCGTTGTTTTTATTAGCCTCATTGTTGACCTGGTTCTATAGAGATCTAGTATGTTGATCTGCTTGTTTAGAGATTGATGAATCAGACGATTCAAATTGCTGATGACATGAAATTATTTATTGGAAGTAAGAGTAGTTGTATCATTGAAGATGACTTGGGATCGAATTTAAGAATGGGAACGGATTAACTGAATCCAGGTTCAACTAAAATCAGGATTGATAATAATCGAAGATTTAACTCAATCCAGATTTGACTGAATACAGGATTAAGATCAGGTTCTTGATCTTAACTGAATCAGGTTCGAATGCACGTAGGATTAACCGAATCAAGGTTTGACTGAATCTACGATTAAACCAAAACCAGAATTAACTAAATCCGGTATTAACGAAATCTAGGTTTGACCGAATCGACTATTGACTGAATCAACGACTGACTAAATCCAGGATTGACAAAATGCAGAATTCATTCAATCCAGGATTAACTGAATCCTAGTTCAACTAAATCCAGGATTGATTAAATCGATGTTTAACTGAATCCAGGTTTGACTGAATGCAGGATTAACTGAATCCACGATTAACTAAAGCCAGGTTCAACTGAACTGACTGAATTTCCATCAAGGTTTCTACACTCAACCAAGTCTAGGGCAAGAGTAAATAGACCCACAACAACATCTCTGAACAGACGAATGTAAACGAAGGTGAAGTTAGTAATGATTTAAATCAACCTTCATACACTGAAATATTAATCATTAAAATTGTAAAAAATGTACCTACATAATTCTCGGATTATGATTTACTTTAGTTAGTACGGTTTGATGAAATCTTAAAGTTTTGTGTGGTTTCCACAACAGGGGAGAGAACCATTCTGCCTCCTGCATTGGACGTATTATTGAACAAAACTACAGGTGTTATTTGAGCTGCAGGTCTTACTAAATCAATTTTGAATGTTGGTATTACCTTTGTGAGAGTGAGGAGCAGACCACGAATGGAGGTGATGACAATGCACCCAACGAGGAAAAAGGAGATGTGTTGCGACCAGAACGTTACGTCGATGTTCATTCCCAACCAGTGTACAAGTATTTCGATACCCTTCGTAACAGGATCTTTTTTTCCAACGCGGTCGAACACTATATTCACCGTCGACTGTAAGTGTAATAATGTAGGATTTAGGATTGTAATAATTTAGGAATATGTATGGTATTCACCATACGAACTTAATCTCCTACACTTGTTGGTTCATAATTTCTTGTTATGGATTTCTTTTAATCGACCCATGAAAAAATGCTCCTTCAATATGGTATTCCTCTAATATTGTAGAGGACTTTGAGAGCAGTGAGATGAATTCAGCAGCGACTGACTCAAAATGACATCGTCTTGTGTTAACTTTTCCTCTTTCGACCAAGTAACCTACCAGACTTTTACTTCCTACCTTTATTAATATTGATACTTACAATGATGATTTTCCAGACACAGTATAGAGAGAAAAAATAACCCAGGCAGTTGAAGTATTTCCCCTGCCAGGTTTTAGCCCACTCCAGTCTTGCTAACTGGTCTCTTGCGTCGTGTGCTTCGAGAAACAAATGCCTGCTAAGTTCCTCCAAAGCAGATACCTCTTGCTTTAATTGCCAAATATCTTAAAATTGAATCAAGGAATTGACATTGTTTCGGATATTTTTTTGGGTGAATAGAAAGAACAAAAATACTGTATTAAAGATAAGTATGTACATACATGCACAGCTACACCACATGCTAACTCCATGGTTCATCATTCATGTCATTTGTTTACTTGACTCGAAATCATTCATATTCCACCTGCTACGCTCATGCGACCTCCTACAGAATTTGTACAAGCTACTACACACTTCCTGACGCATACTAAGGGGAGTGGGGCTTGAGGAGAACAGAGATAAAACAACGTTAAATATCCGTAGTAAGCGTCAAGTAGCAATCCTGCCAGCATCCAACAAGTTGTCATTATACTGACAATATGCTACATCAACATTTCATTCAAAGAACAACAATCCTACACCATGAAGGCCCTCGTTGTGAATCCCCAGCCTTGTAAAATTAAGACTTCACTTCCAACATTAGGACGTTATTTCGAGGTGAACTAATCAGTAGGTAAGCCCATTTCAAATAGTTTACCAAAAATATTTAATCGTGTGATTATATGAACTTTTCAATCAACTTTGTCGAAATAACGTCCTAATTTTGTAACTGAAGTCTTAATTTTGCAAGGCTGGGGATCCACAACGTGGGCCTTCCTGGTGAAGGATTGTTGTTGTTTAAATGAAATGTTGATGTAGCATACCTTCTATGAGAGTTGCTACATTTTTATAATAAAAACAGTACTTCAACAGAGAAGTTGAAACGCACACTCAGAAGATGAGACAAAAACAGGATTTTTCTCAAAATGAAGTGTAGATCTACTAATGAAATACGAGAGTATTTCCATTTCCATATCCATCGTACACGAAGATTAATGTTGAGCCATTATGTAATTAAAGAATAATGCCTCTTTAATTATTACTCTTTTACAGATACGTGGTGTTATTCTGGTACTTTTAGGACACATCTGACAATATATTGACTGATTATGGATGGCTCCTTAATGAACCAAATCAACTTTTCTGTGAAGGTTTAGGACACTTGGGTTGAGACACAATCCTACTCCTCCGATGGTTCTGATAATCCATTGCCTCATTCCAGGCGGAATTTATTATTATATTTCCAGTGAGATTATTGGGACAATCACTAACTTGAGCAAAAGATATCTTCTTTCTACACGATTCCTTTCAGCACTAAATCCAAATGCCCGACATGATTCAATTTCATTATAAGGCAAAACAAAGTAATATAAAGGATACTATCAGATTCAGCATTCTTGCTTCTCAGCATGCCCCAGAGTCCAGCTGGAGAACCAATGGAAAATCCTGCTTTGCTACCTCTCTTGGAGAGAGCTATGCGTTTCTTCTTAGCTAAAATCATATCCATCGTTTGCAGCAATCGCTTTTCGATAGAAAGAGCATCTGTATTAGACACCTGTCTGAAAACCACGTAGAAATCATGTAGAATTGTTAATAGCAGGTTTGGTGACTAGGACCGCACGTTAAATTTGGGTCTTCGTCAGTCCTTGTGGCACCAAATTCGAAATATTTAAGACGTACGGCACAACATTAACTATTATTTGCCACCTCTTTTCTAAGATTCATTTTCTCTTCTAAGAAAACTCTTTCACTTCACTCATACATCAATTGTCACACACACTATGGTTGTACTGTTGGCTTATTTACTCTGGATCACATGTACCCTATTCAAGTATTGGATAGAGGGTGATGTAGGTAGAAATCCTGCCAATACAGTAATATTGCAGCTTGAGCACTACCACAGAAACAAGGTACATCCTGCACATACTCTACTTTCATAAGCGAAACATCAGGTATGAATTATACCTAATTACACCATAATTTCTAGACGAGGTAGAATATTGTACAGTATAATATTCTAACTAGTCTAGGAATTATGGACGGAGCAGTAGAGGTTTTTGCCACTTAACAGGGAACTACGGGACGAGACTCACCTCCCACATATGAACCCTTGAATCAGGGACGGACACAGGAAGGGGGAGAGAAGAAAATCCAGCTTATCTACTACCAGAGATGGGAAATATTATACTGCCCTATGATGAAAGAACGCCTCATCTCCAATGTTACAAAAATGGGATTTTCAAATGACCCAAATTTTTTTACCCGATTTCGAAGGAGAAATGCCTCATGTGGGTACGCGTTTTGATGGATCTTCTGGTCTAAATGCCTTACATCATTGTTTATTTTGATAAAATTTGAAGGTGAAACTCCTCATCCTACTTAATATTGAATTGAGGCGATTCTCCTTCAAAAGTTTTGCTCCAAACTGCCAGATTTTGGTTGAGGTGTTTAATCGGGACTCGAAAGGCGTTTCTCGATCAAATATTTACTCAGCTGTTTTGGCTTGATGTCTTTTTAAACAAAACAACTAGGAATTGATTATTTTGTGAAGGCGTGGATGATCCCTTCGGGGTTTGCCGGGGGTTGAGGTGTTTCTCCTTCAAAAAACTAAATCAACAAATAGTTGTTTTAGTAAACGTAAAGAACCTTTAGGCGAGATGAGGCATTTCTCCTTAACCTTTCGGCAGGATATCTCGATTTTCATGAAAGCGACACCTCCCAAATTTCGAGGAGTTGCTCAATAATAAGGCTGAGTTCGAACATGGACGTCTTTGGCGTGCAACAAATGGTTTATAAAAATTAATTTAAAAAAAACATGGCCATTAGGAGTTAGATAGAAATTCAGTTATTATCAGTGTTTCCCTAAACGATCTAATAGATCTCATTAGATCTCAAAAATTAGGACAGGGGCGGATCCAGTATATTCAATAGAAAGAATTGACTTGTTGAAAGAATTAACGAATTCAATCTACTACTGGAGCTGTTACCCAGTATGTATGATTAGGTTATGGACCTCATGCCCTCCCTCACATCAAAATCTAGATCCGCCCCTGTCCTAATTTTTGTTTTCTGTTACAATAACTACCTTCAATTTACAATCACCAATCGCTTTTCTACGATGTCTATGTCCTGGTAATGTATACCATTGACTTGAAGTGGGGTTGAGTTGGAGGATGAAATCCAAACGATTTACGAATAACACCACAGTCTACCTGATAAAGTATGCCATTGAAGAATACGGGTAGTTAACGGCACCAAAACCAGACAATAACGCCATCACAGTCACACCAATAACGCCAACACGACTTATCGCCTGTTCAATAGAGAGAATCCCTTGTTTTGGGCTGAGTAACGGAAAAGGATCGCCAAGCTTCCAGAAAAGATAGATGAACAACATCCATATACCAGTAGTGAGGGGTCGGATCAAGTTCGGCGTGACTGGAATAGAAATAACAGAAGTTTGAACCATTAGCAGATCGACAATCACAAGGAGATTTCATGGACACCGATGTGGACAACGTAACCCAGACAGAATCTGCCTTGGCTACGTTGTCCACATCTGATGCTCCCTAAATTGAATTTTCTCTGGGAATGGTAAAGGTCCCAGAAATCGAGTTTTCAGTTGATGAAGCACTATTGATTAGTTTATAAATATATAAATATTTATATATAAACAAAAGCGCAGCACACAAATTAATCCTTGGTATCGATCAAGTACCAGTTTTAAGTAATCATTGACATTTCAACCAACTCTTCCTGATAGAAACACTCTCTAATACAGAGAGATGTAGATCTTGTGGATGCCCCACAAATGTCGAGAAGAAAATATAGTACGGGTATAATTACCGAACCGAATGTTGATGAGAATGTTATATCCAATGTAGAAGGGAATGGCCACTATAAGCATGAACAATATCAAATAGAGTCCAACGATCCAGTGGAGATACCTAGAACTGGAACAACAAAGAAAATAATTATTTGGAGCTCTCACCCGTAAAACATTAAAGTCAAGAACAAACTTTGCTGGTAGAATAAAATACTATTTCCGGACAACTGTACACATCACATAATGGTGGAACTCGAATTACCTCGAATCTAGGATACCGACAATCTCAAAAATGATCAACTCAAACATGGTGCAAGAAAGTGAGAATGTAAAAGCGAAAATGAGTTGCACGAGACGATGGTGGATTTCATAGTTTTTGAATAGTTTTCGAACGAAAAATACCCATCCTCCGGAAAAGAATATGATCTGAAACAATAGTATCATCATAGAGAGAGAGTGCAAAAATATGGCGATGTAACGTAGGTAATACTGATATAATATGGTTTGACATGCTGACTCAAGTTCTTACGTACAGTTCAATAATATTCATATAGAGGAGTTCGTAAACCATTCATTCCAGTTCATAGAAAACCAATTATCCTGCGTTCTCAGTTGATTGTAATTAATCAAGGACCAATGTGACGAATTAAAAAAAGGGACTTTACGTATTGTGAGTTTAATATAATAAAAAAGCATTTTTCATCCATTCTAAATAAATTATCCCTTAGTTTACATACTAATGACGATTGGGGTGAAGTGGCATTGCACCGTTATGAGGAGGGGGGGAGCTGTGGCAATTTGAAAAATGTGCAAAATTTGCACATTGCGACTGACGGGAGGTCCAAGAAGGTGGCGACCGACGGAGGGTTAAAACCAATGTCAGTGGAATAGAAGTAGGTGCCTGATAATGAGGGCATTCGGACATGGTCTAGAAGTAAGACCTTGCTTACTCAGTAAGAATCATTGTTATAACAATACGCTTGAATCCAATCCAGTGCAATGCCACCAACCATTGTTGACAGAAGTCACAAATTTTCACGATACCGCTCACGACAGAATAAACTTACAAATTAATTTACTGTTAAACTTCCAAATGACAATTGGACACGTATTTACCTGAGAGACCAAAATTATGAGAGAGTCCTCCAAGTATCCCATATTGACCACCTGCTTATAATCAGGGTAAAGTCGAAGAATATACCAGCTAATACATCACAGACAATTAACGTAAGGTACCCAGTGGAAATTTAAACAAAAAATTTTGCTTCACTATAACTAATGGGAATTATTGTCCAGCAACATAACTAAATCCGGAATAAAACATGCGTTATCAGTTTCTTATCAGTGATAACAACGTTATCACATAATCTTCAAACCACAAAGAAGACATCGGATGAAAACACATTCTGCCGACATAAAATGTGGGTACATGCATTTTCATTTTTCCATAAAAAGTAGAACTTGTACATCTACGATGATTATTGAGTAGTGGATTTTTTTTTCTCTAAACTCATGTGAATTTCGTATGTCGGTGACCTTGATTCACCCCTGCTGATGACCTTCCTTATGACATCACTGGTCAAGGTTGTTTCTAAACAGACACCATTATACCAATCGAAAATGATAATTATTTAAATAATAATAACTTAAACAATCATAATAATATAACAATAATAAATTTAATTATAATTATTATAACCTATCACATAAATGAGAAATCATATAGAAGTAATGTACCATGGATCACGTACCATGGATCACGTACCATGGATCACGTACCATGGATCACGTTCCATGAATCATGTTTAACCTCCTAACATCACGTAATTTATGATGAAATATTTTAGATTTATTATTTTTAGTGTGTAATGAATTATTCTCCATTTATTCAACCTACCTACATCACTCAACACCACTGAGATACCTACGGCATGGATATTATATATCCATGCAGTAGGTACTTTCCAACGGAAAAAGAGGGGATATGAGTAGTGACCAGTACGTATAGCAACTAGTTTTCATTGGACCTTTCTCGTCGGTTCCCTGTTTCGCCATCTTGGATATTTTCCGAAGTTCAAAGCAGGGACAAGCTTGTGGATTATTCGTGTAGTTGTGCTTTCTGCTGTCTACTTGGGCGTCTACATTATTGTCTGAATATTGAATTTATAAACTGTATGGTTCAAATATTGTGATTGCCAAAGTTTTTCCAGAGCCAGCATTCTGCTTCGCATCGAATTTTCCTTTGGGAGCAGTTAGAGCTAACGACTTGCCTACCACCCCTCCGTTCTTAGGAGTGGCCATTTGCAGGCAGGTACGATGACTATTTTTTACTTTAATTTCAAGAGTGGTTTTCATCGAAAGATCAAAATTTGATCTTTCAGAACTAATTCACTTTTTGACGCATTCTTTCATTACCTCACACCTCATGTTTTTCGTTTACGGGGAACTATGTCATTTGCGAACGATGATGTAACAACTACTCACGGCCATTGTCTCATCGTGACGCTGCGACATTGTCCCGCCGTGCTCTAATTTCACTTACATAGTAGTGAGCCTGATATCAAATTCTACACCTCATTCACTTATTCCGTGTATCTATTTTCATACGGCGGGAGGGGGTGAGGGACGAAGCACAGTTTCGTTTAATTATGACAACGAAATTAAGTATAAGTAATCGTTCTTATTTTTCCCTGGTAGGTTACAAGCATCAAATTGTCACGATCTTCACACGATTATCGTAACTACGGGCTTATTTTAATTTTCCTCATGTGTAATACAACCACCTGGAGATCTTCATTAGTATAAACAACCATAATGTCATCTGGTTTCTTATTTTGCAGAGAAGGGTTGTCAAAATGGCGGAAGACTACGTCGAGGCCATGCTGGAAGCTCCTTACAAGAAAGGGGTAAGAATTTCATTTTACTCTGACTATTACAAATAAATTACACGAATTCAAGTAGCACTATATTGATATTTTCATGGAGCACGTGTTGTTTTTCGAATTAAACTCAAATCTTTACGATGGAAGTGATACTCGTACAGCACACTACACGACTCATTTCACTGTTTTTTCAGATGTTTGTTTTAAATAGATTTAACTCTTCAACCATTGGCCTTAATTTGTCAATATCAATGACGGCTTTAAAAGTAACGACGGTAGTGCATTTGTGGAAGTTCGATCGTTGTAAAACATTGATGTTATTCTACTCACGTCAAGACGAGTTGTTGTTTTGTGGATACTCTTTAGCCTGCTGTTTTCGTATGTAGATCTTTAAGTTCGTTAGAACAGTTGTATTCGAGGGTTAGAAGATGAATTACTCCGTCCTGTACAGTTATTCCATTGGAACTAGATAATAGTGTGAAAACCTGCATTTTCCTGGCTGTTAACGAAAGTTGGTAGGTAATTCTTTGTAGGTTTGCTTTAGAAGCGTTTAATTGGTTCTCAAATTTCCTTTGACATTGATATTTGAGTCTATTTGATTCAGTCGTGACGTGTGGCTTGGGTTGGGATGGTTACCGATTCGTATCGACGTACTTGATAGATTACAAGCCAGGTGGCCAAATCTCGAGGGGGCGAATGCTGTCTACAGGAAGCAGGGCAATAACCCACTTTTCCTCGTCCTTTCAAGTGACAAATTCATAGGAATTCTACAGTGTTTCTGATCGT
Organism: Stenodema calcarata; assembly: GCA_963920205.1. Classification (NCBI taxonomy): domain Eukaryota; kingdom Metazoa; phylum Arthropoda; class Insecta; order Hemiptera; family Miridae; genus Stenodema; species Stenodema calcarata. The sequence goes on from OY986049.1 coordinate 8,946,619, forward strand.
AATGGCGTAACATCGCGTATTACCGATAGGTGCAATAGTTGAAGAGTTAAATCTCTACATTTAAACTATGTGTTACATTACTTACAATAGAAACTTCTCTATCTTGTAGACAATTGTATGTCACGCTATGAGAGATGGTGTTAGCCGCCCTCACCACACAAAAGGTACCAAAGGAAACTTAGTGTAATTTCTTTAGTCCTGAAATGCTCCTAAACCAAACCATCCTTAGTGATGTCTGCTTGTAATCCATGTTCTGTTTGCAATGTATAATTGAACTTATTTCAATTCTTTTGAAATACTTACGAATGAAATATTCCGTCAATACACGAATATTTCTCCTTTTCTGCGTTTGGTTTGGTTTAGAGCTTTCGTCAGATAGTTTCTCCATTCATCCAACCAGGGAATTCATAAAGTCTGTTTTCTTAGATTATCCGAGCTCTATCGTCAGCCTTTACAGTTTATGGACAGATCCTTTCTCTCCAAAATCGGTCCACGGACGGTTCTTAGGTACTGTTCTTCACTACCATTATTTTATCACGTTCTCTGTAAATGTTAACATAGAAATATTTTTTCAATCTGACCAACATTTTTGTTTGGAAATCTATCAAAGTTTTTATCATTTTTTTAGGTGGCGTTCGCAAAAATCCTAAAACAGTACCGATTTCTGACCCAGAAGAAGTGTATACATTCCCCCTGATTATTTACCAATTCATTTTAGGGTAACTGGGTGATTGAACGTTTCTTCAATTATTGTTATTATTTAAATTTTTATTTGTTGTCATGTGAAATGAGAAAACCTTACAAAATTCCTTCTTTCGGCGTAGGGTACGATAATGATGTTTGCCTTGCCAAGAAGACTCCACAGCATTTTATCCCGGTTAAATGGTAATATGTCGATGGTCATTAGTTGTAGCGTTAACTACATTCTGCCACATCTCATTTGGAGGTTGGCTCAATCCTTGCAGTTCATTTCCTCATTTTGAGTTGATAATTTAAATTCAAAAATACTTTTCCATTCATTTATTCGGTTTCCAGTTTGTTATAATTATTTTCAATCATTTTCTCTTTCAAATCTTCAGTTGGTGTATTGACTTGCTTGAATTAATGTCTCGATGAAGGCAATGACACATCACTGACGCAAATTTTTGAGTTAAAACAAAGAAAAGAAAATAATTGTAACTGTCTACAAAGATGTTCATTGGACAATATCTTTGCAGAATAAGGGCTGTGCTATATACGGATGAAATGTTCTCGGCTGAGGGCAATCCCAACGGAAGGTAAGATATGTGTCGGACCAGCACACGACCATCGCAAATGGATGGAAAAAGAAAATATTTAGGGAAAAATGAAACAAACATCTCCTTATTCCTTCCTGGAATCTGACTTCCTCTGTCATGTCCTCCATCCCCACGTTCTTATCTCTCCACATGAATGAGACGAAAATTCCCCTGAGAATCGATGTTGTGAAATAGCATTATTTTGTTTATTAATATTAAATTTTCTGTCCCGCCTGGTGGTGCTGTGGATTACCTCGTTTTGCTGTTTAGGAGGAGAGCAAGGACAAGTCCATTAAAGAAAACGGCTCTTCCGGAAGCCATAAGTCATCAGGGTACGTACTGAACGAGTAATATTTTAATTGTTTTTAAATACGAGTACAGTAAATAAACTACGATTGGATTTTATGTTTGTTGGGTGTAATTGTTAATGAATTTTAATTGTCAACAGAAAGAGCAAGCACCGTGACCGTTCGAGATCCAAGGATCGGGAGAAGGAGAAGGAGCGCCGTCATGGGAGCAAGGAAAAGGACAAGCACAAGAAGAGGAGTCGAAGCAAGGACAGGAGGAGCAAAAGCAAGGAGAGGAAGAGAAGCTCGAGCAGCAGGAGTAAGGATCGTAGGAAGAAGTCGAGGAGCAGGAGCAGGGATAAGTCCAAGGGCAGGAAGAAGAGGTCCCTGACTCCCCTACTACTCCCCGGACGAAAAGAACCATATTCCAAGTATCGGAAATCACCACCACTTGGAGCGTGAGTTTATTGCATATATTGTCACCTGTCATCATCAATAACAGTACCTACCTCATTTCTACAGGGTTGGCAGAGACCTGGAATTGTGCGTGAATTTTTAGGTCCGTGAAAAATTCCGTGTTTCTACCAAAAGTTTCAAAATATTTATTTCTGGATCATTTTTCATCACTAGGGCTCGGATATTTATGCATTTAAAAATGCTAAATATGTTACATAAACATGTATTTATTTCCTCAAAATATTCGTGAAATTCGTAAAATATTTTCCAAAATGTGTGAAGTAAAACAAAAATTTGGTGTTTCAAAAATCGGGAAATGAACATTCAGTTTAATTAAGTTCCTTCAATTTATATTCTATACATTTTTTCGAGGCTTCCTTAAACGAGAATTTCACATTTTCTCTTATTTCAACACTTTGTGGCCAATAAAAGTACGAAAATTCCTGGAAATAAATCTGTGTACAAGAGGTTAGAGTTTTTCAAAATGAGCTACAACATGCCGGGAATTTCATATTTTCACAACAGGAAAATTGCCTGAATTTTTCAACCAGCCTTCTCTGCTAACAGTGTTTTTATAACTGGTATACGCCAAAATCATATTGATTTAATAGAAACATGTTTGTTGCAGCCCCCCACTTGATGATCTCTCGCCGGAAGAACGCGATGCCCGAACTGTCTTCTGTATGCAGTTGTCTCAAAGAGTTCGAGGCAGGGATTTAGAAGAATTCTTTTCATCGGTTGGAAAGGTAATGCCTAGCAACTGGTTTAGCTGGGATAAGATTGTTTATTTAAAATGTAAAAGTGGTCTAATGGTGATTTATTCGGTTGCAGGTTCGAGACGTTCGGTTGATTACATGCAACAAAACACGAAGATTTAAAGGCATTGCATACATTGAATTTAAAGACCCGGAATCAGTTCCTTTGGTACGTAATTTTTGGTAATCCCTTGTTAGTACATGGTAGTATTGTGTTGTGATGTATCAAATTTATCGTTTCATTTTTTTCCGCAGGCCCTCGGTTTGACTGGTCAAAAACTTCTTGGCATTCCAATTATAGTTCAACAGACACAAGCAGAAAAGAATCGAACTGGTAATTCGATGCCTAACCTCATCCCTCGTGGTATGCCTGGGCCAATGAAGCTGTACATCGGATCTCTCCACTTCAACATCACAGAAGACATGCTGAGAGGGATTTTCGAACCTTTCGGTAAAATTGATACTGTGCAGCTGATGACAGACCCAGAAACCGGACGATCAAAGGGTTATGGATTCATCACGGTACGTATCAAATTTGGTCTCTGTCTAATTTTTTTGTAATATTCGAATGACGAACTTTGAAGTGTTCAAGGGCTCCTCCCTAAACCGTAACAAAGGTCTAGGTAACCAAGTAGGGTGTTGTAGTACATGTTATGACCACATTTGAAATGGTTGCCATGAGTTTAATATTGGAATTAGAAGATTGAAATGAAGAGCATTTCCTAGCAAAAATGTGGAAGTTATGTTATGGTGACTGTAAAATTTTCAATTGTGGAAGATGACGTCCTGTAAATGTCCTCCTCGACGACTACCACTTTCTTCGAGGCGAAGTTGCGCATCGCGTTAGGAATCTGAGCAGTTTCTCGACGAATGGAGTCCTTCAATTTGGCAAAAGAATGTGGTTTGTCGACGTAAACTTTGGTTTTAGATAATCCCATAAAAAGAGTTAGCTTGGGGAGAGGTTGGGCTAGCGAGGCGGCCATGGAACGTCAACATGCTGGGAAATCATACGGCCGGTCAACATTTGACAGACACTAGCTCATGGCAACCATTTCAAATATGGTCATAACCCTGTTTGTTCATTACTTCAGAATTCTAGCGACTGCTACATTTTTATTTATTCGGATATATTTACCACCAAACCTTGAATTTCACCCATTTTTGTGACCCAGACTTGATTGCTGGTTCTTTTTCAAGTACCTACTGACATTCTGGGTCTTATCGTGTAGCCAACGTAAAATATCGCCTGGGGCATATTTGTAGGTATGTTAGAAGCCAAGTCAATCAAGAAATGGGTCAGATTGTAGTTGGAAACCGCCAGAAAACGGTTATATAGTTGGGATTTCGAATAAGAAAAAAAATTGAAATTGCTGAATCTATTTTATCCCAAAATGAGTTTTTCCAAAACTCCATTCCAAAACTGACGAAAATCGGAAAATCCCTTGACGTTATTGGGATAAAAAGGAGCACAAGGCATACGATCAACAATACTTAGTATTCAAGTCAGTATTGTCAGTTCAAGACAAATTATCCAACTCCATTCGTGTAGAAGTACATCTCTTCCAAAATTCGCTCATCCATATGTGCTGCATTTCTAGGAGTTGATATATTGGTACTATAATTTCAGTTTCATCACGCCGAGGATGCCAAGCGGGCGCTAGAACAGCTGAACGGTTTCGAGCTGGCAGGTCGTCCAATGAGAGTCGGAACTGTCACAGAGCGAATGGACGTCGGGCATAATTTTGCCAACCAGATTGATACGGACGAATTGGACCGATCGGGAATCGATCTGGGGGCAACTGGAAGGCTGCAGCTCATGTTCAAACTTGCTGAAGGTTTCTGTCAATATTCAGTATCACTTATTTTTAAGGTTTTCAACTGTAATGTAGCGAAAAGCATCTTGATAATATTATGGAACTAGCGTCTCACACGGGCTTCATTTGAAATAGCCCACGGTTTCTACACATTTTGGGTGTTTGGAACAGTTGGTTATTACCATGCAAACCAAATATGAGGATAGTGGTTAGAAACGCAACCAAATGGCTCATTTTCTCTTACTCTACTCTAGCTGTATTAAAGAGGCCTGAAGTCGCTGTGAAGAATAAAAAAGGTAGGAATTACAGTTCAAATTACAGCTTATTGTAACTTCAAAAGGTGGGTGAGAGGTCCCAAAGAGCTAATCCAACGGAAATTGTTCCGGCGTCGTAGTAAGCCTTCCAGCCCGACCTTACCTAGTCATGATAACAGCTCTTGTTAAGGATCGCCTCAATAACTAATACATTTCTTTCCTCAAAATTGAGTTGGGAAGTGATGAGTTAGTCAAAATTACACCAACCCAACAGCAGTTGAGGCTGTAGAACGTGTCAGTCCTACACAGACGTCATCCCCTATTATAATAATGTGATATTCAGCTTTTCTTAGGTTTTTGAGAGACTAAACAAAAAGTGGAACTTTCTTCCAGGTACTGGTATGCAAATACCGGCAGCGGCTGCTTCAGCTCTCAATATGCAGACTCCCAGTGCTGTGAACCCTGGTATCGCTCCACCAATCGCCACGCAGTGCTTCATGCTCTCCAACATGTTCGATCCGGCATCGTGAGTACCAATTTCGATTTTCATCTTTGTACCATTAAGTAGTGAGGGAGAAGCTTCCACTCAAAAGCGTATTTTGTAAGATGGAGTCGGTGGATCCAATTGAAGCAAAAGACGTTTGAAAAACTTCCCAAAATTTCTAGTTGAACGCCTCAAAAATGTGACCTTAGGTTTTAATACAGAATGTGTTTTTGCGTTCACTAACATGAAATTATGTAACAAAAGAACGAAATGAGATACCGATAAACAATCTGATTGTAGTTCGCATTTGACACGAAAGCGAGCTCAAATTCGTAGTTCCTCATCAACAACAAAAGTTCTTCAACAACAACAAAAGTTCATCAACAATAGTTCTTCAACCAACAGTCCATAAACTAACTTACACATAGCGGTTACTGCTATGTGCAAGTTAGTTTATGGATACGAGCTTCAATGAGTTACCTGGTTATGAATCTCGCTTATTTTCGGAAAAAACGACTTGTCGAATCGTCGTACATCGGGAACTTGGGGTTCATGAGGCCCCCATCCGTTTCCTCCTCAAAAATCAAAATGCGCTAGAGCTCCTCGCAGCTTCCAGCGAAAACCAAATCAGTTCATATCCTTATTTCGGGAGTTCTTATGCAATAACTGGACGATCGCTGCAGCATTTCGATTATTCGGCATCAAATGTTTGACTTTCGACGTCATTAGCCGGCGTAAATCGAATTGTCGAATTATACTGAGCGCATTCGCTCCCTTCAAAACTTAAGTTTCGTGTGTTTTTGTAATTTGTATTTGTAATAGCTCCTTTCCCTCAAGCGACGAGATTCGCCATAGTTCTCAGATTCAGTGCAGTTAGGGAAACGCCCTTGTCAAACAACCCTGTCCTATACTGCACCCTCACCATAACCAGACCGATTTTGTCCCATTCACTTGCAGTCTCATTTGGTCTTCTTGTCGCTTATCAAAATATATGACGGTGGCCAAAATACGATGTTGATCGTGCATAATGATCCGCGAGCAGCGTCTTACATTTCGCGTTAACTGGCATGCAGAGGCTCTCGGGAAGTTTAGGTGCAGAATCCGAAATTACTGTTAGTAGGGTCGCCTTATATTTCCCGTCGGTGATGTCTTCCCGAACGAAATAGTATTAGTATTTCGAACAATTATTAGTATTTCAAATGATAGGACTATAGCACCGACGTTGCGAAGTAAATGATTCCAGTATTACTGTGCGAATCAATGCACTACTTACGATTGAACGCAGTATGGTTAGCAAATTTTCCATGTGTTCAAAACAGTAATGGACGACCGAGTGATAGGATAATACCCCCGCCATCGTCACGTAAACGGTTGGTAGGGAAGTCGGTTAGTGGTGGAAACGAGTCAGAGAGAAACACTCTTTGTGAAGAGATATTAACGGTTTTCATCAAAGACAAGTCACTTTTATCATCTCATTGTTACGTTACTTAATTGCTAATGTATCGAAAACTCTCTTCATTCATGTTCCAGTGAGACAAATCCCAGCTGGGATGTGGAAATCCGTGACGATGTCATTGAGGAGTGCAACAAGCACGGAGGAGTCCTCCATGTCTACGTAGACAAGGCATCAGCTGGTAACGTTTACGTCAAGTGCCCCACAATTACCACTGCAGTTGCTGCGGTCAACTCCCTTCATGGCCGATGGTTTGCCGGTAAGTTTTGAAAATCTAGACTTGAATTGAAAGTTAGTTATCCGTAAATATCATTGTCTGGTATCCAGGACGAGAGACGACTCGGAAGTGGATTGATACCGAAATTTCGTTTGTGCCTAGTGAAGATCCCAAACCATAATTCCCACCATTGACGCCCATAAATACACGGAAAAAATGGCGGGAGTGAGGTTTGAAAAGTAATCGCGGGCTAGTACCCAGATGGTATCCTATCCCATAGGACACTGCGAATATTGAGTTGTTGAACTCCGTTTACGTTGGTGAAACCGGCTCTAAATCTTGGCCTGGGCGTTATCTGTAGTCTGACTACAGAGTCGTAGGATTTCGACAACTTTCATTAGACTACTGCCCTCCACATGTGCAATGGTGCAAGTACATTCACAGTTTTAGCGATTTCTACACAAGAAATAATTAGTATAAATTGGTTCATCATTAAATGTAATTATGTAATTTAGGAAATTTTCATAATTACATAATTAAAAAATTCCGTCTGTCCACCGTACAAAAGCCTCTTTACAGGCTATAACACGATTTAGTTTCATTTTGTAGATGTCATATATTATTTATTCATTTATTTGATTGATTGAAGTGGCAAGACTGTCAACTATATATAGTCTGAAGAGACAAAGAATAAAGTTATTTCCCTTTCTACCAACCGCTTGCTTTTCTATCTACCACCCTTTATCCATTTTGGTTTATTATCTTCGATAATGAACCATTGGAATCGCCCAAAGAAAAAAAATTTTAACCCCCCCCTCAAAATTTGTTAGTTTACGTTTCAAGATACGTAAATTCAGAAAATCGAATAAAAAAAAATCCGTCCGTCCGCCGTCCGCGCCACTTTGCCCAGTTAACGTTGAGCTAAAATAACGAAATTTGGTTTCTGGGTTTGGACCAGCCCCACAATGATCCTCGAAACTTTTCATAACCCTAGGTCAAGGGGAAGGGGTTCAAAACGAATTTTGAAAATTTGAAAATCTCATATCTCGAAAAATTCATATAGAACGGTATGTTTTTTATTTCATATTTAGATAGAGTTTGTTCCGTAGAATTTTTTAAGACCATCCGCAGCTTTGTACGACCAGCCGTTCGTTCACAATGACGGCTCAAAGATTGTGCCTCACAACACGATTGTGAATCAAACTGTTGAAATACAGGTCCATTTTCATACTAACAAGCTCTTTGGAACATCATATGGCTTAAGCGATGTCGAGTTTGTTGTTCTGAGGTGCGTTTCGTGCTACGGAAATGAAGGTAATTTCGAATGTTTGTTGGTAGGTACTTCTTTTATAGAAAAATTATTACCGACGTAGTATTTAGTAGTACATTTAGGATCTAGACCTAGTGATCTAGACAGAACGGTGATCTGTACAAAGAAGATAATGAACCGTTGTGTCAAGAATTTGCAGAGTTTTTATCTTCACCAGTACTAGCCATCATTATTTTATTTCAGTAGATCTCGTCATTTTCTTCCTAATGATTTAAAACATAATATCATTACCATTGAAGTGGGAAAACAATTAATCGTTCTCACTACCCAAATTTTACCATAAAAGCAGTCCGTCCGTTACGCTAATCTATTTCCGATTTTATAATGATTTCCGCTTACAACCAAACCGTTGCTAGGGAAAGTGATCTTCGCCATTTTCGATCGTACAAAAATTGTTGACCACTCGTTGGAAAGCTCTCGATTTATCGAAAAAATTTCCTGGTCATCATAACTTTGTGACTGTACGAATAGCAGAGCTATGAGCATATCAGTTTCAATATTTTGAAGCTGTAATTTGGTATGTAGCCTCCTTAAAACTCGGCCCTACGGGCTGCTGTCCAGGCTCCGGATCAGCTTAGTGGCTCCTGAAGCTGTAATTTGGTATGTAGCCTCCTTAGGACTCACACTTTAACCAGCATATGCCTAGGATCAGTTGAGTGGCTCCTATAAGTAATTTCTGTGCCAAACGTGGCTAAAACACATTCCATGCTTATAGAAATTCAGCAGTAAGGCTCAAAACCAAGAAAATGGGTGAGGGTGCAGGCAATAGGCGTAGGCGTATTGCGCTATTTGATTCAAAATTTAATTTCCTTCAATTACATTTTTTCGAAGGCTTACTTACGCGAGAACTTTCTCTTATTTAAACTTGTGATGGTTTGCTGTGCCCCTGTTCGACCGCATTTCTATGTTCCTACATTTCGTTGGGTAAACTTCTATATTCAAATTTCTTAATTTCTATAACCCCCCTGCCAATATCCATGCTTGTAGGAGCATAGTTCTCCAAAAATAGTAATTTGCAGTAGTACCATTACGATGGAGGTTAAACATACCTTGGAGTTTTCAGTTGTTCATCCTGGATTGGAACTCCATACTACCTTCAGTTCCCATTTTTTTCTATCATACATCAGCCATTACAAACTTGTTTCTAATCTATGAAATTTGAAATAGTTCTAGGTGTCCTATCGAGTCAAATTCGGTCCAATTAACGTTTGGTACCTACTTTGAAACTGTAAAAACTATTTCATAAATATCATTCAATTGCAAATTTAAATGTTTAAAATTTGGTTCATAATTGTAATTTTACTAGCTTGGGCCAGATCGTCTACCTTTCAACAATTTTTGTGGCCAACAAAACTACGAAAATTCTGGGGAATAATAAACCGGTGTATGAGATTATGGTCAAATTGTTTGAAAATGAGCCAAAACATGCCGGGAATTTCATATTTTCTGGTCGGGAAAAGTGCGTGAATTTATCAACTAGCCTTTGCTGCCAACCCTGTTGATGGATTAATCCTTGGATACAGACATGTTCTCGAACAGTGTCACTGGATGTAGGTGTGTAGGCATTGTGGCCATTGTCAGTACCGCAGGAGCCTAAGTTACTTGAGTTGTTCTTAACTCTTTTTTGTGAGAAAGTGGATATTGTTCTGACAGGTACACAAGTTGAACTACACTCAAATATGGAGCACTTGTGTTATCCACCTAATCATATTTCTGTTCTAATTTGTTCCAGGTCGAGTCATTACGGCAGCCTACGTCCCCTTGATCAACTACCACAGCCTTTTCCCCGACACCATGACCAACACACAACTTCTCGTTCCTACCAGACGGCAGGTCTGAGTGCCGGCCGATGTGTAAGCACTTGGCTACCGATGTCTGTGTTTACACATTTAATTTTTCATCAAATTTTAGGCGTAAGACGTTTTTCGAAGACGCATGTCAAAGAGTTCTATGGACAGCATTAAATCTGAATATTTTCAGAACTTAATTTAAACTTTATACGAGGAAGTTTTGGAACGTAATATATGTATGTAATGCGTACGAATGTGATGGTTATTTTCATTTTCTTCGGTACTACAAGCACATGTATTCAAATACTTGGTAGATCTATAGTGATCCATTGTACAGTTAGGTTAACGATCCTATCGTGTGTATATTATATTTTGAATAAAATGAGCCACTGTGTTTTGTTACATGTCTTGTTCCCTGAGTTCCATTATTTCACAAATTTCTATGTAGGTAACTAATTGAACTTACCAAATTAAATGTAAACGGTTAAATATTATTAACGGCTTTTCCAGTATAGATCACTGTTCTCTAAGTTCCATTACTACTCTAAAATTTAGACCCTTTTAATGGGTCATTCTCCCAGTTCATACAAATTTCACTGGCACAATTTCAATGATTTTTGTCCATGAATTGCTCCAAAGTAGGCTGCTAGTGGTTTTGAAAAAACCACCATGGAACTAATTTTTAAAGAAACCATGTAAATCACTTAAATTCTAAATCCCTCAATCTTTGGGAGTTACATTAAATTGAATCATTGCATGAATCTCTTAACATAGGTTATCGTACTCCCTTACAAACACACATCTTTTTAAATATTTCGTTTATGATGTAGCTTTTATGGGACATTTAATACATAATGGTGCCTTTTGGCAGTGAATTCAGGATGGTCCAAAACCCCCTTTTTGTGCAAATTTGAACTATTCATCTCAATTCTATCGAGCGTTATCGTCTGCAATGACAACATTTGTAGAAATTTGGTAGATTGGGATAAATAGATCAAATTTGCACAAAAAGGGAGTTTCAGACCGTCCTGAATTCACTGCCAAGACACCATTATGTAAAACTCCCTTTTTGTGCAAATTTGATCTATTTATCTCAATTCTGCCAAGAGTTATCGTCTGGAATGACAAATACATAATGATGTCTTTTGCCAGTGAATTCAGGATGGTCCAAAACGGATTTTTGTATGAATGTTTTTCGGAAATTCGAGTTTTAAACATTTTGGACCGAGAACAATTATTGCTTCCCTTTCTTCGAAAATTCGCTAAAAATGAGGAGTGCTGGGTTCAATTCCAAAGTAGACGAAACGTTTTTGAGGGGATTGTTTTCGTATAGCTGAGTTCTCGACCGCGAGGACCCTAATATAAGCTTCGCTCTTTACTGGATCGTGAGCAGAGACGAGTAAATTACCTAAATGTGCCTTTTCTTTTCAAAAATGACCTAAATCACGGAAAAAAGTGGAAACGACATATTTTAGATGTTTTCAGGATGTGAAATGACCACTCTCTTTTTCAACGAACTTTTCTACTTGCTCACGTTCTTCGGCCGTTTATTAGGTGACGAATATAGAGCCTTGCGATAATCCCATGGGAAAAGTTATTCGCGATCTCGTTATCTTGTTCATTGCACTATTCATGGACACTCCGGTCATCGTCAGACTTGTCCCACTCCTCCCTCCCCCCACTACCAGTTTAGGGAACGGTATACCAGGTATAGTACTTTCCTCATTCGCGAGTCTGTACTGCTACCAACCATGTAAAAAATTACGATCAAAGCTGCTCTTATGCGGAAGTGGATAGAGGGTTTTAAAGACTTCGCAGTGGAGGGGGAGAAGCTTTTCTGCAGACCTTGTGGAAACTCTGTAAGTTCTGAGCATTTGTACCTATTAAGCGGGTCGGCCATGTTTCCTGCTCCCATAAGGAATCAATGTATTCTTCCGAGGATCATAAATCCTCGAATCTTGAACCGATTTCGAATTTTTTTTTTTAATCTTCAAGTTAGACCAATCTCTAGCGATCAGCCTTGGCATATTTGGAGAAAAATGTCCCTGAAAGTAGCAATTAATTAACAAAGTCACGGCTAAGGGGGATTGCTCTCTTAATCTGATATATCTTTGTTGGATGGTGAGTTATCGAAAATCTGGCAAGGCGGATTTCATCCTTAGATCCTACGTTTTAATTCAAGCCCTAAAACAATAAAATCGGTTCATTTTTCGCGAAGTTACTGTCATCGGAGCATGGGTTAGCGATTCGACAGCTTTTTGAACTTCCAGAGAGACGCGGCCGTCCAGGTAGTGTAGGGGTTCGTCGCTAGATGCCACTAACTTCGATCTCCTCCCGATTTCCCGCTAAAGTGCAAATCGTCGAAGCGAGAAAATCGTCGATAGAGAAAAATTATTTGTTGTTCCAATGTACGAGTAGGAAAAGTTTGTACATACGGACTGTTTTAGATTCTCCTGGAGTTCTATGTATATTTTTTAATGTATCACGACTGATTACGATTATTAGGTTCTGGAAAATGAGGGGCAATGACCTATTTGTGCAATATTGGCAAAATGACCTAAATCTGCAAAACGAATGACCTATCAAAAATGACCTAAATCATGAAACTAAATGACCTATAGTTACTCGTCTCTGATCGTGAGGCTCATATTATTGGTAACGCGCGGCCCTAGAGATGATCCAAGGATGGGTTGTTGCAGGCTCAGGGGTTTAGTAAGAATCAAGTGTTATTGAAAATAATTTGAGTTATATGTCGCCGCTCCTATTGTTAACTTGGATTCTTGTTCAGGACGATAAACTAATAAATCCACGAATGATGGGCATTTGCATGACTAGTTTAAAAAATCTGGTTACCTACCGTATTACCGCCCCCACTTGTTTTTTCTACTCTGATTTGCAATGGATCACTTTGAGTTTGATAATAACAAAAGAATTCAACAAGAAAACCCAATTTTATCGCGTTATTTGAAAAATAATCAGGATTGCAATGCTAACTTCACTTGGGTATACTCGTCTGAGTGTCCTGTATCTTATTGATGTGTGGAGAAAAATAGGCCCATATTGGCCGAATGAGCGTTAGGTACATCAGATGTACCTAACACAGATTCTGTCGTTTGTATAAGCTAAAATACAAATAATCTTGTTTTCCCTGTTTGAACAATATTTATGCTCGTTCCTCCAGTTGTTTTGTAGAGTTTCGAATCTCACAAGGATAATATCCAACACGAGTATTATACATATTTATGTGTATATTATACACAATTATACAAGTACCTATACAAAACAGTGATCTTTGATAAACTAACCAACGTTAATCAAAAAATCAAGGACACCTTTTGTCTCAGGAACAAAAAAACACCGTTAATTGCTCGAGTCGAACATTCTTACAATTCTGTTATCAAAAAGGGAGGTAACACAGCGAAGGAATGGTATGTGAATACCATGTATGAGTACAACACACACTTTGCATTGCAACAACATTAAGCACAAAAAAATGTGTCCAGCACAGCACCCACCACGTCAAATATTCTGTAAGATAAGAAGTAGTAGGTCGGTTATCATCTGGGTTATCACACTTGTTTGCCACACTGGGTTAGAGTTGAGGTTTCATCTGGAATTTTTACGGGTTCTCTCACCATCTCCTTACATACTCAACTAAAGTACAAAATATAACTTGTCAACTGATGATTGCTAAGCTATTTCATTCGCACTCTCTACGAAGGCCAAAATGAGGAACGAAGACTCAGACTTTTTAACCTTGAAAACAGTGTCGTCCTTCGATTCAGGTGAGTACAAAAGACACTCAGTACAAAATACACGTACGTAGGAGGTTTTTAGCGGTTATTTTTATGGGTAGAATCGAAAGAACATAGAACATGAACCGTGTTAATAGCTACTATTAACATGATCAAAATGAGGATTAAATAGAACCTAACGAAAACAGAAACTTTTTCTGTTTTCGTTACTATTATGAATAACCTTCGATAATTTAATTACATACTTATGTAATATTATTAGATTGATTACTTTACGTTTTCTGATTGATTTTATGTCGATTTCGGTTGTATCACCTGTTTGTGTATGAATCGTCATTGAAGACTGTTGGAACCATGAAATTTTCACTGCTCAACTTCCTAAACTTCAAGTTGAAAATTAGGTGACATGCTCCCTCAAACCCACGTCATGGCGTACATGTTGTCTCCAGTCTACATCATAGATACGGAAATAGATGAAACTATGCTCCCATGGAAATAGATGAACGATGCTCGTATATAGGTACCTACTTGGCATTATCTAGATTGGTCCTCAAATGGTATTGACATGTTCGTCGGCCAAGATATGATGAAATTCTAGTAAGTGAAAAAAATCAAATCGTAAGTAAAAATAGATCAAAATTTAGTTTTTGATCGAAAAACTGCACTTTAGAGTTCTCGCTGGTAAATTTTGACATATTTCTTAGTGGTAGGGTTCACGGGAAAAAATGTAACGCGGTACAAATAAACAGCAACGGACAACTTCCATGCTATTCACTCTACGAAGCTGTAATTTGGTATCTAGCCTCCTTAGGACTTACACTTCAAGCAGAATAGGCCCAGGATCATCTGGGTGGCTCCTACAGCTAATTTCTATCTATTCACTATGAAGAATCTTCATGTATTGTAGATACATCAGTTTGCTGATTTGTTCGTTGTAAATTAATCGGGGTTGTTGACGTACTGCAACGCAATGACCCCACCAACAAAGGTCCTAGAATCGAAATTCGCTTTCGGTTTTTGTATTCAATTTAAGGATTATCACTTGACTAATGCTTCTGCTACCGAAGCGCAGTTCTATAACCCAAATTGTTCTCATTATCGATAGTTTCCCATGTTTCATAGAGCTAGGATTTTGAAATAGAACCAATCATCATAAGAGGAACTTCAATGTATTTATTATAAAGAAGGAAACCCCCTAAAAGAACTAACGTATTCCATTTGAAATTCTGGAAATTTTAACAAAATTTAATTTAATGCTCTTCTTGAAGGTCCATTCGATCCCAATCACACACCTCCATTCGATATGAAGTCGACTTCATTCGTTTTTCTCGATGTATTTGAGTTGACAATTGCTCTTCTTGAAGGTCCATTCGATCTCAATCAAACACCTCGATTCGATATGAAGTCGACTTCTTTCGTTTTGCTCGATGTATTTGAGTTGACAATTGCTCCTCTTGAAGGTCCATTCGATCTCAATCAAACACCTCGATTCAATATGAAGTCGACTTCTTTCGTTTTGCTCGATGTATTTGAGTTAACAATTGCTCCTCTTGAAGGTCCATTCGATCTCAATCAAACACCTCGATTCAATATGAAGTCGACTTCTTTCGTTTTTCCTGATGTATTTGAGTTAACAATTGCTCCTCTTGAAGGTCCATTCGATCTCAATCAAACACCTCCATTCAATATGAAGTCGACTTCTTTCGTTTTTCCTGATGTATTTGAGTTGACAATTGCTCCTCTTGAAGGTCCATTCGATCTCAATCAAACACCTCGATTCAATATGAAGTCGACTTCTTTCGTTCTGCTCGATGTATTTGAGTTAACAATTGCTCCTCTTGAAGGTCCATTCGATCCCAATCAAACACCTCCATTCAATATGAAGTCGACTTCTTTCGTTTTGCTCGATGTATTTGAGTTAACAATTGCTCCTCTTGAAGGTCCATTCGATCTCAATCAAACACCTCGATTCAATATGAAGTCGACTTCATTCGTTTTGCTCGATGTATTTGAGTTAACAATAATTGTTAACTCAATTATTGCTCCTCTTGAAGGTCCATTCGATCTCAATCAAACACCTCGATTCAATATGAAGTCGACTTCTTTCGTTTATCTCAATGTATTTGAGTTAACAATTGCTCCTCTTGAAGGTCCATTCGATCTCAATCAAACACCTCGATTCGATATGAAGTCGACGTCTTTCGTTTTTCCTGATGTACCTATTTGAGTTAACAATTGCTCTTCTTGAAGGTCCACTCGATCTCAATCAAACACCTCGATTCGATATGAAGTCGACGTCTTTCGTTTTTCCTGATGTACCTATTTGAGTTAACAATTGCTCTTCTTGAAGGTCCACTCGATCTCAATCAAACACCTCGATTCGATATGAAGTCGACTTCTTTCGTTTTTCCTGATGTATTTGAGTTAACAATTGCTCCTCTTGAAGGTCCATTCGATCTCAATCAAACACCTCGATTCAATATGAAGTCGACTTCTTTCGTTTATCTCAATGTATTTGAGTTAACAATTGCTCCTCTTGAAGGTCCATTCGATCTCAATCAAACACCTCGATTCAATATGAAGTCGACGTCTTTCGTTTTTCCTGATGTACCTATTTGAGTTAACAATTGCTCTTCTAGAAGGTCCATTCGATCTCAATCAAACACCTCGATTCAATATGAAGTCGACGTCTTTCGTTTTTCCTGATGTACCTATTTGAGTTAACAATTGCTCTTCTAGAAGGTCCATTCGATCTCAATCAAACACCTCGATTCAATATGAAGTCGACGTCTTTCGTTTTTCCTGATGTACCTATTTGAGTTAACAATTGCTCTCCTTGAAGGTCCACTCGATCTCAATCAAACACCTCGATTCGATATGAAGTCGACTTCTTTCGTTTTTCCTGATGTATTTGAGTTAACAATTGCTCCTCTTGAAGGTCCATTCGATCTCAATCAAACACCTCGATTCAATATGAAGTCGACTTCTTTCGTTTATCTCAATGTATTTGAGTTAACAATTGCTCCTCTTGAAGGTCCATTCGATCTCAATCAAACACCTCGATTCAATATGAAGTCGACGTCTTTCGTTTTTCCTGATGTACCTATTTGAGTTAACAATTGCTCTTCTAGAAGGTCCATTCGATCAAACACCTCGATTCGATTATATTATGATAAAATATTATCATATTATGGAGTCGACTTTTTTCGTTCGGAAAAGAATATAGTGGCCCCGCGGGGTCCATATTGGTACATGCCAAAATTTGAATAAAATTGACCATTTTTTTTGACAAAATTGGTCATTTAATGAATTTTTTAAAACTTTTTCCACATTATCAATACACACAAACTTTTTCCACATTATCACACACACAAAACTTTTTCCGTGTTCTAGATTACGATTGGTGATGAAATCCAAAGATTCACAAAAATGAGGACAAAAAAATAGTTAATGGGTTAAATTTTCAGTAATTGTAGCTCAATTGTAAGTCCTATAAGAACCAAGCAGTGGCCGTTCAAAGAAATGTCATTTCTTCCAATTAATTGACAATTTCAAGTTTTGCTCTTGGTCGGCGCAATGCAGTGTGTCGCATTTATTTGCTCTCGGTCGATTCACTACTTATCTTCTGTGTTTTTGGTTTCGTTTCAGGCGACGCTGAAACGATTGCATTTGACGTTACTCCACAGGATTTCCAACATTTTTCTCCTTCCAGTCTCTTGATTGAATCTCTTATCGAACAAATATGCTGCCTTATGGAAAAAAATCCGTCAAATCAACGGAAATTATACTTGGGTAAAGAAAGTTTGCGTATTAATGTTGCTGTACCTCATGCATGATGTCAAAACGGTTCCTTGGCAGGTCCTCATGATTCATGAGTAGTGCAATAGGTAGTACAAACAAGGGGCATCTGATGAAAAGAATCTCAGGCTTCTGGGCTTATAATATAATAATATTGTTAAGTTCGGTTCAAATGGAGCGGGAATCTCGCACGGTAATGCATTTTTTAATTCTAGAAGTTTAATTCTAGGTGTGCATGGTACTTCAAAATCACTTGATATTTGTCGATTGCTAACTCTATGCAGGGGCGGCTACAGGCGGTGTCATACCCCGAGAGCCAAAAATCGGCAATATTATAGACGTCTTTGGCAATAAATGTTCTATAAAAAAATGTAAAAAGCAAAATTCATTAAAAAAAAGTGAGTTGGCCATGTCCAAGTAGGAGTTAGGTTAGGTAAGGTTAAGTTGAGTTTCTTGAACACAGAAGTGGCACGTCGCTGACACAGTGCCCACTACCCAGCGTTTACCAGGAGCTATTTACATTCTACCTGGACTAAATTCCGAAGTTAATGAAAATTTGAGGGGTTGTTTGGGGATGGTAAAGGTTATGTTTGCTGCGTTTTAAAATTTGAGGGCAAAAAACCCCGAAATTCTCGCTTTTTTTCAGTTTTTCGTGTGTAAATCGAAAAGTACGCATCCTACAGAAAATGTCATGCGTTTCGTTTTTGAAGAGCATGAAATTCTGCGTCGATTGGCGTTTAAAACATTGAAATCGGTTCAGCCGCAACCATCCGTCTAAATGGGCGATTTTGACCAACTTCGCTAAAAAGTTGACAACCCTCAACTTCTGACGTCTGTAGATCGAGAATGACTGTTCCGATTGAAAAATTCCATAAAACCAAAGTTGTAGGAAATCTGATTTGTATCAGATGCGTTTTGGAATTTCAAATTCCCTCACTCTAGTTATAAACTGGAAAAGGACGTAGCGCCAAATTTTCGCTTTAGTACAGGAGCCTTGTAAAAAGTTGACGAAAAGTTGAAAGTTGCTCGTACCTTCTTAACCATGTGATTTAGCGCGAATCACAGGGTAAACCACGTGAACCAGCATTAAATTTCCTTTAAAATCCCTTGGTCAAAAAACCGTGAAATGCCCCAAAAGGTGAATCTCATCGCTTTTGCAGGGCTGTGTTTCTTAGGGTCGCCACACGAGTAGCAAGCCGGCATTCGAGAGTGGTCATCTTTAGGCTCCATTAACATTTTGGACCTAAAAGTGGTATCGATGCTCTGGCAATGTGGCTCATTTCTTACTAGAATAGAGAACTCAATGTAACATGTTCCGTCTCCACTCAATTCGGTTCATCATTTTGGAATCGACTAATATTTCACTAAGAAAACCCAGAGTATTTGAAAAATCTTACATTTCACTGAAATATGAGTACAAGTCAAACCGGTTTCAGTCATTAAACCATCTTCAGTATCGAAACAATACTGAATGTGCATATCGGAGAGGTGAACTTATATAGGGACCCCAAAACTGTAAGGTCGAATATGATTGGTTGATACAACTGAAAGGAAAACCAGATTGCTATTCGCTCTTGAGGTGAAGGGGATGGGCTACAAAGGGCTTCCAAACAGCTTCTGATTGGACGTTTGAACAAGTCAGAACACGATTTCGTCGCGAGTGATTTAGTTTGTAATACACTTTTTTCTAGAAGGATCACTTGGCTAGACATAAGAGACCTGACCTGCCATACTGCAGTTCAGTTCAGATCACTCTGGATCCTGACGAGGCTGTCGTTATTAGCTCAACAATTTTGATCATGCTGAGTATGTTACCTATGTGTTTTTGAAGAGGATTCTTAAAATAGGTTGCTACTGCAGTTTTTCCAGTCCAAGCGAACCTTGTAAGAAGCTGAATTGTCCCGTTCAGACACCTATTATTGCCATACCCGAGGGCTTCGTTTATCGACATTAACGCCCTCCATTCGCCACCTGACAAGGTTTCTCTGTGGTGGCTGTTCTAGTTGTATAGAGCTGGCAATTGGCCTGTGCATTCGATAAGAGTTTAATAAGAAGTTTGTTTATTGAAATATGGAGATTGTCGCGAAGAGCTTAGTTTTATATCCATGTAGGTACATACTCACTAATGAAAGTTTTTATTTTCTACTGTAGATGTCTGCAAGAAGCTCTACCAGATGAATTTGATTGGAGAGAGTTACGGGAGAGAAGAATTTCAATTCATGCGAACTCATTACCAGAGAGCGCTCTACCACTTGCTCACCATCGCTAAAACAACTTCAGTTGAGCCAAAAGCTCTTGCTCCCAAACTAAAGTAAGCCGTGTTATCTATTGGAACTCGAGGTAATGCAACACATGTCAGGGTTTTTTTGCAGCCCTTCCTGTCCTTCGAGCTTCGGCTCGTCCCCACTGAACTGGATGTCTTCAAAAACTTGCAAACTTGCAGGGCAACTCACAAACTGTTCGGCCGGCCAACTAGTACCAAACATCTACATTGAAATTTATACTTAATCGAAGATATTGACCAAAACCTGAAGACTAAGATTCCAAAAAATACCACTACTCGCACTGGTGTGTCAGCTAACGTGCGAAAATCGATGCAGCCAAATCCATCAAAATTGATATAAAACACGCCTGAATGAAAGTGCCGTGTATATTTTTTGGTTACACCATGCATGGTCTCCCGATTTCAAGTCCCAAGACCCAAGATTTGCTCTTAACGCTGCCTCAAAAATTACACTGTTAAGTCTGAGGTCCAATTAGGAGACGCTGCAAGATTGTGTTACAGGGGGAAATGTGAGTATACGAGTTGGTATTTAATGTCTATCTTTATGATTCAGGCGTCATGTTCCGTTGGAAAATTCTGGGAATGCCATTGAATGGTCGAGGTACCATACGGAATTCCATGAGATGGAGTACATAGCGAAGGGTGGTTTCGGACACGTCTACAAAGCTCAACACAAGTTGGATGGAGAGATTTATGCTATCAAGAAGATATTTTTGAGGTTAGTAACAGCTTACATGAAAACAGTTTGGCAATGTCTGACCGAATCGACAGGAATTGAATCGGGCTTGCACGGGGGAAATTTCATTAGTAGTTTCACTTCAAACATTGGCTCCCCAATCGATTCAAAGCTTCAGGAACAGTATTTTGGAAAGTTTCCATCTCATCTGAGTTTTCTGTTTTTTTTTTGGAGTCAGAAATCTAGGCTCCATGCTTTATATATTTTCAGATATTACAGCGTTGGAGATTTCTTACAAAATTTGAGAGAAGTGAAAATGCTGGCAAGACTCAATCACCCGAATATAGTTGCATATAAGGCTGCATGGTTGGAAGCATCCCAGGAGCACAAGAAGAAAGTGGAAATAACTGATGTAAGGTTAGTTGAAGACTGTTATAGTCTATATAATACCACCCTTTTATTTCGATATATAGAGAGATAGCAAAAAACACATCGAAGTAACGTCCCCTTAATTTTTTCAAAGAATTCTTCGATTACATTTTTGATCGCCGCGCATGCGCGCAAATGTAGGTTACGCATGTCAACTTTGTTTTTTTAAATGGGAACCAAGAAGCATCCCAGGAGCACAAGAAGAAAGTGGAAATAACTGATGTAAGGTTAGTTGAAGACTATTATAGTCTATTATAGTATAATACAGGGTGCTACCCCCCTTTTTTTATTGCAGACTCGGATTCTACGTCAAATTTCATGAACTTTTTACTTCGACAACCTTCTTGTTTGGGCGTACCTAGGAGCGTCCAGATGCGCCCAAAGTTGGACTAACCGCGTTTGTTCGTAATTTCGATAAGACGGAAAACCCCCAGTGTGGCACATGAAATTTGAATATTTTTCGACACTGAATCATCAGTGTTGATATCAGTTTTTTTTATTGGACTTGATTAAAGCGGGATTACACCCTGGAACATGAAAAATTAAGGGGACGTTACTTCGATGTGTTTTTTGCAATCTCACTTTTATATCGAAATAAAAAGGTTGGTACGTTCATTAATATCCACCCTGTATTCACTAGTTATTGTGTATTAGGATTGACAAGGGGCGTGATGAGAACCAAATCTGTTTATAAACCTAAAGTAATAAAGTAAACTTGTATAATAATTTTAGACATTCAATGAATGCTGTTGTGACCCTTAGCACCCAAAACACAACCTGAACGTGTTTGTCATCTTTTCATATTTCTGGCTATATATTTTTTAATCATTAAAGGACATTTTATTTAATATTATGTAGACATTAAAAAAATTATGAGTACTCTGAATAAAATTTATAACATACCTATTTATTAAGGACTTTATTCATTAATAAAAAGTCATTTGATAGTAAAGTATCCACAACAACGCTAATTAATGCGACAAATGTTCTTTGTGCCAGAGCCGCACTCCACCAACCTCTGAGCTAAGCGATCAAACAAAGTCTGTGGTCAATAGAGGAAGGGAAGGGCATAATGACGCTTACTTAATTTCGTTCCATCCGCTCTGTACGGTATTAAATTTTGCAACGGTGGATTTATTTTTGTCGGTTACAGCTCCGACGAAACATCTGTAGAAAACGAAAGAACTCGAACGGACGATTCGTTGGAAGTGGTTTTTGAGAGCTCGGAAAAAACTGAACGAAGAAACGCTTCGAACGGCGACGAGCGGTTTGACGATTCGTCCGAGTCCGGCGAACCAAGCAATTTCAGTTCTGGGAAAGTTTGTAAATACGAAAGCAGCGGCAAGTACCAGTTCCACGTTAACGGAGATGCCTTCCGGCAGTCTGCCGTTCTGTTTATTCAGATGCAGCTTTGTCACAAGACGTTGAGGCAGTGGCTGGACGTAAGGAATCAAGAAATCCCGCTCCCTGACCCTCTGAAAACGATGAATATTTTCAAACAAGTCGTCCGGGGCTTGGAGTACATTCACTCTCAAGGAATAGTTCATCATGACATCAAGGTTAGTTTCAGTTTAAAAAATAATATTGTCTAGTTTTCTGGTCACCATATCATGAACACAGTAATTCATCTAAGTATGAATAAATTGTTGAAGAAAAACCAGTCGGTTAAAATAGAGTGGACTGTATTGATAACTCGACTTGAAAACTGGACTATTGTCCCGAACGTGGGAAGGAAGCAAGAAAAGATAGGAAAATTAAGGATAGGAAAATCAGAAGGATCAAAGAGGCGTTCAGTCCGACTGATGTAACCTGGCACATGGGCTCGAGGTGTGTACTCTCATGATTGAAAACATTGGTCGTTGAAGACCGTGGCCCCGACCCTTATTAACTGCTTCAGTGGCCTGGTCAATGTTCTGAGATTAGGAATAGTAAGCCCATTTCTACCCAACAACCTTCAATCCCTTCTACAGCATTACTTGAGAGGGAACTGATTACAGCATTTGTTATTGCGATTCAACATGCAAAATCAACTAGCCGTGCTGGTGTCCCTCAAGGTAGTGTATGGGCGCCATATTTATACTGTATGTATTGCTATGACATGCCGCTCCCCGACTCCTCCGGCTTATATGCAGACGATTTGGTCTATGCCGTGTGCGGTCAAGACTCCGACACTGTCTCTTAACGGCTGCAGGTTCTATTGGAAATGTTGGGCCAGTGATGTACAAAATGGAAAATAAAAAATAACTCCTCAAAATCATGTTCAGTCACCTACACGTACAAGAAACAGTTCACCGAAACCATATCTAGGAGTAATCCTAGCTCAGCACCTTACATTCCACGAACACATTTCCGAGCTAATTAAAAGACTGAGATCCCGCTGCTACCAACTCCGATCACTACTACACTCTCCGTATGTCTCACTGTTCAATCGTGTGCTAATGTACAAAACACTCATCCGACCAATCTGTACGTATGCAATCTGTACGTATGGGGAACCTGCTCCAAATCTCAATTCAGGAGGCTCGAACAGCAGCAAAACGCCGATCTAAAACTCGCAAAATCAGAAGAACTCCTGACCCGACACTCAATTAACTTCCATCTTCGTCACAAAGACGACTTCAACCCCCTGGTTGCGAATAGTTTTCATTTACCACCCCTCAGACGCCTCTCCAGACCACGATACATATGTGACAATATAGTAACTACAATGATATAGGAAGTACACAATATCAGTGACTTAAATTTCAAGTAGGTGCATACTATGTACAATCAAGGACTGATGCCACGATGTCAGCCTAGAACAAGTGAGATATTTAGAACATTTAGATATTTAGAACAAGATTTAGAACAAGTGAGATATTTACTCTTTCCAGCCAATGAGGTATATTACATGTACCTACCTACAGTAATGGTCTCGATAAGAAAAAAAGGAATAGTAAGGCTTTTCCACTTTTCGGACTCACCAGACGGAGGGAGGGAAGTGTGGAGTTTGCATTGTGTCCCGTGATAAGCCAAGCTGGGGTGGACTGGACCCCATCAATCCAAGTTATCCTACATAGTGGGTTTATACTCGTATGTATCTCTACTCTATGTTACTTTTCAGCCAAGCAATATTTTCGTCAGTGACGATCTTCGACTCGTTCAAGTTGGAGATTTTGGATTAGCCTGCTGCCTTCTGGCCCACCCACAATCGTCTCTAAGCGTGGTGGCCACCCATCATCCTGGTCAGTTGGGTACCAAGCTCTACGCTGCTCCTGAACAACTCAGAGGTGCCTGCCACGCCAAGGTCAGTATAGTGACTCAGCTGTGTTCAAATTGTCGATAAGGGTGTATGCCAGTTGAGGGAAATCGGCTCATCGGGCGCAATTTTCACTACCAGTTGAGTGCGAAAACCTATGCCAGTTGAGCGGAGCGGAAACTCCCACCAGTGAAGTACAAATATCCTCCCCAAGCTGCAGTAAACCTTTGGCTTACAACTCGAAGCATTTCCTTTGAAGTGAAAGCATAATAACCATATGGTTATTAATATAAAATGAAGCGAATGCTCTTACTTCTATATTTTGCTTCTTACTACAATTTACTTCCGTTATTATTCATACGGTCATTTTTCTGTTTGTTGAAATGTACATGCTTTGGCAGCAGTGGCAAACTAGAAGTGTGTACAGACTAAAACAAGCACCAAGACGTGGTTTGTGTAGACCAAATACATACCAGGGTGGGATTACATACACGAATAAATAGATTTGAAATTTGTGTTGATTTGTTGAAACCAACGAACATACTAGTATGCACAAGATAAATGCAAATTTATAAACAAAAAAAGCTATACAATACAAAAATCAATGGCTCGAAACACAAAAGCCAAACTAGACAATGAAGAATCATCAGCATTTGTACAAGCTTGGCTGAGACTAAATGATTAAAATTTGGGTTTTATTGTTAGTTCTCTTAATATATTTTTGCTTATTTTTCAGAGTGACGTTTATAGCTTGGGCATCGTCCTATTTGAGCTTATTCAACCATTCAATACCTCAATGGAACGCAGCAAAGTTATTGCTCAGTTGAGAGGCGGACACATCCCAACGGATTTGATTGCTAACTATAACAGTATTGTAAGTAGATCAGAATAATTAGTTGGCATTCGTTAGTTGGATTTTTGATACAGCGTTCTAGCATCCTACTGTGTACGAATCATCGTTGACGACTTTGACACAGGTCAATTTGGGTCGGGTTTGAGTTGAATATTTTTCGTGTTAGGCGACTGGCCCAACCGTCTGCATGAAAGGTGTCAAATTAGTCGTTTTTGGATTCTGTCGCAGTACTTACTGCGATTGTCCAAGTATTGCATGAGTCATATCATAGTGACATCATAAGTAAAATTGTCAGGCAGAAGTCTCAAGGACATATGACTCGAGGGAGAGGTACGGGAGCGGTTGCTCCGAGGCGTTTCTGATTGGTCAGGTACCTGGTACGGCTCTGTTTTGTGCGTTGATTCAAATAGTAAAATCCCGTTTTCTGTCAATAGCCAATTTACTCTTCAAATAGGATAAGAGAATTTGGTTTATTGGCTGGGGGTGCACATGCTCCTATCAGTAGCCGTCAGTGCACCTCTGTAGTACCGAAAAGTGAACTAAAACGAAAATGACAAATGAAATGCAGCCTGAATCAGCATTCATCTTGCCTGTAGTGTATTGGCCCTGGTCACAACTACTTCTGAACTAAATTGGTCAAACTGTTTTATAGGCAATTACACTTTGGCGGTACACCCCTTTTAATCTGAAGGAACTGAGCTAGTGTGGAATTTATACCCATCATCTGTAAAATAAATTGAAACTTTCAACTGGAAACACACCCATTCGGAATTAATACTGAAGTTCACCTATTATGTTTCAATATTATGTATGTGGACAAATCTCCAAGAGGCTCCAAAATGGGGAAGTCTTCTCCCTTGGATATGGTTCATGGATAATGACTCTAGTACTTTGAATAGCTTCTCCGGTACAATAAAGACTACCCTTTTAACATGGCCTCCTCTCCTCAGTACTTCACATCTGTAGGCCGTAGCTCGTGCTCTCTGGCGACGATCCCTTCAAACATCTAGATCTCCTGATCCCTCTAGACCAGGATCCCACATGTACATTACATAGATATTCGCTAATAACTAATAATTTACCTAACCGTTCTTGCTAATTGAAATGTTAAAAAACGGAATTATCAAGATTGCTATTCCACTGTTATTGCATTTTTCAGTGGAAGTTTTTCATTGTGGGTTATTTAGTTCGTATTTTTGGGGTGCTCCAACTGTCCTTTTCTGTTCAATACAATCCAATCGGGATGTGAATTCCTAAGCTACGATCGGTGATGAACACACTCTTCATGGCCCTTGCGTTTCACAGGGTAGTACTGCTTTGATGATGACCTATTCGACGTTTCCTAACTATGGAAATAAATTAAATCTCACAAAACACCGTCTCCCAGGCGGCCTACTGTACAACCATATTTGGATAGTTTTCTTAGACAATGGCCTTATTGGAATATTTTGGATCCAGCATTAGATTTTTTTAATATATAAAAGAAAGAACGCGTTCTAATATTAGTAATTCTGGTTTACATCGCTTAAGCTTACGTCAACTCAGCAAAATCGTAAATTTCCTGGTTAGTTCGATTGTACGAGTAAACTACTGTGTTATTCTGAGTGTTTCAATTTTGAGGGCCCACTCATAAGACCCTTGAAATTGGTTGTACCTGTGGCTACATCAGCTTAAGATTTGAATGAATGAGATATCGAGGGTCTCACGGCAACATCCCACATCGTCACTTTTGGCCAACATGAGTTATGCATACCACTCGAAGCGTCTTCCCCCGGCGGATCGATCTAAGTATAAGTTAGGTAACACTAAATCTCTCGATTTATTTTACTGAATTACTCAGTAAACATAGTCATTGGCAGATGGTTTTTTGGCTCTGCTGAAAAGTCGCCCAAATGACGATGTGGGAAGTTGCCGTGAGACCCTCGATATGCTCTGTAAACCCCAACAGTATACACCATTGGAGCCTCCTCAGTGTGTAGTTATCAATGGATATTGGAACGCTGGATCGATTTTCGAACTCAATCGGTAACGTACGGGAACTAGTCGGTAATATACGAGTACTATCTTGTAGTACGTAATTGAATGCAAACTCTGATTGTTCAAAGGCTACCATCATCAGCCAAACGGTCACGCCACTCAAGAAGAGACCAACTTCTGCTGAGTTACTCAGCCACTTGACGGAAGCTCAGAATCAGAACGACCTGGTTGTCGAAGAGCAGAATAGAACGATCGAGGCACTTCGGCGGGAATCACTTGCCAAGGACGAGGAAATTGCAGCTTTGAAGAGGCAGTTGGAAAAACTAAGGAGCCGTTTAGATGAATAATAGAAATTAAGAACCTTCCGTCCGGTCATGTGTTTATTTATTGGTGTTTCCGAATACAAGGTGTACTTACCTACTATGTTGTATCTCGTGCCATTTTTTAAGGGTTAACAGTAGTTATAATGTCTCTGCTTGATTATTTTCACTGTGTTCAATAAAAGTTACAAGACTGACTTGTACTTTGGCAATATGTAGCGGAGTAACTCCCTGTCATTAGTAGTAGTGGAAACTAACAACTAGATCACCAACAGTTTGTCACCCTACTTAATTCTCGTAGTTGACAGGACAAAAAATAGCTGCGGATACCTTTGTCAAATTACAACTAATTGCTGTGTCAAGCAAGAAAGAACAATTCTCAAAACTTTTAATATAATTGCAAAAAAAGCATTAAAAAGTCGAGTTTTGAAGTTGAAGTTCAAATTTGAATTTTTATACGCGGGAATTCATTTACAAAAGAAGATAAGAGCAGTTGGCCACTTATTTTGAATAGAGAGAGAATTAAATAGTGTACATAGTGAGATTTTGAGCTACCTTTCTACTGGGATCGGATGAGTTCACTTCAGTTGTGAGTAGTTAATAGCCAATTAGAACCAAACTTCCAGTTAATAATAATTATTGTTGGTACAACTTAAATCATCAACTATAGACGTTTTTATTGTGAGGAAACATGCAGCTAATTTAAGCTGACGAAGTAGTTGCAAATACCAATTGAAATAACAGTGAATAAGGTCCCAAATCGTGACATGGGGGATCATGGTTTGGAAAATAAATATGTAAGCTTTTTAAAAAATGTATCCGTTTCATATTGTTCAGGCGATGCGAATGATCTTACACTGTACATTATTTCGAATTAAATTTAAAAACACCAGATGTTCTGAGTTTCAATATCTGTAACGATCAGGTTTGAAGGGGCCAGCCTGTGGTATTCCGAGGTATTCAGCTTGTTCAGGATTCAGTTTGGTCAACTTCACTCTGAGATGGTCCAGGTGGAGAGCGGCGACTTCTTCATCGAGCTGTTTGGAAAAATACAAAAATAAAATGAAAATAAGTTGATAATCCGATTGTAACCAGGATATAGAGGGTCTCGCAAGCCTCTCTACCTAGGCTGAGAATCATAACCAAAGTGACGTCAAACTATCGATAGTTTGATGATAATATCGCTATAAGACCAACTAACAAATCATTGAGTGTTTGAAAAAATGGAAATCTGTCAACATTTTTCAAATCAAATTCAGAACTTTCCTAACCAATAAACAAATTAAATAGATTCAATTAATGTGAAAATCTGTTTACATAAATAGCACAAATTTTGCATTATGTTACATGAAAATTAAATTTTTTAAAATGGAAATGGTAAAAATAGGCAGGAGACCAGTTTAAATTGGACAAAACAAAGTTTGATGTGAATTGGCATTACAATGTCTCTTAATTGTCTCCTCGTGACCCAAGACTAAAAATCTGGCAAACACTATTTCAGGCATGAGGTGATGCGGCCTGATCAGCTGTACATCCTAATAAGTACATAATATGTACTATAATACTATATTATAGTACTAAAAAGTACTATAATACTATATTATAGCCTGCATATACAACAGAAATTATTGACCCACTGCATAATATGTACAATACAAATGAAACGATGCGTTTACAAATAATGATTCATGCTGAGCCAGCTGGATCATAAATGAAAATACAAACCTTTTTGGGCAATATGTAAATTCCCAACGGGTACTCAGACGTTTTGGTGAAGAGCTCAATTTGAGCAAGAACTTGGTTGGTAAATGAGTTACTCATCACAAACGACGGATGTCCAGTAGCACATCCAAGGTTGACAAGACGACCTTCGGCGAGTAGAATGATGTGGTTTCCGTTGGATAGAGTGTACCTGTCCACCTATTGGCAAAATAAGGTAGTTGTACGACAAGAAGTTTCATTCAAGAGCCATTACATGTAAAAGCCACTCATACGCATTTTTGTTCAGTGCAAGTAAGTTGCCCTGGTACAATGTACCGAACAGGTCCCGATTGCCTCAGGAGTAGACCGAGGGCAAGTTACTCCACACATGCGCTCTCCCCCTGTTCTGCTCACTTGATGCACCAGAATACGTACAGAGTGTGAAGTATCCGATTTGGGAGCGTTCGAACGAGGGAGGTAACATGGAACCAACACTTCGACATAATATAATATATTATTATAATATTATTATAAGAAATGGTATATTATATTTCTTCTTGTTTCCAATTTCGCCCAATATTTCGAAATAGACATTTCTATCATTTCGACCTCAGAATCAGGACCCTTGAAACCATCATCAACCCCTCGGATTTCGGAGTTAAAATTTGGGATTTTCCCCCAGATCCCAACTTTTAGCTCCTAGATATAAAGAAAAATATTAAGTCGTTGCAAAACTCAACATACGTAAACATCAAAAAATACAAAACGTAACATCAGAAACCTTTTTAAAATTAGACTTGCTGAGGTCAAAATTTTGAAAATAAGGTCGAGAGTTTGTAAGGTCAAAGATGAGTTTATACTACTAGTAGTAGGTACATATTGATAATAATTATTGTAATAGTACTACATTATAGTTGCTGTTATAGTACCGTTATATGCTCGAAGGGTTTCATGGATGTTAGAAGAGATAACTTATTGACCATCAATGGTCATCCCTATTTCAAACTGCCATCTGAAGTTGCTTGGTGAAAAAGATTTTGTTCGAGCGAATCAGATTCTACAGATTTTGTCAATGTTCTATCTGTGATAGAATGTCGAATAGATAGAAATAGATAGAACTAGGGCCCATGAAAATCACCTGCGGTTTGATGTTCACTTTCTCCTTAGCGTTCTTCTCCAACCAGGAAACTTGGATTTCACAATCAAAATGACCGATGTTGCAGACGATGGAGTCATCCCTCATGTTCATGAAATGTGAACCAACGATGATATCTTTGCAGCCTGTGGTCGTGACGAAAATTTGACCCTCTTTGCTGGCTTCTTCCATCGTAGTTACCTGAAAGGAGAATTGATGAATCTTGGTGGTATTCGTTTATTATGCACAGGGGAACACACAGACTCGTTTATTTTGTAACTCCATAATATTTTTTGAGCTAGCGATTTAAGCCTTTTTTTACCTGATAACCCTCCATAGCAGCCTGCAGTGCGTTGATTGGGTCGATTTCTGTGATTATGACGCGCCCTCCGAACGACCTGAGGGACTGTGCACAACCCTTACCCACATCTCCGTATCCTGCAACGACACAAACTTTGCCTGCAAGCATTACGTCTGTGGCCCGCTTGATTCCATCAATCAACGACTCACGGCAACCGTACAGGTTGTCGAATTTGCTCTGGAATAGACAAAATCCATTAAAAACGGAAACACTATTAAACGCTTCCAGAAGAATCGATAAGTAGTAAGTTCAAGTTACCTTCGTCACGGAGTCGTTGACATTAATGGCAGGAACTTTCAAACGGTCTTCTTTGAGCATTCGGTACAGGTTGTGAACGCCTGTTGTAGTTTCTTCTGAAATACCTTTGATTCCAGACAAGTACTGAGGATATTTCTCATGGACGAGGTTTGTCAGGTCGCCTCCATCATCGAGGATCATGTTTAAAGGCTAAAAAGGTGGAAGAATAACAAAATAACAACTGCAACACTCAGTAAGGGTTAGAAACAGTAAAAAATCAGAGATAATATCTGGTTCAATTAATCGATTTACCTAAAATTCTACTAATGCAATTGTACGACGCCTGTAGTCACGTCAAAAGGAAAACTTGTTCCATCTGAAGTGTGGAAGTACACCTAAGTGTGCCATTCAAGGGCCCATGTACACTTACTGCTATTCGTTTTTGCAAAGCTGAATGTATACTTGAGTGTACACTCAGCTCTAATTCATAAAGTTTATTTGGCTACATGAGTGTACAATCCCTCAAGAGGTCTTCAAACGCAAGGGCAGTTGGCAGACCCCCTAAGTGTGCACTTAGCTTTTGTATTCTGCTCTCCGCGTTTCTCTTATTGGTTCCACTGTACCTTAAGAAGCTGAGGGCACACTTGGCTCTGACAAGTTCAATGCACACTTATCTTCCTGAGTGCGCCTTTATCTTGTTCTATGAAACCCGCCTGCAGAGCTGAGTTTAGCCTCAGCTTGCATAAGTGTGACTAGACTCCTAACTTGATCGTGGACTATGAATTCCGCCCTCAATCTAATATCATGGGATCCATGAGCAAGTTCAATTGTTGGCACCATAAAACCCCATCAAGCCTCTTCACCCATAGAGGAAAGAGACCACACCACCTTCATGTTGAGAATACTAGTAAAAATATTGATGCTTTACTAGTGCAATATGTCTTGCTCGCTCAATTTTTCAATGTTCTTAATTTTTTCATATTAATTGGTTATCATAATAATTATGATCATTTGAGCAAATATTATGATAGTTTGAGTAATTATTACTCAACTTTTGAGCAAATTCAGCTCAAACTAAGTCGATTATTCTCATCAATTATCAACAAAAATAGTGTTATTGAAAATAAAATCAATCTAATTCAGACCATTGAATGTTCCGGTAGGAAAAAGTAACTTTTACCACTACTTCTTCTAAGGAGAGCACGGTAAATGTCACATGATTCTTACCTGTCCATTTGAGAAACCAGTGAGAGTCTGGTCAATACACCAAATGTATTCCTCATCTGTCTCCCCTTTCCAAGCGAATACTGCGATCCCTCGCTTTGCAATGGCAGCTGCTGCGTGATCCTGCGTGCTGAAGATGTTGCAACTCGACCACCTCACCTGAAAGTGCAATGATGAAATCACTTGAGAATTGATAATCAAGGTCGATAATTTCCAGAAGAGATTTAGCAGATTAGTTCGAAACACTTCCAAAATGAGAATACGAATATAATTCAAAACCTACAATTCTAGCCTAATTCAACTATTTGAAGACTTTATAAATACATAACAACCTGTTATTTAATAAAACGTATGACAGTTCACGCCCTAATCCCAACAGAATATTCACCGAATGGCAACTCGTTGCTCACCCTGGAGACGTAGAGGGAATACGCAGGAATAATTTTAATGGACAAAATTCATTGAGGCTACTATAGTTAATACCAACCAAGTAAGACAACGTTGATTCATCCAAACAATACTATTATGGTTCCACATTGCAAGTTCTCTAAAACCTTTCAAAGCCCAACTTTGGTGTTAAGTAAATGTACATACTCAAAGTGGCCTAATCCCACGAGTTAAAACTCACACAAAACCGCTGAGCTATAATAATTATATCTCTGTTAGAGATTTATTTATTGGTGATTAAACATTTTTTTACACCTCCCATGAGTCGATTAGTTCCTAAGTATGTTGTTTGAGCTGAAATTTATGACGTTGGTCGAGTGAATGGATATTTTAAAGGAGCTTGAATCAATTCTCACGTTGATTCACGATTTTACATAATAACGGATAGGCGGAAAAAATGGTTTCTGCAGATAAGGTATTACATAAGATGAAGATACAGCGGTATTGAATTCGGTATCATTAAATAGGGATCCCAGCAGACCATTTTGAATAAATCTTCCGTGCTATTGGAATGGATTTTTGTAAGAACCCAGCGAAGGGGCACAAATATAAATTACAATAGGTAGAAGACCGCAGATTCGAGAAGAATGACGGAGTATGACGTCATCTGCGGGGCTCAATGTTATCAAAAGGTGATGGGGTTCAAGTGGTTGGCGATGAGCGCAGATAACAAACAAACGCTTCTTCAATGAGCTTATCACACAACAATGATAAGATCAGTAAAAATACCTCGTAATAGCAACTATTACACGATCTTTATTAACCAGACACCAAACAACAAAATGAGGATTGTTGAAAAAGTACTAGGTATATAGCGCGAGTAATGAATGATAATGGTTATATAAAACATTCAAATTTCAGCAATACAACGTTCATTATAATATATTATATTAATAATAAATCTTATA
Source organism: Stenodema calcarata (assembly GCA_963920205.1). Taxonomy (NCBI): domain Eukaryota; kingdom Metazoa; phylum Arthropoda; class Insecta; order Hemiptera; family Miridae; genus Stenodema; species Stenodema calcarata. Next base: position 8,980,079 of record OY986049.1, read on the forward strand.
TTAATAAATATTATATTAATAATTAATCTCAGAACTGGCTAAACATGCTAATTATTAGCATGTTCAGCCAGTTCTGAGATACTCCCAACTTTTAACTGAAAATGGGAATGCTCCGAAAGCACTTTATTAGTAGAAAACCCAGAAGACATGTTTTGTCTCATTCTTCTTCTCTTTTGTCTCATAATTGAACAACCACAAACTAGTAGAGCATCTTCAGTTTCTTTTTTCTTTTCTTAATACAAATTGTTGAAACCTTGTATCCAGCAACTTAGGCCCACTGCTATTCAACTCGTTCATTGGCCCACATAAGCAAGGGGGTCGCATGTTGAACTGAGTTCAACAGTCAGTCATCGCCTTATTGTCCTCTTATGACTGTATGAAATGTATGTAGGTAATACGCATATTTGCTTACGGATGTATAGAGGCGAAATATTTACAGTAAGATCTCGCGCGTTGAACTGAGAACATGTAGACGTGTAGGTCGCATCCACTGATGGTGGTGGAGTGCCCCAGTAGTAACTTTTTTTTCAATGTACATTATTTTGTTTGCTGTTTACAATCGTAAAATGATATCATAAGAGGGCATATAAGGCTATGAATATGACATGAAGTCAGTTCAACAAGCAACCGGTCATGTCAGGAAAATTGGCGCAAACATACTTCAGCTCCAAGGTCAACCAGAGTTTCAATGAGGACTCCAGTTTGGATGGTCATGTGAAGGCAGCCGGCGATGTTGGCTCCCTTGAGAGGTTTGGAAGGGCCGTACTTCTTACGAATGGCCATCAGACCAGGCATTTCATTTTCTGCCAACGTGAGCTCCTTGCGACCGAAGTCGGCCAGAGAGATGTCGGCTGGAAAAATAGAGTTAGGATTCAATGAAAGTTGGATGTTAGTTGTCATTCTAATATCAGTAACCTATTCCGAGATGATTCAATAAAAATTGCATCAGGCCAGGGCGTAAAAAAACGCCAACTCTGGTCAGATTCCAGCTTTATGCATGGAGAAAAAAAAAAAAAAAAAAAATGGAATGTGCCATTCTAGGCGCCCAACTAATAGGGAATAATTATACAGTTATGTAATGGGTATGAGCCACTCCCAAGGCTCTTTCATGACATTATGAAATATGTATTTGCACTGCATTCCGTACATTTCCTAAAAGGAAAAACGTGAGGGAGAAGTATAATTGCCTAGTAGGTTTTTGTCGAATTATATAATATAATAATTATATTATACTTAATTATTAAGTATACGCTTGTATTTGGCCACGTTAGGGTAGAAATGGAACAGGTGTGATGGGAAACGCAGTTGAGAGTGTTGTGGACAAAAACGGAGACATTTGCAACTGAGAATGCCTTGATTTCACAAAATTATCAGTAAGTATTGACCTGTCTGTCAATACGAAATGGCTAGGTACCCAGGTACCGACAAATGTAATTATAAGTTGGGCTACATCGACGTTTGATAGGCTAGCAGTACTTACCTACTGCTGAGCTCAGAGGCGTGAGGAAAAACATTTCAAAACGCTATACCTACTAAAATGGCTCTGAGGGGTTGACGGATGCTAGAACTTCTCAAAGTTGTTCATTTACTACTCACTGAGGAGAAGGTTAATGAATTAGAAACATTCTACCCAACTCCAAGGATAAAATGCCGAAATATTCGAAACGTCGTAGATGATAATATTATCTACGACATTTACCTATATGGTGGTACAACCACGCCAAACGGGAGGTAGGTAGGTAAGTACCCTGAGTTGGGGATGACCCTCCTAGTGGAATTTTTGAAAAATCTGTAGATATAATATATCTGTAGATATAATATTATAATATAATATTGTTACCACCCGCCAAAAGCCCCAATCCGCGTTTTTGGTCATTTTCGTCTTAGTGCATCTACAGATTTTTCAAAAATTCCACTGGGAGGGTCGTCCTCATCTGGTTAGGTAAATAATTTTCTGTGATATAATTATACATATTATTATTATTATATCACAGAAAATTATTTACCTAACCAGATTAGCGTTCACTCCGAGCATTGAAAGCTAAGCTCTAATGTGAGAAACGATTCTAGGAGAAGAAGACTTGTCTCGCTTACTTACATTAGAGCTTAGCTTATATACTTCTCTATTCTAGATGAGAAGAATGCCCAGAGAGTTAGGTAACTATAAATAGAGAAGTTGGAGACCCAATTATGAGTTTTCACTTACCGACTTTGTAATCGTTGGTCTTTGCCATTTTGCGGGGAGGAGGAGGAGTTGGGGAACAGGAACTCTTTCTTCGAGTAATGGTGGCGACAATTAAATCAACTCTCCTCGTAAAATGTTAACAAATCTCAATCACGTTCACGTCCACGTGTTTGAACCGACCGGCAGAAAATTAGAATCGACGCGAACGCACACAGCAGCTGCTGAACAAGAACGACAAAACAGACAGAGCAAAGACACCAGTGCTGCCAACACTATCATTCGAGGTTGCCGCCACACAATTACCCACTCCATTTTACCCATCATCTACGTTTCAGACAACTTCACATGTAAAATTAAAAATAAACGTTCATCCACATTGTTGTAAGTATCATTTATGATGATGACTTGGAAAGGGAGGCAAACAAATTTCAACATGATTCTTTACATCTAGAAGAGATGTAGCATAACTAAGAGATGATAGTCTTCAACTTTGATGTCCACGGCAATTTCATGACGGAGATTGGTGGTATCAATGATATCGTATGGATTGTGCATACCGATCGAAATTTCCGAAATTCGACGATTATTCACACTATTGACACTTTGCGTGGAAAGTTGAAATTTCATTCTTTCATAAAAGTGCTCCATCTGAGTGTTTTACAGACTTGTCAATCCTAATCTAGGCCGCGCATGTGAGGCGATGTTAATGACCTTCCTTACGTTTTTACGGTAATTTAACTCTAAATAATACCGCCAAGTCCAAATACCTGGGTAATAATTAGTTCTTTGGTTGAAAAATTGTGACAATTTCTGCAGAAGTGGAAAAACTTTCCCTAGACAAACCAACCTCGACGTTCTTTAGCTTCCACATGTTTGATCTAGACACGATCCTGAAATGAGTCAAAATCAGATGTACGTTCTCATTTAGTGGGCGAGTCTTCCTCCGAAGTACCTACCCCATTCCGTGCCTGTCAAGTGTTAGTTTTTTAATAATATTTTAGTCGTTAATTTGGGTGAAAAGCGAACAAAATGATGGGTTTCCTGTTTAACATCGACGGCGGGTACTTGGAAGGTTTGTGCAGGGGTTTCAAATGCGGGATTTTACGTCAGACGGACTACCTCAATCTGGTTCAGTGCGAAAGTCTCGAAGGTACGAATTAGAATCGCAAGTTTTTTAATTTTAGTTGACGTTGAAAGCTTGGATTGTAACTTGTAGACCCTCCCGTTTTACGTTCTACGAATGTTTCACAGATTTGAAGTTGCACTTGCAAGGGACGGACTACGGGAGTTTCCTGGCCAACGAGCCCAGCCCCCTTCAAGTCTCGGTAATTGATGACAAGCTCCGAGAAAAATTGGTTATTGAATTTCAGCATATGCGGAACCAAGCTGTTGAACCTTTATCGACGTTCCTTGATTTCATTACGTAAGTAAATTGATTGGCACTGGGACTTTTTGTGGTTTACCTATTTCATAGTGGCCTCGAGCTCTTAGACCCCCAATCCAGCTTGTCCTTCAATGCTCATACTTCTGTTGAATAGTGATAAGATTCAGGCCTACGCCTTTATTCATCAATTCGAATTATTTCAATTATTATGCGTAGATTCAACATGTTTTCGATGTTATTTCTTCGATGCTCATATCACCTTCAATTGACGTCAATCCAACTTCTTACCCCTACAATATACTAGTTTCCTCTATTTGTATTTGAGATACAGTTAGAGATAAATGTAAAATACGAGTATTACCCTTACCCCTTTTGATGAGAATGTTAGGGAAATCGGCTCCTGCTTTCTTGTCACCGTAGATCTGCCAAATAAACGCAGTGGACACCCTTTTCCTCTTGTAATTATATCAGAAATTTAACTCGTCAAATGGAATTCCAGCATAACTCATATTGTATTCCAAATATTACTGGGAAGAGTGTATTCAATGATTGGCACTGTAGGGTTCAAACCTCCCCCTCAATCGCGTTACTATCAACTTCTGAAATTATGTTCATCTACGTCATCTGACCTGTCGACTAGTTTCTTTACTACAATCTTATTCATAACTTGTTCTCAGGTACAGCTACATGATTGACAACATCATTCTATTGATCACTGGGACCCTCCATCAACGCCCTATTTCTGAACTTATCCCAAAATGTCACCCTTTGGGAAGTTTCGAACAAATGGAGGCCATCCATGTTGCGGCTACCCCTGCTGAACTGTACAACGCAGTGCTCGTCGACACTCCCCTGGGTATTAACACTTGTTGATTCTCTATAATGTTAAGTACTCGTACCACCATATCGAACACCTTGCATAGTTTTGTCGATGCATTTCCTGCCTAAACGATTGATCTTAGCAAAAAATGCCAGGGGTAAAAGTTAAAACCCTTGAGCCCTTATTTCAAAAAATGACCACCACTTGACGTTGCAACAGCGCATTCGCCTCCGGTGTAAGATCGAAAGTTGGGGTTTCCAGATGACCTATATGGTTATGCTCATTTCTTTAAAGGGCATACAAAGGCAAAACATATGCAACATACCGCATTTTGATATATTGAATCTTTACCGAGTTATGGGGTTTTGAAATTTTCAATTTCAAATTAAAGAAAAAAATTACAGTCCTTTACCGTGGTATGTTTGGAAGAAGTGGCACATGTTTTCAACGTATTTTTTTATCTAATAAAAATTCTTATCTAATGTTATGTATTCTATCTAATAAAAATATTGCCAGCTTTGTAAAACTAATAGATTCCCCTATAAACACGAAAATATCGTACGAGTATTTTAGACGCTTAAAACCTTGATTTTCTACTATGGGGTAATCACATAATTTTTAAGGTATCTATTTTTCATTTTTCTGCTCGAAATTCTGAAAACATCAGTGAAAACCGCACGTCTGTACGACCCTCCGATCACGAGTTATGATTTTTTCAAATTTGGGCCTTGAAGTCACAGCCATTCTATTTCTCTCAGGTCGTTTATGAGGGAATAGGGGGCTGTCACATCATAGCCCAAACTTCATCACTTGTGGACGGAGGGTCTTAAAATTAACGCCCTATATTAAAAAAAGTCTATCTACACTTAACTCTTCATGTCATTCAATGGTTCAAAGTCAATTTTTTCTCAATAATAAACAATTATGATTCATAATTGGTGGTTATTGTTGTTTTCACAGCTCCTTTCTTTGTTGACTGCATCAGCGAACAAGATTTAGATGAGATGAACATCGAAATCATCCGTAACACACTTTATAAGGCTTACTTAGAGGCTTTCTTCACTTTCTGCAAACAGTTGGGTGGCACAACTGCTGATGTAATGTGCGAGATACTTGCTGTGAGTGGTTACTTTCGAAATTCATATGAACGTCCCTTTGATACATAATATGTTGGGCATGTCTACGCCCTTACTTCGTGACATAATAATCTTCAGGGTCAGTAAATCCGACCCCGTCAGTGCAATGTCCTCATTTTCATATGTATGTTGTGGCCTCGAACCCTAGACAACAAAGATGAGTTTTCGCTGTATGCGCTGAGGCATTTTGCTGTAATTTTACGAGAAGTCAGTAGTGTGTAGTTATGAACTCAAAATGCAATTGCAACTTATTCCATATTTTTTCGTTTGTTTTCTCGTCCTGTAAAAGTAAATAAACCAAAAATACAAATATTACCCGTTTGATGAGACAGATGAGGAAATCAGCTCCCGCTTCCTGGTCAACGTGGGTCTGGCAGGGTAAACACAGTGAACATCCTAAATTCACGCAAAGTGGTACCTTCTTCTTTTTCCATATATTACAGATACCACTGAGTGCTTGTGTTCTCAATAATACAATTAGGCTACCGGGCTTTGTGAGGTGGTGTTAGAAGTTGGTGAGAGAGGTCGTTGGCCATGAACTCTCCTAAAATACGGCTGCTGAATAGAAATGTAAACGGTCTTCAATCTGGGCAAATAATATATTTTTGAGAATGCAAGTAATCATACTCGTATTTTAACCGCCTGAAGATGGTACCTGGATAAGTGTGTTATCTGTGCGCTCAGCTGGCTGTATTTGCTTGAGATTGCATTCTTGGTTATATAAGGTCCCAAGTGGAGGTACACTATGATGTGATTATCCCTCGATATACACATTGTAAACAGGTAATTTTGAACCAATTGTGCTACCAGTCGTAGTATTTTACAGCTGGATTACAGTCGACATCAAAGATTTAGAAATTATCCAAAACCAATCATGAGTTATGACAGCCTCGTTCTGTTACTTTCCTAGAACTTTAATTGCTTCGTTAGTAGTATGTACCAGGATGTGTTTTCTGTACATTTGATTTTTTTTACAGTTTGAAGCTGACCGTAGAGCATTCATCATTACTATCAACTCATTTGGCACGGAACTAACTAAAGATGATCGCTTCAAGCTGTACCCCCGTTGCGGCAAGCTTCACCCAGATGGTTTGGCTGCTTTGGCGCGAGCTGATGATTACGAACAAGTTAGGGCTGTCGCTGAATACTACGCTGTTAGTATATTCTTTCATTATCACTCATTGGTTTTGCTAATAATTGTGTTCTGTTATGAGAAACTGTGTTCATAGTTGTGTCACTGATAGTTCAGAAGAAATGCTGCTTATTCCTCTTGTTGACAAGAGTAACTGTAAACATTCTGTCTCGATTCTCTCTTAGGAATATGCTAAACTGTTTGATGGAGCTGGCAATAACCCTGGTGAGAAAACTTTGGAGGACAAATTCTTCGAACACGAGGTAACTCATATTATTAATAATCGTCCAAGGACTCAAATTCTTTCAGAAATAACTCGTTACTTCTAAATTTTAATATAACCCTAGTAGGAATCTCCTCTCTTCAGTTTCATGTCGGGATGGGTATCGATGAAGAAAACATTGATGTTTGTTCCTCCTGAAAGATCGATGTCTAAATAACATCAGAGAAAAAAATCGGTGTTTTTCTAGGAAAATAGAACACCTTAAAATAATTCCGTTAGGTACGTTCTTTCTACTGATTCAAATTTTAATGAAATTAATACGCAGTTATTCTAGAAATCAGACAATCAAGACAAAGTAGACAAAATCAATTTAAAAACAATTATTCAATACGTCCAAAATCGGTCATCTGCCTCATTTTGAGGCCAGCTAAAAATTATTCCCGCATGAGGGAATCCCTGACCTAACCTAACCTAACAGCAATCGAATTTTCCGGAGTACGATTCGATTCAGATCAACAACATCGATGTTTATCGAGTCTGTGTCCTCATTTTTGTATAGGTATATGAAAAGTACCTACCTATTACGTTCAGAAGGTCAAAAGAATAAATAATTCATGTCTAAGAAGAAAAATATCGATGTCAAAAACTTCGGTGTTTCCAACATCGATACCCGTCCCTAGTTTCATGTAACGCGATTCTGCTTAATAAAAACGCGTAAGACGCCTCCTGTTCTTTTTAAAGTAAGGTACAGTACAGAGGAGTCTCAAACAATTTTATTAAGTAGAATCGCGTTACATGAAACTCAACAGGGGAGCTTAACATTGAGGAGTAATGCAACCGTTTTTAACGAGAAGAAATTCGAACATATTTTTCCCATCTTGAAAGAATTAAGAAAAACTACTTGAAACTATTATATTGTTTATTTACTGCTTAGTTTTGTTGTTAATCTCGAAGATGCGTGTATCACATCTAGTTCAGTCAAAAACATGGAGCTGATCTCATCAGTTGATAGAATCACGAATTGTGATCTTACGATTATTCGTTCGAGCTCAAATTACTTCAAGGTCATAATTTAGAACTTGAAGACTGTTTTTGTTATGCGAACAGGTCTGTTTTTGTTATGTGACTTTGCTGATTTCTAATCGAGTTTCTCAATGAGAAGCCCTTCCTTCTCTCTCTTTTCTACAATGAGTCTATCAAACATAGTTCACACTCGTTCATGTAAATTAACCAGGCGTCAAAGGAGGGCGTTGACTTGGTATTTCCAGTATAAATAATATGGGGCACAATTGATGTTAGGGCCGGCATCAAATGCCGCCTGGCGAGTGTACATGAAGAAGTATTTGGAAATGAATGTGGAAATAATCTGTGTAAGATCTTTAGCTTAAGAACATTTAAAATCTGATGCTTAATGAAAAACTACCGTTTTCAGGTGAAATTGAACGTCAACGCTTTTATGCAACAGTTCCATTTCGGAGTTTTCTATTCATACTTGAAGCTGAAGGAGCAGGAGTGCCGAAACATTGTCTGGATTTCTGAGTGCGTTGCGCAAAAGCATCGTGCCAAGATCGACAACTACATCCCCATCTTCACCTAAGTTTCATTTTGCTTTCAGAGAAAATACTGATCACTGAAAAAGACCTCCCCTTCCTCCACTCCTTCGTCAGATAGATTTATACAATATCTAGTATGCAAGAGAAAAAAAATCATTGTAAATTTATTTCGATCTGTACAGTTATCTAAATGTATATTGCATCATTACCTCGTATTTTCTTTCTGCAGGATGTTATCGGTTTAGTTTTAAATTATCTATGAAAACATGTAAAATATGTATTATTAATCTATGGTTAGTTGAATTAAAAACATACTCTACATTCCAGTTTGTTGATGATAGCAGGTTTCATTGTTTTGTGTGTTTTGTGCAATAAAACTGAAGAATGTTGTAGTTATCTGGTGGGTGTTGACATTGGATTTGAGGAGTCCTTTTAGGCGCCGTTGAATTACTGTGGTTTTATTTCGAGTTGTGTAGAGACGGCAATAATAATTATTGTCAGACTCCAGATAAGAACTGGTCAAGTACTTCGTGTTAAAAGCTTGTGGGGTGCTACAGATCGTCATCTAATCTTGACAACGGGATAATTATTTATGCGACATTTCAAACGTAGAGGTGTACTATTATAGTAATCTACCATTGTGTCAGGGTTTATGACAGGGTTCACAGAATTGTACTCTGATACTAATTTCTTAACTGATCAACAGGTTTAATAGCAATAGAGTTCAGGAGGTTTGTAAAACTTTTCTCGAATTTGTTTTTAGTTTTTCAGATCTGAATCGTGAGAAAACGTTAGAGCGGTGAGAAAACACTAGAAAAACTTGTAAGAAAACTCTGAAGAGGCTCGTTGAACTAACTTCTTGATGAGCAGGGACATAGGTGTATCTCTTCTCTTTAGTCGTGTTTAAGGCTTTTTATTACGTCAAATCCCCTCGCTCCCACTTTGGCACCAGCGATTCTGCATCCGAAATCGATAGCCTGCTGCAGAGGAGTGTTTAGCGAGAGGCTGAATATTGTCGAGGCGATGAATGTATCTCCAGCTCCCAAAGTGTCAACAACGTTTGCGGGAGGATAGCACGGTGCTCTCACCAATCCAACGTCCTTTTGGTAGGCCACTGCTCCTAGCTCTCCCCAAGGGCATATAACTGTTGCTCTGATACAAGAAGAGAAAAGAAAACAAAGGGGTTGAGTGAAATGAGATGGGCAAGGAAAACACTGCTGTTAAGGAAAAACGCCTCAACTCTAAATCATTTTTCAGAAATCGGCTTCCGTTTACCAGTGAAAACTTCCCTTATGTTCACTGCAAAACAGTCCCGTAACCCCATTTTGGTTCATTATCTTCGAAAATTATCCTATGGAATCGCCCAAGGAAAACAATTCCCCCCCCCCCCAATCAAAATATGAGGGTTCACTTTTCAAGATTCGAACTATCGAATTAAAAAAAATCCGTCCGCGGCACTTTGCCCAGTTAGCATTAAATTACGAAATTTGGTTCACGGGTTCCGACAATTCTCACGGTGATCCTTGAAATTTTTCGAAACCCTAGGTCAATGGGAAAGGGTTCAAAATGAATTTTGAAACTTTAAAAATGCAACTTTCGTGATCAATTTCAGTTCAAGTTTGAACAAGTCCATGGCACTGTGCCCAGTTAGCGTTGCGTTAAAATGACGAAATTTGGTTTATAAGTTCGGACCACACCCACGACGATCCTTGAAACTTGTCATAACCCTCGATCAAAGGGAGGGGGTACAAAACGAATTTTGAATAAAGTATTTTTTCAACTTCCCGAAGAGCTAGAGACTTGCAATTTTAAATATAGGTCAGAACTGGATGACAATGGAATAATCACTAGGTTTCCTGGCTGTCAAATTGTTTAAACAATACCTATTTTTTTAACAAATTAAATTTGGATGACGAGCTAGTCTTGAAATTTTAAACATGGGTCGAGGATGGATGACAATGCAATATTCAGTCAGTTTATTGGCTGTAAAATTGTTTAAACAATAGCTAGGTAGTAGTTTAAACAAATCGAATTTGGATGATTAGCTAGAGCCTTGAAATTCTAAACATGGGTCGAGGATGGATGACAATGCCATATTCACTAGGTTTCTTCTCTGTAAAATTGTTTAAAGAATACCTATTTATTTAATTAAATTTGAATGATGAGCTAGAGCTTCATCTATCATTTCATGAATTAAGGTGATCTGTTCAAAGAAGAAGATAAACCGTGGAGTCGAGAATTTGCAGAGTTTTTGGGTAGAAAATCGATTGATGTTCAGTTAGATCGATGGGCGTGAAGGATCCCTCAAATAACAGTATTTCCTGCCGATTTAAGGCGATTATCGACTATTTCTGGCTGGTTTTTCGAATGTTTGTTAAATTAAAACGCCCCAAATCGAGTTAAGGCGTTTTACCTTCGCAAATACAGGTGGATTTTTTGCAACGATTTTGGGGAAAAACACCTCAACTGGTCACCAACATGCTGAAATCAATGATTATAAGCGTAAAATACGCTTTTATTAGTACATACGTGAAACGCCTCCCAGGCGCCATTTGAAACAACGATGTTAAGGTAAAACAATGACATCAAATCATGCTAGTTAAGGTGTTTCTACTCAACAAACATGCAATAGAGGCGTTTTCCCCTAACATCAAGCTTACTTGAGATTTCTCCCCTATCAATTTCAACCCCTTTCTTGTCGAATTTTGAAATTTCCACTCGAGCATTACAATGGTGAGGTTGAATTAAGAAGGAGGGGTACGTAAAAACCCCATTTTCGACAATTTTGGAGTTAAAAAGGCGTTTTTCAATATCAAGGCAGTGTAGCTAATGGGCTACTCCCACAAGGTGAAGATCGTACTTACCCATTCTGCATATGCTCTTTCATTCCTTCAATGGCAGTATTCATATCTTGCCATCCATGGAAAGCTGCAAAATCCTTACTAATAAATATAACGTTGGCGTATTTGGCCAACTCCAGCAATCCGTCTCTCTTTTTTTCGAGTTCAACCGACACTGTAATCCCACTTTTAGATGAGTGTTTTTCCGCTATTCTCAATATTTCGTGCAGCTCTGGTGAGTTTCGTCCCTGGGTTGAAAATGATTGGTTGTATAGTTCAAAATGTTGACTTTCAAATTATTTGGTTGTAACTCATGTGTCCATCATGTGACACCTTCTTGGGTTCAGTCTGTTCTTAAGAAATTGGACGATTGTTCTTAATGCTTGAGATCAGCATAGAGATACTCCACCTACCTCGATGTGTATCCAGGTGTATTGTAATAAGTTTATTTTTGAAAACCCGTCTGCACTTATTTCGGGTAAATTCTTGTTAGAATGTACGATGGTCCTCGACCCATTTTCAGCGTTAACGATGACGGTAGATAGAGGGAATTCGTAACTGCCATCGTATATCACACAATGAGAGGTGTCAATGTTATACGAATCAAAATTCTCCTTTGCATATCTGTAAACCAAAGGTGGAAATTAAACTTGTGACGATGTACCTACCTTACATCGAATGAATTGTGGTTAACTGTGTTGACTTACTTCCAAAATAGGTTGTCGGGGACGTTTCCGAAAAAGGAACAATCAGCGCCCAATAGAGAAAGGACCGTGCAATTGTTTGAAGCATTTCCCCCTCTCCGCCAGTGACACTCAAGGGACCTGACAATAACATAAACAGGAGAAATCTTCATCAGGAGAGAAAGAGGATGTACAGAAATGAAGGGGTCTAGATATTTTACATAAGGTATTTAATAGGTCCCTATTGGTCGGGAGACTTTATACATTTAGATTACAGTACTTGTCGACTGAGGTTGGTGCATAGCAGGGTTGGCAATGTTTAAAAAAAGCTAAATACTTCAACACTGTTTAAAACAAGTGTTTTAAACAACTTTTCAGTATTGTTCTATCGAAATGAAACCACATTTAATGTAGGTAGTTAATGTTGTTAAATGGACAATTATTGACGTGGATATGTCGTGGGTTCTATCTGTGAAAATGTAACATGAAAAGAATGCAACGTTTCGATTCAGGTCGATTTTCACGTGCAGCCTACCAGTTGGTAGGGAAATGTAACTTCCGCAATTTTCATCGTTCGCCACTCGTTGGAAAGGTCTTGACTTATGTGAAAAATGTACACATCTCAAGCTACCAAATTCCCCCTTGTTACGCACCTTGCTACATTTCTAAACTAATTTGATCACACTATAAACAAAATTTTCATTTGGCGGAAACTTGAATGCATGGTATCTATTTGCGATTTCCAATGCGACCGAATGACGCTGAAATACCTACTCCTTGTTAATAACATATTTTGACATGGAGAGGTAGAGAAATACCTACGTCTTTTGGCAAGGGGTCATTCCAAAATTATGTGACTTTTTTTCATCACGGAAAATGTAACGCGATACCAACAAACAGCAACGGGCAATTTGGTTTGGACTTTAATTTGGCGCTACCCAGACCCCTGATCAACTGAGTGGCTCCTAAAGCTAATTTCTATGCTATTCACTAAATGAAGCTGTAATTTGGCATGTAGTCCTCTTAGACTTTGGCATGTAGTCCTCTTAGGACTTACACTTCAAGCTACATAAGCTCCGGATTAGCTGAGTGACTCTTAATGCTAATTTCTATGATATTCACTCTATGAAGCTGTAATGTGGTGTAATGTGGTGCGTAGCCTCCTTAGGAATTTAACTTGACGTTACCCAGGCCCCAGATCAGCTGAGTGGCTCCTAAAGCTAATTGCTGTGCTATTCACGCTATGAAACTATAATTTTGTATGTACCTAGCCTCTCCAAGCCATGCTCGAAACACTAGGACATTGGAGTACTAAATGGCGAGTTAAAATAGACTCTTCCAAGTCCTGTTCGGTGTCATACACCTACCAAAGACGCTACACTGAGCCAATCCTGGAATACCTTCAGCAGCCCATCCCAAATTCTACCACTGACAGATACTTTGGTGTAGGTAACTCTGGACCAGCGCCTCATATATCACCAACATGTCTCGGATTTGATCAAGAGACTTAGAAACTGGTGTTCGCAATACGAACTCTACTGCACAGCCCACATGTATCATTACAAAACCGAATTATCATGTACAAGGTACTGATACGTCCGATATGGACCTATGCTGCCGAAATCGGGGGAACCTGTTCAAAATCTGAATTCATGAGACTAGAACAACAACATCCTACAAAGACATATCGTTCAAACACCGCCATTTGTACGAAATGAAACTATTTACAACGATCTACACATTGAATCCCCGCAACAGTACCTCGTAATAGCACTCAATCAGCTTCCATCTACGGAATGAAGGCCACTTCAACCCTTCGTAAGTAAAAGCTTTCAACCACCCACATCAAGACGTCTCATCAGACCAAGATACCTCTCCGACATCATAATTTAAAGAAATTATAACCCTCTCTAAAACAGTGTAATACTCCCCACCCAAGGACTGTCACCATGAGGGCAAGCCTGAATAAGCGATAAAGAGTGTTGAAAATGTATTCTTGACATTGAGGTATATTACCTACTTGATGTAATGGTCTCAAATAAAACAAATATCAAAGACCTAGCCTCTCATTAGGACTTCAACTTGACGCTGCCCAGGCCCCGGATCAACTGAGTGTCTCCTAAAGCTAACAGACATATCCATGATCAGATGAGAAATTAATTTGTTTGGCGAAATTCCCTTGCTGTTAGAGACTGGAAATTTGGCATGTAGCCTCCTCAGGACTTACCGCTTAAGCAGAATAAGCCCCAGATCAGCTGAGTGGCTCCTAAAGCTAATTCTGCCGTTTTAATGTAAAACCATTTACCTCCGAATTCGTCAAAATTTGTGAAAATTCGTATAAACCACTTATCTTGTGGGGTTTCCTCCTTATTTGGAAGTAGAACAACTTATCTGTGGTAGTTTGCAAGCAAAACCACCTGTGTTTGTCAATTTCAGCCACTCATCAGCCACTTTACGTCATCCAATTTGCAGGCAAAACCACTTATCAACCGAAATCTGGTGACAAGTGGTTTTTAAGCGTTTTTCCACTGTCTACGCCTCACTTTCGTCATTGTCATTGTTCACGTCCATGCCATGACCGTATTGGACTTTGTTCTAATCAATTTATGTAAGTTAAATTAGGTACTGGTACACTAGTATACTTCAGATTCCGAAGGTGAAAAATCCAATTGAATAGTAAGACGTTTAAATAGGTATGAAGACATGGGCAATTTGTTATACAGGGTGTTTCTTAAGTAGTGGACCACCCTTTCTAACTCCGTTATTTTCAGGAAAATGAAAAAAAGCTTCTAAAGTAACCCCCGGGGGCCCTTCATTTTTTACAATGAATTCAAATATCTCATTCCCGCACTATGCGCAGAAACATGCGCAATTGACACCCACTTCGGTTTTTCAAATGGGTACTCTAACTTTTTATTGGAGATTCAGATTCTACGTAAAATTTCATGAACATTTGACCCCTCAATCGATGAATTTTAGTGCGCAGAACCTGTTTACGTTTAAAGTACGATGATTTTGCCTGAGTAGGAAAAAAAACCAAACACAGTCTAGACAAAATCCTTTTAAACCCGTTTAAAACTGTTTTAAACATTCAAATATTAAAAACTAATGGTGGTTTGTTTAAAACCAAAACATTTTTAAGCTAATAAAACATTTTTTGTTCTTTTTGAAAAAAAAGGAAGTTTTTTGTCAACCTTGGTGCATAGTAGGAATCGATAAGTACCAAGATCTCCAATGAAGAATTGGTGCATCAAAGTGAAGCTTTTCAACAAGATCTCGAATGTTAGTGATATTAATTTACCACAAAATTGAACAAATTGTTCTAAATGTTTTCAAGTAGGTACTTGAATGACATGACGGGCCTGGCAGTCCTGATAAGAACAATCACCCACAGATTTACCAAAGGCAGCAGAGAAGTCATTTGAACCAACCTCTGATCCGAATCTTCTCTTGGGAATTCCTTGCATAACTGGACAATGTCTATACAGCACAAACCTACGCACAGAAATTTGCCTGACATTCCAAGATGTTCCAGGTGACGACAGCTTAACAGTAACTCATCCTAATAAGTACGTGATATTATCAATTGAAATAAAACTTGGTAAAAATACTATTAGACCGTTGATTGTTGAGAGAATGCTAGGAATGTGTTATCGGAAAGATAACAGTTGCGGTGCCCTTGAACCTCCAGTTCAGTCGTTATTCAATAGGTGGCTCTGGCAGTCTCACCTCATGTCAAATACTAAACCCCACCCATGTTTTACCTTGTTTTCGTCAAAATTTTGCTATAAATCACAAGAGTAGCATTTACCAATAAAACGAGAGGCAACAAGTGTGTCTTACCTTTTCTTACCATCCTCTTCTGGCAAACCTACTGGTAAAAGATGCTCAATCTCAACACTAACTTGACCAACACAAAGTATTTTTCCATTCATCCTTTCTGTAAAAAAAGGTGAATTCGTCACTCAAAATTACGTCACAGGTTAGAAAATATTCGTAATTATCTAGACAGGAACTGGATGGAGCAACCTCCAGGATCGGATCAGCTTCGGTGAATGTGATATAGTGTGGTCAACCACCCACAGACTGCGCTTGGGTGTTCATTTCAATGAAATCTCCGATGAACGATTTTCGTATAAAGCCAATTTTTCTTTTAATGATTAGTAGGTATAATCATTCCGTCCGGGGAACTGCCCAGTTAGCGTTGAGCAAAAATTACGAAATTTGGTCCACAGGTTCGGACAAGTCTCACGGTGATCCTTGAAACTTTTCAAAACCCTATGTCGATGGGAAGGGGTTCAAAATGAATTTTGAAATTTTAAAAACGCAATTTTCGCGAAAAAATTTCAATTAAAGTATGAACGAGTCCCTGGTAGGTAAAGTACGTAGACGTTGTGCTACAATAACGAAATTTGTTTTACAAGTTCGAACCACACTGTCATAACCCTAGATCAAGGGAAGGGAGACCAAAACGAATTTTGATCTTTTAGTTTGAACCAAGTTGTTTTTTCAACTTTCCGTTGAGCTAGAGACTTGAAATTTTAAATATTGGTCAGAACTGGATGACGATGCAATATTCACTCGGTTTCTTGTCTGTAAAATTGTTTAAACTAGGTATTCTTATTTGTTTAAACAAATGAAATTTGGATGATGAGCTAGAGTCTTGGAATTTTAAACGTGGGTCGAGGATGGATGACAATGCAATATTCACGCGGTTTTTTGTCAGTAAAATTGTTTAAACAAATTAAATTTTGATGATGAGCCAGAGTTTCATCTATCATTTCGGGAATTAGATTAGAGTGATCTGCTCAAGGAAGATAATAAACAGTTGTGTCAAGAATTCACAGGTTTCAGTATCTTGTAGGGTGCTGAAGTTTGGAATAAACGTCACGCACAATTTTGGTCCACAATTTTATCACTATATTCTTTTAAACTTTTGTTGTATAACAGCGGGTTTTCCTATATTTCTCTAATGAACGATTCTGTGTCAAAACCAGCGATAATTTCATGCGAACCAAGAAAACAATTTAAAACACAACCATTCACAAAATAAGGAATCTGATGCCAGAGGAGATTAAGTATTGAGTCATCACTAGTAGTGATTAGCCGAGTTTTCAATGGACTGTGTGCGCGGACAGGTACAACCTGTATGTTACAAATGGTCGGCCGACTATCGCCTCGCCTACAAATCTTTGACATGACACAGATTTTTAAATCGGCGCGATTCTCGATCGCCTCTATAAAATCAATGTAAAACCCTCTATTTGGTACCCTGTTTGACAAAAATGTTCCCGGAGGGTTCCCTTGTGTTAGATTACCCTTGTAAAACAAGTGAAAGCTAATTTTCTGATGAGGTGACGAAGGGAATTGAGTCTCTGAGCCCTGGAGCTGATGGTATCCAGGCGGTCACTCTGAAACGTATAAAGCCACACATTCTGGCCTCTATGTTGAAGCTCATCAATTTGAGCCTTATGAGTGGATCATTTCCGGAAAGACTAAAGGCAGCTATCGTTTTTCCACTTTTCAAGACTGGTAATCCCGCAACCGTAAGTAATTACAGGCCAATTTCTTTGCTCAGCGTGATTGCCAAAACAATTGAAAAGTGTGTAAAATACGAAATAGTTGGGTTTTTGGAGGAGCGCTGCATCTTGGACGGGAGGCAATTTGGATTTAGATCTGCAAGAACCACTCAGGATGCCATTGCTGCTTTGACTAGTCATGTTGTCGAGGAACTAGAAGCTGGGAAGAAGACCATTGGTGTTTTCTTGGATCTGGCCAAAGCCTCAGTACAGCTGCTCAAAAGTTTTGGCCTTCAATGGACTCTCTCTGGATGAAAGAACGAGCATCCTTGACAAAAAAAGCACTGTGAATGCTGTCCTCAAGAGGCATCTCTTGAGAATACAAGCTGGCTCTTGATTTTGTGTTTCGTATGGTGGCTCCTGGGAGCTGTTTGTTAGTTTCACCAGAAGAACCTATTATTATTTTTGTTTCTCATTTTTATTACTGTTTTTGGCCCTTTGTAGTAATTTAATACCTTTTTTTTCTTTTTCTCTTCTCCTCTTCTAGTAATTTAATCAGATAGACCGATGTAATGTTGATTTCATGTGTTTTTCATTGATTTTTGTAGGCTCATCCTCCACCACTGGCTTGCTCATATGGAGGATTATCCACAATGTCCTTTAATGTTATGTTATGATTAAGAAACTTCTGTGGAAATAAAGAAATGAAATGAAATTTTAAAGGCTTTTTTTACGCTTAACACGATGGAGAAGTCAGAATTGCGATATCTTATTCCGTCTCCAAACGGGAGCACTTTGAAGATGATGAAACGTGGTTGTTACTTGAGACATTTTACATAAAACCAGTTATTTCTTCAAAAATTTGCTCTTATAGCCATGCTGCATGTTCAACGTTTGAGTCGAGTTCACAAAAGGACCACTTTCTGCATGTTCCGAGCCCAAATGTCATAAATCCCAGTTTATTTGTAATAGATATTTTAAATTATTTGTAGCCTTGATTCAACTTTTTATTTTTTAATTCTATTTTCATTTTTCACGTATTTTTCAGTCAGTTTTTGCACAAAACATGATTGGTTGGACAAAACACGTCGCTACATCGTTCCAAACAATTTCTCCGATCAAAGTGAGACCCCCCTTCGTATCAACACCTTCATCTGAGGAACTGAGCGTTACACGAGGAAAGTAACACGGTGAGGTTGAGGATTTTGAAGGAACGCCAAGAAAAAGAAAGGACAAGGGTTGGGCGCGAGGAACGTGCTTCGAGCTCAGTTGCTGGGGGCCAGTAACAAGACATGTAGATAGCCTAAGGTGCTCCGTGGGGGTCCAAACAAGGCCAATTCTTCTCGATCAACTTTCCTCCCTGTGAAAACTACACCTTCCCCCCCAAACCCACAAACAAACCGCTGAAAACGGTCGGGATTTCGCAAAAGAAACCTCGAAATCAAGCAGGGAGCAGGCACACCTTAAACATTATAATATAATTGCTCACAGTGTTTCTCCCCAATGAACGTGTAAATAAACAGGCATAACTACTCGTACGTCTCAACTTCCTTCATTCTTCCGCAACAACAATCAAATGAGCAAGTTATAATCTAGGGACGCGGTCCCGCCCGCCAAGAAAACCGAAGTATATTATAATTTTTAGACGCCTTACTTTTGCAATGTCAGGCAGCCTGAAATGGCTCATTACTTTACTATTGTACCAGCACTAAGTACTCATCATCACCACTACTACTTGTATCATCTAATTCTCAAAAGTCTTGCAAAAAGCTCCCGCCAACAGCATTGAAAGAAGCGTAAAGCTCCCTGCTGGTGTAACAGAGGAAACATATTAGGTGAAACCGAGGGGGACTAAGGGTGAGAAGGGGTTGTGGGAAGGAGACAGGGAACAGGAAAACAATGACGTTGGAGGTGTGGGGTAGGAGGATCAGGTTTCTATATGCACACTCAACAGTGAGGTGCGAAGCACCGAGCATCCTATATACGTGGCTGGCGGGCAAAATGGATATCATTCCTTTTTGCGGCTGAGGTTTTTTGGCGGGTAGTTGTTTACGGGGGCGGATCCAGGCTTTGGATGGGGAGGGGTCACAAGGTTTATGCGTTTAGGGAATCACTGACAATAACTGAATTTCTATCTACCTCGCATGCCAAAAAGTCCATATTCTAACTCAGCCTCAGTGTGGACGTATTGAGCAACTTCCTCGAAATTTATAGTGTCTACTAGTGACATACTACAGTGACAACTACTATAATATCGATACTATAGTGACAACTACTATAATATTGCCAATTTTCGGCTCTCGTGGTGGAAGTGTCATGACCCCCATACGAGCTCGACCGATATTATGTATTACGGGAGTGGTGTCCGACACCTCTTCAACGTGTTCTATATAGAAGTAAGGTCGAAAACACGAAAACATCTTGAAAGTGGAAAAAGTCGGATTTTGAGAGGATAGTAGTGCCTCGTAGAATTTTTTAAAATCCTCCTCCTTTTCGTGTTTTTGACCTTACTTCACTAAAATTGCAATAACTTCCTTTATTTACACTGACCTTCGAATTTGAGCATAACGTTGGAAAGAGCGTTACATTTTCTGCCTCTTCAATGTTAAGGTTTTTTAGGAGGAACTGAGGAGTGAAAATGGAGTGAATTTTGTCGAAATCTCAAAATTGCATGTTTTTTAAATGTTTGGTAGCTGAAGTGTGAAGGTCAGCTAAAAAATCCGTCAAATGGCCAGCTTTCCAACGTATAGATCAACAAATGTTTTGCTGTTGAATTAAGAGAGAAAATGAGGTTTGAATGCGAAAAAACGTGTTTTTGCGGGCCAAATCTTGGTCTTTTCTTGAAAAAATTCACCCTTTGTGAAGTACCTTGTGAGTTTTGATTCAGTTTTGATCTTTGTGGTAATTTTTCACGCTAAGTCACGCTGAGTTTACGACGAACGGGTCTTTGCATTCGAAACAAAAACCGAGGAGATTTTGAGCAACTTGTGAACTTGCAAACTTGTCAGTTGAAGTAGGTGGGTGATAAAATAAAATAATAATTCAAATCTTACCGTTATTTATACCTACATAGATCCGAGAAACATTGCGTGGGATTGAATAATTTCTATTAACAAGAGGGAACAACATCGGCATTGAACAATGCATAAAATTAACTAATTTCAAGAGGGTACAACATCGCCTTGAATAATTTTTTATGGCCAAAATCGTTCGAGAATTCTCGTCTCTGGGTATTTGAGAGTGACCTACAATACCCAGAACAGCCATTTGACCACTTTCATTTTGAAGGTTTTTTTTTTCAAACATCTGACCACTTTGCAGTCGACCTGCTGCAGATTTCAACGGCGAGTGAGGTCACGAGACTTCTAATGGCGATAAACTCAAGGGTGAGAAGTGGGATGACGTCGCAAAGGAACTCTGTATGAATTGCTCGCGATTCAGACGAAATAAGTTGGAGAATTTGATGTCATTGAATTCCCTCGTTAGGGGGACGACCTATTCATTATATTTACAAAAATGTCATAGAATATTATTTGTTGGTGTTAATTGTTACTGCTCTGCTACCTAATGGTGATTTCAATGTGAGAAATATTGAATGGTGCAGTTGTCATTGGGCATTGGGGATTTTATTCACTCATCGACCTCTACACACAATCCCTACACAAGTGTGATTGGAGAGGTTTTCTTTTCCTACTAAGGCTTTGGTATAAGCGATCAAATCCCAGAGCTTCAGCTGTGCCATAAGCTCACTATTTCACGCACTCATCTATTTGTTAGTCATAGCTAGTGAAACTGCGTAGGGGTGAAGATATCGGTGATTATTATTTCGAGTTCTACGCAATCCTACGATGTCACTGAATTGGTTACACCAATTGTCATAGAGGGGGAAAAAACAGTAAAACGTCTTCACGTTGATGTGCTCACGGTGGAGAGGGGTATTTTTTGTAATTCGGGCAATGACATAAAGTCGGGAGCAGCAGGGAAAAAGGGAAGATAGGAAATGAGGGAACCTCTTTTGCCCCTCATGGGAAACATAAGTGACGTTCCAATAAACACAAACAAGTGACGCCGGCTGAATTGACGATTTCTTTGAAAGAGCTTCTATTCCTTCCCCGTGTATCCAACCTCCGTGTTTTTTTTCCTCAGTCGTTTTGCTTTTTCCCCTCACACTCTCCTTCTTTTCTCTGTTCGAAGTTATATAGAAATAGGATTGGACCTTTTGCGCGGGTTTCGTGTCGACGTTCACTAATGATCTGGGGTGGCGGGGTTGTCACGTGCACTTACTGGCCACAAAAGACGGTAAGACTCAACGCCTTTAGCAGGAAATACCCAAAGGAAAATAGGCAAGTCGGCAGCATGAACACAGTTGGTACCAACCTACTTACACACAATTCATAATTTCCATTTCATTTTTTCACCTTCGGTCGATCGATATCATTACTACCAGTAACATCTTAACTATTTGAGAAATTACTGATTGAAAGGTGAAAAACAACTATTCATGAGAAAGAGCTAATCCCCGACTATCAGTTTGGGTTCAAAGAAAACGTAGAACAAGTGCGTCGGATAACTGGTGTAAGTAATGGAAATTTGTCTAGAAAAGATACAAATTTGTGCAAGTTTGTTCTTGGATGTATCCCAAGCTTTCGACAAGTCTGGTATCAAGGGCTAAGGTACTAACTTAAAAGAGACCATTTTGTCAAATTTTGAATTCACGTCTCACTGAAAAATATTTCAGAATAAAACACGAAGAAGAAAATAAGGGTCCCCCAAGGAAGCGTTCTCAGAACCTTGCATATAATTTCTTCCAATCACCTGCATAATATCTATATTATAGTTCTTTTTTTAAACAAAAAGTGGTGAGCTGTGATTATTATAAAATGAGCCCAATATTTATTGTTGTTCGTTGCCAAAAATAAAATATTAAATATTTTGTATATAAATACTTATATAATTTGTAAAATAAAATATATAAATACTTTCAAAATTTTTGAAAGTTATCGTGTGTTCTTTCTTTTGACACTCAACACCTTTCTTACCCCCCTTTTTCTAACTCAAGATTCTCATCACCTTTGACATTTTAAACTGGACTTGACATTTTTTGGTGATTGCTTGACATTTTCCTGCAAACTTGTGTTGGAGTACCTACACCAAATTTGAATCGAAATTGCCTGTCTGCATCCCTTGGACGATTCAGCATCGTCCACTCCAATTGGTTCATGCTTTACTTATGATGATTTCCTTTCTATGTTTTTCGTAGACTACACATAGGCTTGTATTTATGCTGTTAACCCTTGCCTCACAGTGGTGGTCTACCGACCTAATGATATACCTGTATTTGGTGCCTTAATAACAATCACTGCCATACCATCTACCGTGAATCACATTCGTAAGTTAGTGATGTTGCTCTTAAATGGCATGAAACACTTTTCGTAGCTGTAGAACATGATGGTAAATCCATCCCCTATTATTACTTGTGTTGGGGAAACAGTCGATGTGGTAGGTAGCGTGTAGCGTGGCAAACCCTTGATTTGAGATAATTTGTGAATTTTTAATCTACGTAAAAACATGAAGAGGGCTGGGCGAGAGAGCGTCGGTCTCTCTTATGCGGTCGGGAGCAGTGGTTTGTCAACACATTAAAATTCAATAAAGTCACCCTAAACCTTTTCCCGAGCCCCTCGAGGGAGTACCAGCAAGGAGAGTGTGTCAATTTATGTATATTAATGAGGAGGGTTATCTTCCCGAGAACTCTCTCTCCCGCCGTGAAGCTTGGGATCCATCCCCAATGGATATGGAGCCAGCCATCTATCAAACGGTTTCAAAAGACTTATCTCCAGCAGCGCTCCCTTGCTTCAGTGACGACGTACTTCTGCTCGCACCTTTCGATACGCTTAATCGTCCGCGCTTGGCTCTTTAGTTTCAATTTGGTTCACCCAATAGCTCTTAGAATACCTTCTTTCACATATTAATTTCATCTTGAGCTCCCGTGTATTACAGGTAAGTTAAACCTGTATACGATGTATGTACTCAGGATGATTAATGAGACTGAAAGAACGATTTGCTTCTCAATTCTACTTCAGAAATAGAAGAAAGACTTCATTAGTATGAAGTAGATAAAAAGATATATAGGTAGGGTATAATTATGAACAAACCGAAAATTCAAAGGGTATCAATTATTAATTTGTTGTAGAGTGATTGGTGGCTTATCCAACTCGTGTGACGACTGCATGGTAAAAAATTGCGTATGCATGATGTTGGAAGTCTTTTGAGAAGAAAACAATACTGCTTGTTCTCCTACACTTGAATTGGACGTTCTGTCGTTGTCTGTCTGAATGAGCGCATATACAACTCCAGTTCTGTTCAACCGATCCTGTTGATAATTTCTGTAGTTATGCAGTTTGGTCCTTATCAGTAGCGCGAAAATGAAATCCTGTTATTCGATTTTCTGAATCTACGTATCTTGAAACGTAAACCAACAAATTTTGAGGGGGAGTTAAATTTTTTTTTTCTTTGGGCGATTCCAATGGTTCATTATCGAAGATAATAAACCAAAATGAAGTACGAGGTACGCGGTGTGGGTGCGGGAGGGGGCGCAGAGACATAAAAGGTCTCGTCGTATGACGCACTAGTTGGCCTCCTGCCAGCCGTATTACGAAATACGCTCGTGCGTCATAGGCTCTGACGTACTTGTTGGCCTCCTGCCAGCCGTCTTACGTCATACGCTCGTGCGTCATAGGCTCTGACGTACTTGTTGGTCTCCTGCCATCCGTCTTACGTCATACGCTCGTGCGTCATAGGCTCTGAAGTACTTGTTGGCCACCTGCCAGCCGTCTTACGTCATACGCTCGTGCGTCATAGGCTCTGACGCACTAGTTAGCCTCCTGCCAGCCGTCTTACGTCATACGCTCGTGCGTCATAGGCTCTGACGCACTTGTTGGCCTCCTGCCAGCCGTCTTACGTCATACGCTCGTGCGTCATAGGCTCTGACGTACTTGTTGGCCTCCTGCCAGCCGTCTTACGTCATATGCTCGTGCGTCATAGGCTTTGACGTAATGACCCGCCGGTCGCTTGTGTTCTGACGTGATCTGAGGGAAAGGGTGAATCAAGGGAACAAATTTTTCCCGTTTCAGTTTATGTGCCAAAGCAAAGACATGAAAATGTCAAAAAAATATGTAAATAGGTACCTAAGCCCAACTGTAATGTCAATTTTCTGACAATGAGTTTTCGACTACAGTTTTCATACCTTTTTACTTAAGTACTTATTGCAATTTGAGACTGATAATGAGCTGTTTGCAAATAAAAAGTCTGATAACTACTTTATTACATCTTATTAATCTATTTTCAAGTTCCGATTCACAGTTGAATGTATTTTATTTAGATGTCGTAAAATTCGAAAACGATGGCATGATGAAACCTGTCGACTACTGACTCAAGTGATACTGTCGACTTCTAACTCATGTAGGTCGACTACTAGTGCAAAACCATGTCGACTACTGAAGAAAATGTTGGTCACTGGTATCGACTACTACCTAGAGCATTGGGATTTTTTACAAAACTTGTTTTTCCCTTTTCAAACCATGTTGAATAATATTTCCCGCTGCCAGGTCTTTTAGGGAAGGATCTTGGGTACACAATGAACAGGTTTGCAATGAGAAAAAAACCGAGTGAATATTGAAATGTCATCCATTTCTGACCTATATTTAAAATTTCAAGTATCTAGCTCATCATCAAAATTTAATTTGTTTAAACAAATAGGTATTATTTAAACAATTTTACAGACAAGAAACCGAGTGAATATTGCATTGTGATCCAGTTCTGACCTATTTTTGAAATTTCAAGTCAATAGCTCAGCATCAAAATTTAATTTGTATTATTACAAAAAGGTATTATTTAAACAATTTTACAGATGAGAAACCGAGTGAATATTGCAATGTGGTCTATCCCCGACTGACGGTTAAAATTTCTAGACTGTAGTTTACCTGGAAGATGAAAAAAGGCACTTTTATTCTGGGCGGCTACCCGGGACCCACCTAACGGCCGTTTTCGACGCGAAGTTAAACCCGGGACCCACCTAAACCTTTGCGCGCTCACTGTGAACGAACGGCTAATCGCACAAAAATCCACTTGGTCTTAAAAGATTCGTAATTTTTTAGGTCATTCAAAAGTGAACTAAACATTACACCGTTTCATGAGAATTTTTAGAGATATGACATTGTCGAAATTTCAAAGTTCGTTTTGAACCCCTTCCCCTTGACCTAGGGTTATGAAAAGTTTCGAGGATCATTGTGGGGCTGGTCCAAACCCAGAAACCAAATTTTGTAATTTTAGCTCAACGCTAACTGGGCAAAGTGCCACGGACGGCGTACGGCGTACGGGGGACGGCGTACGGCGTACGGGTGACGGACGGATTTTTTTTTATTCGATTTTCTGAATCTACGTATCTTGAAACGTAAACCAACAAATTTTGAGGGGGGGTTAAAAAAATGTTTTCTTTGGGCGATTCCAATGGTTCATTATCGAAGATAATAAACCAAAATTGCGTATGCATGATGTTGGAAGTCTTTTGAGAAGAAAACAATACTGCTTGTTCTCCTACACTTGAATTGGACGTTCGGTCGTTGTCTGTCTGAATGAGCGCATACACAACTCCAGTTCTGTTCAACCGATCCTGTTGATAATTTCTGTAGTTATGCAGTTTGGTCCTTATCAGTAGCGCGAAAATGAAATCCTGTTAACCACAATATCTCACGGTTTCTTCCTATGCTAGTTGTTGCGCGGGATGCATCCATATACCTAATAGTACACATACATACCACTGGGTCAGATGAAGACCGGCTTAAGTGCAAATTGGTAAATTTTTCAGTAAGAGCGATTGAAAATTCTTCATTATTTCAATAGTGTGTAACTTTTGTGCTAATGCAACTAGCAATCCGAATTTCGGACCACTTACTCAGTGAGGCCCCAGTAGACTGTGCTACAAATTTGAGATTTTTCCGCCTATTAGGTAAAATTTCAATTAACAGATGAGACAATCTTATTCTGAAAATTATGGGCTGTTCTGTGGGCTGAAACAGAGCAACAGTGACGTATTTGCTGAATGATTCACAATTTAGGTCGCTTGTTACACACAGACAATACGTATGTGTACTTATAACCAAAAACGCAAAATATTTTATTTTCTTAAAAAATATCAAAGAATATGACAGCCAATACATTAACCAGGATCAGTTTTTCATTGTCAGTCTTAGAAAAAAAATACCAACCGTTCTCGGTCATCATCATTTCTTTTTCTGTTAATATTATTCAGTAATATCAGGTATTTAAGAAAATTGATCTTTCTTTTCATATGTCAAGTCCGTACTGTTGAGTACTGCAATTTAAAAGGTAATTTTATGGGAAGATAAAAGTTATACGTTTTGGCGGTGTAAATTCGGTCATATTTTCCGCCTTTTCTAAGCATTTTATAGAAATGTAGAGATCCTTGTTAGTAACATTCCATTGGTTCCAAAAATTACCAGAGGCTGTCTCACATATTAAGTATATTAGACCTCCCTTCAATGAAAGACGGTTGTTTTCCAGTTACCAATTAAACTATGACTGTGATAATTTAGAAAATGAATCTTCACCTTGGCAAAAGTAGAGGGATTAACCCTGGTAATTGATGGTACAAGTTAGGAGGGTGCGGGTGTTGGGAAGAATATGATACATTACTTGGGTGCTGGACTCAGTCCAAGGCCTTATAGAAACATTATCTCAGAAACCTTTTGCTCTAAATTACGTTTTCACGCGTGGGGTTAAGTTATGAGACTTCCCCTCCCTTTTCTTCTGCTAATGGTGAACTACGACGGTAGTCATTCCAGTCGACTTTTTGCTTGTCCCCAGGATAATATGAGTGCCAATAATCATAAATTCTGACCTTTATTCGGCATAAAAATCCGTTTTGAGGCATTGTGAATCCACATCAGGTTTCAAAATGATATGGATACGTAAATGATTTACAAATAAAGTTTTTGATGGTCACTCAAAGCACGACCTTACGGTTGATTATTCAGAGTTCAAATTCAAAGGGTTGGCTCATTAGACCCAAGCTCTATATATTTAGTCACGGTATTTAGAGGTTTGCTCATGCGTATTGGCGATGTGAACCTTCATTCTTACACTGTCCACAAAATGCTCACTTTTTCCCACGCAGATGGACATTTTTTGTAAGCAAAGTAGGACAAGAAGGTTCTGCTAGATCTGATGGATAAAACTGAATATGATATGTTCACAATATATTGTGAACATATGTCATCAGACTGGCGAATGGTAAAAAAATATATTATATTTCTTTACCATTCCCCAGTCTGACCACTTTTGGTCTGGGTTATGGGAAGAAAATTGAACAGAAGCTGATGCGATCCATGATGACCTACGGTGGATCTGTGACAGTGTACTGGCGAGGTGGACGACAGGAATGGTGTTTTCTGGCTATGATCTTAGCTCTTGGGGCTGGCTTCCATGAATGAAGTAAACACCGTACTGTAGTCGGTGGGGGGGGGGGGGGGGGGTTAAGATGAATGGAAGGAAAACGATTTTTGAGCGAGAAAACCTTAATTAGTATTATACTATCATTGTTATTACTCTTGATAATATAATTATGAACATTATTTTAGACCTTGTCAAATTCATATAAGACCTACTTTCTAAAAAAAAAAAACTCTGCAAATTCTTGACACAACGGTTCATTATCTTCTTTGTACAGATCACCCTTCTGTCTAGATCACTAGGTCTAAATGTCTAGATCCTAAATGTTAGATTAATTATTATTATCAATTATCGCTAATTATTAACAATTTTATCAAGTACCTAGTGGAAATGATTATAATTTATTGTTAGGTATTAATAATTCGTATTTATTATTAATAATAATTGTTATTAATTATGATTAATTAATTCGATATAATTCTGGGGTTTTTAATACTACGTCGGTAATAATTTTTCTATAAAAGAAGTACCTACCAACAAACATTCGAAATTACCTTCATTTCCGTAGCACGAAACGCACCTCAGAACAACAAACTCGACATCACTTAAGCCATATGATGTTTCAAAGAGCTTGTTAGTATGAAAATGGACCTGTATTTCAACAGTTTGATACACGATCGTGTTGTGAGGCACAATCTTTGAGCCCTCATTGTGAACGAACGGCTGGTCGTACAAAGCTGCGGATGGTCTTAAAAAATTCTACGGAACAAACTCTATCTAAATATGAAATAAAAAACATACCGTTCTATATGAATTTGTCGAGATATGAGATTTTCAAATTTTCAAAATTCGTTTTGAACCCCTTCCCCTTGACCTAGGGTTATGAAAAGTTTCGTGGATCATTGTGGGGCTGGTCCAAACCCAGAAACCAAATTTCGTAATTTTAACTCAACGCTAACTGGCCAAAGTGCCTCGGACGGCGGACGGCGGACGGCGTACGGCGGACGGCGGACGGCGTACGGCGTACGGCGGACGGACGGATTTTTTTTTATTCGATTTTCTGAATCTACGTATCTTGAAACGTAAACCAACAAATTTTGAGGGGGGGTTGAAATTTTTTTTTCTTTGGGCGATTCCAATGGTTCATTATCGAAGATAATAAACCAAAAAGTCGAGAGAACATTTAATGAGAATTTCCCACCGAAACCCAAATATAACTGTTTTGGTTATCTGCCGTTTTTTAGAGAGCCGCTGGGCCTACAGATACCCGTGTGGTTTCAAGTTAAAATTAATCACACTTACTACAACTTTTTTCCTTATGAAATTTGATGTTGTATGCGTATTTTTGAAGATAATTCACAAAATAAGTGACAATTTCAACAGTTTACACTTTTTGGTAAATTAGGCCTGTTTTTGAAGAGCCTGTTAATCGGGAACTAATGGTCGAACAAAGCTCGCTCTGGTCTCGCACTGTACCAAATGTAGTCTAGTTTAAGAGTGTAAATGGTGACTGTAGGGTACAATGATAATAGGGTATGGTGACTATACCCGTCAGACTCTTCCTTCAATGAAATATTGAGCCAAACCGAAAAATGGGCGAAAAATGTAACTCCAGTCGCACAAGTCTTTGGTAGCTGCTTTTCTGGTATTCATTTCAGTCCCAACAACATATAAAATACATAAAATATAAAAAAGTCATAATGATCCGAACTTTTGCAAGCACGAATGTATATCTTGACTGGGCTAACTGTATTACTGTACTTTCACTTCCGAAATTGTCCGATATGAAACTAAATCCTACTGTAAAACATTGGAAATCGTTCATCGAAGTTTATCGTGTAGGTAATACACAGGTTGTGACCGTGATGTTTTCCACATACGATCCTTAAGGAGTTTGTTCAATACTGTTCTCAGCTGTGCAGAATTGAAAAGAAAGGAAATTTAGAACTCTGGGCTCGGGATCTAATATCAGAACACGAGTAATAAAGTCCTCGCTGTTTGCGGATCACTTCAACTCGGTGACAACGCTTAGTCAATATCAATATCGCTGTCGTTCTTCAAGGGGGTCTTCAAAATTCATCAACCGACCAGTATCACTTATTGATTTGAAAAGTGGTAACCGCTTCGCTTAGGAGTGGATTGGAGAATGTACAACCATTTGCTTGTTGTCATCAAGTAAAGTCTTCTTGATATTTGCAAAAAAATTCAAATTACCAATAGGTTCCTTTGACCAGTTCAGTTTTTGATTGCCCAACGATGGCCGTTACTCAACTTGAGAGGACAGCCGATCACAACCACTACGGCTGCGAAGGTTGAGTTCTTTAACACAGCTCCTTCGTGCACATTCCAACTGTCCATCTCAGGCTGCTATGATTAATAAAGATTAAACAAACAGTATTATTAAATCGAACCACTGTCGCCACAGAAATCTCTATTAAAATAGGTTGAATCAGAGTTGCAAGTTCATGTTTCAGCATGCGAAGATGAAAGGGCGAATGGGGTTTTGATCAATTCCGACAAATGCGAGGTATGGCCCCTCAAATCTTTAAATGCGAGTGAATGAATTTGGACAATTTAAACATCATATGAATATAAATCGCACTGGTTTTGAGTTAGATCCATAGTTCGATGCTCGGGGGTGGGAGTTTCACGTGTAGGCACAGGGGCACAACGCTTCAAGCCAAAACTTTCACCGGCGTTTCCCAGAAAATTGTGTTTTTGAGATGTGCCCCTGTAATTCTCACTGTGCGAAATAGTGACTGATTGGAAAGAATTGTATGCCACCGGGGAATAACGTTGCAATTTTTTCACAACGTTTTATTGTTTTCTCCACATTCCTCTTATTTAAACATCACTGTTCTATACTCAGTGTCTGATTAACGTCTGAACAAGGAGAAGGAGGAGAAGAAGAACACGGTAAGGGCGGAAAACCGGGCTTTTTAAGTTATATAACTTGGCTCACTTTACCTACGGACTTGAAGCTTTCCTTGAAAATTATCCACACCAAGAAGATCCACACCAAATTTCTAGTTGATCGGTCAAATAGGAGCCGAGATATGGATACCTGGAAAACGCGTTTCGTGACGTCCGGTAAACATGCACTTGGTACCGTTACCGTGGTCAGAGTTACATTTGGTAGGTAAAATCTAGTACGTCTAGAACCGATTTGGTACATACGGGTATAAGCAGCTCTGTGGAACCCAAAGCTTTCAAGTTTAAAATGTAATAAATTAAGAAAAATCTCGTTTGTGTGGGCATCAGTCGAAGGTCTTAGTTTTGGCTTGTGTGGTGACGACATTTAATGATAGGAGAGGAGTAGGTAGTGATACCATACAGTAGGACGGAAGACGGTAGAAGAAGGGAAGCGATCCCGCATGTCAATACAATTAGGGACTTACATCAAAAGGGAGGTGTTCACTGTTCAATCTTGGCCAAGGCCTTGGAACATGTGGATCCCCCGGGGGTTTCGAGAAGGGCCATCCGCAATTTGTTTTACGGCTTTCTAGCGTTAACCCGCCCCATCTTCACTCCAGCAGTATTGCCGCCACTTCACCTCAACAAAACCTCCCTTCGTTCCGTTTTAGTGCGATTGTTTATTAGGGGCCCATTTGAATTCGCAGCCGCAACCCTCCTCAACCAGTTCTGATTACTGCCGCATAATCGTCCCGTTGTCGGAGGGGAAACGGTGAATCAGTTCCCAACTGTTGAGCACTTTGCATCATTTTAGATTGGAGCGAATTTCAACCCTCCCTATATTCATCCTGGGCGAAGGAATAAGATAGGGGTCTAGATTTGACAGATGCTTTAATAAAATGCGAGTTAAGTTTGATGCATGGAGTGTTTCCACTCGCTACAAAAACGTCATGAATTCAGTAGGCGGTTCTTTTACCCATTAATTTGAATCCATCCGCTGCCACACAACACCAGATATTGTGAATGTTAAACTTATCAACTTAAAAAGGCAGACTTGTGACCGTAAGTTCTGAACAAGAATATTTTCATCTGTATTAAATGTTGAAATTTGAAATTTTCAAGCAGTTAGTCGAAGATCTCTTCAGTCTTCAGCAAGTAGCCTATAGTGGCATGCCCTCTAGTCCAGTTTTCAAATGTCTAGGCGGTAGCTATGTCATAATAGTTGTAAATTTTGACACAGATACTATTTCGACGGACTATTAGTGATACCAAGTAAGTGACAAAAATGCGTTTTTGGGTTTTCCGTTGGATTCCAAATATATTAATTCATTGAAATAATTCATTCAATGTGATCCCAGTGAAACTTGAATATCATATGATTTTGCATTTTTGGTTGGAATTTCGTATGATTGATACCCATCGCTGTCTGGGATTAGTAAAATCTGGCCTGAGAGAGTGAAACTGAAATGGTCTTATACCCTCAAACTGTAGATAATTGTGAGGGCCTATTTTCTGTGATGCAGAATTTAAACGTTTTAAACTTTTCCTTCCGATGAGGTAGGTACTAGCTGGATTTTTGGTTCAGTAGGTTTTTGAGATAATGTGAAAGATAATCTGTGTTACCGGGAGTATTGGGCCTCGCACTCCAAATTAGAGGTAAGGGTTAAGTGTATCAAGTGTTACCAGATGTGTACATCCGTACGCCTGTTTACACATAGGAGAAGTCAAAGAGAACGTGGTAAAAGGAATGACCAGTGTTACCGAAGGTTGTTTCAGGGAGCACAAGGGTCTTATACAGAAGATCGATGGTAGGAATGTTGGTGAAGTTCCTCGTGTGCCGCTTTAAAAAGTCCAGGGACTTTATTGACTATACATGGATAATGGATATAGAGATTTTGAATCAGGTTTTTCATGAACTAACAACTAACAACTCGCTTAGTAAACTCAGTTTTACCCACCGACCACAGTATGAATAACATAACTTATACCTTCATAATATACGAGTATTACTGCACCTCTTCATCCAACACACGATGCACAAAACCCAATCTACTCGGACCACAAAGTGGTTTTATTGAACTCTTGGCGTCATGTAGTCCATGAACGCTACTTGACGAAGTTCGTCAGACGAACTATATGACGAAAATACCATCATACCACCATATACGTCCGTAACTAACATTTTCAACTCATCATATATGATGAGTTGAAAATCTTAGTTACGGACGTACGGAAATGTCTTCGCAAGGAGCGTCAGTTCTGACGTAAGAGAGGAGGATTAGAGAGTTTTTAGTTGTAGATTCCGATTGAATCCAGAATTTGATCAAGAGGCCATCTATGCCCAAAGACTTAGGATTTCATTTATATATTTATAAAGAAAAGTTTTATAAAAACCTTAGTGAATCACTCTATATAACCTGGTGTAGGTACGTATTTTCAGGCTTCGCAAACTGTGGTTTAGCGAAGATACCTAGCAACTGTTGCATGTTGATCGAGAGGGAGGCAGTGTGGACTCGAATTAATCATGATGATGAACGCTACGAACCAGTACCAATCCAAACTAACCCGGATTTTCTATGGTAATCCTGAAGCAGGTTAGTTTCTCCCTTACCATAAACTGTTGACCCTTATAAATCCTAGAAAGATTCATAAGGTGTACTTACACGAAGTGGCCTGGTCAGCGCATTTTGAGGGAGCCGGCCGACGGAGGTATGACCGCAAACAACCGGTGGGATAGTGGGGGGGGGGGGGTACAGAAATACTATCTCGGTGTAACGACTTCGCGCCTCGGATGTTAGCTGACGCAGCACTCCCGCAGCCGCCTCTTCACCAGAAGTCTATCTCCTCTACCACGTCATCGAGCCCTCCTCATATATTTATGTTCATTTTTTTATTTTTATTTTTTTAAACAGATAACAGTGAAAAGAAGTCTGGATATTACACTAATGGTCTTCACCGAAGTCACCTTGAGAGATCGTCCAAATTCAATCATCAGTTCAATAGACGATTTTAATTTGTATAAAAACTAGCTGTGTACCCAACGTTACTCAGTGGTTCCAAGTATGTTTTTATGAGAAAATACAAGTACAAAACGAAGAAACACATGTGGGGGAACAAACAACATAGAGGATGGCTCTTTAGTTAATAGGCCATTGATTAGTTGCAGGGCCAAACTGTAGTTTAACGTCGCTCAAGGGACCCTTGTAAATATCCTTTTGGGAGCGATTCCATAGAACGGAGGAGGGGCGTTATCGAATCAGCCAAGTTTTGGACCCCTCGTACACTTCTTCGCTCAACCGACTTGTTTACTATTTTTCAGAGAAAACTCGATTAGCCCAGCTTCCCAGTCCATAACTGATATTACGCGAAGTGAGAGAAGTTTTAAAAAAAAATCTGAGGAGTCGATTTACTGATTCTGTGAATCTGTTCATGGACGATGAACGATTTCCACAAGCAATAATTGTGGCATATTATGTCACATTGAGAAAAAAGACGTAGTACAAATTCTACGATCCCCAAAGATGAAAATCTTTACCTACAATTTCTCCAAAAATTTTCCAAATTTAATATGATTTGAAGTTTAGACGGTAGTGAATCTTGGGTTCAACATTTTTCGTGTTCCATTCATTTTATCTATACTTATTAAAATTAAGTTCACTTGTGAAGTTAGACGCCTTGCAACGTGTCGCAATGGAGTCACCAGTTTATAAACTTTGAGCTCATTTAAGATCTATTTGAGATCTACCATTGTATAAATTATGTTTATGTTTATTATCACCAACCCCTTCATCTTCTCCAATGTTAGAGGCAGCAGGATCACCAGAGCACGAAGAAGATGTTCCTGACCTCGTCAGCAGTCGACTTGCAACACCCATCCCAAGCCCACTTGTTGTAATAAATGGTATAAGAACACTGTCAGGGTTATGCTACAAATGTGTGAAGAACTTGAAAGAAATCAACCCTGGATACACTTGCTTTCTTTGTGGCTATGCTTTCTGCAAGACTTGTCTCGCTTTAAGAGAAGATCCAGACGACAGTGACAGCCTTGTCTGTTGCAGAGAGTGCGACCAAGTTGGTGGAGACTTGGATAATATGTGGCTTATAGATGCCTCCCTTCAATTGTACCTATCTATTCCTAAAGGGCGTTTTTTAGTCAGATTTATTAATATTATAAGGTTTTTAAAATGTTTATTGTAGAATCTTTCGGGGTCAGGAGCAGTTTTTACATTTCATTTCTGCTGAAACATGTAGGTACCTAACCCAAAACTGATGATTTAAGACTGTCGTTTTGATTATGCCCTAGTACCTACCAATTTACTGGGCTGTGAGTTTTTTTTTTTTTTAATCTGTAAGGAAGATTCAGATATGGAGTTGCATTATTTGTTGTTAGGATGTTTCTTGTTTATAGATTTTATTCAGTTTTAAACTGCAATGTTAATGTGGTATTTATAGAACAATATTATTATTATGTTCGTATTTTCTGATATATATAATATACCTACTTTTACAGTCTGACATTTTTCCAGTCATTTGTTTTTATTAAACTGTTTTTAATACAAATATTTTCATTATGTTCTCCAACTGGCTATTTTCTTTGGATTTCATTATGACCTATTGAGTAGAATAGTTTGAAACACACAACACAAATTAATTTCCTTCTTTGATAAGCCATAGGCAATTTATGGATTATCAAAAATAACCGAGGAACAGGTACTTCGAGAGAAGAGAAAGCGCATTCAGTGGTGGATTGAGGGGGGCCAATAAATCGTCCTAAAGGGTGCCAAAATTACAACACGTGCCAATATATTGCACCAAAATTGCCAATATTAGGTGCAGACGGTGCCAGTGGATGGTTCCTGTAGGTTTTTTCGACATTTATACTTTTATTTCATTCAAATTAATCTACCTGGGTATCTGCATAATTTATACTAGTGGAAGGACTGTGGAAGAAGGCCTCAAAAAAATTTGGAAACTATTTGAGGTTATTGTGAGCGGAAATACGGAACAAAGTGAGAGTTCTTCCCTTAAGAGTGACAATAGATGGTCCTTTACCCTATTTTTAAGATTTTCAGTCCTTCGCGCTCTTACCTCAGTCCTTTGTCAACAGTAATTAATGAATTAGCTAAAAACATTAATCGAGCAAATAAATTAATGCTGCTTTGGAGGATCAATATCCATATATGTAATTTATGGGTTAGTAAAAAATTTGATAAACTAGCAATTTATAATAATTATTGTACTTTAATGTTGGCCAAAATGTCAAATTTTCGTGAAATTACTCACATGATTAGTCTTGTGTCTACATTTTAGTCTGTATTGTGGAGTCGGAATTCGAAAAATATTTCGTACACTTGAATTCATATCAAGCACCATTAATAAACTCTTTAACGACAATTTTTCGCTAGGGCACTTCACCTTTTCATTTTATCTTTACTTTCT
Source organism: Stenodema calcarata (assembly GCA_963920205.1). NCBI lineage: Eukaryota > Metazoa > Arthropoda > Insecta > Hemiptera > Miridae > Stenodema > Stenodema calcarata. Next base: position 9,016,373 of record OY986049.1, read on the forward strand.
TGGGAGTGGTACCTAATATCATTAAAGTCGAATCACATACATCTCTTTCCTATGTAAGTACTTTTAAGCAAAATCACCCCATGGGTATCAACTTTCCCTCGAAAAGCCCACGAATAACCGCCAAAAGCCGATTTGCCCCTTCCACCCTCAGTTACTTCGTAGAAATAAAGTGCTCTATAACCTCCTGCCGCGAGGTTTAAAATTCCCGCCTTCTGCAAGAATAAAAAAAAATGAGAGAGAGAAAAAAAGGTGGAGTCACTTTCGTTTGATGGAGACATAAGAGCAGCCCCTGCTCGCTCCCCCGCTGCGTACTCGATTTTGAATTTGCATAAGCGTCAGGAAGGTCGTTAAAAAGATCTTTAATACGGGCACCTTGGTCGACCGAGATAAGCAACCATCCAATAATAAAAAGCCATCTTGGATTTTAAACTGTTACTTTCCTCTCGGCTTCCTCAGAATGAAGTTTTCTTCTTTTTCTCGGGACGTTCTTCTCGTTGATAAAGACGATGTAGCACCTAAAATCGTTCCGTGGGGATCATTTGCAGCATCGCCGAAGGAGCAAGATATGGTGGTGAGCATGAATACAGTAGAAACTCCAATAAAGTAGAAAAACCAATAATTATGTTCTCTGTCCAAAATGTTTAAAACTCGAATTTTAGAAAATTTTCATACGAAAATCCTTTACAGGACATCCTGATTTTACTGCCGAAAGACACCAAAAATCATACATAAGTGCAGGGTGTTTCATTTCGCGACGCTCACTGGCTAGGAATCGATTCTGGAGCTAGTTTCTGTTCAAAAATGTCCTGTAGCAGTTTTTTTCTCAGTTGAAAAACTCTGCAAATTCTTGACACAACGGTTCATTATCTTCTTTGTACAGATCACCCTTCTGTCTAGATCACTAGGTCTAAATGTCTAGATCCTAAATGTTAGATTAATTATTATTATCAATTATCACTAATTATTAACAATTTTATCAAGTACCTAGTGAAAATTATTATAATTTATTGTTAGGTATTAATAATTTGTATTCATTATTAATAATAATTATTATTAATTATGATTAATTAATACGATATAATGCTGGGGTTTTTAATACTACGTCGGTAATAATTTTTCTATGAAAGAAGTACCTACCAACAAACATTCGAAATTACCTTCATTTCCGTAGCACGAAACGCACCTCAGAACAACAAACTCGACATCCTTAAACCATATGATGTTCCAAAGAGCTTGTTAGTATGAAAATGGTAGGGATGGGAACCGCAAACTCTAGTATCGATACTAACGGTATCGATACTCGTTTTTTTGTTTCAATACCAGGTATCGATATATTGGTTAAAAAATATCGATACTGAACAATATTGAAAGTATTGAATCGAAGAATTCCCGGGTAACCCAAAGGTGCCCTTACTGACAAGGTAAAATGGAAAAACCGCGGGTTAAATTCAAAATGTATTTATTAATATGTATATTTTATCATACATACATTTCACATGTAATAATATATTATGTGTATGATATAAGTCAAATAAATAAACTCTAAAATGATTTTTCCCCATAGACTAGTTTTAACAGTTCGGACGGCACCGACACATATATTATTACAAGTCATTTATTCAAAGTCAAATAAATATAATCTAAAATGAATAGTTTTAACAGATGCTAAGAAAACTCTTTGAGATAAATGTGTTGGCGTCAACCTGTTACCATAATCATCCATTATTCGGCCACACAGGGAAAACAAGCGTTCGGACGGCACCGACACAGCTAGAATGGTAAGGTACCTACGAGCCAATTTGTATAGTTTGTGCAGGCTAGCCAACGGTGGCAGTTGGAGGTTGGAGGTTGTGAGGCGTTCTGAGCGGTACGCAGGAGTTAAGGAAGAAATTATTCGTGTTTTGTTCAATCGTACACAACACAGTAATTATAGAAGTATCCCGTGTTCAATACTCGATATTTTTCTAAAAAAAGTATCGATACTCCCTAGTATTGCTTTTGAGCAGTATCGATACTAAATATTCGATGTATTGAATCAAAAGTATCGATACTTCAAAATATCGAGGCAGTATTGCCCAACCCTAGAAAATGGACCTGTATTTCAACAGTTTGATTCATGATCGTGTTGTGAGGCACAATCTTTGAGCCGTCATTGTGAACGAACGGCTGGTCGTACAAAGCTGCGGATGGTCTTAAAAAATTCTACGGAACAAACTCTATCTAAATATGAAATAAAAAACATACCGTTCTATATGAATTTTTCGAGATATAAAATTTTCAAAATTTCAATATTCGTTTTGAACGCCTTCCCCTTGACGTAGGGTTATGAAAAGTTTCGAGGACCATTGTGGGGTTGGTCGAAACCCATAAAAAAAATTTCGTAATTTTAACTCAACGCTAACTGGGCAAAGTGGCGCGGACGGCGTACGGCGTACGGCGGACGGACGGATTTTGGTTTATTATCTTCGATAATGAACCATTGGAATCGCCCAAAGAAAAAATTTTTTTAACCCCCCCTCAAAATTTGTTGGTTTACGTTTCAAGATACGTAGATTCAGAAAATCGAATAAAAAAAAATCCGTCCGTCCGCCGTACGCCGTACGCCGTCCGCCGTCCGCCGTCCGCCGTCCGCCGTACGCCGTACGCCGTCCGCGCCAGTTTGCCCAGTTAGCGTTGAGTTAAAATTACGAAATTTTTTTTATGGGTTTCGACCAACCCCACAATGGTCCTCGAAACTTTTCAGAACCCTAGGTCAAGGGGAAGGGGTTCAAAACAAATTTTGAAAATTTGAAAATCTCATATCTCGAAAAATTCATATAGAACGGTATGTTTTTTATTTCATATTTAGATAGAGTTTGTTCCGTAGAATTTTTTAAGACCATCCGCAGCTTTGTAGGACCAGCCGTTCGTTCACAATGACGGCTCAAAGATTGTGCCTCACAACTCGATCGTGACTCAAATTGTTGAAATACAGGTCCATTTTCATACTAACAAGCTCTTTGGAACATCATATGGCTTAAGTGATGTCGAGTTTGTTGTTCTGAGGTGCATTTCGTGCTACTGAAATGAAGGTAATTTCGAATGTTTGTTGGTAGGTACTTCTTTTATAGAAAAATTATTACCGACGTAGTATTAAAAACCCCAGAATTATATCGTATTAATTGATCATAATTAATAATAATTATTATTAATAATAAATACCAATTATTAATACCTAACAATAAATTATAATAATTTTCACTAGGTACTTGATAAAATTGTTAATAATTAGTGATAATTGATAATAATAATTAATCTAACATTTAGGATATAGACATTCAGACCTAGTGATCTAGACAGACGGGTGATCTGTACAAAGAAGATAATGAACCGTTGTGTCAAGAATTTGCAGAGTTTTTTGGTTTATTATCTTCGATAATGAACCATTGGAATCGCCCAAAGAAAAAAAAATTTTAACCCCCCCTCAAAATTTGTTGGTTTACGTTTCAAGATACGTAGATTCAGAAAATCGAATAAAAAAAAAATCCGTCCGTCCGCCGTACGGCGTCCGCCGTACGCCGTCCGCCGTACGCCGTCCGCCGTACGCCGTCCGCGCCACTTTGCCCAGTTAGCGTTGAGTTAAAATTACGAAATTTTTTTTATGGGTTTCGACCAACCCCACAATGGTCCTCGAAACTTTTCATAACCCTAGGTCAAGGGGAAGGGGTTCAAAACGAATTTTGAAAATTTAAAAATCTCATATCTCGAAAATTTCATACAGAACGGTATGTTTTTTATTTCATATTTAGATAGAGTTTGTTCCTAAGAATTTTTTAAGACCATCCGCAGCTTTGTACGACCAGCCGTTCGTTCACAATGACGGCTCAAAGGTTGAGCCTGTCGACGCGATCTTGAATCAAACGGTTGAAATACAGGTCGATTAAATACAGGTCGACTCGATTTTCATACTAACTAGCTGTTTAGAACATCATATGGTTTTAGTGATGTCGAGTTTGTTGTTCTGAGGTACGTTTCGTGCTACGGAAATGAAGGTAATTTCGAATGTTTGTTGGTAGGTAGGTACTTCTTTTATAGAAAAATTAAAAAGTATTAAAAACCCTAGAATTATATCGTATTAATTAAATACAAATTATTTATATTTAACAATAAATTATAATAATTTTTACTAGGTATCTACTTGATAAACTTAATAATAATTAGTGGAAATTCATAATAATAATTAATCTAACATTTAGACACAACGGTTCATTATCTTCTTTGTACAGATCACCCTTCTGTCTAGATCACTAGGTCTAAATGTCTAGATCCTAAATGTCTAGATCCTAAATTATTATCAACTATTTCTCATTGCAAACCTGTTCATTGTGTACCCAAGATCCTTCCCTAAAAGACCTGGCAGCGGGAAATATTATTCAACATGGTTTGAAAAGGGAAAAACAAGTTTTGTAACAAATCCCAATGCTCTAGGTAGTAGTCGATACCAGTGACCAACATTTTCTTCAGTAGTCGACATGGTTTTGCACTAGTAGTCTACATACATGTGTTAGAAGTCGACAGTATCACTTGAGTCAGTAGTCGACAGGTTTCGTCATTCCATCGTTTTCGAATTTTACGACATCTAAATAAAATACATTCAACTGTGAATCGGAACTTGAAAATAGATTAATAAGATGTAATAAAGTAGTTATCAGACTTTTTATTTGCAAACAGCTCATTATCAGTCTCAAATTGCAATAAGTACTTAAGTAAAAAGGTATGAAAACTATAGTCGAAAACTCATTGTCAGAAAATTGACATTACAGTTGGGCTTAGGTACCTATTTACATATTTTTTTGACATTTTCATGTCTTTGCTTTGGCACATAAACTGAAACGGGAAAAATTTGTTCCCTTGATTCACCCTTTCCCTCAGATCACGTCAGAACACAAGCGGCCGGCGGGGCAATACGTCAGAGCCTATGACGCACGAGCGTATGACGTAAGACGGCTGGCAAGAGGCTAACTAGTACGTCAGAGCCTATGACACACGAGCGTATGACGTAAGACGGCTGGCAGGATGCCAACAAGTACGTCAGAGCCTATGACGCACGAGCGTATGACGTAAGACGGCTGGCAGGAGGCCAACAAGTACGTCAGAGCCTATGACGCACGAGCATATGACGTAAGACGGCTGGAAAAGGGCAACAAGTACGTCAGAGCCTATGACGCACAATCGTATGACGTAAGACGGCTGGCAGGAGGCCAACAAGTGCGTCAGAGCGTATGACGTAAGACGGCTGGCAGGAGGCTAGCTAGTGCGTCAGAGCCTATGACGCACGAGCGAATGACGTAAGACGGCTGGCAGGTGGCCAACAAGTACGTCAGAGCCTATGACGCGCGAGCGTATGACGTAAGACGGCTGACAGGAGACCAACCCCACAATGGTCCTCGAAACTTTTCATAACCCTAGGTCAAGGGGAAGGGGTTCAAAACGAATTTTGGTACGACATGGTATGGTGTATTATTGTATGTATGATTTAGTATAGTACAGTACGGTATGATAGGAAAGAAATGGTATGAGTACGGTGAGAATATGGTATGGTGCCGATTTGCAACACAGTCTGGTATAGACAGAAGGGTAATCTGCACAAGGAAGATAATAAACCGTTGTGTCAAGAATTTGCAGAGTTTTTTTATTCGATTTTCTGAATCTACGTATCTTGAAACGTAAACCAACAAATTTTGAGGGGGGGTTAAAAAAATTTTTTCTTTGGGCGATCCCAATGGTTCATTATCGAAGATAATAAACCAAAATGGAGTTTTTTTCAATTTTAAGATTTTTTCGTGTTTTAATGGCCATAACTTTCTTAATTTACATGAAAATCCAAATCTGATTACACCGTTGGAAAGAACAAACAATTTCGTTGAAACGGGTGAAAAATGAACTTGAAGAGGAAAATTTGTCAACTCGTAGAAATTTCGACTTTTTTCAAACGCTCATAGACCCCTATAATTCGGCAGGAGAATGTTAGACTGTAGGCCTAAAAGTTGCGCCCAAATATCAGCTTTCCAATGGTATACGCAAACCAATTTGACAATGCAATTTTGAGGGAGAAAATCACGTTTGAATCTAGAAAAGTCCGGTTTTTCATTAGAGGGACAGGAAATTTTGCAAAATTTCCAAAATGAAACAGTCTGACAAGTGACACCTCATTGTAAAGGTGTTTTTACGCCTGAACACGATGGTGAAATCAGAAGTGCAGTATCATATTCCGTTCTCAAACTGGAGTACTTTGAATATGAAGAAACGTGTTTGTTACTTGAGATGCTTTTCACGGTTCATCTGCTCTAACCTGATAACGGAATGAGATACCGCAATTTTGACTTCACCATTGTGTTCAGCATTGAAAAATCTATAAATAGAGACGTTTTACATAAAACCCGTTGTTTCTTCGACAATTCGATCTTATAGCCATGCTGCATGACTGTGGATTTTTTTTAAGACGAGCATTTGTTATGAATTGGTTGCAGTAACGTAATGTAAGTACTCTTACTTACGCGTGGATACTCTTTTACAAGCAGCTAAATTGTACTTTACACTCAACTTAGGCCTAGTCTACCTATTAGAATATGGTTTATTTCAATAAATTATGATTTCAGCATCTTTTTTATCAGCGGCTAAACCATGATTTCTCATATCTGTGGCTCCTTCTCCCCACCATTACCCCGAAATTACAGCTACCGCAATTTGCTGAACGATATTTTGATGATAATTTTATACAATTTTCGACTTTTCGTTGCTCATAAAAATGGCCCGTTACAGTAAACCGAATATATTTATATTATACAAGCGCGAACCGGAAACGATAACGAAAACGCCGTAGAACGGGGGAATCAGCAACCTATCGAACTTGAATGAGTATGGGAGGGGGACGAGTGGAAGAAAACAACTTAGAAGAGCTTAAAGGGTATAAGTTGTGGGGTCAGAAAAGAGGGAAGAAATATCTGGGAGAAATCCTCGTGTCTCCGGATCAGAGTTGAAAAGAAATCATTAGGTCACTTGTGGCGGGTGTATTGAGGCTTTTCCCTTCATTTGATCAAGAATTTACTTCGTATTTGGCGGGATTTTTCCTTCCCTAAAGGAAACATGAACGGTCTCCCTGGGGGGGCCCTCGTCTTTTGCTGGTTTCAAAGCGTATTGATGGTGATGGAGGAAACGGAGTTTTCTGTTTTGAAAACACAGCACATCACCCGAAATCGTATAACTTGGAACCTTCGTGAGCGTATAAGTGCTCTGAATTTGTATAAACTCAATATTCCACACATTTATCCAACTCGGCTCGAACAAAAAGACGAATAATTTTGATTATTCTTTGGTGTTTGGTGGCGCTTATGAGTTGATAACTACAAAGGTGAACCATGTATTTGATTGAGTTTTCAGTAGAATACTTCCACATAGAAACCCGTTGTAGAGCCCCCGCATAGACACTTCAAAACAATAAACCAGCTTTCAGGTGAGATACCTACAGTCGCAGATTAGATCAAACCCTCAAGACTGTGACGTGTTGAAGGCATCGATGTATATACTTGGAGAACCCGTGCCAAGATCCCCGTTTGCATTTTAAAATGACACAAAAATTAAACCAGCCTTGAGGTTAGATATATAGAAAGAATATAGAGCGTTAGTGAATCACTGGTTTTCAACGTAACTGTTACTTGTACATTGTCAAATCAATGTTTTTTTTGTTTTTTTTAAGCGATTTTATTTTTGTATTTTTTGATAAAACACGTTTCGTTTGCCAAAGACGTCCACGTTCGAACTCAACCTTTTTTTGTTTTTAAATATATTTATTTGACATTAATTACTTATCCAGCGATATAGAGAGTTTCTAGATCTAAACATATACTATGGAATTTAAATACTAGTATCTTCTTGTATACGTGATAATCGTTCTGGTGCAGTAATGTACCTACGATAACTGAATTGGTTCTCAACTGATTTCGCTATTCTCGTGAAAAATGATACCTATGCACTCGAAACTCACTACACTCCAGCGTTCTATGCTCCAATGCTCTAGCGTTCCATTGGAATACCACATCTAACACACTTGGCTGACACTGACGGTTGCTGTCCAATGAGAGGAGGTACCTACGCATCACAAATGGTTTGACCTCAATTCGAAATCCTTACTGACATCCCTGCGAGTAAATCATGTCCTATGAGGCACTGATGGTTGTATGGTTCTGTAAAAGGCTCCTTCAGCTGTCGTTGAATAAATGTTTTGCAACAATAACCGATAGTTTCTTTGGATTATCGGGAAACATTCTTCCACCTCAACACCAATCTATAACCACTATTTCTAACTCAGCCTTAGTATGCCGTAAAAGCCCTGATTTAAGGATCCATACGTGGGCGGTGAGTCTCGATCCCTACTTCCTTGATTGGTCTTGTTAAGTGGCGAAAACAACTACTGCTCCGACCATAGTTTCTAGACAACGTAGAATATTTACCTGATGTGTCACTTGGTGTGCCTTGTTTAATTGGGGGTGCTAAAGCTGCCATCTTACTTTACGCGTTTTCACCAAGGTCACCCTATCTACATCTATACGTCAGTGGGATACATGAGGTCCAGACTGAATAAGCCAACAGTACGACCATAGTTGGTGTGAAAATTTATGTGTAGATTAAGGTTAGGAACTTGCAGGGAGCTTTTTAAGGAAATGTCTTACAGACCGGGTAACCTGAACTAGTTCTACTTCCCTATTCTATAATAAGGGAATTAACATCAAATTATTCATTAGTAATCTGTCTGGATAGTAAACACACTGTCTATCTTGTGATACGAACCCTCCAAATTGGGCTCATGATGTGAAAGTCAACTCGTTAGATCATCAGAATCAGCTGTGTAGCTTATGTGCCTTAGAAAGGAGGTGGCAAACCATAACTAACTTTGGGTCTTACGACTTGAATGTTTCGGTGCCACAAGGACCGACGAAGACTCAAATCGTTCGTGCGGCTCCTAGTCACGAAACCTGCTAGTAACAATAATTATTATAGTAGGTACATGATTTGTAGGTTTTCAAACAAGTGTCTAATACACGTGCTCTTTCTATCCAAAAGCGATTGCTGCAAACAGTCGATATGATTTTAGCTCAAAAGAAACGCATAGCTCTCTCCGAAAGAGTTTGCAAATCAGGATTTTTCACCGGTTCTCCTGCTGGATGGGCTCTGGTGCATTATCATTATTCGCCCCTGGTTACAAACGTTTAATAGAAAATGGTTGGAATGACGGGATGTATTGAATATATGTAATAACACATCCCGTCATTCCAACCATTATTATGTACTTTACCTATTGTGGCCTACCTAAGTACAACTACCTACCTAGCTGTAAAATGTTTTGGTGATTTTTGTTCTTACTTAAAAAAATTGAACATTAAAAATGTACTTACCAATTTACGCAAAACAAAGACAATTTACTTTGTCTACTTTTTCCGAATATTTATTGTTGGTCTCGTGCAAAAAAAGCAGTTATGCAGCCGTTTCTTCGGAGAGGGTTCAAAATTATACCGGCTGGAGAAAAAAGCCTCTCCGTGGGAACAGAGGAGGCGACTGCAGGTACAAATTTAAATACTGAAATAATGATATTACATACTGAAATAATTTGGGAGAAAGGAAAAAACATCAATGTCTGCGAAAAAACATCGATGTGGGGTAAACATCTGAAAATAAACATCGAGTATCCGATACCCATCCCTAGTTTTATCAGGATTACCCTTATGTGGCGAGGCGTTTTGGCCTAGTGTAGTTTCAAGTCCTTGGCCCAAATTTCTACTACCTATTAGTCAGTTCTGAATTTCATAAATAAACTCCACGATAAAAGTACGAGGAGAACCCAGCGATCCTTGTGGCATGATTTATCCCTCTCCGTCTAGTGTCTTGGAGGTTTCGGGGGCCCAAAAAAAAGACGTGTCAGCTCGTTCGTTGACTTTCCAATGCCCTTACGTGCCCAGACAACGGAATACACTCGACCATATTGGCCATTTGGGCCGATCGGTTCGTGACGAAACGCCGAGTAAAAAGGCCAATCGAAGAATATAATCAGATCAAAGGTGAGATAAACAGATGGGGGAGGCTGGGGGAGGCCATTCACATTCGGAATGAATAGAACAAGTGATATTCTGTGTAGACATCTGTTAATGAATACACAACACACACTTTTCAACGTTTAAACCATCAACTGTTGGTTTGATATTATGTCTGACAATCCAACCAACAGTTTGAGGGCCGATTGGATTGATGGTTTCACAACTATTAAACGTTGAAATATATTAAAACGTTGAAATATTACATTAAAAATGAAGTAAATCGGATAAAGATACAGGTGTATATTGAAGAACCCTCATGAGACCATCTATAATTTTCCTAACATTAATTTCCACATACATTACAGAAGGTCGTTTGTTCCAGTTCAAACAGGCAACGTTTCAGCATGATTATTTAATTCATGGCAATTATTTTTCGGTGAGACTGCCACAAATATTCGTACGAGTAAGAATTGAAATTAAAAATAATGTACGTCTGAGTGTTGAGGTCCATAGGAGGAGTGAAATACTGCCACGTTATACGGGGGATGCATGCTCTATCGCGGCTATCTTCCCCACAAGAGTTCGCTACCCCTTTTTTTTCTTCCTTCTTTTTATGGCAATAACAATACGATGATGGCCGACTATTGTTAGTTAATGACCTCATCATTTCTAAAGGCGCGGTAAATTCCCCAAAGGATGCGGGAAGCTGTTCGTAGATTAAACGAGAATTCGTCAAGAGGGAAGTTCACCCTTTCTAACTGACAGACACCTATCTCATATGAATTTATATAGAGCTCTATTTCACCATTTCTAGACGCGTAATACTGCAAAATTACGAGAAAAGCCCCGTATTCCCTAGAATAAAGAAGTGATGAGTCAAAATGAGTCGTGGTGTGAGGTTGTGGTGTTTTGACGAAGTACAATACAAGATCGGAATAGTATTTAGAATGGGAATGGCTTAGCAGGACGGGGTCACATCAAAGACAGCATTGGATGATCGGTTTAGTAAAGAAACTACAAAAAACAATACGAGCAGGTCAATAGGAAAGAAATGTTGACGAAGAGGGCGAACAATATTGGCTGGAGTGGGAAATCGGAAAAAATGTAGGAAGCGTATTTTAAAAAAATATTTTTTATATTTCGGTTTATTATCTTCGATAATGGACCTTTGTAATCGCCCAAGAAACAAAAATTACCCCCTAAACATTTGAGGGTTTACGTTTCAAGATACGTAGATCCCAAAAATCTTTGATGATCTTCGAAACTTTTCATAACCCTTTAAATACAAGTCCGAACTGGATGAAAATGCAATATTCACGCGGTTCCTTATCGGTAAAATTGTTTAATCAATAAACTTGTTTAAAACTATTTGTTTAAACAAGTTAAATTTTGATGATGAGCTGGAGTCTTGAAATGTAAAAATGGGTCGATAATGGATGACAATGCATTATTCACTCGGGTTTTTGTCTGAAAAATTGTGTAAACAATACCTATTTTTATCAAACAAATCAAATTTTAATGTTGAGAGTCTGGAACTTTTAAACATGGGTTGAGGATTGATGACAATGCAATATTCACAAGCTTTCTTGTCTGTAAATTGTTTAAACAATAACTATTGTTTTAATTAAATTTGGATGATGAGCTAGAGTTTCATCTGTCATTTAGTGAATTAGATTAGGGTGACCTGCTCACAGAAAATAATAAACTGTTGTGTCAAGAATTTGCAGAGTTTTTTATTGATAATAATTTCAGCATCACAGTCTAGTTTATCATTTTCTTGGGGTCTGTCCCGTGTTGGGAGAGTTCAGGAGCGCCTGTCTGGGTGCTTCGGTGCTCAGTAGGGAGCGTGTCATGCAGCTTCTGAATGGCGATGGTATGGGGCGGCTGGCGATTTTTGTCGGGTGGCATGGCGTTATAGATCAGAACTGATAAAAGAGTTCAACTGGTGATGCCACTCAGAGTGAAGACTGTAAATTCGAATATTTTGGTAAAAAAGCAACTGGTATCCCTGTCTTGGACACTCTCCGGCAGAAGGACCTTTGGTCCATTGTCGTATAACATGCTAAAGCAAAGTTTTTGTTTGTTCATCATACAATTTTCATGAATTTGTTGTTGGGGTCAAACGTGAATATAATAATGAATATAATTAAACTAATATAACTGAATATAACTAAACTGTGTTAATTGTATATTATAATTATGTTAACTTTAAATATATAATTAGGAAAAATTTAATAATAAAATATTTGATGACTCTGTTTATGATAGGTTGTGGAGTATATATTGTGAATAGTACATATTCATGTAAATAGCCATGTCAATAAAGCATGTTTTTCTTCTTTCTTCTTCTTCAGTCTAGTTACAACAGAACGAATAAGTGGTTCTTGTCTCTTCAATTTATATTTCTATTTTACAGAACTTACGAACGCGAGCAGTTTTGTTATGATGATGCTATTGTGTTGCCTCTCTTTATCACTGAACACTATTGACAATTTTTCACTTCATAAAGTCATGTGGCTTGACCATTTTTTACCTTCTCTCTAGGTGATCAACGTCGAGCGTGCGACAGCCTCTTCAATAACGTGCCTTCGAATCCTCAGCTGACGAGCTATTGCTAGGACTCCTCGTTTGTCGGCTTGAACCATTTTTTACTCCAAGATCTCTTGACGAACTTTCTGAGCATTTTGTTCTGGCGTTCTTTTGAGTAATTTCTACGTTACTTTTGGCTGCAGAAGACTATGCAACAGGAATTATTTGTTAAGCCAATTCCAATCTCTGCGATGTTAGTTATATGGTGCTGACTGTTTCGAAATCTTGTGGTCACTGTAGTGGCGTCAGTGTATTAACTTCAATATAAACATGTTGATGAGCGAGCCACTCTCCTCGGATGAATCCTCGGGTGGTAACAGCGAGGTTTAGCTGTACCAGAATGAATCAATAGCGTTCTCTGACCCCTTTTCGGGTTATGTTAATTTAATTAATTGGTACCCCCTACTTATATTTATCGACATCCCATAAGAATAATAAGCCCTTGCTCGGAGCCATTCGCGCGTAATGAAAGAAGAAACGCAATCCATACCACAGACATCTACATAAAATCCATAAACACTTTCTCCCTTGTGAATTCATCATTTTTGTTCTGTATATGTTCCCTTTATGTTATGTGTTTTAATCTAGTGAAGTGTAACAGGGGGTCCTAATAATTCTTATTGGTATGGTTTGCCGTTAATTAGTTTGTTGACAAATAGACTACTTCCCAGATTTTTTTCAACTACCAATGTGATATCGAATAGGTATATTTAACATTGTTAGCTTCATAACTTCTACCAACGCAGCGGTGTGTGGGTTCCACCAACAGTGTTTGGTTTTCACCATCCATGTGGATTTTTATGATAACACCAATACTGTTGCAAATGTTATTATAATCTTTATTTTGAAACAGCGAGCATGTCAATTTTGTTAATTGTTGAAGTATCGATTTGTTCATAATATGATTCCTGGCTGGAGGTGCAACACTGACAAAATATTTCGATGGTGCCATTGCTTCCTTGTGCTATAGAAGCGAATTTTGATCATTCAAAGTTTTAGTAGAATGAAGATTCTGAAGCTGCTTGTATGTAGTGTATTAGATCAAGTTAAATCCTATATTGTCCTTCAAAGAATTTCCCCTTAGGGATCTTATTTATCTAAGAGCTAGTTAGGCAATTGCATTAATGCTATCCTTAACATTAAATGTTAAGAAATTTTCTCGATGGAGGCAACCCAATGCCTCTTCGGTTCGAATCACAATAGGTAAAATTAGCATCACAGGCATTGACATACGAGTATCCTTACTAAGGCAATTCCATCTTCGACGTTTGCCATGCCACGGGAGTATCCTCCTGGTTGGTAGCAACCCAAAGCCGAGTGCCTCTTACTCGGAGGATGGGCGATCAGTTCTACCAACAAGGCACCTTTCAGCTATAATATATTATGTTCAATGCCTAATCCTGCACTGTGGTCATCCTGCACTGTGGTCACTTTACCTGAAGCTATTCGATACAATATATGGTCCTGTCTGGTTGGATGCCTGCTCGGCTACAAGTAGAGGCGCGAATGAATGAAGGCGATCACTAACAGCAGTCATTACTTACTTTTACCCATATTATACGGAATCTACTGTTCTGCCCCATGCTAATTCGTATTCTTGAGAGTCGGTTGTGACAAAATTTCTTCCCCATGGTTGAAGGCAATTAATGTTCACACTCTTCACCTAAAAATTTACGGATTGCGTTGTTCAGCTTCCAAATTTTCGGAACAAGCCCCGAGAACCGCCAGCGTTAAAGAATTATTTCATTTTCTTCTCATGTCAAAGAGTCGGTAACAGATGTTGCGTTACGGAAAGAACCCTGAGGGAAGGAACCACTTGCAGCGGTGATAGACTTACTCCTACTTGTCGCTACTTAGAGATATTTCAATGACGTGATCACAAGATCCTCTTTACGATCCTAACTAAAAGGGATGCCATTCTGAAATAACGTTATAAACGAGTGGTTGCCCTTTCCCAGGGGAAAACGGGGATTGAATGTGACGGGATAATAACCGCATCTAGGGTGATAATTGGCTAGCCCAGAGCTAAGGTTGGTGTGTGGACGGGGCGGCCATGTCCTGCACTTGATTAGGGTTTGGGGAATAAGGGAACATCTTTACGTGATCGGACTCGTAGATTCTGAGATGGCCTGTGTTGCTCTGTCGGACTTTCTGGGGTGTCCGAGGATTGGTTCGACCTAATCTCACTCACACTTAATTCTGCGGCTTGAATTTCCTATAGCACAAAAAAGAAGAAAAGAACAAAGAAAATTATTGTGTATATTCGAATAAGTTACTTAATAGTATTAACCATTTTGACAGTGACCTGTAAGTGACCGATTTGTGACCGTCCACAGGAAAAAACGTAGCTTAGCTTCCGGATTTTGAAATCAGGTTTATTGTCATTCCTGAAAGACGAGAAGCTTCTGAACAGGATGCCGTTTTCAGATTTTCTGTATCTTAATCCGTTGAACGGTTATCATTTTTTGGACCTCTGAATTGCAAACAAAGCTGTTTTGAAAAAAATTCAATCAAAGTTTTAGAAAGTGTTTTGATGTAGTTTTCTCACCTTTTCAACCTGATTCTGATTTTCTTTTTTACTAGCACTAGTGCTATTGTTAGGAATGTATTAGAGTAGGTTTCCATCTAAAAGATGGATTTTCTTTGAGTCTGGGACTATCGCAGAAATTTGTATTGAATGTTACCACTTCTTTTCATTTAATTTTGAATCGTTTTACTACATTCCTAGTTTGTTGGGAACATAATAATGAAACCAGGTCAACAATATATTTCTTCTACCGAGACTTAATTAAAATTTTATTTAAAGAAAACAAGTTTTTGTTAAACAACAGTGCAAAACCAAAATCTTGAAACGTAAACCAAAAAATTTTGAGGGGGGGTTAAAATTTTTTTTTCTTTGGGCGATTCCAATGGTTCATTATCGAAGATAATAAACCAAAATGAAAGAAAAAGGTTAATAAGTAAATGTTAATAATATTTTACATACAATGTATGTAAAATGTATGTAAAATGTATGTATATGTCATATCAATTTAGATACATATCAAGGCTTATCAAACAAACAAACACAACTAAACCATAACAAACTTCTTCTTCAAGAGAGATGAGGTGATGACCCAGGGAAGCTAAGGTACATTTTTCCGCTCGTTGGTTTTTGCGATGTATCGATGATTTCCAGTAATCGATTCGTAAAATGGCTTACAGATTCAAAAACTAAGTTAGATTTCCGAAACGAATCGGCTATAACCGGAAATGTCGATTTTTCGACCCTGACTTCTTTTTTTCGTTCTGCTGAAAAATGTGCTTCCAGGAGCTTAGGTACGTTTTCCTGTGGACGGTCACATTTGATGAGTAGTAAAATTATAATAACAAATTATATAATTATAAATTAAATTATTATAAAATTATAACAATTATTGTTATACGCCATGGAAAAAGAGACTCTCGTATGACAGAGAGGTGAAACTCTCAAGGAAAAGATAAACCAGAGTCAGGTACCTATAAAACTTCTTCGGATGTGCGTGGATAGCGAGTTCCGTGGAAGTGAAACATAAGCATTTTCAAGTGGCAACTAATTATTGGACGAGGCAGATGACTTTGAAAAAACACTGGACCTAGGAATAATCGACCGACAGAAGAGCCTAAACACCGGATAATATCTCATGTGGAGAGCGACCTATCGTTTGAAGAAACTACAAATCAGCATTATTAAACGACGAGTCATATCTTCTCCTGTCAACGGCTATAGTTGTTATATTTTTTTCCAAGTTTGAGTAGCATGGTTCTTGCTCCATCATCTTTTTGATGCTGGTTAGTTTGTTTCTTCAATTGAAATATTAATATCACCATCCTTGTACTGTCAACTGATGTACCTAGACTTTTTTTTTTTTTGCTTCGGCCTCTATTTACCATTTGCCAACATATACAACATGTTAATACTACACTACTTTACGTAGGTATACATACTACGTTACATTTGCTTAAGTCTATTTTATAATTTTGAAATGAGTCTTATTCAGAGGTCCATAAACACCGCTCCATAAACTGTTTCCTTTTGGGATGTAAGAATGGTTTCCAAGGACATTGGCTGCGTCAGGATTCGGGTCAGAGTGTTAATCACGGGTCCTCGTCTTCCGGATAGGGACGGGTAAACCAGCAGCACATATAGTTACCACCACGCCAAAAGCGCCAATTGGTCATTTTCGTTTTAGTGCACCTAGAGATACGCGAAAAAATGTCTTATTTTGCAAAAGATCCACTGGGCAATACGGATGTCGGCTCTTGCAACTCCCACTCGGTAATACTCATCTCAGGGTAGGTAGGTACTCCAAAAAGTGCACTAAAACGAAAATGAATGAAAAACCAGATTGGCGCTTTTGGCGTGGTGGCAACGATATGCGACCGTCTCCTCCGCCTCCGAGCAGAACCAGCAGGCGGATCCCACCGCCCCAATTCTGCTCAAATACGCTTTAGTGACGCCAGTGCCACATCGCAGTCTTGAGGGGCATTTATAAAACTTTCTATTCGTGTTCTTGAGTTATAGAACCAAGGTTGTCGAGGAGGAGTCGAAAACATGAGTACGTACTTCTTACCGGCTTGGTACGTGCCGTGCCATGTCTTAGGTCTGTTGGTGGTGTTATGTATAATGAATGAATGAAATTCACATATTTAACATAAACGTCACTATATTACAAATATTAATATAAGGTTGCAATTTACTCGAACAGTGCAAACCCGCAGTCCGAGTCTCGGACTCCGAGACAGTGTTGCCAGATAACTTGCCTCGAAATTCCCTACGGACCGTTTCAAAAATCCCTACTTTTCCCTACAAATTCCCTACCGTGTTAAAAAATTCCCTACGCGTAAAATTTCGATTGCTGAAAATGTAAAAGAACAAAAGAAGATCACTTCCCTCCTAGTCATCTACAAAACGACAATATCACTGCATTCACTGCTGCTGGTTTGGTTTGAGGATTGAAATAACTATTGAACCACTGAGTTGCACAATGTAATTTTTATTGCTGTCTCAATAATAGTTAGATTAGGTCCAGTCATTTTTTTCAGGACAAGAATTGTTAGGTACTTGAGAAATATCACTGAGATAAATATAAATATAATGAGGCTTATTACTAAGGCTCAAGAATGGTAGCATTGGTTACATTAGCCTTGGAATACCTATTTAAAAAAATCTTAATGTCGACGACCAGGAATGACTACGAGGAGAAAATATAATTAAAATGGTAAAACAGTAATAGTAAAACAAGTAACAGAAAAATTTGGGATTGAAAATAGAAAGAAGAGCAGTAAAATCTTAGGTTAATCTAAGAGGTTATCAAAAATAAATCAATAACTATTCATCAAAGAGACCATCAAAAACCAATCAAATCGTCTTCGTCACTATCGAGGGATTGCTCGCTTTTATTAGAAGCGTATGAGCTCTGTGACGCAAGCAACTTCATCAAATTTGGTGTGATGGGGTGGTTGTACCAATTGGTACCTTTCTCCTTCATATCCTTCATACCACAAGTGGTTTTCCGATCACGAATAAATGTACTAAAATCGTATATTTATTCAATTTATCAGAATTTTGCCAGTGTTTGAATCACGTAACCTAGCTTGACCGAAAATCCCTACGTTCAGCGTAGGGATTCCCTACGCTCAATGCACCCCCAAAATTCCCTACGTGTAGGGAAAAATCCCTACATCTGGCAACACTGCTCCGAGACTAGCGTCCACAAGGGTTGGTGTAGCCAAGGAGTTGGAACGCTATCGTAGTTATAACAACTGGAGTTGTTACACTATAGGTGGGAACAAGGCCTCCACATTTTTGGGTAAGTTGGATATGGCGTATTTAGCCAGTCTATCCGCTTCCTCGTTTCCGTTTATATTTATATGTCCCTTGACCCACACGAACATAAGATCCTTGTCCTGGGCGTTAGAAGTGTGTATGTCTCGCAGTATATCTCTTTCTATAGTTCCTATAGCAGTTCCAGGTCCGATTTCTTTAGTTTTTGGAGTGCACTTCTACAGTCCGAGATAATAACGTTTTTTGTCCATTGTTGCGGGCATTCTTGATGTAGTCTACTGCCATCGAGGGAGGGTACATATCAGCTGAGTACGTGGAAGCTTCGTTCCATTCACGTTTATACCCAGATGTATGGCTGGTTTCATCGTAGTAGGCGCTTGCCGTTTCACCATCCATTTTGGATCCATCGGTATAATATATATTATATATGAATTTTCCGGCCGGCCACTTTTCATGGAGCGTATAGTATTTTAGTGGTGTGGATGAGACATACCACCAAAAGTATGGTGGAGATCTGCGAAACTGTCACAATGTAGAGGTGTCCTTTTCTTCTACCAATAATCAAACAACTGTCAACAAATGTCAACAAAGTCCCTCATCCTTCCAGAAGGATAGCCCTGATAGCCCTGACGTCCTTCTGGAAGGATGAGGGACTTTGTTGAAATTTGTTGACAGTTGTTTGATTATTGGTAGAAGAAAAGGACACCTCTACACCTTAAATTTTAAACGGCCAAATTTGGTACTTTGGTATACTGCTCTGAGTCCTTACTGTATATGGACGCCAGAAAGCGGTCTGAGAGCATTTTTCTTCGGATTTGGAGAAGCATTTCGCCTGTTTCGGCTAGCAGTGCATTGAGGGGTGTTGATAGGGTAGACTTTCACTTCATCATCATGCTTCTTGAGTGGCTTCCCCTGAATGGAGGTTGCCAATGATATTATCTAGTTGAAGTATTTTTGACTGCAAAACTTGTAAGCTCGCGCGCGTTGGAGCGATTGGGAACTGTAGATGTCATTTTGATACTCTTCAAATCCGAACGTTCATTGGTGTTTCTTCTGTCGTAGATAATACGACTACTTGTGACGGAAGAGACATATGACCTCATACTATTGGGTATGGACTGATTATGCATTTAAATAGTAATTATTTCCAAAACGGTATTGTTTGAGAACAAACTAAATTAAATCAATTCTAGACTAGTGTCTGCTTCTAGTTCATCATCCCTATATTCCGCACAATTAGGTTTAGTGAGCTTGGGACAAAGAGGCTGAGAGAGTGGTTCTCGTACTCGCTAAATATTTTGACCAAACCCTGAAAAATAGGTGGTTGGATACAAACCCAATTTAACATCCCAAGTTCACAATGAGGGTTTCGATAGAAATAATCACCACTCTTGATTGTGGATTCGTCACGACGATTCTGCTGACACACCTCCGGAATCCCCTCCATCCGTGGAATGCCCGTCAATCCAGAATTTCCTGGTCGGGGGCAGCCGGGGGTACGTTTCCCTCCAATTATTTCCAAACCGTGGCGGAAGGCGGTGGCCGATCG
This sequence comes from Stenodema calcarata, assembly GCA_963920205.1. Taxonomy (NCBI): domain Eukaryota; kingdom Metazoa; phylum Arthropoda; class Insecta; order Hemiptera; family Miridae; genus Stenodema; species Stenodema calcarata. The sequence continues at coordinate 9,036,384 of OY986049.1, forward strand.
ATTGACGATCCCAACAGAGCGTTCGCCTCTTGTCTCTAGAAACGTTCGATTTGCGGAGGGAAGATTTTTCCCTTCCTCTTTCTCACTGATTAAGCGATCAACATTACACTAATGCTCTCTTCTCACTCTTCTTCAGTGGGGCCTCCCGGGAGGGCTCAATTGAGCATAGATGCCTCTCATTCGATCAACACCCGGGAGTTTGCTTCATTGAACAGACCTTGTCCCCTTCCGTAAAACTTTTTATCTTCTTTTTCTCCCTCACCATCTTCTGCCACCCACCTTTCATCCACTTTAGAAAATCTCCAAACCGAATACTGATAAATTCTTCAAGTTGACTAAGTCCACGCTCTTCTTAAAATGGGGAAAGTAGAAGGAGATGACAAGCTGTACAACGTGTTACGAGTTGAGGAAGTCAACTACCTACTTCAAATGGTGAATTAAGTGAGAATGAGAAGTGAGGAGATGTACAAGTAACGTGCTGTTGGAAATACGAGATAAAATGTACACTGGATGAATATTTCCCTGCACTATTACTTCTAGGGACGTTCAGAAAGTAAGGTTACAACAAGTGTTAAATATTGAAAAATGAATATAATGAATGTATTCAAATGAAATTTACAAGATAAGTGTCAAAACATGTCATTATTTCTCTACATAATCGCCATTGAAGTCAATACCTTTTTGAAGCCTAGGGACCAGTTGTTGTACATCCTCGTCGTATACCTTCCACTCCACCTCCCGAAGCCATTTTTCGACAGCATCCTTGACCTCCTCATCATTTAAAAATCGTTCAAAAAACACCCTAAAAATCCTTCAAATTCTAACGGTCTAGCGTTGTCATGAAGGAGTGACACACCACGAGTCAGCATACCTCTCCTTTTGCCCTTGATTTTTTCAACTTTTTGAATGTCTCACAGTATGCAGCTGCATTTATGGTGGTCCTTTAGGCATAAAATCGACCAATACTATCCCTTTCCAATCCCAAAAGACAGATGCCATGATCTTCCTTGCTGAAAATTGGACTTACATTTTTTCGGTTGATGGTGAATGGGTATGGCGCCACTGTAGAGACCGCCTTTTAGACTCAGGAGTATGGTGACGAAACGTGTTTGTGTCACCATACTCCTGAGTCACAATTGAGTAAAGAAAAGTTCCACCCTCGCTTTCATACTGTTAGCCATCCCCTGCGGTAGGTGGAGCGATTGGAGGACGAACTGTTTGACGCGTTTGGCTGCTGTGACCACATTTCGTAACCGACCAAAGCGTATGATGATTTGTTTTGACCAGTGGTGACAACTGTGAAAAACAAAATTCCCTTCGTTCTACACAGCCCTTGTAATTTTACTTCCTGAACTTCTTATTACGCACTGCTTGGCCATACGTTATAGAATAACGCCCGGTTATAGAATAAAGTCATTCGGGTCCATCCGGTTTGCCGTCCGACTTTCCCCTCCCTGACTACATGACATTCAGTTCTGTGCAAACCACAATATGGACCCAAGCTCTGTGGCTTTACCGCCGAAGAAGGAAAGAGAAATGGATCGAAAACTGTGGATTCACCCTCTTATATCAGCAAATTCCTCTCCATGCCTGTCTGATTTTCGTCCTATCTTTGTAATCTGACAAACATTTATTCCATCTTGAGGGTCGGGCCTGTACCGCTCCGATTAATAACTCAACATTCTCCGCACTATAAAAATCTATCGCCGAAAAAATAATACAATTTAAAATTAGGATAGTTGCAAGGAAGAATCTGCAGGTGACGAAGACACAAAATTTGTATTTAATACTTGTTCAAAAAACAAAAGGAACAAATTTCTGTCCACGGTGAAAAATAGACAAAAACATCAGAAATACAATTACTCGTACGTCAAACCGGATAGGTTTTATTAAATAAAAGGAATAATGGAAGCTTTCAGATGATCAGGCTTTTTTCTAAATAAATAATATATATAAATAAAATTCATTTATTTAGAAAAAAAAAAAACCCGATCGTCTGACAGCTTCTATTGCAGGCCGTCACCCACCGCGCTCTTACGAACCGGACGGCAGCGTTCGCCACCGAAAGTAATATGAACCTGAAGCGCAACCTGAAGCGTCTGAAAGCTCTCATTGGTGTCTATATGTCTCTGGACTCACGGTTGCAGTACGAATACAACCGGATGGTGTGAACGGGCCATTACTTTCAAATATGTTCGCTTATCAATCTTTCACAATTCATGATTGGGATGACCCATCTCTTCGTAATCATTTCGTCAATCCCAATTCGATAGAGCGTATCGGTACCGTCATTTTTTCAATCAACGTATCCCTGGCGAGCCGCGGAGAACCTGGACGACTCTGCCAACCGCGCGAAACCTACGTATCTCTTGCGGGGCTATAGGAAGCTACGCATCGGCTTATGATACGAGTATATCACGGCCGATGCGTAGCTTCCTATAGCCCCGCAAGAGATACGTAGGTTTCGCGCGGTTGGCAGAGTCGTCCAGGTTCTCCGCGGCTCGCCAGGGATACGTTGATTGGAAAAATGACGGTACCGATACGCTCTATCGAATTGGGATTGACGATTTAAAATGTACTTGGACAATTGTGTTCTTGATGAATGTCGTAGAAGAAGCTGTCGTTTGTAAGAGATGGATTATAGAAATTACATTCAATAAGATGGACGATAGTGTTTTTCATCCCTTGCCACTGCCATTTATTCCAAGTTGGAAAACAAGAGGCATTTTACTGCACCAATGCGACGATCTTCTTAAGGATGTTGCCAACATTTACTGGATTTTGAAAATCTCAAAACTAGCCTTCACTATCTTCGTTTGTATTATTCGGACGGTCTATAAAGGTCGGTAGAACGTATGGATGCATGCCATTTGTACCCTTCGTTCTTTGACAAAAGGGCCGTGTCCTCGACTGTGTCTTATCTTGGAAGCCCTTTGTTTGCGTCGCGAGGAAGCGGAAGGTATTGATTGTTGATGAGGCGTGCCTAAGTCCCCGCTACACCTCTATTATCTGGCTGGCCCTGGGTCAAGTAGGCGTCCCCCTTTGGTTCCAGCCTGCCCTTTCTTTTGCCATTGATTCTCGTTCTTCTCAAACTGATACCCTGGAGAAACTGTACTTTGGGAACCCAAATGATTTTTCTTGATTTATAAGTGGATTTATGATAGATTGATAGATAAGTAGGAAGCCTGAACTGTTGATGGAAAGACACCAAGAAGAAACACACTGAGTAAATGTTGCAAAATCAGTCGAGTCCTTATTCGATTATTAGGGACACCTATCGCTACAATCGGCAACGCCCATGGCTTATCTTATATCGTCGGTTCCAATGCAACCGTGTGGCTAACTGATTTTCAGGAGGAGCAAAAAACTGGTTTTCAACGGTTTATTCCTATTTTTCTGGTCTGGGTCCATTTTTTATAACTAGTAGCATAAAAATGGTTACTCTGACGCGTTTCGAGTGGAAACGAGGCAAAAACCGCCTTTAGAGAAAAACGGTCAGATAGCTGCTGTTGTTGAACACTGCGCTGCAGATAGCCTGTGTTTTTCGGTCATAACTGGAGACAACTTATACTGTAAAGTTGTCTCCAGTTATGACCGAAAAACACAGTCACCATCAATTTTACAAATGAAGAAGCATTACAATTTTCAACGCTAGGGAAATATTTTCGGGTTAAAAAGTAGAAATGGAAAGCTAGGAGTTTTGAAAGAAAATATTTCTATTAGGACTATTTCTATTAGAAAATATTTCTATGCTTGCTCGCAGATGGCTCGTCAGGCTGCTTAACAAAACGAGAAAAATCTCAAATTACAATGTTTTTGCTCCCCTTTTCTACTCATCAAAACCCCGTGTACGCATTCTGTCCAAGCATTCTGCCCGTTTTTGCCACTAGCCTCTTTTTGATGCTGAGCAGATAGCCACTGTTGACACCTCTGTTGTGTGCGCTTCCTGATAGCCAGTGTTACATTTTTAGCGGCTACGGAATCAATGTTGCCCTGGTCGCAAAACTGAGCTCACCATTCGATCCGTCGCGAAAATTTGAATCTAGACCAGTCAAAATCTCAAAATGGCCAAAATGTTAGTTAGCCACTGTTGCACTGGGGCCGAAATAAAACTCTAAGTTTGTCAGTTTGTTCTCTCTAGACGCCCTAACCGCTGAGGCCCTAACCGATTTTGATAGGGATTGCTCCATTGTGACCAGCAAGTTGCAGGGATGGTTTCAGTCGATATTCGATTTCACAAACCCGCTTCCTACATCGTGAACGAGGCTTTCCTTAGTGACGATACAGATTACTTCCCTCCCGGTCATCTTAGAGCGCTGTAATTTGGTACACCACAGGGCGTGATTAGGAACTGATTAAGAGGACATCACATCAATAATTGATGCGATTTCCAATTATTGAGAGAGCGATAATGCATGTGGACCCGTGCAACGCACGGGTAATTGCTAGAATGGATGTTGAATTATCACACCTCCCGGCCGGACATCCTCATCAAGCAGTAGAAAAACGCTTTATATTTCAAGATTTCAATGTATTTCAATGATTTTTCGAGGATCGAATTTCATTTACCTCGATCTGTCGTCACTCTCGATATTTCCATTCATTCTGTGCTTTTCTGTTCTTCCATTGTTTATGCATTTTTCTTTAAATCGAGTTTTTTCTGGTCCACCTTCGATGAGCCAAAGTCTTACAACTCAGGAGCGTTTGGAGCCAATTTTCGCCTCTTTTACGTTAGAAAGAAACAGCGGGTTGTTTATAAAGGTATATAAAGTGGGTTTAAGAATGAGGGCATGAGGTAGTTAGAGCAAGGAGGTGATGCGGGTATCTCAGCATTCATCAACCAGCTATCTCTTTTATTGCCCACATTACCTTTGTTCTTTCTCATATCAGTTCGGATCAATATTGGTTCGTGGTGGTGGTTCTCAATTCGCATCTCCAACTGTTGGGATTCTTCAGATTAGGTTGTTCAGGGGGTGAGAATCAGTGTTTCACCGAAACTAAACTAATGTACAAATTACATTTGGATTTGGAGGAGTTGATGAATAATTGTATATCACTTCGGCAGAATAGAGGAGTGAGAGAGTTATGCCGTCAATATCTTAGTCTTAAAACATAGCAATCCTGAAGCTTATGACTAGGAACAACTTATAATTCGAAAAAAGTGGAGTTTAGTTTTAATATAATATATTATAGATTATAATATAATATTATAATATTAATATAATATTAATAATATTATTATTAATATAGATATTATCTCTTCTGTTGGTTTTAGTTGCAGTAGAAACTGAACAGTACGTGTAGGGCTCGTTATACCAACTCAGTGTTAATTACTTCACCCTGACCGCTGGAGTTAAATTAATTACTTTACCCTCGATACCTTTGAGGCTTCCTGCGGGGACCTTGGTGAAGGAAGGAAACGCTCAACGTCAACCCTTCTTCAATACTATTTATTTAGATGCAAGTACAAAAATTGATGAGGCTGATGGGGGTTCGATGATGGGTCCCTGAGGGGTTGAAATGATGTTATAGCGGGGAAAGAGATTGTAAAATCTGCTACCTTAATTCCTTCTGGCTGTCTGGTGAACTTCTAAGATGCGGCAGTGTGATGTTCGGTTGGGAAGGCCGATAGCTGAAGGAGGTAGCTGTAGGTGATTGGTTCTGGTGTCCAGTTCCGGAGGTTGATCAAGTCCTCGAGCCCCAGCAGGGATAGAGCGTGCCTCGGGTCGGAGCAGAATCCTTGAAAATGATCTATCGGTTTTGAGGAATCTCCAAAATCGGATGGTCTTGCGCTGTAGGATAGATCACAGACGATTTCCTTAACACGGGGAATTGTAGCGAGAGTCATCGGTCTTCCATGGGAAGCGGAGCGATCTTAATTTCCGCTGATCTAGTGCTTCTACTATGTACTCATTTTGGGGATATAGGGATGCCCTACAATACGTTACTGCATGTTCGTATAAATGCAATCAAATAAATGCAAATACATTTAATCTAGTAAATATCGAACTCGTCGAAAATTACCAGCTGCACCCAAAAGGATAGAAACCCCATCAAGTTGATGATCATTTCACGTGGAACATTGGGCCTACAACATCAGCTCCAGATATTCTTGGAGCCACAAGCCTTCATCACCTTATGGCAAAACCTTGGAAAACCATTGATTTCGGCTTATGAGTTACTAATAGACCTTTGCACTCGCCTAAGGTTCATCAGTACGAAGAAGAAGAAGAAAAAAGTTTATTAAATGAAAAGACATACTTAATACAGTATAAAAACAAACAAAATAAACATTACGATATGCATCTTGCCGTCTGTCGGAAGTATCATTTTTATGGAAAAATATTGGTAGTTACAGGCATTCGTATATCGAGAGAAACAGCATGAAGACATAAACAAATAATCAATAAACAAATAAAATTAGAAATTGAACTCGGGGACCATCATCTGTCTAAAGCTCCAAGCAAGTTTAGCATACTCCACAATCTGTTGCCACCCATCACCATTAAGATGACTAATGGCCTCATCACGCGACAGACTTGGACGATTGAATGCCACCATTCTGAATTCAGCGAAAACTGGGCAACCACAGAGGAAATGGTATGTGTCTTCGCGTTCGTGCCTATTACGAGTACATAGGGAACACTCCTCGGATCTTTCTGTTGCGTATGGTTTTCCATTCAAATGTAACAGCTCGCCTCGGATCTTGAAAAGCCATCTGCGTGTGTTGAGGTCGGATTCGTCGTCATCCACCAAACTGCATGGCTTTACTCATCGATACGAGATCCTATCAGTTGGGGGGGGGGGGTGTCTTCTGCAGGAATCAAGCGCTTTAAGAGCATATAAGTCAACCCAGTGGTTGAAACATTTTAATGTCACAATTTTGGGAGAGAGAAAAAAAAGGTTGTCTTTAAGTGTTGTTCCAATTAATAATGATCCCGCCAAAAACAACTCCGTTGTAAAAACTGGCCCGCCAAAAAACGTCAGCCGCAAAAAGGAATGATATCCATTTTGCCCGCCAGCCACATATATATAGGATGCTCGGTGCTTCGCACCTCGCTGTTGAGTGTGCATATAGAAACCTGATCCTCCTACCCCTAACCTCCACCGTCAATGTTTTCCTGTTCCCTGTCTCCTTCCCACAACCCCCTCTCACCCTTAGTTCCCCTCGGTTTCACCTAATATGTTTCCTCTGTTACACCGGCAGGGAGCTTTACGCTTCTTTCAATGCTGTTGGCGGGAGCTTTTTGCAAGGCTTCTGAGAATTAGATATACAGATAGTAGTGGTGATGATGAGTACTTGGTGCTGGTACAAAAGTAAAGTAATGAGCCATTTCAGGCTGCCTGACATTGCAAAAGCAAGGCGTCTAAGAACTATAATATAATTATAGAATATAATTATAATTAAATTAATTATAATTATAATTAAATTAATATATTTATATTTATAAATAATTATAATATATTTCTAAAATATATTTATAATATAATTGAAGCATTACTTCATTATAGGTGTACCACCACTGATTAATCGTGACCACCGGTAATACATATAATATCATAATATATTATAATTCTCAGAAGCCTTGCAAAAAGCTCCCGCCAACAGCATTGAAAGAAGCGTAAAGCTCCCTGCCGGTGTAACAGAGGAAACATATTAGGTGAAACCGAGGGGAACTAAGGGTGAGAGGGGGTTGTGGGAAGGAGACAGGGAACAGGAAAACATTGACGGTGGAGGTTAGGGGTAGGAGGATCAGGTTTCTATATGCACACTCAACAGCGAGGTGCGAAGCACCGAGCATCCTATATATATGTGGCTGGCGGGCAAAATGGATATCATTCCTTTTTGCGGCTGACGTTTTTTGGCGGGCCAGTTTTTACAACGGAGTTGTTTTTGGGGGGATATCACATCTTTTTGCATGGCTAGTTTTCGAGTGGTACTTATACAATACGGTACAATTTAACAAAAGTACCTACGAGGTAACTAGTAAATTTTTTCCTAAATGAAGTTTTATTCTAGTCAAAATTTAATAAAAAATTAGTACGCCTTTTTGTTTCTTCTTTTTGTGACAAGAATAATTATTTTTTGGAAATTATTGTTTATCTGAAATGTGTTTGAAAAATAAGTAGTTTTAAAATTTTTGCGAATTGGTTAAATAGTAGTTTTAAAATTTTCGATTAATTAAAACAATCAACAATTTAAAAACAATTATTAAAATTTAATACAATTATTCTTATTATTAAATTTAAAAAAATAGAAAGAATTAGACATTTGAATAAATTTGAATTAGAAATTTTTTGAAAATTGGTTGCATTTTTTCTTGGGGATTGTGCAAATTTTTGTTGTTGAGAATCATTACAATAATTGTAATTATTGGTGTCGAAGAGAAAGAGGAAAGAGAAAGTTTGCAAAAGGTAAAACGCACGTTTTTACACCAACAATCGCGAATAACTCGAGAACCGTTGGGAAAAGTGACAAAGTGCGCTACCCTCATTCGAAAGCCCATAAAATTTCCTATCGATCCTTAAACAGGCGCCACTCTACGACAATTTTTCTGACCACCGTTCAACTTTGATGTTTTCGGAAATTAGCCAAATCAGTAGATGTGGAATTTATTCACGTATTTTTGGCTGTGGATTAGTCAAATCGATTGAGATTTAGTTCAAAATTATTGAGCATATTCTAGACAACCTAGCGGACATTTTAAGACCAACCGCACCAATTTTCATCAATATTTGCGGCAGTTGTTGTTGAAAATAGAAAAATCACCATAACTCCTTTATTTATCATCTTAGGAAGCATTTTTTGATCTCAAATTAAACAGTTTGAAAAGCTGAACACAACTAAAAAAGAAAATCTGAAAAAGCTTCAATTTTGAAGGAGTTATGACCATTTGAAATTCCTAAAAAACACTATTTCCCCCCTAATTGGGAGGGAAATGGGGGGAGGGAGAAAAAATGTTCAAAAGGCACTCCCTTGGAGCATAACAAACGTGTGTGCAAAATTTCAGCTCGATCCGATTTGTCTGCTGGGCTGTAGCCCCGTCAATGAACAACAACGACAACAACAACAACAACGAGAAGAAGAAGAAGAACACGAAAAACGTGAAAAATAGTGGTTTTAAAACTGTTATACCCCCGACACCTGATGTTCCCGAGAGCTGAAATTTGGTTTACGTCCTCACGTGCCCCTGGAGAGTTGGTGTACAAAAAATCAACTCTCGAGACACTCAGGGAGCCGCGCTACGATAGGGTGAAAACCCGAACTTGTTCCGTCGCGTAATCAGTGTCTCAGTCGCTTCGGTTTTTTGGGCTTCGGTTTTGTTGGCGGGCGGGACGCTCCCGCGTCCCTAGATGGAATTGTCAGTGGTCATCTTTTTGCCCGATGATAACCCTCACGATCATAGTATGGATACGAGGATGCTGTGTATTGTATCACGCCTTGGCAGTAGTTTATCCAGTTATTATACTTACCTGTACATATTACGAACAATATTAGGTATGATGTTGAACTCTCAAGGACCGGAATATTGTTGCTTCCAGTCTAGTAAGGAAGTGGAAGCGTTGAGATCAGTTCTGATTGTTGTCGTCCGATGTAGAAATTTTCATTTTTCCCTCTGAGTTTCAGACCTTTCTGAACGGATTTAGTTCGGCATATTTACAATTTGGTTCTAGTGTCGTACCTAAACCAATCGTGGGTACTAGTGGTGTCGATTCGGTTCCAGCGATTCAAGTGCAAAGTGCACCCCGGGTCTCCGATTGGGTCTGATTGGTGGATATTGAGCTCGACGAAAGAAAGTCCCGAGAAAAGAAACTCGCCAAGGGTTGGAAGATAACACTGTATTAGCCTTCTCTGCGCTATCACTAGACCCTAAGGACAATAAGGGTGGCTTTCTGACTTGTCCACCCCCTTTTCTCAATCGTAGGAGGTCCCCATGTCGTCATTAAGGCGACTCAACCCCTGGGACCCATCCCTGTCCCTTCCGCTGTATTACCCTCTAAATGCAATCCAATCAAACCCACCGCACATAAACACACCCTTACACCAACCTTCATCAACCTTCTACCCCACGACTTATCTATGCAACCGCCTTCATTTGTGTGCAAGAATCTGTTCCCGTAAACAATACGTACAATACTTAATATTAATTTTGAGGATTACGGCTAAATGACTCTTCCCACCCCCTCCCAATATCAAACTTAGGATAGGATTTGATCGTATGACGTTAAAAAATGAAACTCCACTTTATTTTGGGTGTTATCCAATATTTCATTTTTCTTCGCTATTGATCCCATAAAAAAAAAAGAAACTCTGCAAATTCTTGAAACAGCGGTTTATTATTTTCTTTGTACAGATCACTAAAGGATATCTTTGTATTGTCTATCTCGATCACTAAAGGATATCTCAATAATAATAATAATTATTATTATGTATTTCATTGATTATTAATGATGATTATTATCAAGTAGTGTAAATGATTATTAATCATTGTTAATGATTAATAATTATCGTTAGGTAGTTATTAATAATTATTTTTAATTAACTCGATAGCTGAAAACCATGTGATGTTCGAATCAACTGTGCTAGCATGAACAGTGACCCTACATGCTGCCACATGTTGACGAATTTCGACCCTACATGCTGCCTCATGTTGACGAATTTTGATCTGCTCCAACTTTGAGCCCTCATTGTGAACAAACGGCTGGTCGTACAAAGCTTCGGATGATCTTTAAAATTTTTAAAAATTAAACTCTATTGAGATGTGGACTAAAACTATAGGTACCGTTCCATTTGAATGTTTCGAGATATGAATTTTTCAAAATTCGTTTTGAACACCTTCCCATTGACCTAAGGTTATGAGAAGTTTCAAGGATAATTGTGGGGCAAATAATTTTTTCTTTGGTCGATTATATCATTATCGAAGATAATAAACCAAAAAATTAAAAACAAAATTAAAAAATCCCACAAATTTTGGCGTGTTATTATTGTCAGTTGAGACCTTTGTAATTAACAGGAAAAATTGTTGGTTATTTGGCAAGATAGGTAGAACTACTAAAAGGAGGCAAGAACGTAGGAATCAGACTCTGTTGCAATGCAGAATTAAGAGAAAAAACGCTCATGCAAATATCCGTAGGAAGGACTATGGTCTTCGAGAACTCACATGGTCAGCAGAGTGGGGTACAGTGGAGATTTTGTGGGATTAATATTGACACCTTTGGAAGCTACGGGGATGTGAATAAAACTGTGGTCTCGTATCAGAGGAGGTTATCGATTCATCTCATTTATATTCGAAGAGAAAGTTGTGTGAAATAATCCGTGCAAATTGAAACTAGGGGTCTCGAATCAGTGATGATTGCATATAGACGTGCTGAAAATCTCAACTTTTCACCATTTTATCTGCGTAGTAAGGTGAGAGTAATATTAACTTCATAACACGCCTCTTCGTATGAACCATAGAAAACGCGTTGTCTCTTAGGGTTAATGCATTATTGAGTGTATACACATATCGATATACATATCGATGATAGTTATTTAATGATATCGATGATAGCTAAGGATATCCTTAGCTAACTAAATATAGTTATTTAATTACATTTCCTTAAAATCGAATGTGAAAGTCAAATTCACTCACTGTTATATTTGGTAACACCATGCAAATATCGTGGCCCGAATGGCCACAAATACATCCAATGTAATGTATCAGTTCAGAGTATCAGTTCTTTATCGGGCTAAATAAATATGCTTGTTCTGACTCCTATGTCTATCGGGATTGTCGGGTTTGTTCCATTCGCCACCGAGTTTTATGGCGCGCTATTCAGAAATGGCCCCACAGGTGACCTCGTACTAGGTTATACAGCGATGGATTTTCTAAGGCATCAGGTACGACGCGCTAAAGGTTCCCTTAAATCCATACGACGCGAGTCAATTTTATAAATTCACTGTGTAGAGCCAGTCGCTGGGTAAAGACAACCTGACAGGCGCTCTATACCCTGATCTCCCTGAGATTTGTACTCTTCAAAAGGACATACCACTGGTAAGTTCCTTTAATAAGAAATCCGAAGCCCTTCCGGTTTCCTCTCAAAGAATTATGAAGGAGAAGTAATGATTATAGAACTGTGAAGTGGAGGGAGACTGTGCTCGACTGTCTGAGAGCTGAGAATATTATGGTCTTTTCTCAGGGGAATCAGGGTTTTTATTACCTGTTCCTCTGCTTCCCTTCCCTTCCTCTGCTTCTCCCGATTAGGGTTGGGAGGGCGGTCTGAGGGCCCACCCTGTTGATAGAGTGGGGACTATTCTCATTCGTTTCGAATTCCCCCCCTCTCGAGCCTCATCTTTATTTAATTATTATTGTTAACATTGACTTTATGATTAGGATGATGGGGTATAACAATGCTTAACCAGCGAGTCCGTAAAAATTCTGATTAGTTATCTTGACTAGGTAAATATCATAACCTAAGGATCACTGAAATGTATGTTACCTATGTGGGGACTAGTTAAAATAATATTATACTCAGTCCCGGTTGTTGGGTTCAGTTTTAAAAACACAGCGAATCGAAACGTCGTGTCGTCGCTATGCGGAAAAAGTCCGGGTAGGTGTTGCAAAAATTGAATAAAACGAGGCAAAAAAGGGTGTATGAGAGCGGGTGACTTCTAGTAAGAGAGTGCATGAACCGAATAAAATTATGGCCCCATCATTTTTAATCGAGGCAATTAAGGTCAAATTGGGGGAAGCGAAGAGATTAGGAAAAAATTAACCGAGGTCTAAAGCAAAAGTGGAAGAGCCCGTGTGAAAACCCGTGTTTAGAGTGGAGGTGGGAAGGCGGCGAAGGGCGTCCGGTTTACCGGGGGTTTGGTCAAGAGGACCACAGGCGTTTTAGATAGGGAAACTTGACGGGTTATACGATGTGTGTCCAAGGGAGACCGCCCTCCAGGGGCTTATCTGCCTAATACCTTATAATCACCGGTGGTCAGTGTAGTGTGTTTGTTTAGGTGCCTAATCTCGCTCTGTTCACGAGCATAGCGTCTTTATAGCCCCCGTACAGGGAAAGGAGGCACATCTTGAGGGGCAATTTCCATTATTCTACCTGTTAAACGGTGTTAACGCTGAATAAATTCCTCCGGTTAATTAGTATTAACGTCAGGATTCCATTTAAATCGCCACCGTTATTGTCAGTAGCGCCAACGGCCATAACATCTGGCTCTTCCTCACCCTATCCCTATGCTTTGAACAGACAAGTATGATCTCCCCTTCATTGAATATAGTTTTCAATGACATCATACTGTGTGTCATATCATGATATATTGTTTTATTTTATATATTGTCATTATTTTCTGTAGGAGTCAACCATCGGTCTAGATAGCTGTAGATGGATACAAAATAAATACTCTAAAGTATTGGGGTAATGGGGTTACTATAATATTTAATAGTCCCCTCGGACAGAGAGGATGTCAGTAACCAGCTCAGTGATTGTCTTATATCGTTAATTGCGACCACTTGAACCTACACGTCGACCTTTATTAAGAGTATCCAAAATTATTTTTACTCTCCTTAGGCTCGAAAAGTATCAGAACAAGAAATATTCACATTTATAACCACGCTTGAATAATATTATGCTGTTATTATGTTATTAACAGCATAGTATGCTGTTCCCTTGTTTGGAAATTAGCCGGAAATTTCACCGTTTGATTGATTAATAATTGATTTAATCATTAGTTAATCGCTTATTCATTGATTAATTTGATGATGTTTCTACGGTTATTCGTGGAAAAACGCTCTGGAAGGTTTAAAAAAATGAAAATCCAATTTGCGTAAAAAACGATAAATTCTGTTGAATGTTTTCAAGCTGTAGGTGTTTTGGACGTTACTGGGGGTCACGAATAGTTTTTGGGATGTTCCTCGGCCCAGTTGGGGCCCAATTAATTGTTTTCGTTGTATGTATGACTTTGCTGTAGTAGTCAATAAAAATGTGTCTGTTAGAATTTTGGAAGAAAAGGAAGCTATTGTTCTCGGTCCAAAATGTTTAAAACTCGAATTTCCAAAATTCTTCCAAAATCTTCGAAATTCCACATTTAAACATTCTGGACCGAGAACAAGAGCTTCCTTTTCATTGAAAATTCTAATAGGCACATTCTTAAATTATACATTTTTATTGGATAATAATTTGGCTGGCCAAAATTCGTTCCAAACCATCCTGAATTCACTGCCAAAAGACACCAAACGTCATATATATATTTATGTATTTGTCATTTCAGACGATAACTCTCGATAGAATTGAGATAAAAAGTACAAATTTGCCCATAAATTCCGAAACTGAAACAGTTTGATAAGTGAGACCTCATTCCAAAGGTTTCTTTACACTGAACACGATAATGAAGTCAGAATTGAAATATCTTATTTCCGTTCTCAAACTGGAGCACATTGAAGATGAAGAAATGTGTTAATTACTTGAGATGTTCTTCACGGTTCATCTGCTCTAATCTAATAACGGAATAATGTATCGCAAGGTGTTACTCGGCAAAAACGATCCAAAAAGGAGACAAAATTGAAATTCTTTGTTCCCATTCTCTGCCAAACCGTAGAGTGGAAAGTAGTGCACCTTCACGGTGAACTACACTACTTTTGTGCCTTCAATTCATTGAGCTTTTTTCCAGAAGTACTGTCACCACGCTAAACCCTTCTTGCATGCTTCACCTAATCAAAATCTTATATGTACAAAACTCCTACTTTCCCATTTCCTCCCATGAATCCACTTGTCATATTTTTCATGATTATAGTAGTACATAATCAGATTTTCTAATTAACACAAACAGCATTGAGGGGACTAGAAGAACCTTTTTTTCCAAGATGTAACTACGAGTATTAAGAAGACTATCGTGAAGTACCAAACATCAACACATTTTACATAAAACCAGTTATTTCTTCAAAAATTCGCACCTGCACGACTGGATATTTTTGCCGTTTGTTTCACGCTCATGTTGCTATATTTTTGGGTTCTACCTGTGAGCCCTGGTTTTGAACAGCTGGTTGCACTACGCCCTTAATGGCTTCACAAAATACTTATTTCAATCACAGTGTTCAACCCCTCCTCACTGACCTGGGGTTATGAAACATTTCAAAGCTCATCCTCAAAATCGGAGCCTGGACAAAGCTGTACATTCGATAATGAACCGTTAAGATCGAACAAGGAAACATTGTCCGATATCTACCGCCGAATTTGAGAATTTTTCCTATACGAACGTGAAAGAATGTTGCAGCGGTCCTTAGAACCCATTTCCAAACTAAGTTCGATGGGTGTATTGTCTAAAACGTTGAACGATCAATTCGAAAACGCATTTCGATTAAAGGCATCAGAGAAATTTGTCACAATCGCCCCATGACAGCAAATGCAATTCTGAGGGGAGTTAAACAATAAAGGATAATGCCCTTAAAAAATGGGGAAGGGAGAGTAAGTGCGAAGTGTCACATACGGTTTGCTACAAAAAAATCATAATGAAGGGAGCCGGGGCTACCCGTGGGTAACCCTCCGTAGGGTAGTCCAGTTATGATGAGAGTGTGAGGATAATTCAGTAAGTACTTCCTTCCCTTCTGTATTTTATATATTTGCACTTTTACCGAAGAAGGGAGACGGAGCAGGAAAGACGACAAAAAAAGGGGGAACTTCACTGCCCTCCGTATAGTACAAAACGGCTATCGAACAGGCCTGGAGCGATCCAGCGTCCTTTTTTAACGGCGGTCCTCGGAATGACCGTCATCAACGGCAGCTTTTATCACCTTCTTCAGTTTCGTTTTTTTCCCTCAGTTATCAAGACGGGAGTTCACCTTTTTATCCCTACCCTATCTATGGTATTATCCTTATCATCCATCGTTTGTGTTTCTAACATCTGTATCACCCTATAGAATTGATCCGATGGGTTAACAGTGTAACAGTGTAACCGAGGTAGGTCCTTCCTACGTACCTTAGGGGATAAGGGGACTTATCTTAATTACTAATTTACTGGGCAGAACCAAAGTTTTGTGGAAAATGGACGAAAATAATCCCGTCCTTGGTTACAAAATGAGATTGCCAATATCGTCCAAATTTATTTTGGGGACGGTTCATCATCCATAAACGTTCACATGTACAACGGTTAAATTTCGTCTTTGTTGGTAACCCTTCAGTCAAGATAATTGTTCTGAGACTGCGTTACTTTACCACCTGTGTACGTAACTTGTCTGAATGCCACCTATGGTACCATATAAATCTCGTATTCAATCTAAACGTGAACTTTTATTATTCCTTAGTTCCTACCGCACGAACTAACCTAACCTGCAACATGGCCTAATGAGCGAATACCCCAAAGTTTACAAAGCAGAGAGTCATCAAGCCAAAACTGAACGTCTACTTCTGAGGTAGCCAAAAACTGTGAACAACGATACCAACAACATGTACCAAACATTTTCACCAGCACCAGTGGCTCCGGCAGTGGTTCCACAACCAACTACTGATATTATCAATTTCGGAAATCTATTCGACTCTTCGAAATTCCCTGTTTGTGGTTTATTATTTTCAATAATAGAATCCTCCAAACAATGTATAACCCGAGGTCAAGAAAAGGGGTGAACTGCAGAGATTGAAATTTAGATACAACGGTTCGGTTTTTCTATTTGAATGGATCAAGGTATTTCCTATCGCTTTTTAAACGTTGTATACAGAACTTATAAAAAATAACGAATCAATGTCAAAATACTCATGGCCGCTCATACGCCTTTTGTATTGTTCAGAAGAAAAGTTGTAAGATTCAGATCACCACTCATAACATCAATATTTAAATCACCATTCAGCCATCGAACTCCCCCCAAGTTCTTACGAACTTCAAGTCAGGATTTTGATGTAGAAGACTGGTAGGTAGGTGGATTCATGTTCCCGATCGTCTGAACGCCTATTTGTCACGAATCCACCGCCTCCCTGTTCCCCTGTCGCCCTACGGAGAAGGGGATTTATCTCACAGACTTCATCCCATCTCCAACTACGATGAGCCTTCTGATAAAATTATCTATAAGTTATGGATCGGAGGCCCGAAAGAAAAGCATTTGGTTTTATATGTTGGAGGGGGACTGAGTAGACTCTTGTCCCCCAACAATACCGTCAGAGGACCTTATATTTTGTAGGCTTCCCTGGATTCAAGCAGACTGAATTTAGCACGGTCTATATCGATGTCAGTTTCACGACCTTTTCCCCTTCCGCGCTAACATGTACACCATAGTAACTGTTACACTTTAATCATACCTTGTATCATGAATTGGATGCTCACCTCAAGCTACTAAGCTGCAAAATGCAAAAATTGTCGTATCAATTCACTATAATATGAAGGACCTGATGGAAAACTAATTTCCTAAAATCCACTTCAGTCCTACATGTAGGTATACAAGAAGCCGTACCAAGTAGTTGAGTTTCCATGTAAACAAATAAGACGATGGAGAAATCGTGCAAAAAACGTGCCTTCTATCTAGGTACATACATTTCAGCCAAAGAAATAAAAAAAAGAAAAAAAGAAAAAAAACTCTGCAAATTCTTGACACAACGGTTCATTATCTTCTTTGTACAGATCACCCTTCTGTCTAGATCACTAGGTCTAAATGTCTAGATCCTAAATCGATACCTTACTTCACAAAGGGAATATGTCCTTAATAATTTATGATGGACATATTCCCTTTGTGAATTAAGGTATCGAAATGTTAGATCAATTATTATTATCAATTATCACTAATTATTAACAATTTTATCAAGTACCTAGTGAAAATGATTATAATTTATTGTTAGGTATTAATAATTCGTATTTACTATTAATAATAATAATTATTAATTATGATTAATTAATACGATATAATTCTGGGGTTTTTAATACTACATCGGTAATAAATTTTCTATAAAAGAAGTACCTACGAACAAACATTCGCTCGTGCGTCATAGGCTCTGACGTACTTGTTGGCCTCCTGCTAGCCGTCTTACGTCATACGCTCGTGCGTCATAGGCTCTGACGCACTTGTTGGTCTCCTGCCAGCCGTCTTACGTCATACGCTCGTGCGTCATAGGCTCTGACGTACTTGTTGGCCACCTGCCAGCCGTCTTACGTCATACGCTCGTGCGTCATAGTTTCTGACGCACTAGTTATCCTGCCAGCCGTCTTACGTCATACGCTCGTGCGTCATAGGCTCTGACGCAATATTTGGCCTCCTGCCAGCCGTCTTACGTTATACGCTCGTGCGTCATAGGCTCTGACGTACTTGTTGGCCTCCTGCCAGCCGTCTTACGTCATACGCTCGTGCGTCATAGGCTCTGACGTAATGGCCCGCCGGTCGCTTGTGTTCTGACGTGATCTGAGGGAAAGGGTGAATCAAGGGAACAAATTTTTCCCGTTTCAGTTTATGTGCCAAAGCAAAGACATGAAAATGTCAAAAAAATGTGTAAATAGGTACCTAAGCCCAACTGTAATGTCAATTTTCTGACAATGAGTTTTCGACTATAGTTTTCAAACCTTTTTACTTAAGTACTTATTGCAATTTGAGACTGATAATGAGCTGTTTGCAAATAAAAAGTCTGATAACTACTTTATTACATCTTATTAATCTATTTTCAAGTTCCGATTCACAGTTGAATGTATTTTATTTAGATGTCGTAAAATTCGAAAACGATGGAATGACGAAACCTGTCGACTACTGACTCAAGTGATACTGTCGACTTCTAACACATGTAGGTCGACTACTAGTGCAAAACCATGTCGACTACTGAAGAAAATGTTGGTCACTGGTATCTACTACTTACTAACTACCTAGAGCATTGGGATTTTTTACAAAACTTGTTTTTCCCTTTTCAAACCATGTTGAATAATATTTCCCGCTGCCAGGTCTTTTAGGGAAGGATCTCGGGTACACAATGAACAGGTTTGCAATGAGAAAAAAACCGAGTGAATATTGAAATGTCATCCATTTCTGACCTATATTTAAAATTTCAAGTATCGAGCTCATCATCAAAATTTAATTTGTTTAAACAAATAGGTATTATTTAAACAATTTTACAGACAAGAAACCGAGTGAATATTGCATTGTGATCCAGTTCTGACCTATTTTTAAAATTTCAAGTCAATAGCTCAGCATCAAAATTTAATTTGTATTATTACAAAAAGGTATTATTTAAACAATTTTACAGATGAGAAACCGAGTGAATATTGCAATGTGGTCTATCCCCGACTGACGGTTAAAATGTCTAGACTGTAGTTTACCTGGAAGATGAAACACTAGGTCTAAATGTCTAGATCCTAAATGTTAGATTAAGTATTATTATCAATTTTATCAAGTACCTAGTGAAAATTATTATAATTTATTGTTAGGTATTAATAATTTGTATTTATTATTAATAATTATTATTATTAATTATGATTAATTAATACGATATAATTCTGGGGTTTTTAATGCTACGTCGGTAATAAAAATTATTTTTCTATAAAAGAAGTAGGTACCTACCTACCAACAAACATTCGAAATTACCTTCATTTCCGTAGCACGAAACGCACCTCAGAACAACAAACTCGACATCAGTTAAGCCATATGATGTTCCAAAGAGCTTGTTAGTATGAAAATGGACCTGTATTTCAACAGTTTGAGTCACGATCGTGTTGTGAGGCACAATCTTTGAGCCGTCATTGTGAACGAACGGCTGGTCGTACACAGCTGCAGATGGTCTTAAACAATTCTACGGAACAAACTCTATCTAAATATGAAATAAAAAACATACCGTTCTATATGAATTTTTCGAGATATGAGATTTTCAAATTTTCAAAATTCGTTTTGAACCCCTTCCCCTTGACCTAGGGTTATGAAAAGTTTCGAGGACCATTGTGGGGTTGGTCGAAACCCATAAAAAAAATTTCGTAATTTTAACTCAACGCTAACTGGGCAAAGTGGCGCGGACGGCGTACGGCGGACGGCGGACGGCGGACGGCGGACGGCGGACGGCGTACGGCGTACGGCGTACGGCGTACGGCGTACGGCGGACGGACGGATATTTTTTTATTCGATTTTCTGAATCTACGTATCTTGAAACGTAAACCAACAAATTTTGAGGGGGGGTTAAAATTTTTTTTTCTTTGGGCGATTCCAATGGTTCATTATCGAAGATAATAAACCAAAAAGAATCCACAGTCATGCAGCAAGGGTATAAGAGCGAATTTTCCAATAAATAAATGGTTTTATGTCAAATAACTCATTTCGTCTATGGAGTGGAGGTAATTGTTTTCGTGATTTCTGAGGTAAATTAAAAAAAAAAGAAAAGTTTATAGTTGGTAATTCTCTATATAGATCGACGATCGACAGTGAAGGTACAAGTAACCCACAAATTATATAGGTCAGCCGGGAATTAAGTTGGAACATGATATTTTTACGTGGTGTTGCAAGGGTATTGCATACGGAAAAGTGGTCTACATAGAAAATAATAAACCGTTGTGGCAAAATTTGCAGCGTTTTCATTTTCATTCGAGTCCACTACACAGCATCGAGACACCTTTGAAGGGGACAGTATCAGATTTCCCGTGAAGGAGCATCGGACGCGGGTGTCCAATTAGACCCTACCGGAGCCCATACGAGTATTGGGGATGCAGGTCTCGCAAGATCGTAATCACATCATGGGGCCGGTCGGCTCACTTTCTCACAATGTCCCACCCTCTCCCCTGCAAATCAACCATTTATCAGATTCACTTGTCCGCTACACTTCACATAACCCTGTACCAAAGTCTTGCCGGAATATAAAGAAGATGTCCACGTTTAGGAAATCCGTTTTACAGAGGTTGGTCCCCTGAAGAAAGGACAACGACATAACCATCCATATTTGAGGTAGATTCGATGCCTACGAATTATTATGACTTGCAGCACTTCGCTTCCTACAATCGATGTGAATGACGGTAGGTAGGCTTCGGAGTCGTATGTAATTACATAATAATATTATTATTAATTTCCAAGTAATATTTTGGTGTTTTTTAAACAAGAACTGCTCGTTTTGACAAATTTTATACATTTTGAGCCCCAATTTTATTTTACATATTCTTAAATATTTTGCCCATAATCACACATTTCCAAATATTCCATTCATTAAATATTTTCTATTTGAGGCTGTATTACAAGAGGGAGTGGCCTGATATATAGTGAGAAGATCAAAGTTTGGAGCGACCGATGTGCCAGAATGATTCTGAGAAGCAGCAGTTTTTTGATACACAGACTGACGGCTTTGACTCACAGTTTTGTCCAGTGGTTCACAGGAATTAATTTTGAAAGAAAACTATTCTGACTTTGACAATACAATGCTCACCGATGGTACAATCATAAGTATGAAGCCTCAATAGCCAAGACCGCCATTTTTATACGAGGCCAAGTGATAAGTCTCGACTTGAGGCACTGAAGCAGTGGGTTTCTTTGATTTTAGGCTGTCATCTTACTTATATGCACACTGGTTCTCCCGTCATTCAGAGAAGAAGAAAAACGCTTGTGAATCCTTCCATGCAAGTTCACTTTAGTCTGTATAGATCTTTGTCTTGATCACTGTAATCTATACGGCCCCTCCGATCGGAGCCCGTCAGCTGTACCAAAGGGAGTGTACAGAATCGGATACACCCGAGTATGGATGGAAATGTAGTGGACTGTATGATAGGTATAGGTAATTACAGTGTACCCGCTCTACACATAAATCTGAAGAAGGGAAAATGAGGGGCTAATGGTGTCACCCCGAAGGACGAAAAGAACTACGACAACAGGCGATACATGAAAGGAAAAAAAGGAATGTACGGTACCTGTAGTGTTGTTCGGTTCTCGATCCTCCAGCCGCCTCCCTGGTGCACCAGGATGTCTAGGAGACGATGAAAGAGGTATTCCGCTGATCCGGTTGTGTTGAAACTGCCGCACGATTGAATAAATTGTCGGGGCTAAGGGGAGAACGTTTCAGAAAAACTACGAGGGATTTTGGTTGAGAGCGAGAGATATACCGTCGACATCAGGAGCGCAAGTGAAGGGAAAAAAAGCGAGATCGGGAGATGTGAGATAGGAAGGGGGGGACATGTCAATTCCTGATGTTGAGTACCCCGATCCAACAAGGTAAACACCAACAGCCCCGATCCCCGAACCGAACATACCCCCCACCTCAAAATAAGAAATTTTGATAGAGAGCAATTGAAAAAGTAAAATAAAAGGAAGAACTTCTAGAAGTTGAGAAAAAAAATTTAAAAAATAAAAAAAAAAATAAAAAAAAAATAAAAGAAAATAATAGGAGTTTGTGGATGACTTAGTTGTTGAAGGGAAGAGGGATCACCTTGTCGATAGATCGTAACTCAATCCCATAAGGAGTTTGAATACGAACTACTCTTACTGTCCCGTCTCTCCCCGGCAACACCTGGGCAACACGTCCAAGGGGCCACTGCGTTGCAGGAAGCTGTGGTTTATGCCACAAGACCAAGTCGCCCTCCTTAATTGTTCTGGTTGGCTGATTCCACTTCGGACGATGAAGCTGGGTATGGAGATAATCCTTCATCCAAACCTTCCAGAATGATTGGGTTATCCTCCGTGTCAACTGCCATCTAGTGAGCCGATTCGTGGGAACGTCCAAGAGATCCTCTTCGGGGCGTGCGAGAAGTGGACCACCGACTAAGAAGTGGCCTGGAGTCAGAGCACTATACCCGTCTGCAGGTGTATTTGGGAGGTCAGCAAGGGGCCTGGAGTTCAAGATGGCTTCTATTCGGGTGAGTACCGTCATGAACTCCTCCAATGTGAGACGCTGCTCACCAATGATTCTGCGGAGATGTTTCTTCACTGACTTGATCCCGCCTTCCCAAAGGCCACCAAAATGAGGACTATATGGAGGGTTGAAGATCCATTGGATTTCCCTCTGGGCAAGGTAGGAAGATATTGCTGGCGAGATATTCTGGAGATTGAGTGTAATATCATTCAATGCTCTTGCTGAACCTCGAAAATTTCGCCCTTGATCAGAATAGATGCGGTTGGGAAGACCTCGCCTTGCTATGAATCTATCGAGGCAGGCAAGGCAGTTTTCCTCAGAAAGGGAAGTGGCGACCTCCAGATGGACAGCTTTGGTTGCCATACAAATAAAAAGAGCAATGTAGACCTTCTCATAACGAGGGTTCTTTTTGCTACTCATTCTCACCATGAATGGACCTCCAAAGTCAACACCAGTATGAGCAAAGCATCGAGAAGGGGTAACACGGTATGCCGGAAGATCAGCCATCTGAGGTTGAGAAGGCTTTGCAGAATCCTTGTAGCAGGTTAGGCATCGGAAAAGGCGTTGCTTAATCAGGCTTTTGATAGCCGGAATCCAATATGAGCGCATGATGAGGGATTGAACCAACTTGGGTCCACCATGCCCAGAGTAAATATGGTAATGGTCACACAAAAGTTTGGCAAGATGGCTTTCTCGAGGGATAAGAAAAGGGTGCTTTGAAGAAGGAGGTAGAGGTGAAAACCTCAAGCGACCCCCCACCCTGAGACAACCCGTAGGGGTGACAAAGGGAGTAAGGCTCCACAATTTTTTGGAGCACTGCTGTCCTTTCTGTAGTGCTTTGATATCGTGGCTATAATAATGGTGTTGTGTAACCTCCACCATGAAAGAAAGGGCCTCGTTGTACTCGCTTGCTGAAAAGGGACCTTGTAGCCAATCACTTTTGGGACACTTACGGTGTTTCATAATGAGATTGTAGAGGAAACGGAAAACGTAGATGAAGATGCGCTGAGATTTGAGAAGAGATGAAGAACGCTCCATTACTGAATTGAAGGACTCTGTATCCCGTACTACAGCTAATGATACGAGTGTCTTGACTTCTGGGAGATTTGATATCTCAAGAGAAGGTTGTATTGGCCAGTTCTCCATAGATTGGCCTAAAAAGTTAGGGCCATGCCACCATATCGATGATGATATTAGCTGTGAGGGAAGAAGGCCTCGACTAACAGGGTCGGCAGCATTGTCTTCACTACTAACGTGCATCCAAGTTGCGTTGGGACAATTGTCCAAAATTTGAGTAACTCTATTGGAAACAAATACCTTTAATAGGTATGGAGGAGTTTGAATCCAGGATAGAACAGTTGTGGCATCCGAGAAACAAAGTATCCGATCAACTGAAAGAGTGCTAGAAATGGGAAGACTACTCTTGATCATTTTGGATAAGAGACAAGCAGCTCCAAGCTCCAGCCTAGGAATGGTCCACGTGTGTAGTGGAGCTACTTTACTTTTAGATTTGAGGAGTTGAATAGAGATTCCAACATGTGTTTCAAGACGCAGATACAGAACTGCTCCCATACCGAGTGAACTCCCATCTGAGAATCCAATTAGTTGCGCCCGAAACCAGGATTCAGTAAGTATGAATCGAGGAATGGAGATGGATTCCAACAAGGGGAGCTCCTGGAGAATTTCTTCCCACCTGCCAAGGACACAGGAGGGTAGGTTATCATCCCAGTCTGTGTTGATTTTCCAAAGCTCCTGCAGTATGGACTTCATAGCAAAGATAACCGGACTCAAATACCCGTTGAAATCGTAGGTCCGAGCTATTCGACTCAGAACTTCTCGTTTGGTTGCTGGTCCTGGAGTGGAATCTATTCGGTATTGGAAGGAGTCTACAACGGGATTCCACCAAAGTCCCAAAACCTTTATTGCAGATGAGTCCTCAGGCACGAATTCCTTTGGATCCAATGAGAGGCCCTCGAGAAGGGAATTACTGGAACTCGCCCATTTGCCAAGTTGAAATCCACCCAGTTGGAGGAGACTAATTAACTCATCTCTGAGAAGGATTGCGTCTTGTTCTGTGTCGGCACCAGTGAGGAAATCGTCAATATATATTGACTCCCGTACAGCTCTAGCAGCGAGTGGATATGCACAACCTTCATCTGCAGCCAATTGTTGGAGAACCCTTTGAGCCAAAAAGGGACTTGAGGAAACGCCAAAAGTAACACGACGAATTTCCCATTCCTGAATAGGATCGTCTACTGAGAAGCGCCACAATATATGTTGGAACTTGCAATCCTCATGATGGAGTAGTATTTCTCGAAACATTTGTCTTATGTCACAAGTGAGAGGTACACGAAAGGTGCGGAATTGGGTGACAACCTTGCCTATATCTGGTACGAGCTTGGGGCCAGCTAGAAGACAATCATTGAGACTGCGTCCATTGAAATCCTTTTCAGCAGGAGAGAAGACAACCCGAAGCTTTTTGCCAGAACGAGTTGGTTTGCTTACTCCATGGTGGGTCATAATGTAGTCGGATTGCGTGGAGGCAGGCACCATGTGACCCTGTTCTACATAGTCACGTAAATTGTCTGAATAGAGTTTGAAGTAATCAGGATCTCTGGAGAAACGTGTTTCCAAGCGATGGAGACGACTGAGAGCTCGATTGCGAGTGGAACCAAGGCAAGGACGAACACCATCACGGAATGGTAATCTAGTGATGTAACGACCATTTGAATCACGGGCCACTGTTTTAGAAAAATATTCCTCACAGAAAGTTTCTTCGGGTGAGAGGAGTGGTATAACCGAAACTTCCTCCTGTTCCCAGAAGGCACGGAGAGTTTTCTCTAGTGACCTGGTTTCATCTGGAGACTGCAAAGTTTCAACCAGTAAGGAGGACTGTACTAGAGCAGGAGATGAAGGAGCCATCCCCATGAGAACCCATCCCAATTTGGTCAATAAAGCTGAAGGTTGTCCCTTGAGAATGGAGGGGCTTTCAGGAGTTAGGTCTAAAAATGCCTGTACTCCAAGAAGAAGTTCTACTGGGGCGCATTTGAAAAAGTCCGGATCTGCGAGTTTTAGACATGAAAATTGCTCAATCAGTCCTTCAGAAAGTGGCGCAGTAGGAAGATCAGCAGTAATTTTTGACACGACTGCTGCATCAATGGAAAGAACAGCATTAGAAGAGAAAATAGGAGCTATTTGGCAATTGATGAGTCCTCGAATAGAAGAAAGTGAGGATTGACCAATTCCTGTAACTTCAAAAGGACATTTTCTGCGAGGCAATCGAAGTCGATCAGCTAGGCTGGTACATATCAAATTTGATTGGCTCCCAGGATCTATGACAGCACGACAGTACTGGTAGGTACCTTGGGAATCCATAATGCGTACTTGTGCTGTTCCTAGTATAGGAGTTAAGGAAGTTGATGATGCAGACTGGGCATTCGCAAGAGAAACATGTACTGAATGATGTTGTTTAGAAGTTGAAGGTGTAGAAGGGTCAGGCAATTTAGATTTTCCCTTTGTAGAGCTGGCTGGAATTGCATCTGAGACTGCGTGTAGTAATGAATGATGTGAACCTAGTCTGCACTCATTGCACACGCCAGTAGAACTGCAGTCCTGAACATCGTGGAGACCAAGACAACATATGCATCGTTTGAAAGTCTTACAAAACTGTAGACGTTCTCTAGGTACTGCACTAAGAAAGACTGGACACCTTACAAAACGATGACCACCCTTCATACAAGGACACCTGCCAGCAGACGTCGGAGTAGAACTGGGGAAAATTACCGAGCCAGACGGATTTGAAGGGGATGATGAATTTTTTGCATTGGACTCCTGTTCCTTAGAATCGTTGGTAGTCACTAAAGCACGCCTTTTTTCCCGAGAGGAGCGTATCGGAATTTCCTCAGGTTTATTCACAATCAAATTAGAAACCGTGCAGTGATCTTCTAAATGATTCACCAAATTATGAAAGGTGGGAAAGGCGGTGACTACGAAATTTTCCTCAAATTTCTTACGAGTCGAAAAATCAAGACATCGTAAGGATATGTGCAAAAGAAAGAAATCACGAAAATCAGGAATGTTGATTTTTGTGAGGGCTGTGTAATTAGCTTGTATGCAATCCACAAATTCTCTTATATCTTTAGAAGAATTTGATTTTAAACGAGGCATATTTAATAACTTGTTGAGATAATGGGAAGCTAGTATACGTCGATTAGTATAATGACTTTTCAATAAATCGTACGCTGTATTATAATGTTCAGGAGCGTAGGTAACAGTCTGAACCAGCCGAAGTGGTTCACCATCTAGGTACGTCAATAAATATGTAAAACGCTCGATGTCTGTTAAATCAGGATGACCATGAATGAGAGTGTCAAACATACTCTGAAATGCTGAAAATTCTTCTATTTTTCCTGTGAATTTCCTTATTTCTACACGAGGTAGTTTAATACGACGATCTGTGGAATGTTCATGCAATGAGGATACACGAAGTGAAGTGTCACGACGTATGAGATCGGCTTTAGCCTGAATGGAGTAATAAAATGTATCAAATTCTTCTCCAAGTGTAGCAATGTCCAATTTATTGGCAGCAAGAAGTTCAGGCATCTCCCCCAATTCATCAAGTATATCGTCATATTCCCTATAAATACCAGGCAACACTTCAACACGAGCTAGAAAAATCTCCGTATTTTCGGGGAGCTTTTTGATCATGTCAAATGTAACATTTACTTTTGCAAGAAGGCGTTTACGCTTATTACTCAGTCTATTGAATGTGCGCTGACGATCAGCAGCTCCGGCGGCATCTTCTAAGCCCATTTTGCAGACAATAAAATTGAAAACAAATTACGAAATTGCCCAAGTGTCACCAGCAAGAAAAGGTTACATATATGAAAAGGAGATGTATAGAGATAGAGAAAATGTACAGGGAATATTTATGCAAGAGGAGAAAAAATGCTAGAAAATCTTAAAAATAGGAGAGGTAGATATTGATGAGAAACCTACCTAAATTGCTCTCTAAAAAGAAATGTGTGGAGAATGGAGAAAAGCTATAGCTATCAAGTTGTGCAAAAGGGTTCAAAAGGTAGAATTCCACAATGAACAATGGGTGAGTCAATGATGACGTCACTTCTAATAGAAAGGTCTAGAAGTTTCTCCACATGGCATACAAAAACCACGTATAAAATGAGTTATACAATTATCGACTGAAATTAGAATATTTGCGAATATATGAAATGAAATATTGCGCCAAAATAGACAAAAAACGATTTGAATAAAGGTAATGAGATGGTATGAAAGAAATAGCGTGAAATTATACCTATAAGATCGATTGGTAGGTATCTAGGTATCTATTATATCGGTACGATCAATTTGGTGTAGATATTAACCAAAAAGGTACTCTCAAATATTTATTATACCACCAAAATTAATGAAATGTTTCAAATCCGGTTCGAATCGACCAACTTTATGTACAGAATCGGATACACCCGAGTATGGATGGAAATGTAGTGGACTGTATGATAGGTATAGGTAATTACAGTGTACCCGCTCTACACATAAATCTGAAGAAGGGAAAATGAGGGGCTAATGGTGTCACCCCGAAGGACGAAAAGAACTACGACAACAGGCGATACATGAAAGGAAAAAAAGGAATGTACGGTACCTGTAGTGTTGTTCGGTTCTCGATCCTCCAGCCGCCTCCCTGGTGCACCAGGATGTCTAGGAGACGATGAAAGAGGTATTCCGCTGATCCGGTTGTGTTGAAACTGCCGCACGATTGAATAAATTGTCGGGGCTAAGGGGAGAACGTTTCAGAAAAACTACGAGGGATTTTGGTTGAGAGCGAGAGATATACCGTCGACATCAGGAGCGCAAGTGAAGGGAAAAAAAGCGAGATCGGGAGATGTGAGATAGGAAGGGGGGGACATGTCAATTCCTGATGTTGAGTACCCCGATCCAACAAGGTAAACACCAACAGCCCCGATCCCCGAACCGAACAGGGAGATTTCGTTCAAATACTCATTACGCAATATTTGTGTTCTACGTGTCTTGCAACATAAACCAGTGGTTCATTACTTAAAGTAGTACCTAATCAACAATACGACAATACCATTGATTAGACAGTAAGGAAGTAGGCTCCTGCTTTCTTGTCACATCGATCAGCAAGGTATTGTTCATTTCGTTTATTCAACAAGTTAGAATAACTCCAGATATCAAACCAGAAAGTGGATTTGTGATTAACGCCGTATCTCAAACGAAATATCACAGGTGGTAAAACAAATGTCGTTATTTATTCTCTGAAGACGGTAATGGAGCGATGAAAAAGTGCACTATTGCGGTAATTATCAGTGCTCTTGTCCATATACCAGCCTCAGCTGTCCAGTTCACTTATATAGTATATACACTGATTTATATATATTTCGGCAAGACTTTGGTACAGGGTTATGTGAAGTGTAGTGGACAAGTGAATCTGATAAATGGTTGATTTGCAGGGGAGAGGGTGGGACATTGTGTGAAAGTGAGTCGGAACATTAGATTCTACCACTGACAACTTACGCCTTCATTTCATAATCGCCATGGAAATATAATACAAATTTATAGACAAACCTCTTCATGAAGGCCAGAACTGACTTATTGCAATTGATAATAAATATGCGGATATTTCATGCCGTTTGTTTCTTAAAATAAAAGAGTACAATCCTGTTGGCGTGAGGACTAATTAAACGATGGAATAATCCTCTTTGCCTGGATCGCTCCCCTAAGAGCCGCCCTTCGCTGTTCCTACTGGTAAGGGTGAAATCTTTCTGTTAAGAATCTTAGAGGTTACACTGTCCTCCTCTCTAACCTCTTAAGCGTCAAATTTATGCAAAACCCTCTTCCTCGATTTATGAGCATTTCCACTTCTCGGCGATTGTATCTTTCACCTCGTCTCTAGTCTTCAACGAGAAGGGGCTCAGTGAATTATACGGGGTATCCCAATTTAAAGTACATTAAATAAAGGGATCAATTCTACAACATCAGTCCAACCAAATAGTTTTCAAAGACACTTTTTGAAAACTCAGATTTTGCACTTTGGACGTTTTTCTTTTGTGTATGATGAGAATGGAAATTCCGTAAAATCTGTCATAAGCGAGATCGACATAAATGTGTGAAACTATAATTTATGTGAGCTTATCAAGCCTAAAATGACAATTTTCCTACCCTATATTTCATCCTACAACAATAACAAAGGATTAATGTAATCTTAAATTTCTAGCGGGATAATTATTAAGGGTGAAAACTATGTTAAAAGGCGAGAAAATTAGATATTGTAGGCAAAAGCGAAGTTTTCCCTCAGTAATCTGAATACCCAGAAGAGCACAGCGTTCTTAGACAGAATTTATTGCGTGTTCGGCATTGGCATTGTAGTGAGAAGCGGAAGCTTGGGCTTCTACCGCGAAAAACGCGGTACCGAGAAATTTTCGCTTGAAGGAATTAAAATGGTGAAGGCTGTCGATTCATGAAAACCTATTCACTTCACATTGGGATAATCGCTCATGAAAGCAAAAATTGTGAGTTGCAAGGTTGGACACTGCTGGATACGAATTGTAATTGAAATTATTAGACGTACGAATTGCTTACAGATTGTTTACGAATTGTTCAAACATCACAGACTCACTTTTTGACATTTTAGCATTCGATTAAGATACCATTTCCCAGTGAACGAGTTTTTTAGTGCCTCACAAACTACTGGGTCAGTCTACCAATACTGTACGTCTACTAGTATGAAGTACTTACGCGAAGATCCTTGCTAAATGGTCAAATATACCAAACAAACACCGTGTTTGTTTTCTGAAGGTTCGGGCGCAGTGGTGGTGGATTTCTACTTCAGAGTTCGAAAATCGATTTTAAACAAAATTGGAAGCCCTTTTTAACCCTGGAAGGTGCCCAGTGCCCGTTTTGACATTGGGATGTCTCATTAGTCTCATTGGTGTCATTGGATGTCTTTTGGCTGGGGGTCAAAACGATTTTTCCATCCCAAAAAATGGAACGCGATACCAATAAACAACAACGGCAATTTGGTTTTATGATGATTTCTGCTTACAACCAAACCGTTGCTACGGTAATTTGTCTTCGCCATTTTTGCTCGTACAAAGATCCTTCACCACTCGTTGGAAAGCTCTCGATTCAACGATATTTTTCCAGTTTTCATATTCTGTTTACAAACTACGAAGCTGTAATTTGGTATGTAGCCTCCTTAGGACTCCCTGGACAGCTGAGGGGCTCCCAATGCTAACAGACATATCCACGATCAGATGTTTTTACCAGTAAGGAAGATATTTAAGTCCTAAGGAAGCTACATGCTAAATTACTTTCACCCGGATTCTTCCTAGACCTAAAACGATAAATGCGAAAGACAAGGATGACCTTGTAAACCTGACTTGTTGATCGGTATGGAGTTTTTTAAACTCTTTCCAGGTTCTATAGCACTTTATTAGAATACCCAAGTAAAATTCTGTACATCAGAGGTCAACTATCGTATGTCCGAAATTCACGTCTTTGTCCATTGGTAGTCCACCTGTGTCCAATCCATGCAGAAAACAAGACTTAGCACACTAACCCATTAACTAGCACCCCGGGAAGTGTTCCAAAATACGTTGCATTTTTTCGTCAGGCAGATTGTAGAATGACTCCGGACCTATAGAAATATCCATGTCAACATCCCAAAATTTAACTTCAATGATACCTAACGCATATTTATTGTCAAATAGCTAACTACTGTCAAGTGTACTAACAGAGCATTATACTGAGTCCTTTCTATTGACCCAATTGGAACCCGCATACTGATTTCCATACAAAAACCAATGAGTAACTGCCACCGGAGGAGGGTTATTTTTTCTTTTCTCGGTCGATCTAAATGTACATTATTGAACGTATATCACAGATTTATGTAGAAAAGTTCTCCAATCAAAATAAGGGTCTGAGGTAATTTCTTGGACAATATTTTTAGCCTCTCAGGCCAGTGTGATTTGTATCTGGTACCTACCTGTAAAGGTAAATCATGAGTGATTATTTAAGAGGCCTTGCACATGTTTCTTCGTAAGTGATGAGATGTGAACGGAAATAAATTTAACCTTGACACGGTTAACGTTCCCTCCTCACTTTTCACTTTTTTATACGGACGCTTCATCACACTTGTGAGCAGAGCGAGGAGAAAAAAATTAGCGATAAGGCAACCAACCAGTGAGGAAGAGATAAGAGGGGTAAATGTTGGGACGAAGAAAGGAAATCATGTTAATGAACATTAGCCAGAGGGTGGAAACGTGTGTGTGTTTGGGGTTAAATGTGTGTGTTGGTAGTTTACGTGGTGGCGAGGCAGGGCGAAGAGCGAAGCGGTCTATTGATTGAGGGATGAGCTTCGAAACCAGCGGGCAGTGACGCTGACGCATTCCTTCTTTATGATCCGGACTTCTGAAGGGGGTCTACAGACATCTGAAGGGTGCATTAGATAAAGGCGGAAAACATCTAAAAAGTACGTAACCCACCTCTTTCCCATCGGTTCAGTCCGATAGGGGAAGACGGATACAACAAAACGTATACAAATTGCTCCGGGATTCGGAGCCATGGGTCACTCACTCCTCCCATAAGGTTTTTTTTCTGTTGCAAATGTGGCAACACGCATCGTAAATGGCCTCGTCACGTGACCTCTGCATAGATCACTCGAACTAACTTCTTCCTGTGAAAAACCAACAAAACTACGTTGCTTTCACTTTCGGTACACATTCGGTTTGGTAAAGTTATTTGGTCAACTACCATAAACAGTGTGAATTGACTCTTTAAATCAGTTAACAAAGAACGAGACCACCACAAATGTTACTACATAGAGCGTCGATGATCTGGATATTGGGACCAGACCTCATCCTGATTTTCAAAAATAGGCTTAATTGGAACCTTGAGAATTCACTTAAATATGTATGTTAACAAGTACAGTAGGTAAGCTGTTGTGTAATACTTAGTACTTGAAACTGAAACAATACAGGATACAATAAATACACCACAAAACGTGAAGTACAGTACTGGTACAGTATAGTTAAAAAAAAAAAAGAAGAAAACTGTGCAGTACGAAGTTGAAGAATATTACACACTCTATTTGTTTATTTATTTTTTCATTTTTAATTATTTAATGAATACGGAATCCAAGATCGGAATTACAAGAAAAGAGAAAATCAAAAAAAGAAAAGAAAGAAGAAAATATAATCGTATATCACAACATGGTCGACTCGACTTAAACGAAGTAAACAGAAAACACATAATAAATTATGTATTTATTTAAATTTTACACGGGCTTCATAAGCCCAATAACAAGAGAGTTTTTAAAAAATAAGTCCAGCTACAGTAGGTCCCTATATGAAACATAAAGCTTAAATAGAAAAAAAGAAACAACAATAACAATAATGATACTGGTTCAAAAAGTAAAACAACACCTCTCAACACAAGCTTCTCTTAAAACTACTTAAAGAGGATTCAAACATATCAATACTTCTGTTCCTAATGACAATGTTTACCGTAGCCTCTGTACAACGGGTCATTCATTGAATAATTTGTGGGCATTGATGGAATGTAAAAGGTACTTTGGTTTCTAGTCATATAACTGGGAGAATGAATGGAAATCAGGCCGAGGAGGTCCGGTGAATCAGCAAGGTTGTGGAGTAATTTGAAAATAAAAATACAATCTGCATCCCGACGGTGGTGCCGCTTAAGCTTACACCGTTTAAATTCTCAGCACAATTAAAATCAAACCATTTCACTCCCAACGTGAAGGCCACGGACCGAGCAAATCTACGTTGCACCTTCTCAAGCCGATCGGACGTATTGGCGTAGTCCGGAGACCAAACCGTTGCTCCATGTTCAAGAATAGGCCTCAATATGAGAAAAACAAGAGAATTTGAAAAATCGTCTATTTCCACTGAAATATTTCAGTAGAAATAGACGATTTTTCAAATACATACTCTTGTTTTTCTTAACATGGGTTTCCACGATTTCGTCTCGAGTGATTTAGTTCGCCTCAATATTGGCAAACTCCTTAGTACTTCGCTTTAGAAAGCCTAATGCTCGCATACCCCGGGAGCCGACTTCATTTATGTGGTTGACAAAAGTTAGTCTTGAATCAAATACTACACCGAGATCCCTGAACGACGAGACGCGATTCAAGAAGAAATTGTCTGAATTGTAATAAGAAACGATTGGAGAAAACGATCTAGAAAAAGAGATCGCAAATTTAGGCATAAATACAATAATAATCAATCAGACAATATTTGCTGAAAAGTACCTGAACAATTTACTCTTGATGGGTTCCTCGCTCTCAACATAAATATCAATGTCCATATATACGCCAAGACACAGTCCTCTGTATCCTCACAATTGGGCTGTTGATACCATCATTTCTTCGCCGAAAGTATGGTACTAAAACCTCGATACTGCGAGTGTGATATGTGGGGAGCAACGAAGGAGCTTCGTGGGAACCACTGACCACCTTGCGAACGAAAATAACATCGGGAACTCTTCTCCTGTCTGCCAATGAATTGAGTTTAACCAACATTTGCCGATCGCCGAATTCAACCTCACCCAGAGAGCGGGAACACTTGTTGAAAACATGCTTGAGAAACCTGAGTTAAATTGGCTCAATCGCATCAATATGCACTTGGAACAGAGAGCTCCAAACAGGCGACGCGAACTCGAGCCGAGACCTGATTAAAGACACACACAATCTTTTAATAGTATCAGGATTGTGGAATCGTCCGGTGGTTCGCATTACAAAGCCAAGCTGCGAGCGCCAGAAACCATTCCCTGATAATGCTCTGTGAATGAGAGCTCGCTATCAGCAATAACCCCCAAGTCACGCACCTTGCGACACCTCACAAGCGTGCACCCATTGATGGACTAATTCACCGCGATAGGACACCTTGCTCCAGTGAATGAAATACAACAGCACTTGGAAACATTTAACGTTAGACCATTTCGAACGCAATACAGAGAAAGTGCGTCTAGATTGTTCTGGATCACTGC
Source organism: Stenodema calcarata (assembly GCA_963920205.1). Classification (NCBI taxonomy): domain Eukaryota; kingdom Metazoa; phylum Arthropoda; class Insecta; order Hemiptera; family Miridae; genus Stenodema; species Stenodema calcarata. Next base: position 9,071,178 of record OY986049.1, read on the forward strand.
CCCATCATAAACCGTTCCAACCTCTCGAAAACACTTTTAAATCGTCTGGGAATATGGACATCCTCGAAGATATCGCAGATATCATTTACGAATAATAGGAATAGCAAGGGTCCGAAATGCGAGCCCTGGGGCATCTCAGATGTAGGGCTGAACGCGAATGACATACAGCCGTTGTCAGGGCTCTTAAAACGTTTTTAATTGATTTTTGTACTGCAGTAGTTGCATTTGGAATTTGTATTTTTTCCGGACATGAATCCGGATTATCAACGGTCCAGATTTTTGACTCCCGGATTATTGACGCTCTACTGTATTTGGGAAACAAGTCGTTGAGGTCGATTTCTGCAATCACAATTAAGGGGATTAACCAGAGCTTAATGATGATAGACAGTTAATCAGCTTAATCAGTGGCGTAGTCAGGAATTTCGTTCGGGAGGTCCAAAAAACATAGAAGATTTTACACAAATTTTAATACTTTTCATAATAAAAAAAACTTTATACTGAATAGAACAGCTCGTATTTTGTATCTGTTTTGAATTCGCACAGCGAACGATTCAAAGGCTAATTGGTGACTGTGGTGAACAATGATATTAAATATCACAAATTTTGTTTAGTGTGTCTATCAAAAGCCTTTATAATCCAAAATTTGATTAAAATTTGGATTACACAATGATCAAGTTTTCAGGGATTGCACATCAAAATCCGCAATAATCCACGAACTACATGGGTTTGAAATAAATTGTGAGGGTAGTTTAGGACTGGACGATGATTGGTTTCAAAATAGAGGAAAGTCAATTTAACCACTTTGCGCATGCGCGGCTGTCAACATGTTGATATTCTTGAATATTCTGAACTTTTGAAGCCGCGTCCTCTGCATTTCTTCACGTAGAAGAGCGTAGTACGAGTTGGCAATAGGCGGTGGCCCACGGATGGCCAAAATTCATAACAGGAGAATCTACATTTTTGTCGACTGTATACAGAGTTCGGTGAGTTTTCACGCCTAGTAGGTACCTAATGAATTTGATTTTGATAGTTGTAGGTACCTACTTTAAATTGTATCGCTACAGCGCTAGCAGAAGTAAAATGTGATTTGGCGACGAACAAGGAGTAGTTTGTTGACCTACTCCTCGAAGATCATAAATTATTATCTTTTCACTGTTCGAGGGTTTGTCAAAAATATCAACCGGTCCCGTCTGTCTCACGGCCACAGCAATATCCTCAGGACTCGGGTCCAAGACAGTATGTTTAGAGGGAGTCGTCGTCGTTTTGTTACCCTTTTTCGTTTGACGTCTCTCTACGCCATTTCCGAGTCGTAAAAATCCTTGCGGTTAAGGTCCACCACAGACGAGGACTGTACAGGCTGTTAGGAGGCTCTGGTGCCCACGGTTCGGCTGAAATAATGGCCCAGTTCGGAAGCGACGGAGCAGCGAATTAGACACGTCCTCTCTCTTAGTGGGCCTGCTTAGTGCATGGAGGTCGATGGCCTTCCCAACCCAACTGCCATGAGACTGACATTCACCAACAGCATAATATTACGTTACTTTTCATATTGGAATAGACAAATAGCATATAATAAGAATTTGGTGAGGGAGTATTTATTAAACTGTGAAAAACGATGTATGTACCTAATCCAACTGGTTCTATTTCTAAAATTCGATGGTTCAGTTGTAAAATCAAAATATTTCTGGTACAGGAATCTTCAAGTTACCCTCAAATCGTACCATTAAAAAGGACATTAAAAAATATGGTTTTATGTAAAATGTCTCCATTTTACTGGTTTGACAACACGTTTTATCTCTTTTATTTGCTGAGTAACACCTCAGTTTATAGATTTTTCAACTCTGAAAACGATGGTGAAGTCAGAATTGGGATATCGTATTCTTTTATCAGATTAGAGCAGATGAACCTTGAAGAACATCTCAAGTAACAACCACGTTTCTTCATCTTCAAAGTGCTCCAGTTTGAGAACGGAATAAGATATCGCAATTCTGACTTCACCATCGTGTTCAGCGCAGGAAGACCTTTAAAACCAGGTGTCATTTGTCATACTGTTTCATTTTGGGAATTTATGGGTAATTCCCCCCCTAAAAATCCCCAAAACTTCCCTTAGAGTGGCCCGATTCTGCCCATTCACGAAGTTAGCCTTTGACTCAGGAATAACACTATGTATGTACAAAATTTTGATATGACTCATTTTCGGAAATTCGAATTTAAAAAATTTTGGACCGAGAATTTCTCGAAAATTTCTTCGAAATTGCGCTAAAAATTAATCCTATTTCCCCACATCCATAATACATCATCAATATCACATATCAATGAATATTCCGCTAGACTGGAATTTTAGCTGCATAAACTCATTGCATTTGTATTAACTAATTTATTCAATTTAGGGTTCAGACATTTAAAAGATACTTTATTTCCAACATAATTCATGTTTGCGATGTAGGTACGAGTATAACTTAGCATACCTACTACTGCACTCCACCAAGGACAAGCTTTTAACGTTTTACACTGACAACAAAAAATTTCCAACTCCTATGATTTTCGTAGGATTTGATATTTTTGTTCATTTTTGTACATTCAGAACGTTATTATTTAAATTATTATTTTATCGATATTCATCAGTCTGCAATCTCTTAGTAAGTTCGTTGAATACAAAATAAACTTTCAAACAAACAACATTATTTGTTTATTTCACCTAGTAAAATTCCAATTTAGTAATTCCAATCTTTTCCTTGAAGAAATTAAGTTTTTCATCAGATTTAATTGCATGCCACTCAACTTTTCAACATTTTAATATAATATATTATTAGTTATTATTTATTAATATTATTTGCGTTCTTATGTGTCTGATTGGAAACGTGTATTTTTTATTTTATTTTATTTTTGAAAATTTTTAAATCAACTTATTAACATAATACCCATAGTACAGAAAGAAAAGTATTAGATACTTGAAGTACAATTATTTACGAGTATAAATTTTGAGAAGAACAAGTACATTTGGCAATTTCTGATCTCCAAAATGTAATTTATTGTTACATGATTGATACCTCTGCAAATAGCACAATCGATGATGATGAAAGGAAACGTCTAAAATTCAGATTTTACAAGATAGATCCTCCATATGGTAGTTTAAGAATGTGTTACATTAATTCAGCACAGTACAATTTACCGACGCCCATTTTGGACACCTGAGCTACTGTGAAAAATGGGCGTCGATCGCCCACACGATTGACTCCTATCACTTATGCAAAAGAGAGAACTTATGTTGAGTAGAGCAAATAGGCTCCGGCATAAAAAGCCTGCCCGAACACTCGATGGGTGGGAGACGAATTCGCCCTCGTCCGGTTCCACCCCGAAACTGAAAAATTGCGGTCCATAGCTCGGAAGATGATATCAGGAAGTCAGGGTCGTTTGGTCCAGGAGGCTTTTCCCTACTTATCGGACATAAAAATAACACAAATCAGAGGGGGGGGTAAGGGATACGGGGTAGCCGCCCCCAGTGTCCAGGGCAATATGCGGCGAGTGTGAAAGATAAACAGGGAGCCGTAAACAAACTTGCCCCTCTACATCAACAGCTGACAGTCCACCAGGAGGTTCGGGATTGTGCTGTGCCATTTGCTTCAACTTTTACTTTTTCTTCACGTGCATTCGTAAGGTAGCTAAGTAACGAGAATATTTAGTGCATGGCATTACGTCATTCCGTTGATTTCGTAGCTAGTGCTATGGGACATAATATGATGATAATATATTATCTTACCAAAATCTATGGGACATGTCTTACGTATTTTAGGTACCTATAATTAAAAAAAAAAAAATCTATTTGCAAATATGACAGGAAAAAACAGTTAATACAAAAACATACTCCTTACGAACTGACTAATGTTATTAATGTAAAAAAAAAGAAGAAATAACTGATAGGTACCTACTCCACTTTAGTGCGTTCGCGTTGTTTGAGATTGAGAAATTCCGATTCAATACATACCTACTTTGTGCAGTTTTTTGCATTGTTTGTCGGCTGTTACTTACTTGGTAGGTAGGTGCAATGTCAATGTCAAAAATTAGCGACAAGATGAAGGATTTTTCAACGTGAAGATGTAAATGAATGCAAAATGAAGGCGCGGAATTCCAGAGGCTTATTAAAACCCGATCACTGAGCCAGCCAGCCCTCTGACGTCATAGGCTCTTACGGCATAGGTTGTGACGTACTAGTTGCCCGCCTGCCAGCCGTCTAACGTCATACGCTCGTGCGTCATAGGCTCTGACGTACTAGTTGCCCTCCTGCCAGCCGTCTGACGTCATACGCTCGTGCGTCATAGGCTCTGACGTAGTGGCCCGCCTGTCGCTTGTGTTCTGACCCCAGTAGCGTAGTTGTTATACTTAATAATTAAGTACAATAATTGTACTGTACAATTATTGTACTTAATTGTAGGTTTCATCATAAATTATGAAGCTTGCATTCGTATAGACAATAATTTGATCATTCTCTATAATTTATATTATAAATTATTGAGAATGATCACCTGTGTGTAAACAATTATTTAAACAATCACGCTCATACCGCAGCTTGTCGGCCACGCACTCCGCAGTGGTTAACGTAATATGGTTAGGTAAATCGAGAGCTATCCAACGAGTGGTGAACGATTTTTGTACGATGATAACTGGCGAAGATAAAGTTCCGTAGCAACGAATCGGTTGTAAGCGAAAATCATCAGAAATTTTCGTGACGATTTCGTGTAACGCTTTTGTGTAACGTTTTTCGAGTTATGTGCCAGAGTAAAGACATAAAATGTCAAAAAAGATTCGTGCAACTTATTGTTGGGCGGTTCTATTGCTATTTTTACGGGGAAGATGAGCGAATATCAGCACAAGGGTAATGTGCGTAGGTTAATTTGTTGAATGTCCAAAAATTGTCACTTTTAGGAGTTTTTGCGGTGAACGCAGTTCTTAGCGTTTTTCCTGGCGCAAGGGGGAGTTTAGGTATACAATTTGTGACTATATAAATAAATGAAAGAATAGCAAATGTATATTTCATCTAGATATCTGGAACCCTCTCTCTCTCGATAGGCCACAAAATATGCTGAAAATGACACATAAAAAAACACAACATAAAATTTATGTTTAATGTAGATACGAGATCAGATGAAGTGAGAATTCATATCCCGAATGACCTCCAGACTAAGTCCTTTATGCCACTCGCTACAGCCTCGGGCAAAGAAAGTAATAGTCGTCTAGTCTAGTGAGGAGTGGCAGACAGATTCTAGTATCCATGGCACAAAACATTCAAGGGTATAACAATAACAGCACATTCCATCCAAAGCGTTCATCGATGTTACAAGGATTTATCGTTGCGCGTCCACAAACCGTATCAAATTCATATGGGACCACCAAAGTTTCAAGCTGAATATTTGTGTCTTTTTAAGGAATAAACAAAAAATATGTGTTTGTCCCATATTCAGTTTCATTTGATAAATTGATCACGAATTCATGAAAACTATGTACTTCAACTAGTGCATTCGAATAAGGCGACTCTTGTGTTTAGTCGATAAAAGGATTAACATTTAATGTTAATCCTTTTATCGACTAAACACAAGAGTCGCCTTATTCGAATGCACTAGTTGAAGTACATAGTTTTCATGAATTCGTGATCAATTTATCAAATGAAACTGAATATGGGACAAACACATATTTTTTGTTTATTCCTTAAAAAGACACAAATATTCAGCTTGAAACTTTGGTGGTCCCATATGAATTTGATACGGTTTACTTGCTTTTAAATTTGATACGGTTTACTTGGATTTACTTGCATTTATTTTACTTGCGTTTACTTGCTTTTAATTTGATACGGTTTACTTGGATTTACTTGCATTTATTTTCAGTTTGAGAGGAACCAGGGTTTTTGGGTAACAACTAATGGCACGTTGGATGCCCAATAATTGGCTAACGGTTTCAGTAGCCTTATCGTTATATGGGATCAGTGGGTGACGGGTTTAAAGTATCGATTCTGCGTATCGATTGTTGAGTTTAAATACCAATCCACTTACCCCTGTGGCTTCTTGGTTGGCTTCCCTAACACGGGGGTCAAACACATTGCCCTATCTAATTGCAAGGTGCCTAAAGCAGCTTCGTCTCAATTTCTACGCTCTAAAATAACACTCTTCGCAAACGCCGTATCTAGGTAGAGACATAAATGATTATCGGAGGTTCGTCGGGGCAACGGAATGAGTCAGTGTGTGATAGTAAAAATTATTATTAGTTTTAATACAGTTCTCTAAATTAGAATGAATACTCATATTGGAAAACTCGCGAGGAGCGTAATTTGCTCAAGGGAATATTTCAATTAGGACCAATTCAACAGAAGGCGATTTGGATGGGCGAAGGGTTTCAGCTCATGTACTTTAAAACCTCCTTGCCTTCATTAACATTGGCAACATGCATGAAACTATATATTTCATTAAAAAAAAAGGAGAATTCACTTCCGATTTGAGTCTTTTTTTACATCCTTTGTAGGGTACCTTATCTCTTATTTCTATTTGATGCACAAAACACATATTTTACAGGGAGAGATTCAAACATATCCATGTACCGGTGTATCTGCATGTAGTGTAGATACTCGACATCAGTTTACTGATTTGCTTGGCGGGTTTGCATTGAAACTTGAAATTGACCTCAGTATTGGATTTGATGGTTTTGTATTGGACATTTTCTGTAAGTTAGTACCTAAGGAAATAAAACGAGGAGTGAACTATTCTGGAGCCCCCTGAAATACCCAAGAAGAAATTGATCGAATCTTGTCAATATCAATAAGAGATAAATCAACACCGAGCCACCTACAAAGGATGTAAAAAGAATCGACGGTTAATGTTGTTCGACAATTGATAACGTTACTGGTATAATACTGATCGCATTCAAAATCACAGGGAACAATCAGGGACTCAACTTGTTTAATCCCAGCGAGGTTCATCTAAAGCGATCGATTAAAACTGGAATTTTAAAACGCGATTTAGCTGGAGATAAGCGCTAGGTACAAGGTTTGAATTATTTGAATAGGTACAGACGATGCGGTTTGACTGTTTATGATAGGTATGACAAAATTAGTCCATTCCTACCAGCCTAAGGCAACAGTACTGTCATAGATCGTATTGTTATGCGTGGGGATCCATCAAGGTAAGGCCGCATTGCAGGATGCTAGATGGTCGCATGGAGGTTGGATGGAGCGAGGCTGTTCAGAGATCCAACCTGCACGACCTGTTAATTTGAATCACCGTTACAATTGTCAGGGATTTCAGGGACCATCTGCGTACCAACACGCACATACATTTCAGCTCGATTGGATTGTTCTTCCGTTAAGATAATATCTTATAGTGGTTACCAAGAACCAATCAGTACGATTTTGAACTCTGATTTTGAATTCGGATTTCAGTGAAACTATTAAACATCCCAAATAGGGTGCTGGTGGTAATTCACCTTTTTTTCTCCGCACATAACACGAAGGACTTTTTCATCTGTCAAATTTGAGGGGCCCTTTACCTTTGCGCCCTTGTTGGATCGGATATCTTCAAACTAGGGCGAGAGGAAAGCTGTTGTAGGAATGAAACCAATTTGCCTGGTTCAACACTGACATCGTCTCACCCCCTTGTCAACTCATTACTTCCCCTAAACCCACTAGTCCCCTTCAAAACCATTAAAACTGCTGTTTAATAAACGATTCGTTATCCCTCTCGCTGAACTATTATACAATCATTGCTTACCTTTCAGTATGATACACTGTGACATTTATCACACTTATTCTATCAAGGTTTCGTGAACAAATTGGAGAACATAATATTCGAGTTCAAAGGATATTTTACGAAAACCAAAATATATGAACCTACCCAGCTTCCTCCACTCCACTCAAACGGAAAACTGAGTTGTCATCAGTAATTCAAATACTTCATACCAGCGACGTAAATGTTCTTGTTTAATTTCGTTGCGGATCAACCGGTCTCTGTCCAGGTGTTGCGGTAGGATCAACATTCATACTGTCCTCCTAACTTTCTTATTTTAAACTATTTACTAACATTTAACAAAAATCATTCCTCGATGTCAAATTGAGATCAATTAACGCTCGTTTAGTCCCATTCCACTCAAAGTTTAATGCTCCAAAAAATTATCTTAGATCTGTATTTTGAGACATGAAGCCATTTGGGAGTATGTAATTCACGAAAAGAGGCTAAAAACACTCTCACAGAATGCATCATTGGTGGACCCATGTTCACTGGTTTATTCAGCATAAAAGTTCGTATAAATCTTCAAAATACCAGTGTTTTGTTAGGGCCCACCCTTTACATGTACATCAATATTACTATTCAAACAATTATTATCACTCTTACGTTTGATGACGTAGAATCCGAATAGACAGAATTCGTTCAAAGTTTCGGAAAAAATCATCACAAACTTTGAGCCTACGTACTTACCCTCAGCGAAAGCAAACGAAGCCCAGGGCTTTTCACGTTCACGTAGTCCGTAAGTCCTTTTGAACACCTTTAGTGTTACATTTGTTGAATTCTTAGAGCCCTTGATTTTTCCTTCATTTCAAATTTGATACCAGACATTAAGGTCGTATTAAACCTTATAAATATATAAAACTTTTTGACTCGGAAAATGAAAAAATAAATCTTATTATATGATTGCTTTTATTGTAATTATCCTAACTTTTATTGAAGATAACTCTAAAAATAGAAATAAATATATCGTGAAATAAATATCGTTGTTCCAACAAGAATATTCATTGTACATTAATCGTTTCTTTGTTATTATGCAACTGAATTTTATTCTTGAAATTTAAATTTTCATCTAATGAAAAACCAAATTAAGCTCGAACCGAACACGGGCACCGGCGATTGACATCGGACCGAAAAGAAATTCAATCGGCCCAAAACAGCTATTTCTCGTGCATCGGATTCCAACGAAAACGGAGCCTCACAAAAAAGAGGTCGAACCGATTTATGAGTTTGAATACTTCGTCCGAACCAAACACGTGAAGGGTCAATCGTTTCAGTCTCTTTTTTATCGTATTTTTTGTGACCGGTCCTTGCCACTTCTCACTTCTTGTTTGAGGTTTACCCATCACCTCCTCGCCCAGTTTATTCATAAAGTGGTTTAATCTACGAGTTCAAAGCACTAGGTCACTAGTTTTTTCGTTAATGTTTTGACATTAATCGCTAACGTTTGTAATTTATGTGTGTGTATTTTTCATATTCATCGCCTGATCTCGGTTGTTTCTTTCATTCTCAAAAAAAATACCGCCTTTCCTAGATTTTGAAGGAGTAACGCTGCTCAACTTTACTAGAAATAGGTTATCAGGGAGAAGTGGGTTTGCTTGACTGCGAATGAAGACGGGGATCTCGGACACGCAACCTTCCAAATTAACATATTAAAAGTCACTCTTTGTATAAACCTAATCCAAATATAAAATCATGGCGAAATCCGAAACCATTTTACAGCGCTCCTCGGGCGCTAGGCTTCAAGTTGAGGAGTTGCCGTATTATCTCCAATAATTTTTGTAGGCCCGATTCCAAACCTGGCGTCGAACTTCTGTCATTTCAAGAAGACCTTCGGGGGATTTTCTAGTCACCGGGGAGAATAACTTGGGGCCGTTATGTCCACTAAATCGGAGGAGATTAGCTACCGAACACGGAACATTGGGCAAGCACAATGGCTTTTTTCCTGAGCCAAATAAATAAAAAAGAGTCAGTCTAGGGGTGTTTAGAAGATTAGGATTCTGGGAGAGGAAGTATGTAACGGGCCATTTCACTGTCCGCCCTAGCCAACGATAATCAAGGGAGCGCGTTGCTGCGGAACCCACGGTCCTCCCACGACCTGAGCCCTCTCGTGGACTTTTACTTTTATGAGCGAGAGAAACAGGCGTAGCTAATAAAATGTACAAAAATAGTATGATTTGAAAAAATAAGAGGTGCTAGTGACGATCGATACTTAACCTAGAATAAATTGAAAAATAATAATATTATTTACAATATAGATTCTGATCTAAAGAGATGCATATTCGTGTTTCTAACCAATGCCTAAACTGATTATAAATAATTAATTATTGCTGAAAAGGCTGAAGATCGTCATAGAAGAGCGAAATGTGATCCCTGATCACCTGGTTGGGTTTCATGAGCAACATTCAACCATTGTTCAGATCCATCAGATTACGCAATATAAAAATCATTAGAAAAAAAAATCCACAGACATGCAGTATGGTTATAAGAGCAAATTTGCAGTCACTTGTCAGACTGATACATTTTGGAAAGTTAAGGAAACCCCCGTTCAATTGCCAAGACAGATTTCTTGTGCGAATTTGAATTCAGGATGGTCTGAAACGGATTTCGGTATGCAAATTTTTCGGTAATTAGAGTTTAAAAAAATTTGTGACCGAGTACAATAACTGCCCTTTCATCGAAAATTCGCCAAAAGTATGTTTTCGCCTGAAAATTCGCCCGTGTGTTCTTGTACCTATGTTTCACAAGCGTTTGATTAGGTCTGGTTTCATGTTCAAACTGCAATGTGATTTGCCTACTAGATACTTTGAAATACTTAAATCCTACATCAGTAGCATACACTTCAGAGTTAGGTATGACTGAAGGTCCAAGTATTCTGGGCTCAAGAATATCTGCGCAGAGATCCCACAAGGTAGTGTCCTTGGGCCTGTGCTATACTTAATGTACACAAGGGATTTGCCATCGGCTGAAAATTACTGTAACTTTCGCAGATGATACGGCATTCACGGCCAAGGGGGACACAGCAGAAGAAGCTGCTCACAAACTGCAAAATCGCCTTGATATAGTCAAACTCAACGAAGCCAAATCTGCATCACCTACGTGAATTTTACGTATATGCAAAATAGACCGTGGCCACTTATGATCAACTCCCAACTCATACCCACTGCAAACACAGCTAAATATCTAGGGTTAACGCTACATGCCAAACTTAAATGGAAAGAGAACATCAAAAAATTTAAATAAAACCGAGCTCAACAACAAAATAGGAAGTTGTACTGGTTACAGGGGATGCACTCAGAACTAGAGGTCCACAACAAGTTACTGCTGCACAAGCAAATTCTAAAACCAGTCAGGACCTATGGCATACAAATTTGGGGCTGCTCAACAAAATCCAACATCAAACAAATCCAAACTTTTCAAAGTAAAGTACTTAGGGGGATAGTCACGTGGTACATAAGAAATGACGACCTTCATCGTGACCTGAAAATGGAAACCGTCACCGAAGCCACCAAGAACTATGCGGTGAGGCATGAAAAAATACTTCATAGACATGTAAATCTGGAATTGATCCGGATCTTAGATAACAGCGAAACAGTGCAGCTTTTGGATCGAAAAAACCACCAGACTTGTTTATTTCGCAAAATTGAGGTCCAAAATGAACGGTCCAAGTGTGCTTGTAATTGGGTCAGCTGATGAGCCGCTACTCCAGTTGCATGTGTTCATGTATGCAAGTGAAGTTACCTAGATGGGCTGTATGGCTCAGTTGTTATCTTTAATAAATAAATAAAGAAGTTGGAAGAAAAATTTCAATAAATGTCATGGGAAAATATTCACGTACCCACACAATATGTCCCATCATATCCCATCAATATTTTGATTATGATTTAATAATTGATTACCTATCAGAACCCACGATCTTCAACAGGATCCTTTACATTCAGATACTTATATCAAACTTATGACAGGAAATGGTAAGGGCGGCGTTGAGGTAGAAGAAAGAGTTTTACAACAGAAGAGGTCAAGTTTTCGAGAGTTCAATCCAGCTCGCGTGCTCTATGACAAACAAATCTCTTAAGAGAAGACCGTAAACTCAAGAGCTTCTACCGACGAGGTAATCACATTATGGATGATGTAGAGATGGGACTAGAGACCAAACATACGACTGTTATAAGTTCTACGAGTCATGCAGCCCTAAAATCCGAATTAGTTTTTTTCCGTGATATACAGTTTGAGATTTCATTAATTTTACAATAATCGAGAATGAAGGTATAATTAAACAGATAAAAATATCAATTACTCCAAATTGAGATATCCCTATTGTCTTTTTTGGTGTCGAATTATTATGTTCACTCTTACATGCTACAAAGCCATACCACTTCTTCGACAAAGCAATGCTATCATATCTTGAAAACTATATACGATTAGTACAGGTAAACGGAAAAACTTTGCAAATTCTTGACACAACAGTTTATTATCTTTTTTGCGCAGATAACTCTTTTGTCACTAAAAAATAAATCACAAAATGATAGATTACCTAATTATTATTATGAATTATCATTACTTATTAGTAATTATTATCTAGCAATGTGAATTAGTAATAATTATTCTTAGTTATTATTAATTATTTTCATTCCAATTATTAATAATTATCTTGATATCTGAAAACCATGTGCAGTTCGAATCAGCTGGGCCAGTATGAACATTGATCCGACAGTGGGGTTGGTACGAAATAATAATCGTAATTTTTTGTGGAATATAATAAACCGAAATCAGCGAATCCCGAGGTTTATTACGTCGCTGATTCCGAATACGAAGCCCGTTCTGCTCGTAAAAGTCTGAATTTAAAATATACGAAGAAACAACGGGGTTTACTTAATTTTTCGGTCATTTAAGGTTCATTCATAAGGTGTCATGAATCGTATGAAAAACCGTCGTCAATACGCCGTTAAGGCCTTTAATGTAATATTCCATTAACGTACTAGATAGATGAACTACTATAAATAATCCAATATTTTTCATAATGGTATAGTACTGTTTTTGGCAATAAACCACTAATTTTCTCGATTGTGCGACTCCATCGTATCTCTTATACACTCCAACGCTAGTCTGTCTTCGTGATAATAGCTAGGCATACACGAACATTCCAATCCAGCGGTTTTGGAACGTCGTTCCCAAACCGTCGTTTTTTCTGACAGTCCAGGCGCGCGGATTTCATCAAAAATCCGACCTGTCCGTTAGTGTTCGATGGCAGTCTTGATCCGCCAATTTAAAACTGCGGTCTTTTCTGACAGTCCAGACCCTCGGTTTCTGAACCGTTGTACTCCACTGACGTAGAGTTTCAAAAGTTGGGGAACTCGTCCTTACGTCCATAACCGTTCGTTAGTGGAGAAGTCACAGTTTTTTTCGGCGGAAAACCGTCGGTTTTGGAGTGTCCAGCGTGTTGGACAGTCCAGAGGCCAGAAGTAGAGGTTTTTTCTCAGTGCACCTACTACACCCTCGTCGGAGATGGAAGAAAGGACTAAAAAAATGTTAGCTGCTGCAGGTGGCATGTACGCCTTGAGCGTACTAGTATCTGGTAAAAAGGATCGCAAAAAGTGGGAGAAGGAATGGATTTCCCGAAGAAATGCCCATAGCCATATGGGTCTCGTGAAGGAACTTCAAGCTGAAGAACGTGAAGACTACAAGAACTATTTGAGGATGGACGAGGCCAGCTTCGAAGAATTGCTCAGTAAGTACTTAATTTATCAGTAATAAATACACACAATATATACAATATACAATATATACACAATAAATACACACAATATATACAATATATACAATAGTACAATTGACAATAATTTATTAAATTTGATGAAGGAGGTTGGTACTGTACGAGTATTTAATTATACGGTTCGGTTAATTAAAATAATGTTCGTGTGACCCCTAAGCTGCAGAAGCAAAATACTGTAATGCGAGAATGCATTCCTCCAAGAGAGCGACTGACAGCTACCCTGCGATATTTAGCTACTGGACAAGATTATGAGCAGTTGAAATACTCCACTAGAATTGCAGCGCAAACACTGGGACGAATTATTCCGGAAACTTGCCGTGTGATTTTCGAAACTTTGAAGGATACATTTATGAAGGTATAGTAGGTAATCATTTCTTACACCAAATACGTAGATTTCGTACGTTCCCAAACACTTTATTTTGTATATTACATATTTCGGTTTGGAAGTATTAATTTAACAAGAGAAAGGAGCCGACGGTTGGAACTGGCTGATCTGGATTCAAGTAATCATGAGTCAAGGTCAGTATTAACATCAAGGTTACAATAGTATTGGGATAGGGATGATGTTGTCGACTCGTCATGGTTAGGTGACGGTCCTACTCGGTACGGAGTTAAGCTCGACAACGGGGTCAGTTGTCCGTGCATTGGAGTTGAGGAAACGCCATCGTGAAGTGCCTGGATGGAAGCATTTTCGATCAATTCAGTGTTGTCAGACAGCTGATTTTTCATTCCTTTTGTTATCACTTGTTGGATTAAAGCCTCTGCCAAAATTTGTTGAGATCCTTCCATCTTGCGTAATTTCTCGGACACATAAGTACCAAGAGCTGTGCAATCGTCAGAAATCGTTGACGGGGCACTGAGGGCAGCAGTACACGTTTGAATGAACTGAGAAATATCCTTCTCGACTTCCCTTTTCGGCTTTCTCTTTGGTGGAGGTTCTTTGAAAAACTGAAAAATAAGAAGGAAATTATTCGTAGGTACTTACCATAAATTTAATTTTCAGATGCCACAATCAAAAGAAGAGTGGAGACAACAAGCAGTGCAGTTCAAGAACAAGTGGCAGATGATCAACTGTGGAGGATGTATCGATGGAAAACATATACGAATCGTTAAGCCACCGGATACCGGAGCAACATACTTCAATTACAAAAAATTCTACAGTATTGTTTTAATGGCTATTGTCAACGCAGACTATGAGATAATTTATGCTGACGTGGGAAAACAGGGGAGAATATCAGATGGGGGCGTTATTGAAAGCACAACGTTTTATGACGCTTTAAACGATGGATCCTTAAATTTGCCGACTAACGAAGAAAATAATGATGAAGGCTTAAATTTTGTGTTTATTGGAGACGAGGCATTCGCTTTGCACGAGCATATCCTTAAACCGTATCCTCAACGTACTCTCAACTATGAGAGACGTATTTACAATTACAGAATTGCCCGCTGCAGAAATGTAGTAGAGAACGTTTTCGGTTTAATGGCTAGTAGGTTTAGGGTGCTACACACAAGTATCAGCATCGCTACCGAAAAAGCTATTTATGTAGTTCTTGCAGTATGCGTGCTGCATAATTTCTTGATTCGTTCAAACAGTACCTACATCAGCCCACAATCTGTAGATACAGAAAACCCTGTGACTCATGACCTACAACCTGGCTCGTGGAGAAGTAACTCTGACGATGGACTTGAGGCCCTTCAAGCGCCTACATTACCTCGTTTCCCTCCTTTAGCGGCGACAAACAACAGAGAGGCATACTTGAAATTTTTTAATGACAAGGGCAGAGTTTCTTGGCAAGATGAAATGATTAGAAAGGGGAAGGCGTAGAATATAATAAGCGTTTCATGAATAAATGAAGCATTTCAATCATAAGATGAAGAGAAAAAAAATTATCTTTTCCTGCCAATTCAAAGTTTGGTTGGTTTTAAAATCTTACTCCAGCCAGTTTAACGTAGTTACTTTAAATTTATTTCGTAAGAATCGTCAATATTCCATTTTGTTCTCATTATTCATTACGTTCTTAGTTTATTCTTACGTTTGTTCTTAGTTTATTCATTTACGTTCATGTGTTAGATTATGGAAAAACAAAATACAAATAAAAATGAAGTTATGTCTGAGGGAAAATAAAGTTTTTTGCTCATTTTACCTACCGTTTCATGATGTTTTCCTTGCATGTTCTGACTTCCCTGGCCGCCATCAAATTGTTGGGTTCCCTGACTGATGTCATCACTTGCGATGTCCTCCGCACTAAATTCAGACATGTCCTCAGATGCTTGGTCTTGGGGCTGTCCAAAATTGCTGACGCTCGGACGAGCAGTTTCCTGATCCTTGGTGAACAGCAGTAAGTCATAGTACCTGCCGAGTAAAAATGTGAAGTTGACGAAAAAGTCAAGTTGAGGGGGCGCATTTGCAAGTTCAGGGTGTGCACTGGTCTAATTTATTAAAAACTTTTGTTATTTTAGTTGGTAGGTCGGTACTTACGATAGCTTCGGTTTATAAATCTCATCCGCGCCCTTTCCACTTCTTTCTGATTTTTCGACTTTGTGCAACTCCTTCCTGAAAGCTCCTCTGAGGTTTTGAATTTTGTGTTTTAAGGCGGGGATATCCAGGGAGGGAAAATCCTCCTTGAAGGCTTCAACAATCTCTTTGTAAGCTTCGTTTTTCTTATTTTTATTCGTATAATTCGCATCGTTCAACTTCCACAGGCAAGGCCGTTCCCGATATGCGTCGAGGAGTTGAGTTATGTGATCATCACTCCAGGTTTTTACCATTTTTTCACCAAAACAAACGCAGTACAAGGCAAAACACAACTTCGAAAGTTCGCGTACACCGTACACAACTCAAAACGAACAAACACAACTCAAACCCGGCTAACTGATGACAGTGGTGTATGGGGAACGCCTGACACTGATAGCAAAACGCCTGACACTGATAACCAAAAAAAGGTTACACAGCGGTCGGTAACCTTCGGTTCTGGAGCGTGGCAGAACTGAAGGTTTTTCATGGTGAACCGTCAGTTTCGGACTGCGGTTTTTTCCCTCCACTGACTTACAAATTTGAACTGCAGGTTTTTCGAAAAAACTGTTTAACTTGAACCGTCAGTTTTGGACTGCGAGTTTTCTCCTCCACTAACGTAGATTCCAAACCTGCAGGTTTCCTAAATAAACCGTCAAACCGTCGGAAATCCCGCTCGTGTATGCCCAGCTAATGTCCCATCGTATTTGATGTATCGACAGTCATTGACCAAATTGTGAGAAAAACGGCCCAAGTAGCTTAAAACGCGAATGAAAAGCTAACGAACTTGTGAATGGTTTTTGTCTGCTTCTAGAGGCGAACGTCTAGTGGGTGTTCCATGTAATGTATGCATTACCCAACTCCATGTTTCTTGTTCGATTTTAATTTCAAAATCCCGTCGAGTAAGCAGCCCCAAACTGCTCAAAGATATTTTTTTCTTTCCTTACTTCATCCTTTGACTTGAAAGTATCTCAGAGAAGCTCTCTTCACTGGGAAAGATCCCAACGGGGGTGTAAAGTGGTTATATTGAGATCCGGAGGGTGTATAAGGCCCTTTATGGAATTCAATATGCAGGCTCTGACCCGTTGGAGGATGACCACAAAGGCTTTTCCTTGGGCCCTCTTCAAGGCCAAATGCAATAAATGTCTTTGGGACGGAGAAGGCAACACTTGTTCTCAACTGCGGCGGACAAAGGTTTTCCCAATGATGGGGAGCAGGAGTTCGAATGTTCGCTTGCAGCTTCTCTTAAATATTTATACATCTTTTTTTCAAGGATTTTGAGTGATGAGAAGAAGGAGAACACCGAAACCTAGGATGAGGTACGATAAGCCCATATCGTGAAGAAATAGAAATCGAAAAATAAATTATTAGTGGTATCAAGCCAACGAGAGAATTGATATGAGAGAATCATTATGAGAGTTGATGTTTCACGAAGAAAATTCTTTAATTTTAACTCCAGACTGCCGAATGATTAGTTACACGGTCATGTTCACCGCACATCGAGTTCATGCTGCTTGAACTTCCACTACCTTTATTATCATACTTACCTAGCTATGCCTACATAGCTAAGACAAAAACTTTGTCGGACATCTGGCGAGCAAATGCATTATACATAAGGTCACTTCTGCACGAAGTGGGTCGATCCTGTGATTTACGGTCACATATTAAATACGGCCCTTCTGCCTAGAGGGCAATAATATATGACCCCAGCAGTCCTTCTGTCCTTC
Organism: Stenodema calcarata; assembly: GCA_963920205.1. Lineage (NCBI taxonomy): Eukaryota > Metazoa > Arthropoda > Insecta > Hemiptera > Miridae > Stenodema > Stenodema calcarata. The sequence continues at coordinate 9,088,950 of OY986049.1, forward strand.
CTATTTTATTGCCCAAAAAATATGTTTCCATCGCCTTCTTTCACCGTTTAATAAAATCCTTCTATGGGAGGAGTGCGATATATTTAAATCCTTAAAAAAGTCGGAGAAGAGGAACATATAGGTAGTATCATTTTGGCAAACATGAATCCGAAAAATGGTTACATTTATCTAACATCCTCCTTCCACCACAGACACACCACACTTATCAATGATCTTTCGAAAACTATGATGACGTCAGAACACTGTTTCAGGGAAATACGAGAAATAACCTCGTACATCGAGGTTTCGAAGGGTTTGAAAGTTTACCAAACAGTGGCTTCAAAATGTTTAGAATTATTTGTGGATATACCTACTCTTAAATCCATTTTGAGGCCAGAATGTCATTAAACATAGATTTTGAAATGTTATAAACCTTGGCCTTGTCGGATTATGTCTGACCCAGGCTACATAATGTAATAGCACAAAGTTCGCAAAAATGTCAACAATTACAAAACAGTCTACAAAACATTTTGGAGCTCAGCTACTTTGGATTACAGCAAACCACGTCATTTGTTTTATTTATTTTTGGGAGTCAAATATCAGAACAATTTTATTGAATTATCAACAATGGAATAGATTGGTGTGATTTTTGAGTTCATGAAAACAAAAGTCATTCTAGAGACCATACAATGATCAAAAACTGTGTTTTTATTTTATACAAGTGGGACAAAGAGATTGTTAAATTGGCCAAAATAGATGGTACTAGATGGTCGTATAGTTCCTATAGTGGTATAGGAAGGTCCAATAGTGACAAAATTGATTTTGTAATTTAAAAAAACAATGAATACTTACCTTACGATTGAATATTGAACAACCTAATTCGAACATTAACATTGTTCCGAAGGAACAAAGTAAAATGAATTCTACGAGTGTACTTTGAATATTTTAAAGTTGCCCTCATTATTCGGAAAAATAATTGCACTGCCAATATTTTTCTACCAACAAGAACTAATTAATAAAAACGAACCAATTAAATTGTCAGTTGTAGGTGAATATCTCAAAATATCTCATTTTCTCGCGGTGGGACCGTGATGTTTCATAGCGCGTGGGCCCATCACATTGTTTCAATTGCATCTAATTTCTACACGAGTGCGATAGGGAAGGAGATTAGACATTTATATTATAGCCTTTGACGTAAACTTGTAATCGCTCTGACCCCACTGATTGGCGGATGACAATGTCTGTTGCATTGAGATTTAAAGATAACTAAGCGTCATTGGAGAATTCCTTGAACATGCTGGCGTAACTGTGGGTTGGTAGGTAACACAATGAAATGAAACACCTCGAATTTTTCCACAAGGGTTTTATTATTTTCTGTATAGATGTTTAGATCACCGTTCAGTATTGATCACTATTCTGAATGTAATATTCTTGTGAGTTATACCTGATAACTTCCGCCGAGTGGGGATGAGGGTCAATAACTTGCTCAGTACGTATTAATAGAATAGTTATATCAATTATTTATTATTTATTTGAATTTTTAGCGAATCCGGGAAGAAAAAGAACATAATATTATTGTTTTAGGTCCAAAATCTTTAAAACTCGAATTTCCGAAAACATTTTATACCAAAATCCGTTTCTATTGTTAAGTGTTGGATCACCCTTCTTCATTTCCTTAATATAATAAAATAATGATTTAGCTAAGTACGTAAAAAACAGGACTAACTCCATTCTTCATAATTTTTTGTGTCGGATTCAGGATAAATACTTTCGCGCCTCAGTGGACGCAATTACACTAATTTAATTTTTTTAAATTGGAACCCTCTTTTTTATTGCAGATTCAGATTCTGCTCAAAATTTCACGAAAATCAACCGTGAATTGAGCAAAGATCTGATTTTTGGGAACCCAGAGTGTGGCACACGAAATTTCATTATTTTTCGACGCTGAATCACGTGGTGATATCAGTTTTTTATTTGACTTGATTTACCCGAGATTACACCCTAACATGGTCACTAAGAAAATCACTATTCTGGCTCTAGATCATTTTAGTTTTAGTTAGATGACTTGTTAGGCAGGCGGGTTGGTTACTAAATTATCTTGTTGAGGCCACGTAACTGTAGATGTTTTAACAATTCATGGGGTTTTCACGTCTAACTTCCGTTGTCCCTGCTACATTTACCCATTTCAAATTATGAAATTACCCTTGATCAACTTGAAGGATCACAAAATAGAAGTTGATATCTTCTAAACGACAAATCTCTGGACCTTGAATAGAACTGTATAGTGGTTTTTATACTAAATGGAATCGATTTTCGAACACCTCCCGAAAAATCGAGCGGTGTTTTCTGGTTGAAACTGGTTTACCCTCGGTCGATTTCAATGGTTCATTATTGACAAAAATTAACACTAAAACAAAAATGTACAAATCTCAACCTTTTGTTTCACTTTCCGAATGTGAAAACGATCGTGAGAGCACCTTCGAAACAACGCATTTTATCCAATCGGGCGACCAGGTTTTATTTATAGACTCTAAAAACTCTGGATGTTTTCAGCAGTGAAAGCATTTTACGTGATCGCTAACTGGGGTGGGAACCTGCTGAGCAAGCGCGTATCCTACTGTCAAAGCCCTATGTCTCTATCACCCACTTCAATTTCAACTTTTTCGCGCTCCTTGGATTTATACCCTCACTATTTGAACACCGGAATATCAATATGACCTACTCCAAATTTGGTACTAGTGTATCGATGTGGTTTATTGTACTTGGTATTATAGATATGGTATTCATTATACTACAAGTAAAGAGTAACTTCAAACCAGTTCAAAGATTAACTAATTCGATTGTGTTTGATATCAACAGAATGTTCATACAATTTGAAGATTTCAGTCAGTTAATGGTGGGGTCGGATATAACATGTATCGCGACACTTGTACTAATTGAGCTTGAGTAGTATACACGATGTTGGTGAGCTACTTCGAAAATCCGCTCATTCATTCATGCTACATGACTAGAAGTTCTTCATTTCCCTGGACTCTCACCCGTCGACTGCACTACGAACGGGTTACCCCCATCAGTAGTAGGGGTATTTACGGTCGGGCGTTATCGACGTGTTAACGAGTTAAATGTGTTAAGCTGGTTAAACGTGAAGAAAATCGGTCGCAAAGATGTTATCAGCTGTGTTAAGTTAACTGAGAGTCCGAGGTGTGGTAAACGTCGACAGCAAGTATGTTGTCTGTGTTATCAGTATTCTGAGGAAGATTCAAGATGGTGGAAACGGTATAGGCATAGGTATAGTTTGATGTTTTTTTTTTAGTAGGTAGTTTTTTGAATTTTTTGTAGTAGTTTGAAGTTGTTTTTCGATGTGACCCGTTTGAAGGATGGACGGGGAGTATTGTTCTTGTAACAATTTCGTCAACTTGTCTTTGTTTTTGGCTCTTCTTCGGCATTTTTGTTAATTAAAACTCACAAATGCAAACAAACGTCAAATAATATAACCTAGGCGGGAAGGTAGCAAAATACCGAGGACGTTGTTGTTGTTTTTTTTTTACATTTTATCTCAATTTTACGTCAACGCCTTCTTCTTCTTCGCATTTTCTCCCGGAAATCCACCAACTGCACCACCAAAACCAGGAGATTCGTGATAACACGTTACCACACTGAGGGTGCCTCATGATTTTTCTGAGGAGGAAGTTTTCTAGCGTTTCATATCGAAACCTACAATATCGATAATATCGAATCGAGACTATCGCAAGAAGCCGATATTAGATATCGATATATTGGTCAAAAATATCGATATTTCGATATATCGGTCGGATATCGACCATATTTAGAACATTTTCTCAGTACTGTATGAGGATCGTTTTAACGGTTATGAAATTGGGAAAATAAGGGATAAGTAACGCTGAAATGGTAAAAATAATTCAAAACTTTATTTCAGGACTTTAATTACAATCAAAATCATTCTAACTTTAGACTGGAGAGGAGAGCAAACGTTGAAAATAATGCAAAACTTTACTTTAGGACTTTAGTTCACCATAAAAATACAATTAAACTGCTTTAGAATGGAGAGCACTCCACACTTTTGTGCTGAGTCTCTTCAGGAACGCCCGTTGGGTTAGGTGCTCCGAAGTTAGGCGGTTGCCGTCATCCGTCATGATGCGGCCGACATCTGAGAAAAAGCGTTCCGATGGGACGGACGTGCCCACAGCTGGCAGCGATCGCATTGCGACTTTGTACACAAGCCCGCTGTGTCTCAGTTCTGACTCAGCAGCAGCGCAGCAGACACCAATAACAGTGCCTCGGAATATTTTGCAACACAGTATTCCTTAAATTTTCGCGTGCTAAAGGGTGATTTAACAGCACGATATATCGGCTAAAAATATCGATAATCGAAAATATCGGAAGATGCGATATCGATACGATAATATCGAAATATCGTCAGCAAATATCGATATTTCGATATATCGATATCATATCGAGCATCACTAAAGTTTTCTACTTAGCACGTTTAACTCGGCAAGCTCAACCGTGAATACCCCTAGTAATGTCGAATATAATGGTGGAACGAAGGAGCCAACTGAATACCAGAACCAATAGGAACGAAAGGGACGGCCATGTTCAGTGGGTTGGAGCGGAAACCGGTTGTCTACGAGGCCTCGCACCTGATCAGGTACCGCAGCGGTGGGAGAGTGTTTGGTCGAGACCGACGGAATCGGTCGATGGTGGCAAAGGGGGAAACGGTACCCAGAACTCTCCAATTAATTAACAAGGATAAGGAAGACGAGATGGGGTGAGATGTTCTGGATCGAGGTCGAGGTGAGGGTTGAGGATGAGGATCGGAGGCGGGTTCTAATGAGAAGTCAGTCGGACGATGAGGCGAGGGGAAGTGACGTCAGCAGCTCGAACCTCCACTGATTGCATCATTCAAATTCTATAATATTATTCCACCTTTTAACTCTTTTCCGGTGCTCAAAGTTCTAGTCAAGCGTCATGAGCAAATTTCGAACTGAGCAGTTTACTTGCGCTTCAACTGCTGATATTCATTCAAATATTTCACAATTTTTCAAAACGAACATTTCTCGTTCAAATGTTTTACTTTTATTTTTTATTATTCGGAGGCAATGTGTGTGTATGAGGATCCCGGATGAAGTTAAGGTCCTGCAGAGCGATGTTGGACCATCGATGTACACACATCGATGTGTTGGACTTCAAGGAGACCTTTGCAAGTCGCTACCGCATCATGTTCGACCGCTTTCCTCCATCTTAACTTTTGGTTGATTCGATGGCATATCACCTGCAATTAATGGGTCTTCAATCAATATACTTTATGTTATGTTCGAGATTTGGATATACCTACAATAATTATTTCTAACTAGTTTTAGGACTTTTTCGAACCAAATTTTTATCTACTGCAATTTTATGAAAAAGGAATTTTCAGGCTTATGATTCTACTACTACCGTTAAATTATAAATTGATTGCTACTATTTACATTATATCTACAATTCTGGTTTTTGACCACAATTATTCCCTGACGGGGAAATTCCTAAGGTGTAGGAGCACAGCTACACTACTGGGTAATATAAAATGTCTCTGGGATTGTCTTTGTCTCTACCACGGTATGGGAGCAGTACTTTCTGAAGGGAAACAGCTTCCCTTTATGAGAAGGACCAAGTACTTCCCGAAGGAAAGCAGCTACACCTCCATACAGGAGTGAGTAGTTTCCTAAGCGAAACAGACAGCTACGCTGTATGTTCATGAAGGAGACAAAGTACTTTCCGCTGGAAAACAGCTACGCTTCATACACGGGAGACAAAGTACTTCCAACGGAAAAACAGCTCGCTTCACAATTTCAAATATTTATGAAAAATAAATAGACATTCTAAATTGGGCGATTTTTTCCGAGACATTGATTGATTTATTCACAATACTGCCTGGTAGGCTAATGTGGGGAGGGAGTGGTGTTTGTGTCAGTAATATTTTTGTGTCAGTCAGTATGGGGAATGTTCATCATCTTGGGGATGATCCAATGTGGGAGTTCGTCGCTCGGTAGAACACGGCTGTCCCACCTCAGTCCTGCAGACCACGAGTGGAGTGGAGCATTGACCAATAGAACAATGGTGTAGCGTCACTTGCTGCGAAGTTCAATCATGCAATATTGCGTTGTCTCGATTTTTTTACTACAACTTTACGGTGTAATTTTCTACTCATCACGAACTTCGTCCAAAAAAATTATAATAATTATAATGGTACTCGCTTCGGCGGTACATATACTAAAATTGGAACGATAAGGAGAAGATTAGCATGGCCCCTGCGAATGGATGACACGCAAAATCGTGAAGCGTTCCTCATTTTTCCATTCAGAGTAATAATAAAAGATCGTGATTTCTGGGAAGGAGGCATGCCTCAATTAGAGCCAGGATCACTGCTGTGGATGAAAAAGCAGGCCTGAGGATAAAAGGCCCCAGATTTAGCCTGTCTAAGCCCCTTGGGGCCTTGGCCACCATCTTTCAAGCGGAAACCCATGCAATAGATATTTGTGCCCAGGAGATCGCCAGGAAAAGACTAAAGGGCGCAAAGATCTATATCCTATCAGACAGCCAGGCAGCATTAAAGGCCATCTCGGCCTTCTCCATAAAATCAAAGCTTACCTGGAGCTGCATAAACTCCCTCAAGATGGCTGCCCATGGCAACAAATTGACGCTGCTGTGGGTGCCTGGTCATGAGGGCATAGAAGGCAACGAAGAGGCGGATCGCCTCGCCAAACAGGCATCCACGTCAAACCCAATTGGACCAGAACCCTTCCTTGGCATCACGGAGAGCTTTATAGCCCGAGAAGTGGGGAAGTGGGTTGACAAGCAGAGAACAAAGCATTGGCAAAGCGCTCCAAAAATGAGACAAGCCAAGCAGTTCGTATGCTTTTCCAGAAGGAAAGCCAGGGCTCTCCTTTCCCTCAGCCGGAAGGACATAAAGGCCGTCACAGGCCTCCTAACTGGCCACTGTCCAGTCAAGTACCACCTCAAAAAGATGGGAATATGCAGGACAGATGACTGTCGACTTTGTGACTGTGAGCCAGAGACAGCAGAACACATACTCTGTAACTGTCCAGCGCTTGCATACAAAAGATTTAAGCACCTTGGTAAGGGCATCCTCAGTCCCTCTGAGGTTGCAAAAATCGATGACAACAGCCTGTTCCACTTCATACGGGAGGAGGCTTTAAACCGTCTCCTCACTACAAATGTTGTAGTGTAGGAACAGGGGTACAATGTCACAATAGACCCACTTCGAGGTCTACGTGACCAAAGGCATAAGCCTATCAAAGCCCCATTTAAAAAAAAAAAAAAAAAATGGAGCTAGATTTGAAGGACATTTCATGCTGAATCCAAATGTGATCTCAATTTCTTTTTCACATTGATACAAACCCTCCAAATCCACCAAAAACCTACTGAAAAACTGCAAAAATAGCATTTTTCGCCTATTTTTCACGTACATTTTCGTTTTTGTTGATTCCAATGGACCTGCCAAAAAACGTCGAGGGCAACCATCCGAAAGTTTACACTCTCCTGCGTCGAATGAGACCAACCGGAACTCTCAAAAGTCGTAATTAGCGACGTTACGATTTTTTAGCGCTTGACAAATGCAATTGATTTTAGCAAAATATGGTGAAATGACCTCGAAATTTGTAATTAAATGGGATCTCCTGTCTCTGTGAATTCGTCTTCAGAATCCACACTCACTTTGAAGACAAATTAACAGAGACAGGAGATCGTATTTTGAAGACGTTTTCCTGTGATACCTTTGCGCTACCTTAGCTAACTTTCGTACAATTTCGATGATTTATACTTGATTATTTTAGATTAATTCCACATTGTGATTTGATACAAGTCTCGCGTTTGGAATCTTAATTCATACTTATAATTACGGTATTATAATCTGATCAATATTCATGTGGTTTTGGATTTTGGAGTGTGTTAATTGGTACCTACCAAATGTCTGATTCAAAATAGATTTAGTGCAACTCTTCATTGAAGACTTGAGATGAATTTCATTTTCTGACACGACTTTATTGTATTTCAACCCGATTCGAAATAATAATGATATTATTTAATAATTGTGCAAGAGGTGCAGGGTCATAATCACCTGTTGTACTCTGTCTGGTGAGTGAGAAGAGGTCGATACCAGAGCGGCGGTGCTCTTCCCCACTATTCCTAGAAGCACAAACCGACGTAACATTCTGTCGCGGTAACATTTCCGTGATGTAATAGAAGTGGCGTAGTCATTCAACTACGTACAGGCCTCGAATTCACTCATCAATTCATTATGCATGTTCCTCATCAAATAGCCGTCATAATTGTCACCAGTCTTCTCCTGCCAGGTAACAGAAAACTCAATACGAGATTCACGCCTCATTATTTCAATATCACAATTTTGTAGCTCGTCTTACTCATGTTCTCATTTATAACAAGAAGTAGAACTTGAATTTGGTAGTTCACAATGAACTTGTGATATTAAATCGTAGAGTTCAGAAATAGGTTAAAACAGTCGGTGACATTTAAAATTTGATATTTAATACGAGTACATCTTTCGTAGACAAACTTGTAGGAACTTGGCAGTTTTAACAACTGGTAGTGCAATACCTTCGTTCTGTTGCTTGTAACTAATAGTGGTATTTTTAACATAGGTATGTTTTTGGGTTGGGATTCGTGCCAAAATTTGTGTGGACATTTACCTCACACGTGTAACCGTAACGTGTAACCTCGTTACTTTTGTTTTTCTTATGATTTTTGCGTTCAAACCATTGGGTGCTACATTCGTATAATTTCATCTAGTTTCGTCTCCTCACTCGTGGGAAAGCCCTCAGCTGATCTCCACGCTGCCAAAATCCCCCTATAATCACATTGAACGTTTAAAAAGTTCGTGAATATAACAATTATTGTATTCTTGGTAACAACTTGGTCGTGGATTTGGCCTGTGACAATAACAACACGTTAAGGACTTAGGACGCCCCCTAATTGGCATGACTAGACCTTATGTTTTTGATACAGGTCGAAAGAACTACATACCAATCCGTTTCAGATCATCATTCCAAATCTGTCCAAAAATCCACAGGTTTTTTGGGATACTACGTACCCAATGCGGACCTGAAATCGCTGTTACACGATCCCCACACCACCCAACAATATTAATATTAATATCATCTCTCGTCCGCTCTGTGTCAATATTTTATTTTCCCTTCAGGCGACATCCAGGGATCTTACTGCACACCGAGCGGCATCGCCATGAAAGACGAAAGGGATTGGTGCAAGGATGACTGCGGGTGTACGAGGGCTATGAATGGTGGATGGCATCTGATCTGCCCACCTGGTACCTGTCCGCCATTCCAGAGAGAAGCTGCGCGTTCGAGGAGCCAAGACGAGGCTTTCAGAAGTCTTCCTACCTGTAGCCAACCGGTCCCTTCTTCGAAACAGTGTCGTTATTTCCCTTGAGCCTTTGAACCGGATTGTTACCAATAATTATTACCAATATTCTTATGTGGCTTACTCCACAAAACAAATAAAATTTATTTAAATATTATTCAATATATTTAGTATATTTAGTGCAAGAACACATAGCATTAACAAATGACATTTACAAGAGCTTTATTTTATTTTTATTTATTATTATTATGCGGGCAAGCCCAATTAAATTCTTTGAATTACACAATTACACAATTTGAAAACCACCATGGTACACATTCTTAATACAAAACTTCTAAAGGAATCGAACATAGGGAAAAAAACTGAGGTTCAACCGAACGAGACAGGGGAGGAGGCAACAAGAGTCTTTAAGTTCGTTAGGGAGGAATGGAAAAAATCGAATTTAGGGTTCATTGACAAATGTAGGTTTGTACTGCGAGGGAGGCGGAGGAGTGGTCTATTACGATCGTAGTTTGTTGAGGAAAACTGGACACTGATGAGTAACGGCGAGCGAGATGAAGAACGAGGAGCGGAAAGGTAAATCTTGGAGAGTAGCGATGGACAGTGAATCAGGCTGTTGATGATTTTATAGAGCAGCACGAGGTCAAATGAACACCGGCTTCTCTGAAGGGTTAGCAAATTGCATCTATGAAGAATGGACTCATAGTCAATGGCTCCTGAGAGGACTCCCATCTTGAAGGCGACATAACTCAAACATTTCCTCTGAACGCGCTCCAGACGGTACTTGTGGATCGCGTACACAGGGGACCACACGGAGGATGCGTATTCCAGCTAGGAAAGGACTAGGGCCTAATACAGCATCACAATGGCACCAACGTCGGAAAATTCCCTGCTTCATCCTGGAACGATTCATTTTAAACAAAATAATTACGTTTATTTAGTCCAGATGGTTCAACTTTTCTTGCTTTTCATGACAAGTCTAAAAATGCATCATTCATCATAGTAATGTTGATTTTGACCGAACTACATTTGACCAGTTCAGAACGATGGCATTGTTAGGTTTGTTGTGTGATAAATGTTAAGTTTACTTAATGATAAATAAACTTAAATAAACAGAAACAAGTGCATGATCACAATTGGTTATTAATGTACTACTCTCCCATTGAAGTCCCATGAGGGAGTTGGGTCAGATGTTTCCCGCGATGAAAGCGGGCAGAAGTCGTACTGTTCAATTTACGCGCATGTTAATGACAGTTTCTCGGTTCCAATATCCTAAAGATCAAGTTCATAATAATATGATTTGTACAACTAAATACCACTTACTGCTTGGTGCAGTAGGATTCCATGAGAAACTCGTCAACAGTAAATATTAATCATTTAATTAATTATATATGGATGAATTGGTATTTTGAACCCTTACATCACAGCCCTTCCTATAATACGCTACGGTTATAAAAATGGTAAACAGTTTTGGAGTAGTTGCCTGCATTTTTTTCAAGATCCTGTTCTACAGACTCATCCTGGAAGGGCTCATGTTTAATGTGCCGTTGAATCACTTCACGTTATTGTTGTGACGTGTAGAGTTCAATTTTTATTTCTTTCTTTGGTAAGAATGTATCAAACAAGTAACATTTAACTTAGAATGAATAAATGAGAAATTTTACTCGGTAGGTACACCGGTAATGTATGTAAGGAGCTCATCTTTCATATAATGGATTCTTTAAACAACAGTGTGTAAACCCTTTCCACCAAATTTGTTGCTGTATTTTTTTCTTTTAATTTTTATCTTTGCCATTTACTCTGTAATTTATGTAATTCTTAAAGGCCATGATTTTATTTATTATGTATTTTTTGTTGTATTTACAACCTTAAGGGCCCCTAGAGGCCTATTGTAAATGTATATGCCAATAAAGGTCTAATATAATACATAATCAATTCAGAGTAACATGTTGATTCAATGTAAAACACAATGTAAGTCTGTTTTTGATTAATGTAACTGAGAACAATGAAGTTATCATCGACGAGAAAATCGTTGGTACACGGGCAATGCATGTCAGGAGCTCATCTAAGATGTAGTACCTACCTATATTTAATTAAGTCCTAGACTTGAGTGAACTATCCACTGACGTCAGTGGCACTTGTTCTCAAAGAAACCCTTCACAGAGGGACCGGGGTTTTTCGTGAAGCCGTTGAAGTCCCTTCACCTTGACCATAACACAGCGCAGCCCTGTCAACGGCCTGTCAACGAATCCCGAACTATCGGTGGAATTTTCTTTCATACGGAAAACTCATTGTAAGTACCAGTCGATCATACTGACGACCACTTTCGCCCTTTTGTACTTGAAAGTAGTGTACGTGCTTTGATTGAAATGCCAGGTTTGTACCGTTATATTAAGGAAGTGTTGATCTAAAGCGTCAAAAGATAGTCTCGGGGGGGGGGGGGGGGGGCAATGAAATTTGGCCGTTTGATTATCGGATTCATTGATTTTCAATTTTCAAGCGAGTTTGATTAGAACCGAAATGGTCTAACGATTTTGAGTCACAGTCTCAATGGACCACAGTTTACGGATAAGTTCGGATAACTTCGTACCACCAATAGTCCAATAGTCTGGAGAGCTTAGAAAATGACTAATGACTGGAGGACGTAATTTCGAGGTTTCAAGGAGGAGCAAGAGGTGTGGGTACTGAAGAATACCACAGATGGGTAGGGTCTCTCAAAGGACTGAGCTAGAAGACACATACATTGTAGGCTCACTGCATTAAATTTAATATTTAATATTGAATGGGTGTAACTAGTTGCTATGACAATAATGACCATGTTTCCTTGATTGGTTTTAATATTGATTTCAGTACTGCCCTGTTAAATGAAAACGCCTTAAGGGGGAAGTGGACGGGCCCTTAGTGTGATTCTGGGATAAGAGATGGCGTTACTGACGCATCAAAAGTTTTTGCAGTCTCATTTTGGAACCATCCAATTTATAACAGTTTGGGAAACGCAGTTTGCCTTCATACGCCCCTACAAGTTGCTGCATCAATTCATTTAATTTTTATACAAATTTAAAATTGGAAAATTTGAAAATTTTGAGGTTTAGAGGTTGAAATTTGGAAAAAGCCGGTGCAAGCCCCCTTCCCAATGTGACTGGATCGGTTTTGAGAGCATCATTTCAATGATTGAGTAAATATACAAGACGTAAAACGAAAAATGGTAATGTTGGTTTTGAAGGAAAACAGAATGGCTGCAGACCCCAATTCGGCGCTCAAGGTCACCACGCTCCCTTTCCTTGGTAGCCATTGTGTCAATCAGTTCTCTTGAACCACTCCTCTCTCCATCCGTCTCTCTTCGTGGAAACGATAACCCCACAATAGCATCAAATGGACAAAGTCCTCGCGTATGTACACTAAGTCGCCCCCCACCCTTCGCGGTCTCGAACCTCCCATCTCCGATCTTCGGTAGGTTTGCTCATACATTCATTTCAGCTTGCATCGCTCGTACTAGCGCCTCATTTTTTCTACATTCGTTTATTATTATTATTATTCGTTTTCTACATTCTATTTTTCTATATTCGAGCCCGCGGTGCCATCGCGTCTGTGTTGAAATGTATCGTGTGTCCTCAAAAGGGAATGCTAGGTGCGAGGGCATAATTATAATGTGATACCTGTAATATGCCATTGTCTTGTAATAAATTTCTTCCTGTTCTTCACCCCGTTTTCCCTATTTTTCGCTATAACGCTAAAAGTTTGTCCGATTCACAATTTCTTTTTTCCATCTATAAGCTTTTTAAATTTACCATCAAACCTCATATATGACATTTTGATCAAGTCCCGTAATATGCTCATGCCAGTACGCTAAATACCGCGTACTATTGTAAAATCCAAGTTTTTTTGGTACATTTTTTGCCGTAATTCCGAAATTATTGGTCCGATCCTAAATTGCTTTTTCTCAAGCTGGATAAATTTACTATCAGACTTCATCTATGAGTGAAAAGCCCAAATATTAGATCCCAAAAAAATTATTGGCCGAGCTAGGGGAAACCAAACTTTTTGGGGCTATTTGTGGGAAATGATTGATTTCTCAGCAACTATTTGTAGTTTTTGGCTGAAAATTGGTTTCGGGGGGAACATTTATCAAGGAACACGAATATGGCCTCCAATTTGAGCTAAAACAAAAGGTTTCTAGATAACATCCAAAAACAACCGAAATTCGTCACCAAATATTCAAATCTTGGGGAAACTGGGGAACAATTTTTTTTAGGGGTATTTTGTTGGTTCAAAGTCGTCGAGAAGAATGCGCTGAAACCAGCAAAACAAACCGCTACTCCGTGCGACGATTCGTTTCGGAGCTACACGCCGTCAAAGTTAGGACTAATTTCCTCATTTGCCTAAAGTGACGTGTCCACTGACTTGACATTCCCCTCCCTGCTAGGGCCTCATGTGGGGTGCAAACTGGACATGCCAGGTTATTCTGAAGCCAAATTTTATGGGGAATCCGAAAATGACCATCTCGAAAGCGTAGGGTCAGTGGCTGATGAGCTATAACGAATAGAACGGGAAAAAGCACGGACGCAGGCGAATCCATAAGGGTCATGGGAAGGCGTTGTACTTCTTAACTATTTTTACTCAAAGCTAATTAAATTTGCTACAACATCTATCGGTTTAACGTCCTTCGTACAATACGTATTTTCAATGATTTTTAGGTCGGAAGTTGACCAAAACTTGAAATTTCACTTTTTTGAAAAATAAGCCATTTTTGAAAGGCTTTATCTCAGTAACTATTGACCCAACAGAGCTGCACTTGGTCTCATTGTGTAGCAAATCTTATCTCCTGTAAATAAGTCCTTAGTATCAATTCGCGAAAAACGCATCGTTTCAAAGTTATAGCGAAAAACCCAGAGTAAGGGCAACCATTTCGAGGTTTTTCGAGTGCTACGAAAGAAGCGCAAGGTTTTCATTCCTGCGAAATTAGATTTAGATTTCCCTAACAGTCCCGAACAACATACCAAAAAATCAGAACTAGCCGTGCATTTGCGATTTTAGGCCTCTTTTGTGTAAGATTTGACTGTTCTAATAACAGTCTCCTCTACCTCAAAGGTTCCATTGGAAATGTCTACAATGTTGGACGAATGGGAATAGATTCAGCTCACTCACCTTCATTACTGTCAGAAGTGCTCCCTGTCAAATCTCGGACTTATCACCTTTCCTATGAATGATTGACGCAGCAGATCCACTGTCTAAAAGGGGAGATGAAAGCTGCTATCACTGACTCTTATTTTTCGTTTTACGATCGTGCTATTCATCGCAGAATTTTGGTTCTTGGCAATTTGAAATCAGGAAATTCTCAAAAATGGGGCTGGAACCAAGTTTTTTTTTTAAATTTAAAATTGTCCAAAATTCTTTTTCTAAAATTTGAATTTGAAATTTTTTTTCAAATTTTTTTTGATGCAGCATTTTGTTTAGGAAAAATATGAACATAACTTTTTTCAGATTGAAAATCGCTCATCCGGCTGTTGAAATATTTTGCATAAACTTTTGGTGTCTTCTCTCTCTCTCGCACACTTGTCGTCCACTTTCCCCTTAAGTTCAATGTTTACAAAAATGGGGTTTTTACGGACCCCCCTATTTTGGACCTGCCCTTTTCGATGTTGAAGTCCAAATTTCAAAATTCGAACCGGAAGTTGGGGAAATTCCGACCATAAGCATACGAGAATTGGTGAAACGTTGTTAACGAAACGCTGTCAAGTTAAAACGCCTCAACTCTAGGATGAAAATGCCTCAAAACTTATTTATTTTCGCGCTAGTGTTAAGGTAAAATGCCTCAACTCACCTAAATATTGAGATGAGGCGTTTTACCTACAAAAATTTACATTATTTTGGCTTCAGATTTCGGTTGAGGCAGCCGATTACAATTTTCTAACAAAACATCCGTTTGATTGACTTTTTTACGTTAAGGTGACTTCTTCACGAGCAAGTTGAGGCATGTTACTTGAAGAAACATCCCAAAACGGACTTAATGAATTAATAAATAATGAATAATTGATTTATTCCGATAGACAGAATTATATATACCTACATCAATGGTAGTATTACATTATTGAAAATACCTATAATACTTACAATAATAAAGAATAATAAATGGAATGTACCCCTAGCCATAGGGAAAACCCTGTGCGGTAAGGGGGAGTTGACGTCGATGATTACAAATCTATGTGGTTTGAGTAAAAAAACACTTCATCTACGTATATATGCGACTAAGAAATTGTGGGCTATTATCCAGGCCTTTGAAAATTAGCCATGAGAAAATTTTCTTCTTGTATGCTGATCGTGTAAATCTGAAGGTGTCCTCAATGCTATGGGCAGGTGGCAAATTAAAAATGGAAGGGAATAAAAGATGTGCTTTGAAGTACTCCAGAGTCGCGTTTTTGGTGCAGGTACTACAGCTTTAGAGGTAAGGCGGAAATTATAAGAATTTGGTTTGGAGAAACCAAAGAAATTCGGATGTTTGTGAAAAAAGGTTAGAGATAATTTCAGGTATAGCTGATGAACGGAAAGTACTTTTATATGGTTGTACAGATCAACTGTTGGGAATCTACGTGGTTTCCTTGATATTATTTTAAGAATGGATTTTTGCAATATATTTAGAGGTTAATACAGAGTAACTTAACCTGACTGCCTAAGCCCTGAATCAGCTGAGTGGCTCCTACAGCTAATTTCGATGCTTTTTCTTGGTGTACATGACTGGAAAAGTTAATCAATCGATTTCAACAGAGGACGGTTAAATATTACTGTTTTTTCTTGTTCGATTAAAAGGGTTCATCATTGGATCTAACTGATCAAGATGAGGTAAGGTAGGTAAGGTAAGGTAAGCAACCGTTTCAGGTTGAATTTTCGTCCAACTGCCGTTTTTTGGCGTCGCGGACGTCATCGGCTGTCCACCTAGGTGGATCAGAATTGTTCCGATGATTTCGCTTAAAGCTACTCATTGCCTCTCCCCCTTGAGTTGAGAGGGGATCGCCGTACATGATCAAGATGAGTACCAGACCAGGTCCGGTCAAAATGTGTAGGTACCAGATGGTTTGCATAAATCACGTTACCCGTAGTTTTAATCATGAGCAACAGTCGAGGTAGTCTTCCAAACACGGAAAAGCAATACGAAAAATTGGAAGGGATGATAGAGGAGAGGATATGGTTTCCCAGGACCGGATTCCCTTCACAGACCTTGGACATTGTCCAATGGTCAGGTCTATTATGTAAATGGTCTTTATGGCTGTAAGCTGCGGGTGAAGGCCCCTAAATCCAGAAGGTCGACCGTAGTGGTCGGTCCTTTCGTTTCGTCTTCACCTCTCGCTCCGATAGGCCACGACCCTCCCCGCAGCAAGATATATTAATTGTGCCCCAAAGATGGATATCTTCCGCGAAAAGGGCTGGTGAGACTCCTTTATTGAATACCCCCAAACTACTCCTTCGCCCTTCGCCCTTCGCCCTTCGACCATCCCTTGAGCTAAACCGGCGCCCGTGCCATACGAATAGGTCCAAACAGAATCCCCCACCTCTCCGCCTTCCTCACTTTTTTTTTCTTCTATCGTAAACCCCCTCAGTTTTTTTCTGGTTTCCTCCGAGGCTCGAAAGAGATTTATTTTTAAAGTTCAATAAAAATAATGGCCCCTCTTTGGGAAAAGGGAGTTTTCCTTGACACTTCCCCTATCGGACGGGTCGAAATTATTATCTCTGGATTTATATGTCTTCTTCGGCCATCCATCCTGTCTCAAATCAACTTGCGCTCCCCGTGATTCGTCCTGCTGCGTATGGGGATGGGGTGGCGTATTTTTCTCCTTACCGTTCATAATATCCACCAAACTGAAGTTGGGTCTGCTTTCTACAGTCATTCTGTACAGGGTTGTCGGAAATTGACGTATTTTGAGATCGTGGTCAAAGAGTGTAGTAAGGTAGCTAGTGTAGCTACGTAGTGCACCATTAGTGCAAATAATAGCATAGGTAAAGAAAAAAGGCGTATACCTATGCTGCCGCCGTAAGTTAAAACCACCTATCTCCATTTTTTTCATGTCGAGAAAAATGCAGTTAAGTGAGGAAGGGGGCCCAGATCATCAAACTGGAGATAAGATAAAGTCTTTTTTCGAACCTTTCCAATGGAGATAGGAAATTCTACCTTGGCTGAAAAGACGCGCCACGTCGAGATCTACGCAGCCATGTGCCCAACTCCAAAAACACCAAAATGGTCGATAGGGGACTTTATCTTAGCACGGCAGTATTCCCCTCATTTTAAAACTCATACGTATTCTCAAAATTAGCTCGGCCGATTATCAATTCGGTGGCTGCTTTTTAAACCGTAAAGTTAGTTCTATTCTATTTTCAATAAATTGTGACACCTTTTGTATTTTATCGGATTGTACAAAGGATTTGGGGAACAGAAAAGTTGGGGGGGGGGGGGGGGAGGGAATTCACTAGTATTTCCACTTCGCACGAACTGGCTTATTGAACAACGTGACATACCTACATAGTTTATTAATATATTTTGATCAATC
The DNA here is from genome assembly GCA_963920205.1 of Stenodema calcarata. Lineage (NCBI taxonomy): Eukaryota > Metazoa > Arthropoda > Insecta > Hemiptera > Miridae > Stenodema > Stenodema calcarata. The sequence goes on from OY986049.1 coordinate 9,106,880, forward strand.
ATCAGAATTAAAAGCTCACTAGTTACCTTCGCTCTCTCGCTAGCGCTCTTGTCTCCAAAACAATAAATAAATAAAATAAAATAAAAAATAAAAAAAAATCCACAGTCATGGCTATAAGAACGAAACTGGTTTTACGTAAAATATCCCCTTTATTCTGGTTCTACACCACATTTTGTCTCCTTGTTGCCGAGTAACAACTCAGTTTATAGATTTTTCAACGCTGAACACGATGGTGAAGTCGGAATTGCAACCATTTCTTCATCTTCAAAGTGCTCTTGATGGAGAACGAACTAGGATATCGCAATTCTGGTTTCACCATCGTGTCCAGCGTGGAAAACCCCTTCAAATTGTGGTGTCACTTGTCAGACTGTTCTATTTTCGGAATTTATGGGTAATTTTCCCCTCTAAAACTGCCCACCCCCATAAAATGGCCCCATTCTGCCCATCCACGAAATTAGCCTTTCAGATTAGAGCAGATGATGTGAAAAACATCTCAAAAAAATAAAAGAAACTTTTCATAACCCTAGGTCAATGGGAAGGGGTTCAAAACAAATATTTAAATTTTGAAAATTCATATCACAAAAAATTCAATTGGTACGGTATAGTTTTTAGTTCACATTTAAATAGAGTTTGATTTCTAGAATTGTTTAAGACCAAGGCTTCGTTCGAATAGCCGTTCGTTCACAATGAGGGCTCAATGTTGGAGCAGATCAAGAGTCGTCAACTGATTCGAACAGCACATGGTTTTCAGATATCGAGTTAAATAATTATTACTAATAATAATTAGTGATAATTAATAAAAATGAGTAATGATTAATAAATCATGATAATTCATAATAATAATTAATCTATTTAGTGATCGTGACTGCAGGGTGATCTACACAAATCACCCTGCAGTCACGATCACTAAATGATAGATAATAAACCGTTGTGTCAAGAATTTGCAGAGTTTTTTGGTTTATTATCTTCAATAATAAACCATTGAAATCGCCCCAAAAACCCCTACCGTCCAAAATTTGAGGGCTTACGTTCAAGATACGTAGATTCATAAAATCGAATTAAAAAAAAAAAAAAAAACATCCGTCCGTCCGCCGTAGGCCGTCCGTGCCACTCTGTCCAGTTAACGTTATCCAACAAAAATTGTACCACAATGATCCTTAAATCTTTTCATAACTTTAGGTCAAGGGGGAATGGGTTAAAAAAGAATTTTGAAACTTTGACAAATTGATATCTCGAAAATATTGAATATAACGGTATAGTTTTCAGTTCAAATTTCGATAGAGTTTCATTTTAACAATTTTTTTAGACCATCCGGAGCTTTGTACGACCAGCCGTTCGTTTACAGTGATCCCTCAAAGGTTGAGCCAAAGATTCTTTGATACAGGCTATATTGACAGCATTTCTTTGGCAAAGAATACAGGCTATTAGCCTGTATCAAACGGGGTCAACGGTCTTTCTAGGCAACAGCTGATTCAAACAACATTGTTTTGTCCCATCGAGTTGCTTGTTCTGAGATACTTTTTGTATCTACGGAATGGAGGATATTTCGAAAATTTGGTGGTAGGTACTTCCTGTTATTATTTATTGCCGACGTCGGTAGGTAGAATTACGAGAAACCCCAGCAATAGGTATACCAAATTAATTCTAAATAATGTTGCATCGTATGTAAATTGGTAATTCTTCATTTATAGATGAATAGACATTTAATATCACCAATATTACTACTCTATTGTATATTCAAGTTACAATCATGATAATATCATAAACTATAAATAAACTTTATATTATAAACTTCATTGTTCGTGTACAGGTTGCTCTTGAGAAAATACTGGCATGAACTTCACATAAAGTCTTTACCTAGTAGTCGTATTCATGAGACAAAAACTTGCACAAAACAAGGGCGGAGTCTCTGAACTGATGCACAATAAACTAGACGGGGGAAATTCCAAATCTTTTTCTCTGCCTAGAATCTAAACTCAATACCGTATACTTCCTTCGCTATACTGCCAAGGCATCGTACTTTTCTTCCTCGACAATATCTTAGGAGGCTTTCTCAAGCACCAATACCATAAAGTTGGAAAGAAACTCCACCCCCGGACCGCACATTTCCCGCCTCTCTGGGCTCCGTGCGAGCTCCCTGTTCCCCTGTTCAGGAAGTGGGATGAACCTGGAGTTGAAGTACGCCTCCAAAATGCGCTAATATTTCAAGATTACAGGGGGTTAAACCCAGTCAAGTAAATCTTCATATTGATCGGGTCGTGGTCCTTTGAAGGTTGTGTTGTTTTTGAAGGCATTTGGGCGACCCCGAGTTGACTTGTAGATGTTGATTGATTCTCCTTCAGTCGATATACAATGTGCTTCCAATACTGACTCAATGGCACACCCTATAGAAAGTATGTCAACAAACATATTCACAAAGTACCTGTTCTAACGAAGGTAGGGTAAAGTCGTGTACCTTGTCGCCGTTATTTGGTTTATATTTTTTCCTGAGGCTGATTATGATCCGATTTCTTTGTTTTTGATCTGTATCCATCAAGCAATGGTCCTCACACAATTCCCAATTTTAAAATATCTTAATCAGCACCTTCCTGGATGCTGCACTAATTATCCACGACCAATCCAAACTGGCACAAGCTACAAACATGGCTTGTACCTTGAGCCGGCTATGATTGTACCTGGAGCCACCCTCTTTAAAGGCTTCAGATGACAATTTGTGCCAAATTCAAATAGTAAGGGGCGATAAATGAATAGTACCAAGTATTTAAAATACCTTTTTATAGTGGAAAAATTATTTTGTGACATCTTTTTTGTCAGTTTGGAGATGCTAAAACACATTAGGTATGCTAAAATTGCACCTTCAAACACTCCGAAACTAGTTTAATTGAGAAATTAAGAAAAAAGCATCAACGATAGTCTAATTAAAACATGTGGCTCTTCAAATGCTTGTTTGTTGGGGTTTTTGAAGGGTCAGCTTTTCCGAATGACGAATCATGCAGCCACTGGCGGCCAGCCTCACCTCAATTGTCCCAATTTTCAGGAATTGCTTTGCCATTCCGTTCAGAAAAGTCGTAAACGATTTTTGATAGAGGTTTAAGTGTTAAGCCATAGAACATCCTACAGCAGTGCATCAGGTAGACCACAAGGTCGGCTTCTTCGGCGTCAGAGAAAACCCGACGATGGTCGCATCTATTTTGTAGCTCCATTCGCCCATGAGAAGGACCTTTTTCAAATGCCTCTGGAGAGTTCTTCGGCATATCCCATTACTTGATGCAATTTGGTTGATCACCAGTCTTACTCCGTAGACTGCTCTTTCAACGCTTAAACGTCGATGGGCGGCCTTTCGTTCCCACTTTTACTTCGAGGCATCTACAACTATCGACGAAACACTATTTTTAGAGCGTAAGAGCAAAATTTCCGTGTCACTAATTCATTATTTCATGCCAGACTAGGCCAAGGAGGTGGCTCCAGGTACACGTAGAAAATAGGACAAGTACAAGGTCCTTTCCCCAAAAAGACATGAAGATTGTATCCTAACTCCTTGTTCAGAAGGGCAGCAAGATACACGACTTTACCCTACTCTGTCATACCGGTGACTTCTCCTGCCATCTCTATAACTGAATTATATGCCGGGCCGTCGTTATCACATAAGTTTAAAATACTAGCAGATTCTTTAGTCTATGGATACATGTTTTCATCTGATAAATCGTCCGATATAACGCCAATGGCATGCCTTGATGAAGGTCGTGAAGCTCATATTCATCGTCAAAACACTACATTCTTGCTGTCTTATTGTATAAGCCCCAAACATCCTGTACAAACTTTGTATGCTTATTCCTGCCAATAAAATTATTATCGATTCTTGATTCTTGCCGTCTTTACTACAGCTACTACTCTATGTGATCAAAACACACATCGGAGTTGATAGACCGGTGATATTATGACGAAGGGAAGTGTGGAGAGCATTGAGACCACAGAGATATGCACAATGACGATCAATACACTCCCGCTGGTCTATACAATCCTAAAGGCTTTCATGAGGAATTTATTTTGAATTTTTAATTTTAGATATTTAATACTTAGGATATTAGGATTCCTCACACTGTAAAACATACAACACCTTATGATTTTGTTGGCCAGTGTCATCATACAGCGTAATATTAATCAATAAAAACAGGTACCTAGTGAAAATACAAAATTATCTAGTTGTGAAGAAAAAATTACATACATAAAATTTCATTGTTGAGAGGTATAAATTGGATTTGTGAAGGGGAGAGAGGGCAAAACAGTTTTTCCGGTACCGGGAATCGAACCCGAGCCTCCTGGGTGAGAGCCAGGTATCCTAGCCACTAGACCATACCGGAGATATTTAGAAGGAAAACGGATGTTCTTCATCCCCCGTTGAAGACTACTTCAATACCATTGGTGCCTTCTGATTTTTCAGACATACTACCTAATAAACTAATTATTGAAAAATAGAATTAAACAAAATTAAACATCTAATAATTATGATTAGAGAGGGTTGAACTCAAATTTCAAGTTGTCATGTGCAATTAACATTGATTGTCCTTTGAGTTGGCAAAAAAATCCAATTCTCATTGAAATGTATTGTCTTATAATATGATGATTAGGTTGACTTTTATTATATATAAAATGCTCTATGTATAAAAATATGCTATATTAGATATCTGTATATTTGATTCACCTACAAGTGGTTCACGTTCACCTATATTCATTTACTCTGTATTCTGTACTAAATATTATTTTTATTTTGTATGGTATCAATAAGTATTTATATCGTTCATTACTTTCATTACGCCCATCATAAAAGATCAAGCTAAAGATATTTAATACCATCATAAAACAGCGTCAAAATTTGTTCATTTTTGACATGTAATGAGTTCTGAATGTTTTGACATTTACCTAATGTGTTCTAAATACTTTGACATTTAATGTTTGACATTTACCTAATGTGTTCCTAATGTTTTCAGGTAAATTTGTAGGACTAGGTGTCTGGGTCTAGGTACCTACTTATATATTGCTCCAATGGACATAGACCTAACTAGAGGGCACCTTGTAATAGGTAAGTTCTAGATAAGATACTTTACAAGACTCACGAGCGTGATGAACGCATTCTAGAGACACCAGTACCTTCGCAATCCAGCAAATGTAATGTTTAAAGGATTTGAAATGTCAGAATTTCACGTTCGACGTCGTAATTAATGTTTCGAGCTCTTAATGCGCAGAAGTTCCCTACTGTCCCACTTCGAACGACACCTACTATTGTTCCGAATGTTGTTCAAACAAAAAATCCCGTAACCCAAAACATGAATTGGAGTCGTTATGTTGATGGGTCGGAGAGGTTAAGCACCTTTTGCGACGACCTTGTTCACCGGCTGCTCCTGTAAATAGAAAATGGATTGTTTCATTTGGACGTTGACGCTTCCTCCCTTTTGCTCTGAATCTGTCTCATCTTGTTATCTACCTCTTGCATGGTAATGGTACCATCTAGATTTAAGGAATTAAGATTGAAATTTCACTGTGCGCTAATTCAAGACTCATTCACTGTCCAAATGGTAACTTTTTGGGTATAGAGACAGTAATCCAATGTAAATAATTTTTTCCAGGTCAGGAGAACAGAAATCACAACAATCCTCCTCCCTGACAATACTCCTTCTCACTTCAAATAAATAGGATCAACCAGGAACTTGAGGGTTCCGCACCCATTTGTACGGAAGACTGTAGGTATCGTTTATATTGTCAAACATTTCAAATTGAACGATACCTGCAGTCTTCCGTACAAATTTGAATTTTTTCAATAGATGGCGTTTTCAAAATGTTAAAATTCATTTCGAACACCTTCGTACTGGCCTAGGGTTACGAAATGTTTTAAGGATCATCCTAGGGCTGGTTACTCGTCACCCGAATTCCATCATTTGGAATTCCAGCGTGGACGGACGGATTTTCTTTAAAATTCGATTTTCTCAATCTACATAATACTAATTTTATTCTGATATACAGTTTGCATACCTAACACATTGATCTATTTAGGGACTACCCTAGACCGGTTACAAGGACTGTGTAGGACGAAAGGAATTTTGTTTTTCAGAGTAGTCATCACTGGTAGTTAGAGAGGTTCCTAACGGTCCTAAATCATCAAACGCCTTAGTCCATTACGAAATGTTGTCATAACAGCCAAACGCGTCAAACAGTTTGTCCTCCACTCGCTCCATCTACCGCAGATTTCGATGGTCGATGACAAAACGTGGATGTGTTACTATACTCCTGAGTCGAAAAGGCAGTCTCTGGAGTGGCGTCATACCCATTCACCATCAACCAAAAAATTCAAAATCCAACTTTCAGAGAGGAAGATCATGACATCCGTATTTTGGGACCGGAAAGGGATATTATTGGTCGATTTTATGCCTGAAGGAACCACCATAAATGCAGCTGCATACTGTGAGACACTCGAGAAGTTGGGAAAAAAATCATGGGCAAAAGGAGAGGAATGCTGACTTGTGGTGTGTCACTCCTTCATGAGAACCTAGACCTCACCCACTCAACTCCCCGGACCTGGCACCATCGGCTTATCATCTTTTGGGTGGACGATTTTCAAATGACGAGGAGGCGCAGGATGCGGTCGAAAAATGGCTTAGGAAGGTGGAATGGACGGTATAGGACGAGGGTATACAAAAACTGGTACCTAGGTTTCAAAAATGAATTGACCTCAATGGCAATTTTGAGAGAACTAAATTAGTTCTCTACTTGCAAAACCTCGTAAGTCCGTTTTTTTCCCGAAAATAAGGATTTGATCTTTTTCGATGAAACTAGGGCTCTAGAACCTTTGGCAGAAGTTTCATTTCGATCACCCGATTGATTTCTTATCTATGGCCGGTTGTAATAACCTGTAAGTTTGAACACGCCAGAAGTAAGTCCTAAGTAAGTTGTAAGTCCTAAAGTTGCTTCAATTCGTCAGTTAGGTAGGTAATGACCTAAATTTCATTATTTATTGTCTACTTCAGTGCAACTCCTGTGTAAAATAATCAGTCCGTTGTCGTGGAGGGTCTTATACCGTTTCTATGCAGTTTTTTCCTCTCCTGTAAAATTTTATGTTTTAGACTTACGAGGTTTTGCAAGTAGACTGTCGTAATTTCATTTGAATATACCTATTCATGTGTGTAAGCTTGCTTTATGGACATCCCTCACATTTCGTATAATTATGAGACTCACAAGGATATTATATATAATATCCTTGTAAGTCTTCTATAAAAGCTCACGTAAAGATCACTATTCTGTTTATATACAGAATAGTGATCTTTACAGAAGCTTTTTCCTAACGTGGTACAATCTGGAAAGTCAAAACCCTGCCACTACTTCTATCTGGAAATGCGGTATCGAAAAAAAATCCTTGAAATCCCTTTGATAAAAATTAGAGAGTAGTTAGGGGCTGTCTCACAAACGGTCTTATGAAATGATAATTCTAGCCATTTCTGAATAATTTTAGCTGAATATTGGATTCATGAGCAACAAATCACAGTTCACGCTGCTTAATGAATTACTTGACCATCATCACACCCTTACACACTATCATGAATCTTTTGAATTCCGTGATACTATCACTAATCCCTTAAAACTGAAGGGAGTCAGTCAAATTACTGTAAATCGTTGAGGGAGGGGGGTATCTTAATCCACCATTAAAATGTCGACGCTCTCGCTTTGTTTTGCATCCAAACGAGTCGTCAGGCCGTTGCTAAACTCCGTAAACTTACCGTTGTTTGTCCAACAACAACGCTAATCTTACTCAGTCTGACCAAAGAGGTCTTCCGAAAAAGACTCAGAAAAAAAGCCCAATAAAAACCAAGCTACGGCTGTAGAGTGAAGATTAATTTGGCCGAGACGGCGCCACCTGTGCCGATGTCTTACGACTCGCCCAACCGAAAAAAGCACGCGTCTCATCCGCCGTGTTCTTCCTGCAATTTTTTTTCTCTCCTTCACGAGTCCCTATAAACAGTTTGGGCAGGACGAGAATGTGTGGCCCTGAAGCGATGAGGGAGATTTGTTTTGAGGACTTGACTGTTGATGTTAACCTCCTCCTGTTTATACGGTTTCCCCTCTTTGATAGACAAACTACAAAACCCCATTCATCAACTCTGAGGAAATAGTGCCAATATCAGGCTGGGAAACACATTTTGAATGATTTACAAATTATCGTTCGAGTCTCCCTTGATGGATGAGGTTCGGAAGTTGTTCCGATTGTTGAGATAATCGCTAAGGACGGATGTAAGGGTGGTTTTTTTCAACTTTCAAGAATTATAGTATAACCAACGTGTCCTTGTCTCAATTAACGAGGTTTCTACAAGCGCATTCTGCTGCTTCCTCAAGGTACCCCCAATACAGTGGTGCACTCTCAATAGCCACTCTCGTGTTGAGAGATGCCTTTCGGTGGATGCTCAGAGTAATGAGCATGCCTACACACCGCTTACCTAGGATCTGTATGGAGCGTCTCCACTCTCTGTCTAGATTGCCAAATTGTGACCCAAGGTACAACTGGTTCAGGCAGTTTGGAAACGCTCTGAATGCCCTTGAGATGGAATTGCCGGCAGCAGCAGGACTAATGGAAATTGACCGCTCAGTATTGCACAGTCTTTTGAGTGCCCTGCCTTTCGCATCACGGAACATCGACCTGCAATTGGCCACAGCTTCTCGAGCTTGTCCATAGTATGGATTGGATGCGTTTCAGGAGACTTCTCTTCAGCCGCAGGGGTTCCTACTCCAGGACTGGCCAGTATTGGCTCAGCTGCGGGTGCTTGGCAAGCATGCTCCTCGGATACTGGTAGCAGGCTCCAAGGTGTGCTTCTTGCCATCCGCTTGTCCCATCTGTGGTTGGGGCGTGGGCGACTCAGCGCTTCACTTCATCTTGCAGTGCCCCATGCTGGCAAACCCTCGACTGAAATTCTTCCTTCCTGTGCTGGAGCTGCCTCTTTCCTTTGAGGAACAATTTAGGCGTATTTTGAAATCAAGTGATCGGAACCTAGCAAACCGTTTGACCATTTATTTAAATGAAACAGTGGAAATTAGATTGTTGATCACCAGTGTTTAGTCTAGCACCTGGCAGAAGATTGTAACACAAGTTTATTTTATTTTATACTTTACCTTATTTTTGTAACTAGGTTTACCGTGAGGGATTGTGACGCGTGTCATATTTCACTGTGATTCCTACCCATATTGCAATGGATGTTTATCTTGGATGCAATAAAGATCTATCTATCTAATTAACGAGTTTTCGGTGTAAAATACTAAGCCAGTTCAGTGGTTAGAAATAATTCAACAGTATAAGTGAATCCCATGGGCGGAGTTTGACAACGAGCGGATGTTGGTGGTTTGTGGACTTATTTCTCTTGAAGGCCGCCGTTGTGCTGCCGATAATATTTTTCTCTTTAAACTTATTTTTGATTATATCAACTACTTTCATCTTCTTCATCTTTGTTTTGATACCCCGCTTCACTGTACTCGTAATAGCCTTCCATTCTATGTTATTACGACAACCACGAATATTGAATCCGTTGCGTAGGTAGTGAGGATGGTGTCGATTTTCATTCGGTGTCGTTAAGAACAGTTAAGAAGCATTTCGAGGGTCTCACGGCAACTTCCCACATCGTCATTTGGGCTACTTTTCAGCAGAGCCAAAAAACCATCTGCCAATGACTATACAGAACATATGTTTACTGAGTGATTCAGTAAAGTAAATCGTGAGATTCAGTGTTACCTAACTTAGGTACCTAAATTATACTTAGTTAGATCGATCCGCCGGGGGACGACGCTTCAAATGGTATGCATAACTCATTTTGGCCAAAAGTGACGATGTGGGGTGTTGCCGTTAGACCCTCGATTTGCTAAAATAATACTAAGAGTTAGAGTAAATTTTTCTTTTTTCTCGCGTGAATTATTTATTTATTTTTATTTTTAACATTTTTGTATAATACGGCCTTGTTAAGACCTAACAATATTTCTATTAACATAATTTCTATTAACAATTTTCGGTCAATGGGTCCCTTTTATAGAAATAAATAAATTTCTGAGAGTAATTCATGACATCTCTGGATGTACATCCGACTCTTCAAGCAGTCTGAAAATTCCACGTTCCATCAAAATATAACTACATATTTTGAACGTAGTTATTTGAACGCCAAACCCTTTTACTCGCCCGAGTTTGAAGGCTGGCGAATCGGTGTTCAAAGAAGTGTTTGAAATATAGGTACCTAAACATAAAAATTGAAAAGACCTGTACAGCGATTGGTAATACAACTATAAAGGGTACAGGTGATTGTATCAATATAATATAATATCTATCCATATTATGGATAGACAAATTATATAAAACTGCTAAGCTTCCCCAATGGTTGAAGTTTCTGTATGCGAGTCGGTGGATAAACATCTGAACCTTCATGGACTCAGATGATTGCTGCTGAGCAGTGTCAAGTTTAAATCCTAAGGAGGCTACAAGCCAAATTTCAAGTCGCCACCACCACGGGATTTGGCGTCGGAGCCAAATTTCAGCTTCACCGAGTGATTAGCATAGAAATTAGCTTTAGGAGCCATTCAGCTTATCCTGGGCCTATGCTGCTTAAAGTGTTAGTCCTAAGGAAAGGCTACATACCAAATTACAGCTCCTTAGTATGAATAGTATAGAAATTAGCTTAAGGATCCACTCAACTGATCTGGGGCATAGCAGCGTCAAGTTAAATCCTAAGGAGGCTACATGCCGAATTTCAAGTCTCTACCTCCACAGGAATTGGCGTCGGGTGAGAGGGTGGCGCCAACGTAACGGATGGAGCTCGGTTTCAGCTAGACATGTGAAGGTTAAAACATCTTCCATGTTAAAATAAAGCGATGAAAGCGAGGTATTAAAGAGTTAACTCTAGGTAATTACCTATATAAAGGTTTCAATGTTCAAAAAATATTCTGAGGTAGGTAAGTATGTGAAAAAAACTTGTCAATCAAAACCGCTCACAAAATCACTTTTCGACAGGAATGTTTTCCTTTGAAGTTTAGAATGATTAGTAAATTAGTTGTGCTATGTGACGAAGAAAGATACCGCGCTCCGTCCGGCATTTGCTTTGTAACTTATTTTACATGTCTAGCTAAGGTCAGCTCGACGCTTGATAACTTCAGAATCCCCATCCTACCATTTTGCTGACTAGGTACATTTCAATGGGACAGTGGATAGTTGCGATAAGAAGGGACTAAAAAAATAATAAAGACGACTCAGTTGAACTAGCCTCAGCGCGTGCATGTGGGAAAATAATTTTGGTGATTTAGGAACATAAAAATCTCCCACATGATTCCTTCTTGTGAATCATTTCTGAACAAAGACGAGAGCATTGTGAGCACTGAAAACTGTTATTCCTATACAATGTATGTCATAAGAGTTCACTATTTTCAATGGAAACGAGCGTTTGAAAAACTACCCTGATCGCATCAACTCCACTGAATAGTATAGAATAGTATCATTATTAAACCGATATAAAATAATTATGTTAAACTATCTACCACAACAAGTAAACCGCGCACGGGTGGATTGTTCTTTACACTTGTATTGATTTATTGCTTTGAATAATGAACCTTAGGAATTGACCGAGAGAAAACGCCCACTAACCTCCTCTGGTACTTTCGTGTCATTATTAAATATAGAATTATGAAAATATTATTCTTAATCTAATGAATCTGTATAAAATATCCTTCTTACTCCCAAAAACTACGATTTGAGCAGTGATGAAACCATCTGAATAAGTCGCAACTCGCTCTCAACAATCACAATCACGTAGTACATTTCGGGCCTTTTCAAAGACGTAAGGTTAGTTACCGAAGACATCAAAAACCTTGTTAGTTATTCAAGTTTTGTTTCGGCATTACAGTTGATACCACCCCCGATGAAAACTAAGCGACCGTGTTACTTATTAGCGAATTTTCGAAAAAAAGGGAGCTATTGTTCTCGGTCCAAAATTTTTAAAACTTGAATTTCCGAAAAATTTTCATACAAAAATCAGTCCTGGAACATCCTGAATTCACTGCCATAAGACACCAAAAATAATTTATTTTACGTGTCATTCCAGACGATAACTCTCGATAGAATTATATCCATGCTGCATGCCTGTGGATTTGTGTCATAATAACTAATAATTAGTAGGTTCCCCAAAAAATCACAATTCCCAGGATAATTATAATTGTAGATTTGATATAAGTAATAATTCACACATTCGCTTAAATTGTGTCCACATAAAGCGTTGAAATGATCTCTTATTGTGTGCCAGACCAATATCGAATCGACTCTATATAACTACAACACGTCTGAGTGATGGAATGAGATGCATTGAGACTATTGACGATCGTGTTTCTTACACAAAAAACTTTGTAAATTCATAACATGACGGTTTATTACCTTCTTAGCGCAGATCACCCTCCTGTCTTGATCACTAAATGGTGGATTAATTATTATCAAATTTTATTGATTATTGGTAATTATCACCTATTATTTCTTATTATTAGTGATTAGTCGATTAATCAATTATTATTATTCTAATAATTAGTGATTATTCAATTAATCTATCAATTAAGTGGTTTTGTGATTTTTCGGTGACATGAATACGATGGGTATTCAATAACTCAATAGGGTTTATTACGCTTATTGATCATCTAAAGGTGTTAGGGCCAAAAAGTAACTATTGACGAATATTGTAGCGATGATGCCTATGTTACAGTCAAGAGTGAGACTTTAAAACCCTGTGACGAGGGGTCGTTTAATGATGACATTACTTGCTCGTTATCCAAACATCATATCCCCGCCCTCGCGGGCCCCGGACCAAATGTCACCGTTGTCAACTGACAACGAACGGTTCACGCCCCTGTTCCCGCCCACCTTTCATCCTCCCCTATTTGGATACATCCAATTATAAGTTTAATGCGGCACTGAAACGTGGCCATTAGCTGACAAGCGCCTCGGGGTCCGACTGCTACAACTTATTCGTTCTGGACAGAGATTATTGTCAGAACTTATTGTGTGGTGTGATACATCTCAAAGTGATTATGATCACGGAATTTTATTATACCTCAATTTTTCTCGAATTTTAACCCTCTAAAAATTTGTGGGCTTACGTTTCAAGAAACTTAGAATCGGAAAATCGAATTTAAAAGAACTCTTAAAGAAATTCTTGACACAACGGTTTATTATCTTCTTTGTATAGGTACCCTTCTGTATAATTCATGATTTGTACAAATATGATTCTGGGGTTTCTACTCTTTGACCCATGTTTAAAATTTCAAGACTAGCTCATCATCGAAATTTAATTTGTTTAGGCAAATGAAATCGCTTAAACAATTTTACAGACAAGAATCCGAGTAAATACTGTCCAGTATACAGTCCGAGTGGGTGTCATCCAGTTCTGACCTATATTTAAAATTTCAAGTCTCGAGCTCATCGGGAAGTTGAAAAACAAGTAAGTAGTTATACCTACCTAAAAACTAGTTATACCCTACCTAAAATTATTAAAGTCAGGAAACTTGACCCAGCCTGAGGATGATCCTTGAAACCTTTCATAACCCTAGGTCATCGAGAAGGAGTTGAAAATGAATTTTAATTCGTGTTTTCGATAAAAATTTGAATAGACTTCAACTGAGAGAATTTTTTAAAACTATTTAGAGCTTCATACGACGAGCCGAACGTTCACAATGAGGACTGAAATGAGGAACCAATGGAAAATCGTCAACATGAGGGTTAATCAAACGGACACCCATCGGGTCAATATTCATACAACACGTGGTTTTGTTTTCTACGAACAGTAGGTTATTTCGAATATTTTTTGGTAGGTATTTAGTGTGATCAATTGTCGTCGACGTTGGTGAGTACAAGTAAAACCCCAAGAAGTATGTATACCTACTAATACTAATTAATTGTAATTATTTTATAATTGATACATTTCTGATTTATTATGATTTACTTTTATTTTTTCCAGGAAGTGAAAACTATAATGATCTGCTTTGAATCTTTCAATTCATTCAGGGATGACCACTTGGCCACCAATTCTCTTCATACGAGTATCGTAATGTACGAGTACCTGACCTGACGACAGGGGTTGGTTGAGGGCGAGTGACCAAATTAATAAACCAATTACCTTAATTTGGAAATCAATGTGGGCTCCAACTATTGAGCAATTTTTATTTAGAACTTGGGTTTAGTTTTAGTTTTGCTCCTCTCGATCTTTTGGAATCTGACAAGAAGTTTTTCATTTCACAGCTTCCTTGACAATTTTGGTTCGTTGAGCCTGTGTAGCTCGTTTGGATCGAGGAATTGTTGAAATTTTCAGCGGTGGTGAGGATTGCGCACTTGACGGTCTCATATGAATTTCTTCGGGACAATTGTAGTTTATGCTCAAACATTATATCCTATACATAGCTGTTATCTCATGTAATGAGCTGCTTCGTTGGCATACAATGCTCAAGGGATTTGAGATGTGCACAGGTAAAATCCTGGTGTAAACAGCAGATATATCTTTTGCATTACTACATGGAAAATGCAGGGTCCATTCACGCATTTTACTTACTACACCAATTTACCTTGCAGTTAAGGAAAAATGAGGTGGACAAGGTAGATGTATATAAAGCGTCATCCATGGATTACCTTGTCCACCTCATCTTTCCTTAACTGCAAGAAAATTGGTTCAATTACGGATTTCTTAATGAATACCGAATTGCCCCAAAAAATCGCAAAAACTGGATTGCAATTATTTAGAATTTGGATAGATCTGACCTTGAGCTCGAAACGAAGTGGTGGAGTGGGCAGACGACGGCCTTCGACTATGAAGTCTTTAGCAAGTAATCTCTGCAGGTTTTCGAATATCCGACCAGTCCTGAGTGCAACACAATTAAGGAGTACATTTGTGCTTTGTGAGAGTCGGTGCGACAAATCCCAGTCGATTATCCCAGACAAAATGCGAAGGATGATTGCTTTCTGCAGTCGATCAAGGAAGCGAAGAATACAAATGGTGAAGGATACTGTGGACTTCTGTATGAAAACGTAAATGATAAGCTAGAGCTCCAGGATTTTTCACTACCTATAGGTCTAGAAAGCAACAGCGGCGTTTTGCAGAGATGAACTTTACGATAATCCTCCTGGATCGATATCGTTATTTTACAGTGTTCCCCGCCTCGAATTCCCTTACACATATTATTTTTTTCTCTACTTTTTTTCGCCAATCCAAAGATGAACAACTATGTCCGGGGACATCAACTGATTGTAACCATCCCATACAAGAACTTAATTTTGCCGTAGCAAGAACCAAGGTTCCACACGTCATTCATGTTATGATGTGTGAAGATAATGCTCAACCAGTTGTCGAACGGTTATTAGTTGAGAAAACAATAATTTTTTTCAAACAATAATTGAAAACATTTTGAAAAAATTTCAATTATTGAAATTTTAACATGAATAATGTTTTTGCGATGGCCTACCAGAGTTGAAAAGCGTAACGAAGTTTAAGTCACGAAATTATGTCACGAAGATTTTTAATGATTTTCACGTACAACCGAGCCGTTTCTAGGGAAATGAAACTTCTTTAGTTTTCAACGGACAAAAATCGTTCTCCATTCGTTGGAAAGCCTTTAATTTATGCATAAATTATATACTGCCAAAACCGCTGTAAATATCGAAGAAGCTGAGATACAGCCCTGAGTAAATAAAACTGTAAACAACATTCTAATAAATTTTCCGCACATTTCTTAATATTTTCCATACAGACAAAGAAAAGGGATAAGGAAAAGGGGAAACGGGACGCAAAAACATTATTCATGTTTTGCATAGCAAATACCTCGTTCTATACAAAGTATAGAAGAGAAAAGATCCGAGGGGTCCAGGGGGGCTTGCCCCCCTGGCGAGGCGCGAAGCGCCGAGTTTTCAAAATGTTTTCAACTCACTAGGTACCTACTAGTATTTCTACCAACACAAATTTGTTGATATGAGCTTGGAAACATAGGAAACTCGTCTCACCTTATGCCCACAGTATCGTTGTGAAATTTTGCGGTAGAACAGTATTCAGTGCACAAACACTAAGAAACTTCGATGAAGCTGATATTGGATTTGGCCACACCTAATATAGGAACAGTAGCTTCACCTAGGCATTGGAACCAGATGATTAATTCCTTCACTTGCTTCGGATTCAACGATAATATCTAAGATTAATTGTTTAAGAAGAAGTAGATTTAGATTCTTGTCATTCATAAAAACCTTGATTCAATTATTGAATGCTACACAAGTCGTGATTTGATTGCAAATAATTGGCAGTGTCAGAATAGTGATCTAGACAGAAGAATGATCTAAACAGGATATCATGAACAGTTATGGAAGAATTAGCAGAGTTTTCAAACACTACCTAACTTCTCACTATCTTTGATGGCTCTTTCATGCTGTAATAGTTTTACTGGAAGACCATGGGATGGTTGCACTGGTATCTGGACGTTATGAAACATAATATTATTATTATCAAAACAAAATCACTTACCTGTCAGGAAGATTAAAACGTAACATCACGCTTTCGAAGTCATCTACACCAATGTTCACTTTCGAATCCTAAAATTCCAGAATTTGATTGAACTGTGTACGTAGAAATAAAATGTCAATTCAAAGACAATTCTTCTTTCGTTGTCAAGTTTGGATATCAAGATTGGTTACGCCACTAAATAACCTTTGAAACCGACTGTATTAATATTCTGGCAGAATGAAAAGGTACATTAAAATTTAATACTATACTTTATTCAGCTGTTCTAGAGAGGAGATCCTAACAGGAGTACCACCAGTGGAAATCATAAAAACAAAGAATATTGTTAACTGATGCTTTATTAAACATTAACGTTACATTTTTTGAGAAACATAAAATAATATAAAACTGTTTGTACATGAAATATAAGTACTTTTGTTTTAATACTTGGTAACCTAGGGTAACTTTCCAAAAAATTTGATTAAACAATTTACAGAAATGAACCAAGCGTCGTATTATATTCTAAATGAAACGTAACATACTTACAGCACACAGTACTGAATGGGTGAATATGATAATAATTAACTAAAGAAATGAAGTGTGACTTATGATAACGAATTTGAACGCCACTTTTAAATCCAAATTAATACAACTTTCAAAGAATGTACATGATAACTACAATACCTTTTAATGCTCGACGCCTGTGAATTTCACAAAACCTCTTTGTCCGAGGAACAACTGAGAATCACATTTCGGGCAAACATTTCGCAACCGCTTTTGTTTGAATGTTGACCATCCTGGTCCACTTACTTCGTTTCTTGAACGTACCAAACAAGTTATGAGAAAAAAAAAACTCGTCCTGCTAAATGAGAATTCGAAACGCGCAATCCTACTTCAAGAGGGGAACTAAACAAATATTAAGAGAGAGGAGTTGTTTCTGTAATTCTCCAATTGATAACTAAGCTAGCTAAGTTGGCACGAATGAATGTTGTTATTCAATATAAGCATGGATCAATGTAGGAAAGTCCTAGCCTTAAAAAGTAAATCATCAGTCGTTTGAAAATCTAGTTTTTTACAAGCTACGAATGAACACCTTGTTAACAACTTAAGACGGAAATGACCGAAAAGATGATCAGCATCGGAGTAGTACGTAAAATTAGATTTTAAATTAATTTGAAGTAAGTCGTTTTACCGTAGGAGATTCCACGTAAAAAATATGTTAGCCACTTTGTACTCTAGGCAACAATTATCTCTGTTACTTCAGCCGAAGCAACAATTATCCATGATATGACTTTTTTCAAATACCATACAAATTTGATTTTTTTGATACTTTTTTTTTTAATTTTATTCATTTTTTAACAAACAAGTGTGCCTGCAATCAAACACAGCTAAAACTGTAATAAAATATTTTAATTCTTACTGTTAGATTTCATTTTATACATTACACAACCAAATAAAAAATAATATAAAAATCATTTTCGAACTGACACTCGAAATGTAAACGTATTTACAATTTGTAGAGAATAAATGAATATTTAGACAACATTCTGAATCAGACAGAATCGCTGAAATGTATTGCTTTGTGTTGGTTAAAAACTAGATGAATTTGATATGTAATTTTGTACCATTTCGTGAGAAAATAAGAAATAAGTTAATATAATATTGATAAATGGTGAACTATGGAGTTTTAGGTGAGTGACACTAGTGAGGAAACGAAACGTTTGGTCAGAAAGAGGTAAACAGGAAATGGCACAATATCTATTTGGTATTTGGAAGACACCAAGATTTCATTTGAAGTGGCATTCACTGAAATAAAATTTTGATTATACTGTATTGTTTGTTAAAGCATACTGAAGATGTGAGTGTGGTTGGCGATCCCATCTAATAACAGATAATACCAAGGAGCTAAGAGAATTTCATTGAATATGTTAGCGTTGAATACTTGGCTTACCTAAAGAATTTTGAGTAAACATCATTTGTACGTAACTAGTTTTCTAAATTAAGAGTGTACTTAAACGATTATGTATCACAAGAGATTTTGGTGAAAGCTCACCTTCGATGACGTCATTGAAATCGCTCGTAGAGGTCCGGGGAAGCAATGGGACTGGCTTGAGCAGTGGTGGTTGCGAATTCAAATTTCTTCTTCAACAACTCACACCTGTGCTTGAACATGTCCCGCTCTTGGCAGAGCCTCGCGTTCTCCATTTTTAGGCGATGAACTTCATTTTGTAGGCTCCGGTTGGTGACTTCAAGTTCGTGTCTTTGATGCAATCGCTTGCTCCTGCAGTTCTGGGCGTAACCTCGGTTCTTAAGAGTGCGCCTTTTCTGCTTGAGGCGGACAACGTCTTCACGGGGGAATCCGTGGAGGCGTTTATTGAGCTCTCGCACAGTCAAGCACATGAGGAGTTCGTCATTTATGATTTCATCAATACTGTGAGTGCTTCTAGGAGTATCGGGAGGGGGCCTGCACGACATCGGCCCAGACATTGACATTGGACTTCCAGACATTTCATCGGAATCAAACGTATGCTGATGGTGGTGCATGTGATGATGGTGGTAATCAAGGCTGTTGGTCATTCTCTTCCCAACGGACTGCTGGTGAGCTTGTTGTAAGTGTGTCCACTCATCCATTCCCATCTCGTTCGCCCCGTTCGGCCTCAAGTCCAGTGGTTCTTGTCTTAAACCGTTGTTAGCCATTATCCAAGCGACGTCTTCAGCCGCTGGAATAGCCCTTTGGTACTGAGGAACAACCTGAGGATCCATTGGGAAATGCCTTCCGGCTGGGGAGCTTGGTGAATTGCTCTCTGGAGGAGTATCAGGAGGAGTTCCAGGAGTATCAGGGTATAGCATGCACGGAGGATTCATTACAATCCCAGGATGAGGGCCAACAATGTACTCTTCGCCAGGATGGTGCCCTGGAGGCGTCAGTAGATGTGATGAGGGCGGAGGTGGCGATTGACTGCTCATAACACCTCCACTACACTGTAACAAAGATGACGGTAATCTTTCCATACCTCCGCCTTCTTTTTTCACAGCAACTTGCTCCAAATGATCCAAAACGAAATCGGCAACGTAAGATTCTGCTAAGTGGTTGTTTTCCTCAGGTTCCATCTTGTCATCCGTTGGATCCATAGGCAAATTACATCGCAACACTTGGCACAATCACTTTGAAATATACGGGGCCTGTTGAAAATTGAAATTTTCAATAGTACACAACAAAGTTCCGCACTGTTTATTGAGGTACCTTTACCGGTTGGAAGTGATATGAACACTGAGTGCTAGTTCCGCGAAGACTATCGGTAGGGTAGGAGCAGGCGCAGGGTTTTGTCTGACTGTCGACGAGGGGTGGGGCTCATCGTTCGACGCCGCACTGCATTGGCTCCCCACCAAATTCTACCACGCCTCCCACTACCACCTTACCACCTTCTGACCACCTACCGACCCCTATTTTCACCGCCGGTACCCGCTAAACACTCGTACCGCTTGATAGAATCCCGCTAATAATATTTATTCTCGCCTAACTTAGTCTGCATTACAAATTATCATTTTCAAGATCCTCGGAGAAACGCAAAATAGAAACGCCTTCATAGGACGTCCCTCAGTAGCGAGACCGGAAGAAGACTGAGGAACACAACATGCAAATACGTTTCAGACCATCCTGAAATCAAATCCATGAACACTCAGAATACAGAATACAGAAAGTTTATTGTCACGATTTATGCACAATACAAGTATTGAGTCATGAAGTTATTACATCAACACCGGCCTAAGGCCTTATTTGACTTAAGATATTTAAACACAGCGCTTTTCAAAACGTCAAGGGTTATAACTAATATGTACAATTAAGGGTTATGCCGCAGGAAAAGTGGAAAACCCACAGGTCAGGAACCTTACTTGACCTAAGGAACTTAACTAATAATATTTGCAATATTTACAATATAATATATTGTATACACATCATACGACATTCCTCAAAGTTTGAGTGTTAATTTTTCTCGGCTAATATTTTACGACGTTCCTTCTTTATTCATTGTGATTGGTTTGTGATTAATAGTTCAAGTTTTGTTAGGAAAATGGGTTGATGGGTGATGGGGTGAAATTTTTAAGATTGTTACCTATTATTTTCATGCATTATGCATTATGCATTATTTTCATCTTCGTACTATGTACCAGCTCATAATATTGCCTATTTTTAAAAAACATTGGAAATTTTGCTATTGCTTGAAATGTGATAATGGCAACCATGACAGTACCTGATTGTTTTGCCTGATTTCTTTCACAATATTTGTGAATAATTATTATTAAATTAATTGTGAATAATTACTATTAATTGTGAATAATTATTATCAATTGTGAATAATTATTTTTTTAAATATTTATTATTAAAAAATGCAAAATCAATGAACAGTTTGTTTAACAACCCTTTTTCGTTTCAAATCTGATTAAAAACATAGCATAACTGCTAGAATATATCAGCATAGCACAACTCAACGAATTTAACCCCAGTGCGGTGGAATACCTATTTTTGTACATCCTAGCGCTGAATGGTCATCAGTAAGGCCAGGAAATATTTAGAAACTAAGTTTTTCGTTAGAAGTAGTTGGGAAATCAGTTTTTTCCCTCTCCTGAAAAGTGAGGAATATTGAGTTATGCTATGCTGGTTCTTAGCCGACGATATACAGTTCGTGATCGACAGGGGAGTTTGTGACTTCAGGTCCGCCTCCTCCGCGATCTAGTCCCCCATTTGGGTTTCGTGAGTGTGTTCAAATTATTGAGTGTAGGGTTGGGGTGTGTTGGCAGTTGGGTGTTAAAATTATCGGTTAATTTCTGTATGTGTTCGGAGAGTGTTTCTATACCGTGTTGGGCGTGTAGGGTGTCGAGGTTGGTTCTAAAGGGGCTATCTGTTGCAAGTCTGAGACATTTGTTCTGAGTGATTTGTGTAGGTGTGTTTGGGCGGCGGTGTGCCATATCGGTGCTCCGTAAGTGAGTGTGGGTCTCATGATAGATGAGTATATTAATAATTTTAATTTAAGGCTGAGTACGTGTGATGTGAATAAGTTGTAATACCTACCTAATTTGGACAGGGCTTTCTTGTTCGTCGTTTTGATGTGGTCTCTGAATGTTAGTCGTTTGTCCAAGTAGAGGCCGAGGTACTGGACCGAATTTGAGTAGGGGATGTTGGTACCTCTGACAGTTGTGCTGATGGGGACGTTACGTTTGGATGTGAAGAGCATGGTTTCTGTTTTTCTGGTGTTAATCTTAATTTTTTCACTTTTCTAAGTGTCGAATGGTCACCATGAACACTCGTTGGTGCTCCTGTACTGCCGTCCAAAGAAAAAAACCATAGAACGTGAAAACCAAGTTTTGAGATAAATCACGGTTTTGGAAAAGTCTCACGACGATCCTTGGAACTTTTCAAAATCCTAGGTCAATGGGAAGAGGTTCAAAATTAATTTTGAAACTTTAAGAACGATACTTTCGGGAAAAATTTCAGTTTAAGTTTGAACAAGTCCTTGGCACTTTCCCAGTTAGCGTTAAGCAAAACGTACATTGGAAGTGACGGAGGTGAAAATGCTACGATTCTAGAAAGGAAGTGAAGAGGTTTCGTTCAAGAAAAGTTATAAACAATCAAAATGGGGAAAAATTAACGTATTCCCCCAAAAAAAGAAGGACACTGACCCTGCTGACTTACTTCTGACACCGGCATTCTCTACTAAACTCTCAATCTTAGACAATGCAATGGGAGATTAAAAAAAACAAAAACATCGTTCCTCCCTTCTATACAAGTTTTAAAAATTCCCTTAAGTAATTTGTCACTTCCTACTACTGCATGTCTTGCCTTTTCACTTGATGTTATCATGTAATTTGGAATCTTCTATACGTTTTCATAAAACCTCGTCCCTGTGTGATGATTAAAAAGACCATTTTTAGAAAACTATTCGATAAGCTGCTCATTTTTTCCATATTTGCAATAAATCAGGAGTACTCCACTTGGAGAGGGGGAGAGGGTAAATATCACCCCCACAAAAATATGTCCTCCACAGTGAACTCCTATTGCAACAACCTACCCGAATGAGGATACTGAAGGAGCTCGCAACCATGCATCAAAGGGTTTTCGTGAAACAATTTTGGTTTTTTGCTTCTCCTGTAAAATTTGATTTTTTTGCAGTTACGTATTGGTTTTACTGAAGCAGCGATATTATGTTCCATATAGATCAAATAGTCCATAATTCATTACTACAAAACAGCCGAGCTGGGCCCGTCTTTGCTTCAATCCCCTCAAGAGGCTACACCAATTTCGACACTTCTTTTTCTTTCAAAATTATGGCAACGCTTAACGGCATCCAAATAAATATTTTCAGAAGGTTCTGAAATGAAGTGGTTGTAAAGTACTTACTAGGCGCAATGTGTGATTTAAGACGTCGGATCAGATCAACGTTTCGTTGGCATCGTCTTGAGGATATTACCTGGTGTTGATTTAGAAGAGATCTATGACCTGTGATCTACTATAAGAATTTTATATGATTAAGCTGTGTCCGGGTATTGTGATTGAGGATGTTACTGTATGGTAAGTATGGTCTGCATAAGATGAGATTTATGGTCCGTATTAGTCATCCTATTGGGTCTTGAAGAAGGCCCTCACTCATCGAACAAATGATTGTTCGCCCCTCTGGGTGGACACTGATGCTCGTGATAAATTGATACAACCACCCAACGGTCCCTTATCGATGTGTCGTACAAACGCGAAGAAAAAAAATGTATAAAAAGGATACTTTATTGTCGAAGGATGAAAAATGCAGCTGGGGACCGTCATGATGAGGTCCCCTTCCCGTAGTAGGTTTAATGCTAAAAATGCCTAAGAATTCATCGGTGCTACTTACTAATCGAAGTACCCAATGAAATGATAATATTTTCGTTTGTAGGTCGTTTGTTGTGATCCAGTTACCTAATTACGGATTGTGAAGGGGTTCGCACAAGGGTTTTGAGTTGATTCATGAAATCTTTAATTGACTTTTTCTGTTTGTAAGCAATTATGCAGTTTCAATTGAAACTTTAGTGTCCACCCAACAAAGCACTCAGTTATCGTCATTGTTAAAAAACGGTGAGTTCCACCACTGATCAAAGGCTTGTTCTGTTTTCTTTTATTATCCTTCAATCGAGGAGAGTTTGTATCAAGTGTTGGCCAATCGACTGGACTGCGCAACAGTTGGTGACACACATCAGAAAACCTGGAGCAACGAACTGAAGTGACCGTTCGTGGCCACCGAAAGAACCACCGATTTTACCTTGAGAAAACAAAAGCGAGGGCCCGCTCTTAAATTAGGAAAATTGTGTAGAAGGGGAGCTCCTTAGCAATGGTTACCGCATCGAAATCAAAAACTCTTGGCAAAAAGAATGCAACTCACTTCTACAGACCAATAGACCTAAACGGCAAGATTCAAACAAATATTTCCATTACGCTGGCCAACAAAAAAAGTGAGCGTTAGTGGAAGAGGTTTAGTGAGCGTTAGTGTTGGGGTTTTTCTGTGTGCTGAATCCAAATCTAAAACCCCGTTTTTCGCCATCAGATCCAGTTTTAGCAGATTTTTGAGGAGAAGGAAGCTACTATTCTCCGTCCAAAATGTATTTATACATTTTTCGGATGCACCTAGGTATTTTCGGAAATTCGAGTTTTATACAACTCGAATTTCCGAAAAATTTTCATACCAAAGTCCGTTTCAGACCATCCTGAATTCACTGCCACACAAAGACACCAAAAATCATATGCGTATATATATTTGTATGTGTGTCATTCCAGACGTTAACTCTCAATACAATTGAGATAAAAATTTCAAATGTTTTACAAAAAATTCGTCCGGGCAATCTAAAGGCTAAGCTCGTAGATAGACAGAATCTGGCCACTCTAAGGGAGGGCTTTGGGGAGTTTTAGGAAAAATGAAACAGTCTGACAAGTCATTCACTTCATTTTAAAGGTTTTTTTTTTTTTTTTTTTTTTTTAGTCGAAACACGATGGTGAAATCAGAAAAAAGTAAAAATGGAAACATAATTTGTTGAAAAAACTGTAAAATAGAGATACTTTTTACATAAAACCAGTCATTTCTTCGAAAATTTGCTCTCATAGCCATGCTGCATGATTATGGGTTTTTTAAGATATAGGTAGTGCTTTTGGTTTTTTTTTGTACTTTATCAACTTTACTGGTATTTCAAATTCGGAGTCTGCACCTCAAAAAATAGGTGGTTAATGTGGTTAAAAAGAGTGGTTAAATGTGCAAAATTAAAAGGAATTGCTAGAAGTGGTATTTTTACCACTCAAACGTAGCTAGAAAATAGATACTGAGATACCTCAAAACTAGACCTGATAGCCAAAACCGGGTTTCAGATTTGGATTCAGCAAAATGAAAACCCCCACACCAACCCCCATCTCCTCTGCACTAAACAACACCTTTTTTTTGGCCATTGTTTGGTCAATTTTTGTGATTTTTGATAGTGATTGTAGGGCCTGCTTTGAAATGGAACAAAGAAGTGAACTCTCCCATAACTCAATCGATCGCTTGGTGAAGTTATGGGCGTGAGAAAACTATGGATTACACTTGTGTTGCACTGGATGGCCTTAATTGGTTGTGTTGATAACATAACCTACTGCCTGGTCACGTCACTGAAATTGAACCAATCGTACTGTTATCACAACGAAAATCTCTATCGTTACTTCTATTGGTGGGTCCAGCTTTTTGAAATATTAGTGAATTAATATTAGTTTGTTTAGTATATTATAGATTAGTTATATTAGTATATTTTTGTAGTATTAGTGAAGGTAATCCTTATATTTTGATTAATAAATACAGGAAACAAATTAAGTTTTGTACAACCTAATTTGACACAAATTGGGATCCCATTTGCGAGAATAATATTAGAAAAGTATTAAGTAAGACTTTCGGGAGTAGGTGTATATTGGTGTACATAGAGCACTTTGGTAAACATGGCAAGTGATACAGCGACCAGCCGATTACCTGTGCTACTTATACTCGTAGTTGGTCAGATCAGCAGAAATAATAAATAAGCCATTCCGCTTGTTCCAATTGTCCCGCCCCCTCGCAGCCGGTTATTTTTACAGCATGGGTTGAAAGCGTAGTTGGTGGTTAGGAAGATTGGGAAAAAAATGTGCAGAAGAAAATTAGCTAAAAGAGATGGAAATGTGGGTGTAAAGGAAAACGAGGGAAGTGAATTGTGGGTAAAGTGGATAATGTCGATGTTTTTACTATTAAGATATTAAACTGAATAGCGTGCGAACAATTTTGTGTGTATGTGCTTCTTCAATGTGACGATTAATATATTAATCGTGTTTTCAAAAAATAATATTTACTTACTATAGTAAGTAAATATTATTTTTTGAAAACACCAAAATAAATTTTAAACACTTCAAATTGTCTGCGTAAATGAAGGCCGACACGGCTTATTATCCGGAAAACTAGAAGTTAGTTCCTTGGGAATCCTATTTCGGACATTTTGCTACTGTGCTTTTCAGCCAACCCATACACACCGACCGAGTTCCTCCTTAGGGATTGTTCATTACGCCTGAACTTTCTCCGAATTCGCGATTGGTTTCCAATCCGTCATTTCTTATATTCGTCAGTTCCTCTCACTGGTGTCGGATGTTCCTCACGATTCGCGGTGAAATAATATGAGCATTCTTCGTCATTTTTGGTACTTGTAATTCGGGTACGGACGTGTTGTGAAACAATGAACCCTACGAAAACACCCCTTTGGAGTGCACGTTTCACCTCTTAACTCAATTTACGTGCTTCTTCTCTGTGAAGGTTCTTCGCCTGACGACGCGGCATCACATGAAGCCCGGGATTTTCGTGAAATAAAAATAAGTTTCCCTCCCACAGGGTTTCAAGAAGCGATGTAAATGAGCGGATCCGTTTGATGGAATTAAGAAAGTTCGTTTAGCAAATTTTCAAAGAAAAGGACGCTATTGTCCTCGGTCCAAAATTTTTAAAACTCGAGTTCCCGAAAAAATTATAAACCAAAGTCCGTTTGGTTGAGTGTGCATATAGAAACCTGATTGTCTCAACCCTATCCTCCACCACCAATGTTTGTCTGTTCTCAACAGTGAGGTGCGAAGCACCGAGCATCCTATATACGTGGCTGGCGGACAAAACGGATATCAATCCTTTTTGCAGCTGCGGAGGTTTTTTCACGGGCCAGTTTTTACAACAGAGTGGTTTTTGGGGGGATATGACCTACTCCAGAGGATGCATCTCTCGCATTGGGGTTTTAGTCCAGTCAATCTAGACCAACGCGAGAGATGCAACCTCTGGAGTAGGTTATATCAGCATTGCTTGAAGAATAAATTGGAAGGCAATTGTATGATTTGGAACTGGGTGAATGGTGACGTTTCAGCTCAATTTGGCTCCTTCTTCTGATTGTGTTGATAACATAAACAGAAGAACCCTTGAGCAACCTCCTCCCGAACCCCTGTTATAAATTTACGGACATGTGTTCAGTTCTGACCATCGATAGATCCCTCGTATGATCCATTTTGGAAAGCCGTGATATTAAAACCAACTGTTTGATAGCCATTCAAGGAGATACGAGTAGAAATGGATATGGTGATTATTAAACTGAAGATAAATAATTAGCACCATCCTGTGAATCTCAACGAGAGATCGCCAGTTTAGTAATAATATTACTAAGTAAGTCTTATTAAAATCTATATCTATAAAATCTTAATATTACTTACTAAAATCTATATTATAGATGAAAGAATTTGACCAATTGGTAGGTATGTATTTTTCAGCCAACGCTTCCCTTTTAAATTGTATAAACGAAAACTACTATTAAGGTAGGTAGCTGTAGGTGTTTATTACATTCTGGTGTGGACACATATCTTCACGTAGGTAAATACCAACAAATTCTTCTTTCGAAAACTGCAATATTCGTGACATTGAAGTTAAGAACGAGCGAAAAAATGAAATATGATCGGTCTCATGAGGGATCGCCCGAAGATCCTGTTCAGCGGAAACTAAGAGTATTTCAACTGATCCAGCGTTTCGGAACAATGATAGGACGTGAGAATTTTAGTCAGGTCTCACAGAACTTGTCGCTTTAGTCCACGAAATTCCTTACCGCTGCGTTGGTGTCAGGTTGCTTGAGTGGAGGTTACTGATTTGGTGAAGACCAACTAGTGATATTTAAATAAAACTCCAACTTTTACTGAGATCTGTGGACCATTTTAGAAAGTAAAATAATTATTAGTACTGATTTAAATAATAATTCCTTTCCTTTGACGTTGAAATTCTTCGCGTAGGATTATTTACATTCTTTTTAGATTATTAAAAACGTTTAAAAAATGTAGAGCGGAAAATGGTGATTTGTAACGGTGGATCGGCTTCGTTCAAAAACCGTTCACGAATGCACCACTTATTTGTATAGAAATAAGTAGATGAATAAGTAGAATGTGGCTTTGGGTCCCAGCTCTTATGCGCTCCTCCAGATAACCCTCGTCCAGAGGCGGGAAGTGGCCATTCAGCGGATAAGGATCTTGGCGTTGCTCCTGAGTCAGGCCTCTACTCAGTGTTGGAAAGGGTTTATGCAGAACCTTGACCTTGCCAAGATTTAATCATTGATGAGTAATTATATTCAAAGGGAATGCTAATATTTGAATCGGTGAATGTTAAAAGGACAATAGTCCAAGAAAGCTGACTTTTGGAAAAACGAAAAAACTGCCCTGTTCCGAAAATATTGGCAAATTGTTTAATTGGATCTTACCCATTTGTTGACCCAGTGGTCAGAGAAATATTTTGAGAGGAAAATAAATTTTAATCGAATTTCCCTAATTTACAGAATTTTTTTAAGGTGGTGGATTGTCCGTCTAACATGCTACAACAAAAGTGAATATTTTTGTGTTGTGTTTTTGTTAAATTGTGGAAAAGCCAAGGTTCTAATGAGAAACAATAGTTTTTTAAGTGAATCTGAATGTTTATTTTTAATTGAACAAAACAAAATTTGCAAAAGCATCACGCAGAAACGTGAACATGTTGGAAAATACTTTCTTTTAAACACTTTACTCATTTTGTTGGCCTTCCTGTGTGGGCCATTGGAAGGAGATTTTCTCAAAGAGCTTTTTGGAATGTAAACCAGAATTTCCTTCAGGTCTTCGAGTTTTTTGGGATTAATGGGGACTTTTCCCGTGGGGTAAGCAGCCTCGGTAGGAAGATGTACCTACGGTGTTTCTGGGCGTCCTCTTCGTGAGTGTGAAAGTTTGTCAACAACAAGTTAAGTCAGATCTGTACGAAAATTGCGAAAATGTGGATATCAAACATTTTCCATATATTTGCCCATATAGAACCCGAAATTGCAAAAAAACTAATATCGACAATACAGGGACAACTGCCCTTTCAACATTCACCGATTCATTTATTCCTGTAAGAAAGCAGTTTGCCTAACAAAACAACGCCTGTGGGCCAACTGTGGTTAGTACGAACAGTGGAATCGAACCCTGCGAAATAAACATTAAATGTTTAGTAACTACTACTAGTAAGTACTAAATTTTAGTAATTCATTCATAAAATATATAAACTCTGTATAGGAGAAAACGTGTGCCATGTGGTCGGTAGTTACTTCTAGCTTCCTCAAATCCCAACTAACAACCAACACGACCTTACGTATTTCCGACGTAGGTGGGTGTTTCTGTGGTATTTTAGCCGGGAATGATTTTTGTCTATTTTTACCTCTCATTGACCTGGTCTTCAACGTTAGCCCCACACCAGATAACTCGTTTTGAAGCCTTTCAAACTCGTTTTTCCCCTGTTTTGACTTGACCATCGTATCTGCCATCCAAAAATTGATCAAAAACCATCGCTAACTCATTTTCGGTAAAAAAATCGAGTCACCTCGTTTTTCCCCTGTAGTCTTCACATGGTTGAGAGATGAACGGGTCGTACAATTTATCTGTACGATCAATCGACTCTAAATTGTTTTATGGCTTGTAAATGTCCTGTAATGGAATCAAGTGCTCCCAGTTAAGTCAGAAATATGCCGCTTAGCAGGGATGGTGACCGTAACGTAGGGAAAGCCCGCAAGTAGAAGTCCCACTAGAATCTGACCTTGTCGACGGTCGCGGTTTCGTCCTGCTGACATCAGCGACATTTGACACTGCTCTCACGAAGAGCGTTCAGGTCTGGGAACGGAGCCTGTTGAGATGAAGATTCATCTGCGCCTCGTGGGTTCCATTCCGAGAATCTTCCTCGTCCGTCGGCGCCTCGTATCTCTTCTCGGTGTCGCAAATGAGATATCCTTCCTCCCACTCACCATATGACACCTAGAGACATCAAATTGATAACGGCCACAGTACCCCCAGCTTCGCAAAGCATTTTTCTAACACAGAAACCTCTTTAACACTTGTTTTGCTATCAAATTACTTCTCCGCGGAATCTTAATGATGAATAGATGGGGCATAAATCATCCGACCACGATGTATAAACACATACACTATGTATAAACGCACTTGAAATTGTTATATACAGCGAAACACAAAATAACAAATAACAAATTTACCTGGAATAGATATGGCAGCCCTAGGCTAAATTATTGTTCAAAGTTGAAGCGTTGGGTGGGGTTGTTTTTTGGGAGTAGATCTTACTAAAAACATGACCGGAAGGATCCTGTACTAACTGCCGAACAGGTCATCTCCGGGCCAAAAAGTGACCGAGTGCCAAACGAAAAGCCTACGTAAATATTTGAATGGAGGGATTTTGTCATTATCTTTTGGATTTTGCACATCTTGAAACATCATAACATGATGTGGCCTCCCCCCCCATCCCTCCACCCTTAGCCATCCCGACCCTTGAGATATTATCTCTAGCGTCGAGATGGCTAAGGGAGGAGTGATTGGGGGGGGGGGGGCCACGAAAGATATGTGCTCTTGGTATCTTTAACAATAATCTTCTGCCAACTTTTATTGGGAATAATTCAATAATTGAATTCAATAATCTTCTGCCAACTTTTATTGGGAATAATTCAATTGAAGGGTCAGGGGAAAGAACGTAGGTACTAAGTCACTTTGTTTTCGAAATTGAGATATTGCTATCATTGGATTCAGGGTAAAAAACTACATCGTATGAAGGTGTCAGAAATGGGGAAAACCCACTCTAGCCTTTTAAGTGATAATTTTTTTAAATTTTTTTACGAAAGGTGTGGGCTTTGTAAAAGTTTGAAACGATATAATGCGTTTTTTCTCAATTTCAAGAAAATTGACTTAGTACGTTCTTTCCCCTTACCCTTCAATTATTGATAGGGTGGTTAATTTATCAAAGTATAACCAATTATCTCCAAGTTTCATGTTTTTGTTGGGGTCTATGCAGAGTGAGCTGTAGGTCCGAACGAAAGTTTCTCCCAAACGGATTTCCAAGGCAATGCCAATGATACTGAAGATTGGTTTACAATAAAGAAGGAACACAAAACGTATAAAACTTATTCAGTGTTTTTTCTACTGACCAAGGCGATGGCCCGCAAAAAAAGGATTTGAGTCGCCTGTTGTATTTAAGGGCTACGCTTTTTTTGCGAAATTTACGACTGTTTTATTGACCTATTTGCGTCTCCGTGGATATCACGCTTTTAGTCACAAGCTGTTCGAACGGAAGAAATAAAAGAATCTGGGGTCCGAAAAGTCCGGCTGATTACCCATTTCAACTGAATCGAACCCAAAGAATGTACCCACACGATGAAACGTGGAAACATGTAGGCGGCCGAATTACGAGTATATTTAGGATGGATTGCCATATTTCGGTTCATATAATTCGAAAAAAAATATCTCGATAGCAGTTTTAACACGACTACGACCATTCAATGTACAAACTAAAGCAACTTAAACTCCGAAGTGGCCATGGTCTGTGTAGATCGTACCTGCGCAAAATCGGAGTGTTGAACAATAGTGAGTGCGAGCAATGTGGTGTTTGTGAGGATTTGAACCACATTGTGTTGGTCTGTCCACAATATAGGTCAGAAAGAACAATTTTATTTAATTCTATCACTAAGTTAGTGGAAAACCCGTTTGATCTCAATGTAATAATAGTTTCGGAAAATATTGAAGTTTATTTAAATATTTTCAAGTTTTTTAAAGACATTGATCGAAACATTTGAAGTAATCTTTATTTTTATTTGACACTGATACTTATTTATAATTTATTTATATCAATTCTGGCTGTAAGGTGTATAACTAATGCAAATAAAGAATATATTAAAAAAAAAACTTAAACTCGTACATTATTTACACGTACTGGCACTGGGTACCTACTGCCTTTGAACGGGTTTGGAATGTATCACCTCTTCTTCGGATAAGAAACTGACTTCAGACTCAAGCAATTGACCAATCAAAATTAATTCGCCAATGTACAATCGATTTCGTGCACCAATTAATACAGCTTTTTAAATAGCCATTCAATACGTGACTGGCATGATACGGTGGATACAGATTGGTGAGGATTCGCACAGTTCTATCTACATCCGTCTATTATTCCATTTATTTTGTACCGATGATTCGTGTTGACAGATTTATGATTCAGACTGATAAAATTTATGGATATGATGGTGCCAAACGTGGACATGATCGTGCCAAGAGAAATTATGATGTTCAGCGAGACGGAATTACGATTTCTTCGGCGATAAAAATATATAGCTTGACTTAAGCAGTACTTGAGGTTTGTATTAATAGCATAGGAAAATTGAGGGTACATCGCCTTTCACGAGGAAAATGAAACCCTCCCTCCATTTCATCATTGTTATTGCTACATTCCCCAAGTGTCACTCGAATTGTATCAAGCATCAAGATAGATATTGCAAAAGTTAATATTTACAACCACCTTCTTGAAATTTCAATCGTAAAAAACCCAAACAAAGTTTGACTGTTTACACCTAGTTGAGTATTGTACCTACTACGATTTGACCGCTTTCCTCAAACCCATCTCGAATAACCGCAAATTTGAAGATTACTACCCTCGACATATTTTGAAGTGTTAGGAATCCGTGAAGTAATTCTACATAATATGTCAAATAATAATTTACGGTCTAGTATTAGTGGAAAATAAAAACCAAATCTTGTGATTCTTGAGAGTTGCGCTTTTGTAATGATAAATATAGGATACTCATTTACGTACGTAAAACCTGTCTAATGTGGACTCTGCGTAAAGCGGAAAACCTGCCTAATGTGGAAAATATGAAGCCAGTCATATAAATAACTCAATAGACTGGATGAATCAGTTTTTACACTCTGCTGAACATGTGCAAAAAGTAGATATGCTATGATAGAACTACAGCGACGATACAATCCAACTGCGTCATTGCTCACCAGTTGAACAGACGCTCACTTTAGTTTACGATGGCACCGCAGAAGGACCTCATGTTAGCTGATGAAGAATTATTGAACTTGTGGAGGGAAAGGGGACACGTGTTAAGCAGTGTATAGATTTGTTCAAGTGTGGAAAGTCCGCAGTTTATAATGTACTGAAGAGGAAAGCGGAATTGAAGGAGGAATATGAATATGGTAAGTGTACTTTTATAAGAGTTCTTCCTACAGTTTTTGGATTGGTACGAGATGATGTAGAGAACTTGTTGTGGCAGAAGTTCTATGGGAAAATGGAAATTCTGAACGAGAAATTCGGTACTCAACTGATACATTCATGTTTTATAAAACGAAATTATAAATTAAATGAATTATTTTTTGAGATTTGATGAATTTATAAACCCTTTTTGTACCGTATGTAAATAATGTACACAAGGCAATGTGAAAAAACTGTTTAATGTGAAAACATTATCTGGTCCCTTGAGATTCCACTATAGACAGGTTTCACTGTATTTGGTTGCCTAGTGGGTGTAATTTTTTAAATCATAATTTATCATTTTTGGTACAAACTAAATAGCGCTAAACAATAATTTTCACGAAAAAAAAAGAAAAAAATTTTTTCACTGCGTACCGCGTAGGTGAATACACGGTTTCGAATACCCGTGGAAAAGCGAAAGGGCTTCGAGGTTAAATGAGCTGCTCGGTATAGCAAGGTGGGTTCCCACTAACCCAGAGCGCGGCGGGGGCGGTTTCGGGGCAACACGCCGAGGGGTGGAACAGGAAAATCGAAGCCGGTGAGTTGCTGAGCTCAGCAGTCTTACGACCGCCCTTCCTCCACGCTACGCAGGGCTCGTTCTCCCTTCATCTCCCCCTTTACATAACACCGGGCCGAATCGGACTAACTTCACGTACCGCCTCGCCTTGAGACGATTGTATTAACCCTCAATTATTCATGCGTTATTCAACTGGTGAAATTCTTCGTGACAGGGGATTTTATTTTCAGACTGCGTTCCGTTTCTTTGGAAATAAATTCGTAACCACTTAAAACAATACAACAATCAAATAGTTGTAATCTTCATCCGAATTCACTATTTTTTTTAATCGGATTTTATTTCATCTTCTTTAATATCTAAACCCCCAAAACCCAAGTTGAACGCCTGTAAAATCTATTCATAACCCATTTGAAGCAGAAAAGTCTTTGGGAATGGAATGTGGTGTAAATTTAACAATTCGTAAGATGATCGGTAAAAGTGACCAAGAGACAGTTTTTGAGAAAATGATGTTCTGAGTGAATATGGTGCAGAATTTGTTGATTTATAACCTGGAAACGGGTTTATAATTATATTTTACTTCATATTGGAGAAAAAAGGCAAAATAACTTTTTCCAGCCCGATAATGTGACCTTCATATGAACATCTGGCACAAGATCACATTAACCCGTACAATCGATTCCACTGGTTGGACAGAATCCCGCTGGTAAAAGTGATCATGAAAGGAATGCGCTCATTTACGAGTAGTTTCCGTGTAAAATTGATCAAGTGGCAAATGGTCAGTTTTTCTTCTACAATATTGTAGCCTGTGTTTAGTGGATTTATGTGCTCTGAGGAAAGGTACATTTCAAATCTACAACCCCACCGTTTAATGTCCCTGCTCGAATTCACATCAATGATGTGCCATAATGTCAGAGGTGATTAAAATAGATGTGAGAATCATTTTTCCATAGGGCAAGGGGAAAGTTTCAGGCTGTTGTGTCGTATGCACTTCTACGTTTGATGTAGTTGGAGTTGCAGTTGTAAAATTGGCGATATGGTTGAAAATACCTTCACTCCACATCTTCCCTTGTTGCTAATATAATAATTTATCATTAAATCGGCATATTTATTGAGATAAACTGATGGGGTCGGCAAGTGGTTGTAGCTGACGCAGGGGGATCTTTGACCAAGCGGGACGATCCGACCGGCCGATATCTATTGCTTAGGAATCAAAGATAAGGGCACCTCTCCTTCTTCCTGTATCTTCAGTCGTATCATCAAATGAATAAGTCTGTACAGTCTCAGGCCTTCTACAGTTCTTTTCGATCTAGACATCATTCAGTGAAGGGTTCATTGAACTTCGCCAACCTCCCTACACTTCTTTTTTTTTTATTTTTGACATTTTATGTCTTTACTATGGCACATAACTCAAAAAGTGTGACATTACGGTGTGACGAAGAAAGCGTTATGAAAAATTTCCAATGATTTTCACGTACAACCGATTCGTTGCTACGGAACTTTAACTTCGCTAGTTATCATCGTACAAAAATCGTTCACCACTCATAGCTCTCGATTTACCTAACCATATTACGTTAACCACAGCGGAGTGCGTGGCCGACAAGCTGCGGTATGTTTAAATAATTGTTTACACACAGGTGATCAGGGAGGGGGAGCAAAGACATAAGCGTGAACTGCAAGGCGTAAAAATAAATGAAATATTGAATATGGTTATTCTTTCAACAACTTATTGTTGTGCACTGTTTCGGTATGTATCAAATCATACAATAATCGCATTTTTCATGTACCGGAAAAAATTCCGTCAAAAATTGGTTTTTCAGTAATACTCGTAGTTCAGAAAATATGGAGTTAATAAAAAATATTTTGTGAATGTGTAGCCCCTGGATTTGTACTAATCTCTTCAAATTTGTACGACTTAGTAGATTCTGCTAGGTACCTCATGCAGATGCATTAAATACTGTGTAGATAATAATTTTGTGTAGATAATAATATTTATAGTGGAGGTTTTTTGGTTTATTATCTTCGATAATGAACCATTGGAATCGCCCAAAGAAAAAAATTTTGTAACCCCCCCTCAAAATTTGTTGGTTTACGTTTCAAGATACGTAGATTCAGAAAATCGAATAAAAAAAACTCTGCAAATTCTTGACACAACGGTTTATTATCTTCTTTGTACAGATCACCCTTCTGTCTAGATCACTAGGTCTAAATGTCTAGATCCTAAATGTTAGATTAATTATTATGATCAATTATCACTAATTATTAACAATTTTATCAAGTACCTAGTGAAAATTATTATAATTTATTGTTAGGTATTAATAATTTGTATTTATTATTAATAATAATTATTATTAATTATGATTAATTAATACGATATAATTCTGGGGTTTTTAATACTACGTCGGTAATAATTTTTCTATAAAAGAAGTACCTACCAACAAACATTCGAAATTACCTTCATTTCCGTAGCACGAAACGCACCTCAGAACAACAAACTCGACATCACTTAAGCCATATGATGTTCCAAAGAGCTTATTAGTATGAAAATGGACCTGTATTTCAACAGTTTGAGTCACGATCGTGTTGTGAGGCACAATCTTTGAGCCGTCATTGTGAACGAACGGCTGGTCGTACAAAGCTGCGGATGGTCTTAAAAAATTCTACGGAACAAACTCTATCCAAATATGAAATAAAAAACTCTGCAAATTCTTGACACAACGGTTCATTATCTTCTTTGTACAAATCACCCTTCTGTCTAGATCACTAGGTCTAAATGTCTAGATCCTAAATGTTAGATTAATTATTATTATCAATTATCACTAATTATTAACAATTTTATCAAGTACCTAGTGAAAATGATTATAATTTATTGTTAGGTATTAATAATTCGTATTTATTATTAATAATAATTGTTATTAATTATGATTAATTAATTCGATATAATTCTGGGGTTTTTAATACTACGTCGGTAATAATTTTTCTATAAAAGAAGTACCTACCAACAAACATTCGAAATTACCTTCATTTCCGTAGCACGAAACGCACCTCAGAACAACAAACTCGACATCACTTAAGCCATATGATGTTCCAAAGAGCTTGTTAGTATGAAAATGGACCTGTATTTCAACAGTTTGATACACGATCGTGTTGTGAGGCACAATCTTTGAGCCCTCATTGTGAACGAACGGCTGGTCGTACAAAGCTGCGGATGGTCTTAAAAAATTCTACGGAACAAACTCTATCTAAATATGAAATAAAAAACATACCGTTCTATATGAATTTTTCGAGATATGAGATTTTCAAATTTTCAAAATTCGTTTTGAACCCCTTCCCCTTGACCTAGGTTTATGAAAAGTTTCGAGGACCATTGTGGGGTTGGTCGAAACCCATAAAAAAAATTTCGTAATTTTAACTCAACGCTAACTGGGCAAAGTGGCACGGACGGCGGACGGCGGACGGCGGACGGCGGACGGCGTACGGCGTACGGCGTACGGCGGACGGACGGATTTTTTTTTATTCGATTTTCTGAATCTACGTATCTTGAAACGTAAACCAACAAATTTTGAGGGGGGGTTAAATTTTTTTTTTCTTTGGGCGATTCCAATGGTTCATTATCGAAGATAATAAACCAAAATTACGAAATTACGTACGCCGTCCGCGCCACTTTGCCCAGTTAGCGTTGAATTAAAATTACGAAATTTTTTTTATGGGTTTCGACCAACCCCACAATGGTCCTCGAAACTTTTCATAACCCTAGGTCAAGGGGAAGGGGTTCAAAACGAATTTTGAAAATTTGAAAATCTCATATCTCGAAAAATTCATATAGAACGGTATGTTTTTTATTTCATATTTAGATAGAGTTTGTTCCGTAGAATTTTTTAAGACCATCCGCAGCTTTGTAGGACCAGCCGTTCGTTCACAATGACGGCTCAAAGATTGTGCCTCACAACACGATCGTGACTCAAACTGTTGAAATACAGGTCCACTTTCATACTAATAAGCTCTTTGGAACATCATATGGCTTAAGTGATGTCGAGTTTGTTGTTCTGAGGTGCGTTTCGTGCTACGGAAATGAAGGTAATTTCGAATGTTTGTTGGTAGGTACTTCTTTTATAGAAAAATTATTACCGACGTAGTATTAAAAACCCCAGAATTATATCGTATTAATTAATCATAATTAATAATTATTATTATTAATAATAAATACGAATTATTAATACCTAACAATAAATTATAATAATTTTCACTAGGTACCTACTTGATAAAATTGATAATAATAATTTATCTAACATTTAGGATCTAGACATTTAGACCTAGTGATCTAGACAGAAGGGTGATCTGTACAAAGGAGATAATGAACCGTTGTGTCAAGAATTTGCAGAGTTTTTGACTAGGAAACAGAAGAGTAGTTTGCGGGTGAGGATGACCAACACTAGTCGTTATTATCATTTGTTTATTGCAACGTTTCAATCTTGGAACAAGATCCTAATCATGCATCCTACAAAACAGTAATATTTATACCTAACTTTCAGGATTTTGGATGATTGTGGTTGTTGCGGTACGGATGAGGTCATGATTTTTTCTTGAAAACTCGCAAATTTTATTGGAATGCACGGAACGTACTTTTCGCTATTTACAGCGCTCGTCCGTAGGACACGCAGTAAAAGGCCTCGCTCATCCGGCTATCGACTTCAAGGGGTGGGCTCTCCCTAATCTGTTTTGGTGTAGTGACACGGTTCTTCACTGTAAACGAGATGCCTTATCGAACCAGCTCTACGCCAAGATGATAATAATCTCTCTCGACGTCTCACGTTTACTGACAAGTACCACTCGCTCGATCGGGAGTCCACGATCGATCGAGACGCCGCACAGTGATCGGAAAACTGATTTTATGGGACTAAAAAGGCTAAAAATTAAAATGAAAGAACGGGTTCGGTGTTGTAGAGAAAGTAAACCCAGATACCTACACAAGACAACTCAGGTTTGTTTACTCGCTAATCGTCCCTCTTGAAACTATAATAAACACGTTAGGACGCACGTTCGGATGCAATAGCGATCCGTACTAGGTACATCTTGTTTGAAAACCCTCATGAACGTGAGTTACATGTAGAGCAACTTCATATAGTAAACTGGCTAACAGTAAAACTAATTTTGACTAGGGCATGGAGTGCCGCCCCGCGAGCGCTCGGGGGTAAAACTGATTTTGTATTGGGCATAGAGAGCCGCCCCGCGACGCCCCGCGACGGCTCGAAGGTAAAACTGATTTTGAATAGGGCATGGAGTGCCGCCCGCGAGCGCTCGAAGGTAAAACTGATTTTGTATTGGGCATAGAGAGCCGCCCCGCGACGCCCCGCGACGGCTCGAAGGTAAAACTGATTTTGAATGGGGCATGGAGTGCCGCCCCGCGAGCGCTCGAGGGCAAAACTGTTTTTGAATAGGGCATGGAGTGCCGAACCGCGACCGATCGAGGGTAAAACTGATTTTGAATAGGGTATGGAGTGCCGCCCCGCGAGCGCTCAAGGGCAAAACTGTTTTTGAATAGGGCATGGAGTGCCGCCCGCGAGCGCTCGAAGGTAAAACTGATTTTGAATAGGGCATGGAGTGCCGCCCCGCGAGCGCTCGAGGGCAAAACTGTTTTTGAATAGGGCATGGAGAAAGGCACTTGAGGCCGGCGCACAGTGGTCGGAAAACCGATTTTATCTTATAGGAAATTTTACGCTGAACAAAAAAGTTCTATGAACATGGGGTCTAAAATGGACCCCATAACATTCATCCACAATATACCAATCAGGAGTTCATTAAAAGGTGCTCCTTGTTGGCAATGCAAGAGGAAGATGCAAACCAATGTTATTGCTGTTGCAAATAATGTAATATAGGTACTTGGTAATGTGACATTGAATTTATATTTGAAAAAATAAGAGATTCCTAATGATAATATAAACGATAATAAAACGAACTCAGCAGTGTAATTACGCAATAGGTGAAACAACGTTTTGCAGCACTAAAACAGTTAAAAAACAAAAAGTTGTACGTAGTAGCAGCTGATTTTGGTTTGAATCCTCCACAGAAATATTTCTGAAGAGATACATAAGAGGATCTTGTTTGGATGGTTAAAATAAGTCAAGTTCACTTTTGGCAGACTTTGAAAAATTAGTAGGGTATGAAAAAAAATTGTATCCATTGTATCATTTTTCCAAATACGATCAAACGTTTTTAAAATATTTTGTTGCATGAAATATGTTTGTTAAGTACTTATTTGGGGAGTATCCATCGTAGGTAGCACCAGAAACTTGTGAGTTAAACTTGTGAGCCTTTGACTCAAAATAGAAATTTATAAAATTTCCCAATGTCGCGGTTTTTTGGCCGTTTCGTCCCACTGTGCGTCAGCCCTCCTCGGTCATCTCGCAAGTTTCCGGAAGGATGGCTACCGTTTTTGTATCGGTGCGGTGGTAGCATTGATTTAATTGCGACCCGGCCAATCAGTTACATCAGCGGTTTTGACGTCACTGCGTGCTTTTTATGAACATGATTATATGTTTCTACCCATAAAAAATAAGGTTAAACTAATTTTAACAAATGGTTCCCATTTTCACGCTTTTGAAACGATTCTCTATCAATGAAAATTCTAAACAAAAATTATGCGCAGACCCCATTTCGTTGGTTACCTTTGAGATTAACCTTTCGGATTTTTCCCGATTATGAGGTTGTCCAATCATGATCCAATTAGTTGTCATGAGAAATCTGAGACATAGGTATAAAACTAAAAATGTCAATGAAATTCTGCTACTGGTCAACGTGCAGACATGCGTAAATAATGGATTTAAATAATTTCGGATTATTGAAGTTCGTTCCCAGTTTAATAAATTACAAAAGTAGGTACTACTTACATTAAAATTATTTCAATGATAGCTACTTGTGTATTTATGCATTTTTAGTTCATTTGAAATATGATGTGGCCCATGCAATCATAACTACAGCCAAAGGAGCACGGTCGACAATAATGCTGACAAACGTTCGAATCAGACATTACGTCGGCTAATAGTGATCCGTTTATACTTGAAACGTTAACATTTCAAAGGAGGAAACCCATGGGGGAATTACGATTCAGCGAGTTTGGATTATTTTTCTCACGCTGCACACCCATCGCCCACCTCGGTCGGTTCAAGGAACTCAGAAATTGGGACTAGCAAAAACTCCTGGTGCAGGAGTACGGACTCCATTCCCGGTGACCCAACAACCACCCCGGGCGAACAGGTCCATTTTTGAAATCGGAGGGTTTCGCAAAAACTTGCAACCAATCGAGGTTAACCTTATTTTGAGTCCTTCAATGCTCTCGAGTGCGTCCAAAGTGAAAGACTTAGGAGGTGCGAGTACTTACCCCTCGGCATTGTTTCAGTTTTAGTGACCCATCTCTTCATTGTGAGGGAAGGAACAATGAAGAGTTGAAGATGGATGTCACCGGACACGGCCTGAAACGCTGAATCAGCAATAAGTCTGTAATCTGCAGAGCTCCCACGGCTTCCCTCCGTACCCTCCCGAGCTATCATAGGTTCTGAAGTGAGAACGTATTACGTTACACCCTGAGGATATGGACATGTCAACAGGACGGTACAAGACGAAAAAGATAATTATCATAATCACGCAACAAGTGATATTATTCTTATTATTTTGCAATAACGCCTGCAATGACAGTAGGAGGCTGTGAATCCGTCTACTATTTATTTATTATTTCTTTATTTGTGTATAGTATGTTTTATCAAGTGGGAAAACAGGCTACAGCAACAAACCTATTAAAAAGGTAATATAATTTTTGTTATCTCAATATAAAGTTAGAATAATGGAATACAATAGGTATCATAATTCGACTAGTTTGACTACGGAAATATTTGACAAAAATAGCAAAATCGTGGCAATACTTTAGCGAAATTGTTTAACATAACGTAGAGGAACTCAAGGAAACTTAAGCTTACCTAACTCATGAACTTAAACTGTACAATCAACTTGAAGTTAACATAATCGGACTACAACATAAACATAAACAAAGACATTCAGTCGGAATCACTTTCTCTACCATAAGGAGAGTCGCAGTGATGGCAAAAATACTCGTAAGTTGCATTTCCAGGGGCGCAGGCTTCGTGGGCCCACAAGTGACATTTCATATCGACGGTCTCACAGCAACACCCCATATCGTCATTTTCTCAACTTGTCGCCTTCAAACGATTTTATCCTCCCATAATCAGTATATTTTTTAATTGTGGTACTTTTACAACATAAATACCCACCTTTATGAACTTTCGAAAGAAAGTTAGTCAGTGTGTAACAAGAGGGCGCATTCTTCGATATGCATAACGCATTTTCGTCAAAAATTACGATGTGGGGTGTTGCTGTGATATATTATATCGACGGTCTCACAGCAACACCCCACATCGTCTCATATTATGAGATCCAATGCTCCCCCGGTCGGCTGGCGAAATAGTTCTCTGTGCACACTATGCACATCACAATGTGATGTCATCTTCTTCGACGCTACTCTGGACACAACTCTGTTCCTTCTTCCTTCGGACTGGCTGCTCTTCCGCTCGTTTGTTCTTGTCAAACACGGTCTTTCGCGCTTTTTGGTGGGGATTTTTGTAGGCCCTCACCATGGCACTAAAGCCATAAGACAGAAATCTAAATTTCTCTCTCAAATTAATTCAATAGAATTATGACGTCAAATTTTCTTAAATCCTATATAATCTCCTAAAAAATTGAAAACTTGTTTATGGAAATAATTACTTATGCAAATCGACTTTATTTTAAATAAAACAATAATAACTGTGAAATTATTTGAATCGACAAATTTTATTGATGACATGTTTTGTGGGCTTCAAATAACATAATCTCCCTTGGACGTTGCCCTATATTTAGAAATGGACTCGAATTATTAACTCTTCATCTTATGCTCTTGAGTCGCCACACGGCCATTTGTCCATTTATTGAGCGTTTGTTGAGCTCGTACATACTCGTATTTACTACATAAGCACCCATTAGGAACATGCAAGGGATCACCGTGTTAGTTTCGGCAGTACCTAAGAATGGCCATTTAGAGCTAAAGACGTCCGAAATAACTGGCTGATAACAAATTTAGATAGAGACGTTCACTGGTTAATGCAGAAAAAAGAACAACAGGGATCGCACGTGTGTTTTCCAATGAATGAACAATTTCTGCCAAATCGCACTTTCAGGTTTCGATTAAAACGAACGAGGATTTTGATAATCCAATGCCCCGGAACCAATTGTCTCTCGGTGATTTTATGAATGTAAAATTCCTTACAAAAGTAATCTTTTCTTCAAGATGTTACACATTCAGCAAATGTCATTCACTAGAGCACAGGGAATTGTGACGGAAAATACGAAAATACGAGAAACACAATCGTAGACGTACCTACCTAAATAGGTAAATAGGTAGGT
The DNA here is from genome assembly GCA_963920205.1 of Stenodema calcarata. Taxonomy (NCBI): domain Eukaryota; kingdom Metazoa; phylum Arthropoda; class Insecta; order Hemiptera; family Miridae; genus Stenodema; species Stenodema calcarata. Next base: position 9,149,965 of record OY986049.1, read on the forward strand.
TCGTACCTACCTGCAGACATAGTTGTGTGAAGTTTATATTTTCTGCATCAAAAACTCAACCACCTTAATCAATAATAATGTCTTAGCAATATTTCAAAATAAAACTGGCTATCATAACACTCTTAAAATCTAGCTATTATGTTAACACTTATCGGCTCATAAATAATTTCCCAATTTATTGTTAAAGACTTTTCTTCCATCGACACTTTGCTTGTACAAGATAATTGAGAACTGGCTCACTGACGGTGTTCACCCACGTTTCGGGTTTGGATTCATTCATGGATCATTCATGGATTGGTGAAGCCTAGAGATAGTTCAACGTAGCTATTAACAACCTACCTACACCGTCCATACCCATCAGAAAGTATAATATCAACTGTTACTCGAATTCACCTTCTTTCTGTCTAAATTTTGACATTTTATGTCTTTGCTATGGCACACAAACAAAAAAATCGTCACGAAAACTGTTGACGAAAACTAACTTCCTCATTTTCCAACCCATTAAAATCGTTCACCACTCGTTGGAAAGCCCTCAATTTATCGAATATTTCCATGCCCTGCACACGACCGTGGATGTACGGAAAGCTGAGTTAAACAGAAGACAATGTAGAAGACAATGATACTACAACCGAAACAGTTGTAGTATCACAACATGTGTGTTTAATGTACCATGGTTTATTAGGGTGTATATATAGGACTGCTACGTGAAATTGTAGTTGGGTGTTAGAGGTGTTTTCGAGTTCATTTTGAAGTGAATTTTGAAAGTAAACCTTAATTCACAGGATAACCGAAACAGTTGTAGTATCACAACATGTGTGTTTAATGTACCATGGTTTATTAGGGTGTATATTAGGGTAATGAGGGAGGAAATGGGGGGGGTGATGGTGGTGGGGACTAAAGACATAAAATGTCCCAATGTGTTGCAGACTCGTATGCAAGCGTTTATCTTAGATAGTACTAAACGTTTAAAAAGTGTTTGAGTTCGATTTCTGTTTTGATTGTTTGTATCCAAACAACTAAAACAATCAATTTCAGTTAGATAAAGTGTTAGAGGTTCACATTGTTGCCAAATTGCAAGAAAAGGGTGTTTGATTTCCTTTTGATAGAGTACCCCTCATGATATTTCGTTCAAGGCAGCCGAAATCACGTTTTAGTAATGGTAGGTACAATACCAACGGGCAATAGATTCAAAGGCAGTAAGTAACTATATGTAGGTAATAATAATAATAATAAAGTATTGGTTGCGCCAACGGGCAAAATTTACACCAATGAAATTGGGAAAAAAATGGAAAACTAGAAAACCTTGAAATCGTCCCAAACTTGGGAATTCGAGATCACTTGAGCCTATACAATATAATACACTATCGAAAGAAAAAGAATTCAGGCTCATGATCTCGAATTCCCAAGTCTAAAACGATCTCAAGGTTTTCTAGTTTTCTACTTTTTCCCATGGGAATTGCAATTTCATTGGTGTAAATTTTGCCCGTTGGCACAACTACCACTTTATTATTATCATTATTACCTACATCTAGTTACTTAAGTACTTCCTTTGTTAGCAGAAATCATAGTTTAGTAATCTAAACTATGATTTCTGCTGCCTTGGAACGAAAAGACTATACAATAAAGTACCCACGTAGTAATTTAAGTTCTGCTGGTGAGTTCAGATGCTGTGTTTACGATTGAACCTTTAGATACTTCATATACGAGTAAATAGGTTCAATGCTATAATCTACACTAAAAAGTTTCTTCAAGTTACAAGTGAGCGAAACTGTGAATTTTCATTTAAAATGGCTAACTGTATTATTTTTCAGAAGATAAGACATCCTTCAATATCTATCGGTGGAAGCGTGGCCCAACGTTTCCTGTCGGCCATCTTTCTCAAATCAATTTGGAAATATGATATGTCTCAAGGCCGAATTTCATTCATTTCCATAATCTACAGGAAACACCTCTGACCTCTAGACTTTTCAACCAAGATAATTGCCCGAAATATCTACGATCGTCGTAACTGCAGATGACGTAACTAAATTTTCCTAATTTTTCGGAGAACAGTATAACTTTTGGTTTATTATCTTCGATAATGAACCATTGGAATCGCCCAAAGAAAAAATTTTTTTAACCCCCCCTCAAAATTTTTTGGTTTACGTTTCAAGATACGTAGATTCAGAAAATCGAATAAAAAAAAATCCGTCCGTCCGCCGTACGCCGTACGCCGTACGCCGTCCGCGCCACTTTGCCCAGTTAGCGTTGAGTAAAAATTACGAAATTTTTTTTATGGGTTTCGACCAACCCCACAATGGTCCTCGAAACTTTTCATAACCCTAGGTCAAGGGGAAGGGGTTCAAAACGAATTTTGAAAATTTGAAAATCTCATATCTCGAAAAATTCATATAGAACGGTATGTTTTTTATTTCATATTTAGATAGAGTTTGTTCCGTAGAATTTTTTAAGACCATCCGCAGCTCTGTACGACCAGCCGTTCGTTCACAATGACGGCCCAAAGATTGTGCCTCACAACCCGATCGTGAATCAAACAGTTGAAATACAGGTCCATTTTCATACTAACAAGCTCTTTGGAACATCATATGGCTTAAGTTATGTCGAGTTTGTTGTTCTGAGGTGCGTTTCGTGCTACGGAAATGAAGGTAATTTCGAATGTTTGTTGGTAGGTACTTCTTTTATAGAAAAATTATTACCGACGTAGTATTAAAAACCTCAGAGTTATATGGTATTAATTAATCATAATTAATAATAATTATTATTAATAATAAATACACATGATTAATACCTAACAATAAATTATAATAATTTTCACTAGGTACTTGATAAAATTATTAATAATTAGTGATAATTCATAATAATAATTAATCTAACATTTAGGATCTAGACATTTAGACCTAGTGATCTAGACAGAAGGGTGATCTGTACAAAGAAGATAATGAACCGTTGTGTCAAGAATTTGCAGAGTTTTTTTAAATAATATAATATTGTTTCTTTCGATTTTAGCATCAGTAGGGTAAGTTTCCACTTAATGTCAGCATAATATTGCAATAAAGTACGGTTACAAAAAAAACTCACTCTCTAGAGACATGATGGTCAAAATGATAGCTATATCGTCCCCACTATGCCAAACTAACGTAACTTTTTTCGCTCCGCCAAACTAACGTATCTGATTTTTTGCTTCTTTCGAAGGGAGCTATTTGAAAGCCTAGCCCAGCACGAAAAATCAGTTGAACACTTTATATTCATACTTTTTGTCCCAAAGTGTAGTAGGTATTAAAAATGCATAGTTGTGGAGAGAAAACCACCGTCTCGAATAAACGAATTTAAAATTAATAACGTATATGGTTTGAGTAATGTTTCTTTGTAGTGTTTCTTGTACCACTCACAAGCCAGAATGAAATGATACAGACCTCCATCGTCTTCAAGTTCCATATAGGTTTGACAAACCTGGTTATACGTTTTTATAGGACTGTCCCCGGTTGATTGCTTTGATGTTAAATAACTGACACCAATTTCTAAGATTTGAACTTATTAGATATGCGGTGTTGTCAGAGGGAAAATGTCGATTGCTTTAAAGGCCTTGACTCTCAGGAGGCCTGACATCCTCGTACGTTTATTTCCCCGCGCATTCCGCATGATCGCAAGTAAAATTCTTCATCTGGGGTTGGAGCGTCCTAAATCTGTTCAGAAGTATTAACGAGCCACATACTCTCCTACTGTGGGAAATATTTTACTCTCCATCTTCAAAGTGTCAATGCCACCACCTCAAATTACCTTTAATTTATGTTTATTTCTACATCAATCAGCTATGAAACTACCTAAAACCACCATGAAATGAAACTATCGTCGAACCCCACCCACTAAAATTCATCTGGCCCTGGCTCTAATAACCACTATTTTTGCATGCCACCATTATATTATTTTTGCACAGCGTTACTTGTCTATCACAATTCTTCTGCACATTTAAATGTCGAACACAAAACAGACATTAATGTACTCACCTACTGCTGTACATTATAAGGAATCAGTTCCACCCATTTGCACTGCTGGTTCCACACACACTCTTTTCGATTTCACCGTCAACTGAAGAACAGCAGAGTTGTTATTCGAAATTGCAGACTAAGATTGAAGAACGCCCAGCTCCTCAGTTCTTGTTATTTGATTAATCATCCCTGTGGATAAAATGAGGGATTTCTTGTGGTTCGTCAGCCAACGTGAGCACATTTTTGAACGGGAAAACATACATAAGATGTTTCCCATTAGTGCATCCAACTATGACGGATTTTACATGAAATCGCGTAGTTATTCATTTAATTGCATGTACATACTATTAAATAATAGAAAAGTGCATAATTTATAAACTTGTGGAAACACATACCGGTGATGACATATGATGACATTGATTTAAAGACATAAAATGTCAAAAACCTTTAAAAAACCATTATCTTCAAGACAAATGGGAGGCGTTGGGTGAATTATGCTACAAATGGTAACACTTACAAAACACGCAGTAAAGACCTTCTTGGCAGAGCGTTCAAGTTGCCAGGATTTCTCTTACCAATTCTTCAATCGCCTCATTTCTTTATTACTATAACTAAGATCTTTTTTGTCGGGTAGCAGATAAGTTATGAAATTTTGGTGTTGACATTGGTACCTTCATACTACTCGTACCTTAAGCTCAAACAGAGAGTACTAGACCAAAATTTAGACATTTTCAGCTGGAACCACCATTTTATACTTGTACTTACTGATCTTTCACAACGATTTATTATTTTCACTCCGAGATCACTGTTCTGTACGTGAAATCGATCTGTAAGTGGGTTTTTTTGGGGGGGGGGAATTTCTTTTTCTTGGGCGATTCCAAATTATCGAAGGTAATTATTGTTAATAAACCAAAAACGACCTTTACTAATTTTTTAATAGCTATAATTTTTTCCACTCCTCAAAAATCTATTTCGGAGGTAAAATGTAGCCTCCATATTAAAACAACAGGAGCTGAATAGTATGATTGTTTTCCAACGACTGTCATGCATGCTTGAGGTTGGAACGTGAACTAACGTATGATTTACACAATTTTTACATAATAACCCATAAGGTAAAATATTTTAGTAAATATCCTAATCGTGAAAGCTGTTCCCTCTAAGAGCACAAGTGACACTATCACTGTGTGAGGTTGTCTCGATAACAACGCTAATCTCATTCAAGTACTTCGCGTGGCTAGCGGTGTTTAGTATCAGGCGGTCAGTCGGTCTCAACTGTTTCTCTAACCCTCTATTTGTCGTCATAATCTTGCGATAAGTTGTTTTCTCTGTTCAAAACCGAGTATGGAATATTTCCTGTATTGCGGCGCAAATGAAGTTATACAATTCACATAAACTTCCTTTAAAAATGTATAAATGTTGGTTCTTTTGTTTAACAGGTTGTATGGAATTTAACTGTTCTGACGATATTCATTAAAGCTAATAATCACATCTCAACAACAATTATAATTCAGACTCTTTACTATTATCTTACAGCTACAGGAATCGGTTACCTAACTTGGCAATTTGCCGTTCTTAAAGGTATAACTCAAAAGGTACGTACTAATTATCATAAAACCACGGTAGTTACGTTATGCAGGGTCCCAGAAATGCTCTCATCCACCTTAGGATAACTTATAAAGGTTATCAAAGAGGCATCCACTTAATTTTTGACGTTGAATCCGCGGCTGGAAGCAGAAATTGTCCTGATCGTGAAATTAAAAATTCATAGTTTAGGATCACAATTTTTGGTTGAAATTTAAGGATTTACAAATCTTTGAAACGCGCATCATTTTCGGGTAAGGAAACCAAATCAACTAACTGACGTTAATTTTGAATAACAACGAGCGTGAAATACCACGGAAAATGGGTACTTCAAAATTTGCTCAACTCCCCACATCTTGTCCTGAAATTGTGAGCTTTTCACATCTAAAACTCAACAGTACTCAAATTTTGCGTTGAAGAGAGAAGTCGTCACAATTGGTTTGAACAATTCTCGAGTTTGAGAGAATTTTTTTTCTATAGTGTATTAGTGGAACTTAGTTCAATGGAATTACTATCACTAAGTAGGTACAACATTTTCTTAATTCGTGGTTAGAAGAGATTTATCTCTTGAGATCCTACAAGTTTCAGGGGGGGGGGGGGGGAATAGAACATCGGTAATTGTTTGACAGCCTTAGAAACTGGAGATCGAAATCTAGGGCAGTTTTAATTTCCATTCGGTTTCCACGTGGAAAATTAAGAGGTGAAAAACAGAACGAGCGTGACCCACAAATGGCGCTCCGTATTGTTTTTCTTCTACGGATTTTAATTCATCATCAGTCGAAGGACTTGTGATTAAACCTCCTCATCTATCAAATTTTATACATTATGAGGCCTGTACTTGAGTCAGAAATCCTTAAAGTGGTACGTAATTGAGTGAAATACTCTCATGCAAACAATGTAAGTAATGTTTTTGTACGATAAACGCACTAAATTGGTGCACAATTTTTGAGCAGTTCATAGGGATTCGCCCAACGATCATTTTCTTGATATATGGAGAGAGTTGAAGTATCGAAGTTTTCAAGAAACTTCCATAATTTCTGGGTTCGTTTTTATTTTAAAGTAATTTATTTGTAAGAATAATAGCCACCCATTTAATTTTTTTATGGGATCAGTTGAACTCTAATAAATATGGAGTATCAGAGTGAATATAACACATAACCAAGAAAATATTCTAGTGGCGTTGACTTTGACTCTGTTGAATCGCCTTTAGACGACTCACATTGTGTGTGTGATAGCGACTCAGTTAAAACTCAATCTCCTTCACCCGAATAAGACTGTTTATTCGGTAATAATGGAGCATTTGGTTGGCAAACCAAATAATTTCAAAATCGCTTTTTTGTGTTCCAGGCCAGAATTGCTTCACACCAACAGCGTGAAATTGATCTCAACATACTTTCGAATATTCAGACTATTCTTTTAAACACATCGGTACGTGCGAACTATTTATTTAATATAAGATAAATCTACATCACGATTCAAGAAGCTGTTGTGTGAAATATAATATCGACAGAAACCACCCCTGCAACTTGCTGATCACAATGGAGCAATCTCTCTCAAAATCGGTTCAGCGGTTTGGCCGTCTATAGATGACACACAAACAGCAGTCAAATTTAGAGTTTTATACATAAGAATACATACAATTTCCCAGCTAAACCTGAACAAAACAAACATTTATTACCTATTTTTACCGTGATAATAAGAAAATCAGTATTTTGTTTTAAACGTGATTTTCACAATAGTTGAACTAATATTTCATAATTTATATTTCATGATAATATATTTCATCATTTATATTATATCATAATATTTTATTATTTTACATTTTTTCTTTATATAATTTTATATTTAAATGGAGCATTTATGGTCTACACATTTTCACAACAAAACAGGAGTTTCGGTTGGAAGCTTCAATGGTTTTGTGTGTTGTCAGAAGCTTCAATGGTTTTGTGTGTGTTCAATAATATCTGATATTATTGAAACTCCCAACCGAAACTCCTTTTTTGTTGTGAAAATTTGTAGATACCGAAAACGCTTGATTTAATCTAATATGAATGTAGGTATGTAGAGGTACATGGTGAGAACTGGTTTTTCGATCAGGCAGACCAAGGTATTAGAAAAACCACTACCCCAAACTCCATTTGTATGTAGCGAAAAATAGAAGAAGGTCTTATTCGACGAGAATAGTAGACAATTACGTAGATCCTTCCGAATGATGAAATGATACCACTTGATGATCAGACTAATGATGATCTTCAATTCACTACTTTTCTCCCCAGAGATATGACGACATTTTCTCCAGAGACCCTGATGTCAGCTGCAAGTACCCCATTGAAGACCCATTGGACAAGCGTGCATTGGGATATTATGAGAAAAAAACCATAAGGTAAATGAATCGATATTGCTTCGTTGATAGACCCAATGTGGTAAAGTAGGGTACATAAAGGGTATAAAACATGGTTTAATAACAACCAACTGTGTATTACGCAACGTACTAAAAGGACCTCTTCTTAAGAAATGAACAGGTTAAAGAATCTTTGAGGCAATATTTTCTATTAGTAATTACCGGGTGACAGATTCAAAATGATGAAGTAACATACATAAAGAACATGAAAACATGGTAAAATAACACCCAAGTGTGTATTTGGTTGGTTAGTGCAGCTACAGTTCCGCATCGTACTAAAAGGACTTCTTCTTAGGACGTGAAGAGGTTACAGAACATGTAAGGCTTCATGCTTGGCAATATTTTTGATTAGTAATTGCAGGTTGGTTTAATTTTGTAATAATGTATTTGAGCACAAAAATAATATTTTTATATTATGTTCTGGTCCAGGTGCGAGGCAGACGATGACCGTGCAGTTATAGATCACGTGGAGGGGCTCAGGATGAAACCTGAGATGGTCAGAGGAAACGAGTTTTGCTTTTTTTCCGAGATCACTCGTCCACAACTTGAAGACAAAGCGATTTTCAGTTTAAGGGCTCCACTAGTCGGAGTGATCCATCCAAAGTCGGATTTCACCAGTGTTGAATGCACCGATGAAAATGGAACCGTTCTATTCACTGACTACTTTGCTCATGTTCAAAGATTGAAAGATATCAAGGAGTACAACGTAAGTTTGATCGGTATGTTACCTATCGGTAAGTTCCTGTGTATATTAAAACTAATATGTGCAGAAACTGTCAATGGACAGCTCTGAAATTTCTATGGATTTCTATGAGTGTGCAGACCTTGATGAGCCAGTTGCGCGGTTTGACCACTAGGAGAGAGGTGGCGGATAGATGAAGTTTTTAGGCATTGTAGCATTAATGCAAGTCGGGAGGGCGTTTGCGCTTGAGCCTGTGTCGACCATGTGGATTTTGAGTTAGCTCAAATCAGGAGATTGTTGGAGTGACGAAGCATTGCTAAATGTAGCTGCGAGTACATTCTGGATGGGAACCCAGAACTGGTATATGCGTAACTTTACTGGTATATGAGTAACTTTACTTCTGGGATGTCCAAGTTACGCATATACCAGGGTGCATCCGTAAGCATTCAGAGAGCTCTGTTCATATCTCAAAATGAATGTGGGTGTAGGATGTACATTAGTTTGCAAGGGATCATTGGTATTGGTAGAAGTGCAGTTATTCGCCAAAGAGGTTGCTGTGTATTGCTTTGTATGTAACTTCCTGCTTGATACCAACATAATATGTATGTATGTAACTTCCTTCTTGATACCAACATATTATGCAACCTCTGAGTCACTTATTTAACGCAGTAGGAAAAGCAAGTTCAAGCTCAGCCATTCAACAAAGTCCTTCAAGTCCTTTGCAGGCCTTAGAAATGAGTATGAAGTTAATTTGCCCCAAACACATGCGGTAAAAAGCACCGCCATATCGGTAGTAAAGAGTGACATTTAAGCATTACATTGTAATATGCACTAGATCAGCGACATGTACAGCGTCGCAGTAATTGGTATCGGCCGGCTATCTCGCCTGAACTTCATGAGGCAGATGCCTCGGTCTTACAGATACATGAAAAATAAGCTGGGGTCGATCGAAATGCTGGGTTTTACACTACATGAAAAAGCCCCTCACCGTAACATCATGGCAATGCTCAGACCAAATGAGAGTTTTGCCTTCTCTAAGTGAGTCGAATTATTTTGAATTCTTTTAACATGAACCAATTTAAAAAAAATAATGATTCGATTAATTTTGGATGTCAGGTTCATCTGGGATCATTTCTCACAAGCCGGCGCAGTTACTTTGTTTGCTGAAGATGTCCCGAACATGAACATGTTCAAAACAAGGAAACACCAGTTGAAACCACAGCCGACTCATCATTACGGTAACACATTTTGGGACGCCGTAAAAGAATCACAGAAAGCCAAAAGAAGCGAAGAGGATTGTTTTGGAAAACGCCCTAGACATTTGCTACACCTAACTTACTTACTCTCCTTTATGAGAGCGTATAGAAACTCTCCCAGCTTCCTGTTCTCCCTTTACAACGAGCTGACACGTAACGATACCAACAGGGCGCAAGTAAGATTTAATAAGATTGACGTTTGTGAATGATTAGACATGTTTTTCTGCACAACTTTATCTAGGCCCAACAAATTCTGAAAACTCACTCTTACCTTCGGCTTTTGAACTTGTCAATAGCAAATAATTTTTTTTTTCCGAAGTCAAATCGTACTCAAAAATATTGAAAATTATGTCTGATACTCTGTTTGAAGATGATGGACGATGATTTCGTAGATTTCTTGGAGACCACGATCAGGGAAGATCTCTTGCGACAGACTGTATTGATTGTCATCGGAGTGAGCGGCCAGCACGTTCCGGAAACAACTCAAGGATGGATGGCGGAAACGATGCCACTCGTGTCCGTAATTCTACCTCAATCCGCTCCGCAACAATGGAAAGACGCCCTACAGGTACTAGATTAAGAAGCCTATTACTGTTCTGTGAGGCAGTGTAATGTCAGTATGTATACAACCTGAATGATCCTACCTCCAGGGGCTTTTGGTTTATTATCTTGGATATTGAACCATTGGAATCGACAAAGAAATGTTTTTGTTTAATCTATCTATAAAACTAAATTTAAAGACTATTTTCGTGATCCTAGGGTACTTTCGAAAAATTTCACTACAAGTCGAACCATGCCGATTTTGAATTTAGTGTCTGTCTGTTAGTCTGTTTGTTTGTCTGTCCTTCAATCACGAAAAAACGGCTCAATGGATCGAACCCTTCTCCCATTTTTAAATGTTTCCGTGATCGGCGAAGGACATAGGGGGGTTCACTTCCGGATCCAATGCATAGGGGTGGGGGTTTATAGAGAAGCCTAAATATAAAAATCTTAAATTCTTCCTTCCTGTGAGACAGATGAATATTATTATTGGTATTTAAGATTATAAGGGTTTGTAAAGGGACATGTAAGAGGTATGATCCGTAAAGCGACAGGGAGAGTGGCAGATCCACCCCGAGTTCTGCCCGTCTGGGACATGTAACAAAGGTAGATGGACACGCCCCGAGTTCTGCCGGTCAGCGACGGGCCCGACAGCTAGTTCCCATTTAAAATTTGAAGGTTTACGTTTCAAGATACGTGGATTCAGAAAATCGAATTAAAAAACTCCACCCATCGGTCCTAAAGTTATGAAATTCGGGTTGTGGGCTCGGACTGGCCTGAGGATGATTCTTGAAGCTTTTCTTAACCCTACGCCGATAGGAATGGGTTCAAAATAAATTTTAAAACTTTGAAAGTGTCATAACTCGAAAATTTCATATGGAAGGACAGAGTTGAATAGAGTTTATATTAGAAAATTCTTGAGACCATTCGAGGTGTGCTACAACCAGCTATTTGTTCACTTGAAAATCATCAACGTGAGCGTGAATCATACGGTGGAACTACAGGCCAATGTCCAGCCCGATGACCAGCTGATTCAAACTATACATCAAGAACATAACGTCGGTGAAACAGCAACATGCTTTAACTCATTTTTCCAAATTTTTCAGGAGAGACAAAAAACTGTTTACGATATTTACGTCGTCTTACATGCTGAGTCGTTGCCTCTCCACAACTGCACTGTGAAGCAGTTGACTCATAGCATGTTGGTTTTCAAACTGAAATACACCCTGATGGCAACACGGTCAATAACTTCGCAGGGGGTTGTTTTTTTCAAAAACTGACTTCTCCAGTCGATCGGGCGCGAAAATTTGAATAAGGAATGGAGCCTAAGGTGCAACTCATTTTGGCGAAAAATTGACTATAGTTGTTTCACCGATTTTAATTATTATTTATAGTTTTAGAGTTTTGCCATTAGCATATTAAATATGTTATAATTGATTATAATTAACATATTAAATTCAAATTTTATATCCATTACCTACGTATGTTATCTCATGTGGTAGTTACCATTGGTTCTTTCGTTTTCTTAGGTGAATAGGAAAAGACTAACATCCCCTCACGACTTGCACCAGACGTTCGTCGACATACTCGGAACCCTCACTCCCTCTCAAACGAACGTCAGGTTCTTGAAGAAGTTGAATGCAGGGACATCTCTGTTCACTGACATTTCAGCAAACCGCTCCTGCCAGGATGCTGGCATAATAGGCGAACGTTGTCTTTGTTAGGAAGCAGTCAATTGACTTAAAAGGATCTGAGGAGATTCCATAAGCAGTGGGTTTGCCACCCAATAGTTTCCAAATTTCATTAATGGAGCCTGATCATTAAAATAACGATTTTTCCACGTCTAATCATTTGATTAATGCCATCCACAATTGTAGCGAGTTTAATAATTTACATCAACCTCTCAGAACCTGCTGAGTGCTGTCTTATTGATACTCTTGTGATAATATGATAATATATTATATAATTTAATAATCTTTCCAATGTTCCAATGGCTGATTTTATAATTTTAAAGGTGAACCTCTATGGTGTGTTACTGGACCGACAAGAAAATTTGTGGTATTGCAAAAGGTTATTGTAATGGACGGACCCAAGTAAATCGAGTAAATCAAGTGAATCGAATTAGATGGAATCCTGGTTATTGAACAAGATTATATGTCATGAATAATTCTCAGTAGAATTGTAGATAGGTAGGTATATTGGAGTTACCAACCAATAGCCCCCGCTGCAAAAGCTTGTATGTTCAAAAACAAAAAATGTTCACGAAACGACAAAAACTGTTTTCCAAGCACTGCAGCTCGAGTCTGCCCCTATCAGCGTGTGCACAAGGCCCAAATTTACCAGTGAAGCTCAAAATCTTATTTTCGGAAAAAATTGTTCTTACAGGCTTTTGCAGCGGGGCTGTCGCATCCTCCCAACTTGAGACGGTTCATCACCTCTGGAGAAGCCCTTCAAACTATTCTTGATCGCAGCACATTGCTCATTGTTTGAGTGATCTTCATCCATCTATGAAAGCTACCCACTTGTTGGTATACAGTTTGCCTTTTAGTGGCAAAACCGCACTGTACCAATTCTCAGCTGAATTGTAGACAAAGAATTAATCCTTTATTTAAAGTCAACTTAACTAACTGGTTTGCATTGCCTTACTGAGCTACACTGCCATTAAAGGAAGAAGGCAGTAACTCGACTTTGAGACGTTTTGAGAAAATCGAGGTTTCATGTTTCATACCCATTGCAACGGAAAAAGGCAGCAATTTCAGGATTACTGTTTATATCGTTGAATGAAGTGATGCTTCTTTCTACTATTGAAGCAACCCCTAAAATGGAGAAACAGCTTAACAATTATTTGAATATTTAATTAATAATTAATTGTAGACCATTATTTTTTGTTACATTCGATAGAAAAAAGACGACGATTCCATCGGTATAAAGAAGTCAAAATATCAAAATTCTCGAGTTACTGCCTTCTTCCTCTGGACGGCAGTAGGTACGGTGGATGCTAGGGAGCCAATACTCGTACTTATTGGAGTTATTACTTGATATTTAGGTACATGAGTCGGAAGTACCTACCATCAAGTGAAGCTGGAGTTTTGAAAGGTTCAGTAGTCATATAAGAATAAATTGAACGCTCATCTCGGAACATGAATGCAAATTATGAAAATCCTTAACTTCAACCTGTGCGCTTTAAGGGTCGAGATTTGGAATTAGCGACTACTGTAACATGGCCACTTAAGTCGACCGAATCTTTCTTCGGTATTCATTTATCTACCAATATGCCCGTGGATGAGGTTCACAAAATTAAGTTATTGTACCCTTACAAGCGGTTATTCTACAGTTGCAAGCAGTTATTCTACCGTTACAAGCGGTTATATCTACAAATTGAATTTTGATCAAATGAGCAAAAATGGATGGCCCTAAGTGGTTCCAAATAACCGACTGATGTGGTCGATTAGAGATTAATTTATTGTGGAACTGCCTCCATCAAGTGTTGGTGTTTTTGGTACGGACATAACAAATTGAGCTTCAAACATGGAATGAAACCCATTTATATGTGTATGCTTTGATCAATTGGTGGCATTACATTGTCGAATAAGGTCATGACCGTTTGATTACCGGGCTCACATGAAATTTCTTTATGCGCCAAGCGATAATATTAGGTTTTCATAAGAAACGCATCAGGTTACAATGTCTGATATTGACGCGGATTTGTTTTGATTGATGCGACCTGATGACCCAGAAAGGGTCAGATGTCGCACACGTGTCTTATCATTCCGTCGGCTCATTAACATCCAACTGCGTAAGAGAAAATGCATGTATCATGCCACCGTAGAGCGATATTATTAGTCTTTGGGATGGTTTTAAAATAAAAAGTTGCGATCATCATTTTTATGGTGTCCAACACTTGATGTTGGGGTTTGTTACTATTTTGGTTTTTGGATGGCCCCACGGCCGACCCTGACCTCTGGCTGACAAATAGTCTCACGTCTGACGACTGATTCCAGCTACCAAAACCATAGCTGACTTCATTAATCCTCTTAACTAATACTCCCAGTTATGTGGCAAACAATTGAGGCGCGGTTTTCCAAAAGACTACAAGCGCCAAAATAGGAAAAATTGTTTTTTTCATTGATTCTGATGCAGAACAACAAGCTGCATCGAATGGTGGCATCACGATTTGTCAAAACACGTTTAATCCAGTGCAAAACGGATAGCGAAGTTTGTGCGGTGTCGCAAAACAAGACAAATCCCTATGGTTTTCTCATAACACTACAAATCCATAGGGTGCGTTTTCGAGCAGCTTGCAGGAAACGAGCTCCTCCATATGTTTGGTATTGTACTCATCCAGTAATTTTATGAAGGTCTGCAGCACGGGTATTTCTGATCAGCTGAACCTGATTCCAGTGCAACCTTATTACCTACTCTGTTCCTGCTGTAATATATAAATATACCTATTTGAAAGTTTTGAAACTGATGCAGGTGCCTAAGAACCATTACCTATCAATACCTTCTCAATTAACCCCCCCCCCCCCCCCCTCATACTATTTTCAACTCCTCACCACCCATCCATTGGCTCCGGAAAGAAAACAATTAAGGGGGATGGTTTCTCGAAACACTACAAATCCTACTTTCATCTTGGATTTGTAGTGTTTTTGAAAAACCGTTCAGCTTTCATCACTGATGCTGACATGGAGACCGTTGTTATTTCAAGTTGTGAACACATAAATCAAATCTACTCTAAAAGGAAAACATTTTGGCGAAAGAAAAACAATTGTCGGATAAATAACATGGAATTGAGATGTTTTTTGGTTCCTGAAAATTTCCAATTTTGGAGTTGTAGTGTTTTGTAAACTCACCTCAATTCATTGTAAAACACACTTGTTCCTACGAGGGTGTATTTAAGAGCGATCACCTCGTAGGGAAGTCGGGAGGTTCTTCATAAAGAAAGCTCGTTGTACAATCAAAAGGCGCTAAAATCATCCAAATCAAAACATCACTCATAACCTGGGGGTGTTCAAAACGCGAGAAAATAAGGTTTTCCTTGATGATGTTTCCAGGCTTGTTACTGTACAGCGGTCAGACGTTGGATTAGTAGTTTGTGTTGTTTTCAATCTATATAAACATCTCGCAGGTATTTTGAAAACTAATATAAGGAGGATATAAAAATCACAAGAGCCATTCGTTGAAATCGTCAATGGTTCGGAGGGAAGTGGGACGAAAACCACTTACTGATATTGCCATTCAATACACAGGCTTAATTGCTAATGGACACTCGGCCCTCTTTACATAACATCGGATTGTTGATATGGTCTTTGTTTCATTAAATATTCGTCAAAAAGGGGAAGAGGGAAAAACTGGTTTGGGAAAAATTCTAAATCGACGTTCTCTTCAAATATAGGAAAGAGCGCAGGGAGTGTAAGGGTCGATAGAAACCCAGTGTTACCCAACTCCCGCCCTCCCGACCAGCCGTTGTTTGAACCAACCCTCTTTCCAGTTGTTACTGATGTTTACCTGCAGAGTCGGCAGTTGGAGTCTCCAATTAGTCCCAGGTGTATTCCCTCTCTTCTCCACCCCCACTCCCTGGTGAACACTAATTATACAAAAGCCAGAGCTCCAGCCAATCCTCGCGGACCTAGAGTTTAGAGAAAAGCGGGCTGGTATTGTAAGAAGATGGTGTCTCTGTTTTGCACCCTGCGGGTAATTCCAGATCTCGTTCAAATTCCAGATCACGAGAAACTACAGTCAACTGCATCTGCTATGATTTCGTCCTTGTAAATAGGCTTTCCAGGACCACCATCAAATAAGGTTATAGTAACTCATTCAAGATGCTGTTAAGTAAAAGGTGCATTTAAGAGGTAACCCTAGTTCAGAGGTAAAAGTTGACTTTTCTGAAATCTGACGCACAGCAATACCTAAAAGTAAGTTGAATATGAAACGTAACATGAAATTAATTTGAAAACGGCTGTCCGGACATTTCGGGTAAAACATCTGAATGGAAGAAGATAGTTTCGTCAAAGAATGTGATGGCTAAGATTTTGTTTGATATTTGTTGTTTCGTAGGGTCACTGTATTTCATAGTTAATTAACTGAGTGGTAAAATATCACTGAAAGCTCGAAATTTGATGATACTATTAGCATGTCAGGACTCATTGAGTCGTTTCCATCTGCATTAAATGTCTACAGAAGAAATAGCTGTTTGCTGGTCTTTCAGTCAGTGTTGGTTGTACTGGTAAGTTGTCATAAGATTTTTAGGTTGTTGAAATAACTGTGAAAAGGTAGATACGATATTCGGGGTCCAGCTGAACATACAAATTATAATGACTTGGAATTATGTGTTCATGTAATTGAAAACAGCACATAATTTATTCCGCACAAAAGCTTATGTGTTAACATCTGTCTTGCCCAACTATCAACACCACGTTTTTCAACTGGAATTCCAACGGAGAAGTACCAGGGAGAAAATTATCATAGAAAGCACGAGAACCGAAGTGACTATTTTGCCTTTGTCCAGCGATGTTGCCAGTTCCGAGTCAGGAAGAACGTGGAAACACGCACCACAATCAACCTGAAATGTTTATGATTTTATAAATGTTCACCACCAGTTTCATGGTACGTACTTTAACCCTTTCACGACCAGCGACGTATATTTATGCGAGGGCTGTACAGCTCCCACTAATAAATCTTCCGTTTTCGTGAATTTTCGTTTTCTAAACCTCAAAACTGATCTAAAAAAAAGATTATGATTCAACATAATCTAAGGAGCACCCTCTCGAAATTTGAGCAAATTTTGACGATTTTTGAGGTACGAGGTCCACTTGCGCTGCGGGGCGCTCAGTCACTTGGTCCTGAAAGGGTTAACTAGTGTCAGCTAGGTACCTGTACTATGAAATAATATTACCACGTTCAACGCTGGCCCTGCCACTGCGCCAACCCCCAGGACTTGCCCATTTTTCAACTTTTTTTCATAACCATGTTTGAAATGTCTAAGGTACGAAGGTTTACATTACCCTGACAGTAGCTTTGATGACTCGCTTGAATAGTTTATTGAAAATATTCGATGCTGCCATCGAACAATCATCTACTGCTTGGATAGTAAAACAGTCCACTATTGCTCTCAACCTCCTGCAACAAATCATTGGTTCAAATCCCCTGTACTACTGATCCCTTCTACTACAAGGAGGATTCAAAGTATGAATCATGCATGACTTCTTCAAATATTCAGGATTTTCTAAATTGATGTTAAGCGTACGGGCAAATGTCTTTATCTGATGTATTCTTCATAGATTGGTTCGACTCTTTGACGAGACAGTCGCCAGTTGTGGTTACCACGTCGTACAAGCATTTGGAGTACTTGCTGAGCTCTGAAAAATAACGACAATATATGAAATGTCGCTCGTGAGTAGAACATTATTTATTTTTCTCGTAAAACAATCACTCGCTTCTCAGAAGTGAGAGATGATGGAGCTAAATTTAGGATCCAACAAGTCCTCACACCGATGATACCTTTCGCCGAGTGGATGTTTTCCTTTTGTTAAGGATAATGCAGACGGTGGTTTACTTCTTGAGGATATTACAAGGTGGTGCATTAATATATAGATGGAAACCTCACCTGCACAGATTTCTATAGAAAATCTTAACCCTTAGTTACACGCTAGGCGGGGATTTGCCCGCATTTTCAGAAAAACTGATATATAATCAGAACCCTTCAATGTTGACTAAACAGGGTCCTGGGTATCTTTCCTCCTACCTTTTCCGGGTGAGAAAATGCCACCACCAACGTTCTTCCGACGTGTCTTCATTATTCAATTAAACAGTGAAGTGTGAACCTCGTCAAGTGCGGGTGTTTTGCCGCTAGCGTGTAAAAATGTAAGTACCTACACTCATTGTTTTTTTTTTTTTTTTTTTCTTGTCACCTTTTACATTTTAGACTACTTCAGCTCAACCCTAGTATAGTTGCAACTTCTACAATGAAATGACTAGCCATCAACGTTCGTCTAGGATTTATTGTTTCCCCAAATGTAGTACATTCAGTATGTGTTCGGTAATGTGGGGATCTCTCTCACTCATTAGCTTTATTTTATTCTCTCGTTCGTCATTCATCTAGAAGAGGAGAGAGCTTCTTCAACAACTACTGGATTTCAATACCAGGAACTAGCCTTTTTGATGACAATGTCTCTAACAACGATGAACGTGAGTCCATGGAATTTGACGTTTACTTCGGCCAAGGGAAACAGACACATATTGGCTAAGCTCAACAACATCACTTCCTACATCTAAAACAAACAGTTATTAGAACATCGCTTGGCCCAGTTCGAGATAGTAGAAATTCTTCTACAGACATTTAGACTTTTGTAAAACTTTTCTCCCTCAACATAATTGATTCAATTGTCACGAATACAAACTTATACATAGATTAAGAATTCACGAAGAACTTTAAAAATAAGACTAATCGAAATAATATTATGTTGGTTCATGAAATTATTTTGGTGTGATAGGTACTCGTTTTTATATTATGTTTTATTATTTTTATATTATGTTGGTTCCTGAAATTAGTTTGGTGTGATACTCGCTTTTATATTTTGATTACCAGTTCTTGAAATAATAAAATATTATGTTGAAGCGTATATCATCTGTGGTCCTTTTGCAACCAATCTAGAACATAATTAAATTGAAATTGTGTACGAAATAGTGAATAAAATATGAAAAAATAAAACTGCGGGGATTTCCCCGCTAGCGTGTACTAACGTTAGTCCCTACATTTTTAAAATACTTCAAAGCATTTTTTAATCTATTTTACGAGTGTATATTTGGTCGCGTTTGTAATTTGAAAATGAGAAAGCTTACAAGCTATGTCATTTGCATTTGGTTGAAATTTGTATTTGGCTGAGAAAAGCACCTCTCTCGTCCCCTTCGTGATATGTGCAGGAAACGCCACTGGTATCTTGGCTGAATACAAGACCAGTGGCAGCTCCTGTTATGGGTGATGGAATAGCAAGACATTATTCCTGAACACCGTAATGGATTTCAACTATTTCGGTTTTATTGAAGTTATTGGTACAATTTGACAGATCAGGTTGTTTGATAAAAACTCTTTAAACAATATAAATAGACTTGTGAGTTGAGTCGGACTTACGTTCATTGAATACTTTATCGAGGCACAATGTTACATGCAATTCTTGTATGCCTTCCAGTTGCTGTTTCACCATTGCATCGTTACGATCAAAGCAGCACGTTTTTAGATACTCGTTGAGAGGATCCAAGTGTTTCTTCAAGTCCCTGAAAAACGAAAGGTAAAGTCCGCTAGGACTACTTGATGAAATTTTGTTGATAAACGCTGCTACCTAGTGAAGATACATTGAAGAACAATATTCCTCAATATTCCTCAACAAGGAAAACTCCAATGAAGACTTCATGAATACAACGTAGAATGAGGATTATGGGAACTCTTGGGACATTGAGAAGGTATCGACGTGCGATCTCATCTCAAAGAGAAGGTATAGATGCACTAAAGAGTAGATACACTTCCCTGATATTGTTCCGCTGTATCGCCAACTTTTGCAAAGGGCATTGCAGAGTCGGCTTATAATGTGTATCAGGTATTATCTAATGATGTTCTGTGTCGTTGTTCCTGATTGATTTGTAACTCTCACCATGAAGACAAAATCCATTATCGCAAGTGGTTCAGTTTCTATGTTCTCTGACCTTGTAGGTTTTAATGAGAGTGTGGAAAGAGGAACAAATTTCCTATTAATATGCTTGATGTGGAAATTTTCAACATGACCAGTGAGATGAAAATTGTCCAAGAGGGTAAAGCTGAGGATTTTATTTAATTATGTGTTAGTAGTGGATATTAGTGTAACTGAGTATGGTGTAACTAGAAAGGCAAGCTTTTTAGCTGTATGAAGCCTTAACCTGTCATATTGTCCGAACAATAAGAATTTCAGGGCATTATTCATGATTACGATTCGTACAATTGAAACAACCTTGTCACACCACTAATAAGCAAAACTCGACTAATTTCACTTGTATCACTTTGGACTCATTGGAACCCTTTGTACTTAGGCATATGCTAATTATAAATATACATGCAATACTCGTCCAAATGTCGTCTTTCTGCAGTTCGAATGATGTATTTGACGTTCAACGTCGGGAACTGCTCGAGCTTTGCATCAATTTTCGAAATACTGCAGCACAATTCCCGCATTTCCACTTCCCGTCGAATTCGCATGTATGTTTCCAAGTCCCATACAACTGAACCTGCGAGAACCACCAGACACAGATATGGGAGTGAGAATACACAGAAATAACGTTAAAAAGTTCTCAAATCTCGTGCGTGTGCGTGTTTCACTTTCAATTAGAATCGGAATACAGGCTCACATGTTGCTGCCAGAACAGTTGTGACGTTCAAGATAATGATACACTTCGCTCTGTTGATAATTCTATGAACCATCCATCTATCATTCTACGTTGTAATAATAACGAGAATTATCAAGACTTTGAATGATTGAATACCGAATGTTGACGACATCAATGTGTACGATACGATATCTCCAAGCGATGGACGATACATTGTGGTACTTAAGACATAAATAAACGTGGCTGCCCATAAATAATAAAAGACAACTCAAAAATTCTACTCAACATGCTATAACGCAGTAGGAAAGATGTGAAGGCGAAATAAAGAAATTAGTATTCAGCACGTCACATAAATTGGTTCCCCCTCGAGGACAAGAATCCGTTCCACGAAGGATTTCGCTTTCCTGAATTTGTACAGTACAAAAGGAAGCCAACGTCACTTCAAGTCGGTAGCATTCATAAAAACAATGAACGCAAATATTCTCGACGCTCACCTGCTGGGTCTCGAGAGATCACACTTAGCCGAGGGGTCTTGAGTTCTTCTGCACGTACATCTGCCATCAGAGACACTTCCTCACTGCTAAGATTGAAATGACGCGACGCCTTGAAATGAATAATATACCAAATGATGATTTTGGGTTTTCTGGTGGTAGTCCACAGTGCCCATGATTTTAATTAAATTGATGAGGACAATACTCACTTGTTCGACCCCAAAATTGCCATGTATGCATGACCTTATGGACAATCTTTTAAACGAAAGGACTCAAACGACAAAGTTTAGTTAACTATAAACATTAGAAACCAAATTGGAACACTTTCAACACCCCAAAGGTGTACCTAAATGCACTACCTTCCTGTATTTTTGTTGATTTTATGGAACTATAATGGGTTAGTCATTTTCGTATACTTGATAATCAACTCACCTTCAATCGTTGTATTAAGGTTAACTTATTTAAAATAATTTTCTAAATAAACATTTTTCAACCATTGCAATCACGTATTTTCTTCGAAGGGGCCAATAAAATCGTCTGTGCTCACGCAAACCTTTGAAACGTTCGGACCTCCTATTGATAAGGAGGAGTTGAAGGATATGATCTGAGTATGTATTTACTAACTAAACAACAAACCATTTTTCATGAGATACTGGTGTTGACAAACATGGTAACAACCTCCTAAATACCTCCCAATTTTTTCTAGCTTTGCATTCGCCCATTCTGCTCCAAATTTTGAAGGCAGTGAAGCGTTTTGTGCACGTGCAAGATTGAAACTGTGCACCTAGTCGAACTTACGTTTGATAGGAGTTTTTACACATAAAGCGAGCCTTGTGTTTCTGACTAGGTCCTTGTAAATTTCAATTTGAGCAATGCCCATTATCAAGAATGGTGGTAAGGGGTCGAAACCTGGGTAATCCTAGGCAACACTAAATTACGCTGACTTATCGTTACTTTACCGTTTCGCCATGTGGAAACTTGGGCGGATTTTAATAAAGTTTACATAACTACCAACTTGACTAAACTTAATGCTGTGGTTTGAATACGCCTCAGTCCCTCCTCAATATCAACATCAGAATCTTCACTCCAATTATCCGTGTTTACATCTCTCTAACTAACCTAACCCTTTACCCTCTCGTTTCCATCTATTTGATTGTTTCACTCCCCATTCCGCTCCCAACCAAAACTCACCGGCTCCCTCGTGGGTTTTTCGTATTGTTGGATTAACTCAACCTTTTTTTTTCAACTCTATCATAAAGGGCTCAACCTTTATACCATTCAATTTCATTAGGGTCAAACATGATTAAATATTACTTTTTAGGACGGTGGTGCTTGAGTACTCTTGGCGATGACTCATCATGTTTACCCGAAATCGGTATAAACAGCCATCAAACCTGATGATGTCATTAGAAACCAATTTTAGATCATTAACACGCCAGAATGTTTATAGTGAACCTATTTACCTAAATTTATGAATAAATAAATGTGGGATTGCTTGGATTGATAATAACAACCAGACGCTTTGACTTTAACTGCACAATATATTTACAACGAACTGAACTCAAACTTCACGAACAACTGTGACTTTTTGCAAAACCCTTGAATTTATGTTAAAGCAATTTTTATCGGAGACAACTTTCGCTTGACAACTCAACTCACAATAATTTCCTCGTTTTCTTGTTTGAGTAGTAACACCGCCACTACTCAAAAACTCCATGCTTTGATTCTGCCCATCCCACGTGATATATTGAAATTCATTTATATTAAGAAAATTTATCAGTATGTACGAAAATATAATATTATGGAAAAACATTGGCTTAGATTTAAGTTCTATGGCCCTTTCTTGGACGGAAACGACCCTTCTCTGGACCCTATTGTCCCTGTATGGACCACGTACCTTTTAGTGACTTATTTGCCTATCGGCCTCCATCATCCCCTACAGCTCCCAGTCCTCTCGATGACCAAGGTAATATGGTTCTTCCACCAGGTTTCCTCGGTCTTTCATTGACATTTACTCTGGCTCCACAGTATTTAATCCAAGTTCAAGTTATCAAGCAATAAATTCGGTGAATAGCTCTCGTGTTGGAATAACTATGTACTAATAAGACCTTTATTGTACTGACACCTAGTTGTTAAATGCTTGAGTCCTGTTCTTTTCAATGGGCTGGGTTTGATGGTTTAGACGGTTTTCGTTTCATTTTGTATTTTCAGCCTACTTTGCCTAGCGGTGGCTTTCACAGTTCAGTAAATCATAGTCCAGCTAAGAAAGTCGATATCGATATCGACATTTTTTTTAACGTTTCTGTGAAAATCTCTTCGGATACAGTCAACATAATTATCAGTTTCATTCATTGTTAGTATCAGTTTCATAATTATCAGTTTCATTAATTACCAGTTTCATTCATGTTTTCTTTATTTCACCTAATCTGCAAAAGTAATATGTCATCAGAATAATATAGCTTTATGATCTTTTGTTCTTTTTCAGATCAGTTGTTCAGTGCTCAGTCAACGTCCAGAATAGTTACCTACTATACTTATCACTTATACTTATCACATCATCAGTCCAGCATCAGTACGTGAACATGTCAAAGTCGGAAGATGACTCGAGTTCCACGCTTCTTCCGAGAAACCTTAAAACCCTTCACTCTTAAGAGGAAAAAAATACGTTCCGAAAAAACGAAGCAATGGGAAGTTCACAACAGAATGACAATTGTGACAAGAGCTGTTTGACATGAAGAGACATGAAAAATCCAACGGACACTTGCAAAGCGGTCCGCTGGGTTTGCTGAAGGCCAAGAATATTTTCCGTTCTCCAAAAGCAAGTAGTAGACGAGACCCGACGCCAATTCCCGTGGTGGTAGAGACTTTGGTAGGTATGTAGCCTCCTATGGACTTTAACTTGACGCTGCCCAGGCCCCGGATCAGCTGAGTGGCAAGTTCCATGCTTATAGAAATTTATCCGTAAGGCTCAAACGAATGAAGAAAGGGGGAGTTAAAAAAATATTTTTAACAAGTCTCACCGAAATACGGCAATGGGTTGGCGGCAACACTGAAATGAGTCAGCTGTGCAAAATGCCATAGCGACACGTCAGTTCTGCTTCAGCTAAATCCTTCGTGTTCGCTTCGTTCGGTGCCGTGTAGCCGTTTCGAAATGGAGGCGCAGAACGTGAAGTTGGTCCTAGCAATTTATGGTTTTTCAAGAGAGGATGTGATCCTAAAGGCCTCGTATCACGATGTCAAATGGTGAGAAATTTCTATATTATCACTATATGCATACACAATAAATACCACTATTTTCTCTTATTTTATTTATTTACTAGATTCCAACCACATCAGTTGTGAGCGTATCTACAGCTGCTCAAAAACATGTGTTTTATGCGGGGACAAAATCAATTAGAGATCGTAAGTGGGTTCTGGGCTCTAAATAAATTTACTTCAAGAAGAACTTAACTGAATTATGAAGTTGTCTCGTTAAAACCTTTTGTCTCATACCAACATTCCACAGTCGAGGCATTGTAGTCAGTCCCTCAATGCATTTTGGGAGCTCCGAAATCCTACGCCTATTTCCGTTTGGTAGGATTGTTGCCAGTACTTTCTTGCGATGTTGATTTAAGTCAGTAAACAGGACACAAGGCACTAGGGGGTGTCAAAAGTGTCCCAGACCGTCTTGAAAACCTTCCCCCACCAACTGCGAATCACGAGACTAAGGTGGACCACTTGTTGAAACGATCGTTAGAGCTACTAACTCGGGATGCAACATCGGAATCAAAATCGATTATAACATCAAATTATTAATCGTAAGCTAATAATCGATGTGACCCATTAATCGGAATTAAATAATCAATGTTCGATTAATCGGAATGACGATGACGGAATGATTAATGGCACGACTTTGTACACCTCGTGGTACAGAACTCCTTAAATATGTTCAATCAAATTACTGTACACCATTGTCAACTGGGAAACCAACGTACTGGCCAGGGGATATCCAGAAGAAGCCTGATCTAATCGATTTCTTTATCATGAAAAATATCTCAGCGAACTATGCACTCGATGAGGACTGTTTTGACCTCAGCTCTGACCACTCGCCAATACTTCTAACGCTAAGTGAAACCATCATTCTAAAGCCTCATAATCCAGTTTTGGTGAACAAAAAGACAGACTGGGATCAGTTTAAAGTCAACATAAATCAATATATAGATCTCAGTGTGCCACTAACAACTCCAGCTGAAGTTGATGGAGAGTTGAGTCAACTCGTTCACTCTATCCAAACTGTGGCATGGAAAAACACCCCTGAAGAACAGAAAAAGCTGAAGGGCCTCAACTATCCACGTGAAGTTATAAATATGATCAGAGAAAAACGAAAAGCCAGGCGTAAATGGCAAAAACTACGTATCCCCGCTCTTAAAACTGAATGGTACCAACTCGACTACAAACTGAAGAAAATGATGGAGCAGATACAAGAAGAAACCCAAGAAGATTACCTCACATCGCTCACCAATCATCGAATACTGAATACTCCCTCTGGAAGGCGACAAAGCATCTGAAGAGACCTATCATCCAGGCACCTCCTATTAAAGATACAACTAATAGCAAGTGGATAAAAAGCAACCAAGAAAAGGCTGATGCTTTTGCTCGTCATCTTGCAGATATTTTCATGCCCAATCCTGGCCGCCCTGACGAAGAATCCCTTGAAGAAATTCCCTTGCTAGAACAAGAAATTGACATCCCACTGATCACTGTCAAAGAAGTTCAAAACACCATCAATACCAAGATCAATCAAAAGAAGGCACCTGGATATGATCTGATCACCGGTCAAGTTCTCAAACACTTACCACGAAAAGCACTTGTAAAGATCACGCAAATCATGAATGCCTCCCTCAAGTTACGTTATGTTCCTCAACTGTGGAAACTCGCTGAAGTCATTATGATATTGAAGCCAGGTAAACCTCCTGAAGAGCTAAAGTCTTATAGACCAATATCACTTTTACCAGTACTGTCAAAACTCTTTGAAAAAGTGCTGTATGCACGTCTAATTAAAATCGTAGAAGAAAGAAACCTCATCCCCAAACATCAGTTTGGGTTCCGCCATAAGCATTCCACTATAGATCAGGTGCACCGTATCACTCATATTATTGAACAAGCCCTAGAAGATAAAAAAGTCTGCTCAGCTGTCTTCCTCGACGTTACTCAAGCGTTCGATAAAGTCTGGCACAAGGGACTTGACCATAAGCTCAGACTAATGCTTCCAGCCAAATATGTTGAACTGCTTCACTCTTATCTATCAAATCGATACTTCCGGATCAAACAAGATGATGCTTACTCGGAAGCAAAAATTATTAATGCTGGCGTACCACAAGGAAGTGTACTCGGCCCACTCCTGTACGTCCTTTACACCAGCGATTTGCCTGAACACGAGGGGAACACCCTGGCATCATTTGCAGATGATACTGCTATTCTTGCCATTGGTGAAGACAATCGAGAATCGACCTCAAAACTTGAAAGATCCATCGAGAATCTCCATGATTGGGCAATTAAGTGGAGAATCAAGATGAATGAGGCAAAATCAGTCCATGTTGATTTCACCAACCGCCAAATCAAAATTATACCAATTTATCTGAATGGCAGAGTCATCCCTTATGCCAATGAGGCAAAATATTTGGGTATGACTCTGGATACAAGGCTCCGCTGGAGAGCGCATGTAAAAAATAAAAAAACAGAATTGGACACCAAATTCCGAAAAATGTATTGGTTGATTGGTAGACGATCAAAATTGTCTATCCAAAATAAATTAACTTTATACAACCAGGTCCTTAAGCCAGTCTGGACATATGGTGCACAGCTCTGGGGCTGCACTTCTCAAAGTAATCGGGATATTATACAGCGATTCCAGAACAAAGCACTGCGGTCATGCGTCGATGCGTACCGCTACTCGACCAATAATGATATCCATAACGACCTCGAAATTCCCACAATAAATGAAGTAATAAAAACTCAAGCGATAGCCCATCATCAGAGGCTCCAAGGTCATATCAACGAGGAGGTTGTGAAGCTGCAGGACGTTGATGATCTGCTCAGACGACTGAAAAGACGAAAACCTCACGACCTGTGGTAATAGGGAGTGATGTGTTCATGAAAGTTTGTTCAGTGAGTGTAGTGCTGTGCGCTCCTGCAAATCGTGTTCATTGAAGACACTAAATAGCTGAAATGATGTATAGGATGTGTTATGTATCACAGTCTTGTTTCAGTCACCGATTATTCGTTGTCAAAGAAATGTTGCTAATAAGATGTATTACTTGGTGCAATAAATATTATGAAAAGAGAAAAAAAAAAAAAAAAAAAATCGGAATGAAATGATTATTTGCTTTGTCACCATCTAAAAATCCGATGGTTTTCTTCGTCTGTAGGTGACGACCAATTTTTAAATTTTGAAGCTGATGTAGATAAGGGAATGCCAAAACGAATAAAATTGCATCATATAGTTCTTCATTATAAATTAAAGGTATAAAGGCCGAAAAAAATAAAGAACCAATAAAAGTATAAAGTATGAAAGTAGATAGGTATAAGTAAACCCCTCGAAGTTTTGAAGGTGTCATTAACTTGACAATCAAGATATCCTACCGATACGTTTGTAGCCATATAGCAGGAAGGTTGGTCTGGTAAGTCACAGACAACTTCTATAATACTGCCGATTTTGGCTATCCCCCTGAATCCGTGACCGTCTTCCATGCTGTTTCAAAAGCCTGATGTATCCTACAACCGATTAATCAGTAACAATAATCGATTAATACAAAATAATCGGTGCCTAAACATCGATCCTAATTGATGAACGATTTGCATACCTACTACAGTAGTAACTAACGTTATGTACAGAACGACCCTCCTTGTGTCGGTAAAACTAAATTAAATCCTGCTTCATTCTGGTGACTGTTGAAGTGTAATGGCACAGAAAACCCTACTATACTACGTGTAATGGTGTTGATTATCTGAGATTGGCTACTGATGGTTGTTGTTCTAAAAATTTTAATATTTAGTATATTCTGGGCCACTATGTTGATTGTCATGATCCAGGATCATCTGCTGTTGAATATTCTATGCCGAGTACCTCCAAGGAGTTAAGTTGTGGTTCCTGATTGTCACCGTTTGCGCATACCTCCTGTGCACGTTTTTTGAGCAAGGGGTGATTTTTTATCAACTTATTCAGTGTTTTGCATTTGTTCGATGTCACAACCCGTTTTCAGAAAGCTCCTCTTACTACTGAACTGCGTGCATTGCATTGGTGGTTACAGTGTGATTGTATCACACGGTGAATTGCATCCAATCAGCTTAGTATTCTAGTGATAAACCAGTACAACTCGTTGGTACTTTACTCTTGATTTTACTGATTTTATTGCTTTTCGTGATACTCGTTGGTTGGGGATATCCACGAGTTGTTGCCTTGTTCATAATAAGAAATAGATTTATTGATTCCCAACGACAGTAACTGTTATTCTCTTCTACATCGGGGGGTAGGGGAGAATAACGTATATTTTTGTTCCCTTTGTCAAGAAAATGTTATCAACGGCCGGCATCTTTACTCGGAAACGTAGGTCCATTATTTAGGTGACCAATGGCTCAGGCGGACCCTAGATATACCATTGTCTGCTTAAATGCCTTCGTACGAAGGCTTCCTTTTTTTAGTACATCTGGTTGATTTTTCTCCCCAAGATGTAATGAACAGTACAAATACCTACTCCAAGTGGGAGGATTTTTAGGATTGAGTCGGATTGTTCATGGCAATCCCTCGTAACTAATAGTTTCCATGTTCTCACAGATTCAACAGCGATTTGTGATTCAAGAATCATTAGTTTCAACCTGTTAATAAACAAAGGCTGATTAATAGACGGGTTATACCCGATAATTGATGTAATAGCCGACAAATTGAGGGGAGATAGGTGTGTGCGGCATATGCCATCAGTTTGGTGAGACAATACAAGCCCTGATTGCTAACGAGTGTGCCCAGGGTCCCCACTATTACTCCATTGTCGGTCCAGGTCTAGCGAACAAGTGAACACCTTTCTCGGGACACGAGTTGTGGTGGACAACTGAAAGCGCTAATGAAGGGGAGGTTGCCGTCGGGGAAGGCTCGCGATTTAAACTATTCGCTTTAATTCCCTGCGAACAAGCGAATCGTTTTGTCAGATTGCTCATCTGCTCATCAAGTCGTTCGGGGTTTTCGTTGGAGCTGCATCGTATTAGACAAAATGCGTAAAGTCCAGTGGAGTCGGTTAGAGTGCATCAACACGTTCTAATTGATCCTGCGTTGGCGATGAGCTATGTGGCAGATTTTCACTAATGAAAGCTGGTGAAGCCTCTCTGAATGCTCCACATTTGGTTTCCCCACAACTGAAGGAGAAGCTGATTTGTATTCATTCAAGTACTGATTATGTGTGAGAACTGATGAATAATTCATCATTAATCATACTACCCAAGTCCACCTTTTCAGTTTTGTGAAAAACACAAATTTAAAGTTTGTGGTTCTCGGAAAAATCCAATATATGGAATTATTTAATTTCCTTACCATAATATAGTATTGTATATTACACACAATACTATATTCTGCAACGCATTTGCTGAAACTTTGCTGTTACTTGACGTATTACATTAAAAACTTTCTCGAAATCTTGGACTTGGGTCCATTTTATACTGTTCGTTGAAAAAATATAGAAAAAAGCCAATGATTCAATCTTAAAACAAATAATAATAATAGTGTTCTATTGAAGCACACACAAAAAATATAAATATATTTTATTATCACAGATGGGTCATTTTTTTCTCATCACAGCTAACTACGTGTTTTATGTCACAGACCAAATTACTCAGATAACTAATAACTATAAAGAAATTTTCTATAATATCGACTCAATCATTCTGCAGGTACTTACCTATCATTTGTACAAAATAATACAAAATCCTAAAAAATCACAATTCTATTTATTTTATTTTAAATTTATATAGGTAAATTACTTTAATGATCCATGGTAATACTAAAATGAATGTAATTATTATTCAACCAATAAAATGTTCAATCTAAATTCACATTTTTTCAAAAAATATTCTTCGTCCGTGGTGGATTTAGGGAGCCTTTCTCCTTCCTTCGAAATAGGTATATGGAACTCCATCGTACCACGAATGGTATTCCTGAGGTAGGTATGGCTAATGTTGTGCACAGGGGAAGGAGTCCCATCTTCTTCGCCTGTGAAATGGGGTTTTTTCACTCGAGTACAAGTTTTTGAGAGTACGCGCAGTAGGTCGCCCTGTTCTCCTTGATGTAGTAGTGTCCACCCGTAGGTGGCTGTACTCACTAGAGTAATCCTAACTGTAGAACATTGCCTTGGGAATTGCCTTAACATAGCATATCCGTTTTATTTTTATCCATTCCACTTTTCTTTCATTGACTTCAGTAGATCTTTTGATAATTACTTTCTTGGAGAGGCTTTTAATATAAATCAATCAATCAGTCAATCAGTGTATTCACAATATTGCCTGGTAGGCTAATGTGGGGAGGGAGTGGTTTAAAATCAAGAAATGAATTGTATTTGAGCTCCTCGACAATGAACCTTGACAAATGTATTACAAGCAAAACTACCCAAGTCCCACTAGGGGATCAGCTGGTCAAAACCATTAAGAATTAATGCTACCCACATCCCACTATTTTTATATTTTCTTTAGCTCATCAAAAAGTTACTCCTAGAAGAGCGAAGAGAAATTAAATTTAAATAGTTTGATTGAAAATTTGGAAGTTCAAATTAAGAAATATTTATTCAGATTAATTTAAATTTAAAAGTCTAAGAAAACCCCATCTAATTCTTTCACATCGGTTTATTATTCTCTATTCTGTACTAATATCCTTGATATTCTTTAGGTAAAATATGAGGTAATATTCGATCGCGTAGGTGATCAGATGGTCATCTCTTGAGAGGGGAGAAGTCAGTAACTAATATACTCGTAATTAACCCGCTAGTGGGCGCTATGACGGGTGTCACGTCAGTGGACGCTAGCGGTACTCTGTACAGCACATTCATTTTCTACAATTTTTCACTATTTTTGGGTATTAAAATCTGAATTCTAGGAATACCAATGGGCCTCACCGACATCAAACTAAAATTTACCGCCGTCTCGGACTTTGCACCGATGCGGTATGAAGTACCGCTTAGCGTCCACTAGTGGGTTAATTAATTATTGCCTTGATCGAGAACTATGAGAGACCGGGTGGAATGTACATTCGTTCCAGCCTTTCAACATTTCTCGCAATTCTTTGTAATATTAGAAACACAACCTGAAAACACGATCGATGATTGAAAAAAATAAGTGATAGATGAAACTCTAGCTCAACATCCAAATTTAATTTGTTTAAACAAATAGGTATTGTTTAAACAATTTTACAGGCAAGAAAAAGTATTGGTCTAGTCCGTTCTCCAGTACTAAATTGTGGTTTAAATTGTAATCTACTCCAGCAGGTTGGAGAAGTGAATGAACATGCTGAAAGTCGTGCTGGGAAATACAGACATACCCAACTAGTGTTCTTCACGAATACTGAGAATTGTTCAGTATTCGTCAGCCATTCATGAAGAGTTTCATTCTCACCATTCACCACGGTAGTATTATAATAATTATCTCACGTTCCCACTATTATCCAACCTGCTTTTATCTCGACCAGAAGGTGATAAACACTAGACGTCATCTTAATCTTAACAACTGGAAGCCCTCATTATTTAATTTATTTAATATAATCAATGATCTACCAACTCACTTGAAAAAACCCTCAAATCTTTCCAAGGAGTGCCTTCCCAAAAAACTAATTTACACGTGTCTAATGGGCCACTTCAGTCAGAACGACTGTTGTTGAGCAGCACTCTACCTTTGCTGTGGCTTTATAATTATTGATTTTATTTTATGTTGACCTCAAGGTAATATTATTGTTGATTTTTCAACTAAATACCCACCAGAGACGAACTGGAAAAATCTCAATGAATTAATTTATGTTCCTAGTCCATTGGTCCCAACGGAAGCCCAGAAAAATATTTTAAAAATTCTCCAACCCCTACCCTCTTCGGAAACATGACATGTTACAAATGTGTAACGCTCGTCCTTACCGAGAGCTCATGGGTTGAGTAACCGGAACTTCGACGATGGGGAATTTTAAAATAGAAAAACTGCCTAAATGTGCCTCCAATTGAATAGCGGTTTGGCTTGAATGGTATTTCATGTTTGGTGAGGTAGGTGCTTGTAATTTCTCTCTTGAACTGGAGTTTGGTAATTTTTCTTCCGACTTTCTATACCTACAAGTGCCTCTTGTTCGAAAATCCAGAAAAGTTGAAGTCGCTCCCAATTCGCTTGTTTTTGGACAAAACTGCCTCAGCTTCACTCACTAACAGGTTCCGATTGAGTTTGTCCAGCAGTTCTCCGTCATCTTCATCACCACTGTCTTCCTGTCTTCATCGGACAGCTCATTTGGTTGCGGAGGTGCAATAAAAATCCCGTCAACTTCTAAAGCCAAGTCTTCGTCTTCTCCAAACACTCCGTGAATTTGGGCAATTTCTGTGACCGTGAGCCCATTTCGTAACTTTACGTCCGCCCTGCAAAAAGAATGGACAATTATTGTTACCTTATGTCCAAGAGCAGAAGGATGAGGCCGGGGGGAGGGGGAGGAGATCATGGGAACATGAAAAGATGAATAATAATAATGATAATAGTAATCGTCTTTTATTATAAAAGAGCTAATTTCAGATTATCTGAAGAAACAGTTCTACTTCCTTCTTCTGATAGGTAAAAAACTCTGCAAATTCTTGACACAACGGTTTATTATCTTCCTTGTGCAGATCACCCTTCTGTCTATACCAGACTGTGTTGCAAATCGGCACCATACCATATTCTCACCGTACTCATACCATTTCTTTCCTATCATACCGTACTGTACTATACTAAATCATACATACAATAATATACCATACCATAGTCATACCATGTCGTACCAAAATTCGTTTTGAACCCCTTCCCCTTGACCTAGGGTTATGAAAAGTTTGAGGACCATTGTGGGGTTGGTCGAAACCCATAAAAAAAATTTCGTAATTTTAACTCAACGCTAACTGGGCCAAGTGCCGCGGACGGCGGACGGCGTTTGGCGTACGGCGGACGGACGGATGTTTTTTTATTCGATTTTCTGAATCTACGTATCTTGAAACGTAAACCAACAAATTTTAAGGGGGGGTTAAAACTTTTTTTTCTTTGGGCGATTCCAATGGTTCATTATCGAAGATAATAAACCAAAATGAAGTACGAGGTACGCGGTGTGGGTGTGGGAGGGGGCGCAGAGACATAAAAGGTCTCGTCGTATGACGCACTAGTTGACCTCCTGCCAGCCGTATTATGTCATACGCTCGTGCGTCATAGGCTCTGACGTACTTGTTGGCCTCCTGCCAGCCGTCTTACGTCATACGCTCGTGCGTCATAGGCTCTGACGCACTACTTGGTCTCCTGCCAGCCGTCTCACGTCATACGCTCGTGCGTCATAGGCTCTGACGTACTTGTTGGCCACCTGCCAGCCGTCTTACGTCATACGCTCGTGCGTCATAGGCTCTGACGTACTTGTTGGCCTCCTGCCAGCCGTCTTACGTCATACGCTCGTGCGTCATAGGCTCTGACGTACTTGTTGGCCTCCTGCCAGCCGTCTTACGTCATACGCTCGTGGCGTCATAGGCTCTGACGTACTTGTTGGCCTCCTGCCAGCCGTCTTACGTCATACGCACGTGCGTCATAGGCTCTGACGTACTAGGAGCCTCCTGCCAGCCGTCTTACGTCATACGCTCGTGCGTCATAGGCTCTGACGTAATGGCCCGCCGGTCGCTTGTGTTCTGACGTGATCTGAGGGAAAGGGTGAATCAAGGGAACAAATTTTTCCCGTTTCAGTTTATGTGCCAAAGCAAAGACATGAAAATGTCAAAAAAATATGTAAATAGGTACCTAAGCCCAACTGTAATGTCAATTTTCTGACAATGAGTTTTCGACTATAGTTTTCATACCTTTTTACTTAAGTACTTATTGCAATTTGAGACTGTTAATGAGCTGTTTGCAAATAAAAAGTCTGATAACTACTTTATTACATCTTATTAATCTATTTTCAAGTTCCGATTCACAGTTGAATGTATTTTATTTAGATGTCGTAAAATTCGAAAACGATGGAATGACGAAACCTGTCGACTACTGACTCAAGTGATACTGTCGACTTCTAACACATGTAGGTCGACTACTAGTGCAAAACCATGTCGACTACAGAAGAAAATGTTGGTCACTGGTATCGACTACTACCTAGAGCAGTGCTTCCCAAACTTCTTAACTAGCGGACCCCTTTCACGGAAAGATTTCAAGTGCGGACCCCTGTCATTCAAGTTGGTGTTAGATCAGTACTTGTTTGTTTGAACTCTTCCAGTCAATAGGACCAACGAAAACAATTCTCGGAAGTCCAACAGCGCAGGACTACCGAGATTATGCTGTAGGTATAATTTGCTTCAAAATTTACATTTGCTGCGGACCCCCCACTTAGGGTTGGCGGACCCCTAGGGGGTCCGCGGACCACAGTTTGGGAAGGCCTGACCTAGAGCATTGGGATTTTTTACAAAACTTGTTTTTCCCTTTTCAAACCATGTTGAATAATATTTCCCGCTGCCAGGTCTTTTAGGGAAGGATCTTGGGTACACAATGAACAGGTTTGCAATGAGAAATAGTTGATAATAATAATTAATCTAACATTTAGGATCTAGACATTTAGACCTAGTGATCTAGACAGAAGGGTGATCCGTACAAAGAAGATAATGAACCGTTGTGTCAAGAATTTGCAAATTCTTGACACAACGGTTCATTATCTTCTTTGCACAGATCACCCTTCTGTCTAGATTACTGGGTCTAAATGTCTAGATCCTAAATGTTAGATTAATTATTATTATGAATTATCACTAATTATTAATAAGTTTATCAAGTAGATACCTAGTAAAAATTATTATAATTTATTGTTAAATATTAATAATATGTATTTAATTAATACGATATAATTCTAGGGTTTTTAATACTTTTTAATTTTTCTATAAAAGAAGTACCTACCTACCTACCAACAAACATTCGAAATTACCTTCATTTCCGTAGCACGAAACGTACCTCAGAACAACAAACTCGACATCATTAAAACCATATGATGTTCTAAACAGCTAGTTAGTATGAAAATCGAGTCGACCTGTATTTAATCGACCTGTATTTCAACCGTTTGATTCAAGATCTAGGTACTTGATAAAATTGATAGTAATAATTAATCTAACATTTAGGATGTAGACATTTAGACCTAGTGATCTAGACAGAAGGGTGATCTGTACAAAGAAGATAATGAACCGTTGTGTCAAGAATTTGCAGAGTTTTTTTAACATGAATAATGTTTTTGCGGTGGCCTACCAGAGTTGAAAAGCGTAACGAAGTTTAAGTCACGAAATTATGTCACGAAGATTTTTAATGATTTTCGCGTACAACCGAGCCGTTTCTAGGGAAATGAAACTTCTTTAGTTTTCAACGGACAAAAATCGTTCTCCATTCGTTGGAAAGCCTTTAATTTATGCATAAATTATATACTGCCAAAACCGCTGTAAATATCGAAGAAGCTGAGATACAGCCCTGAGTAAATAAAAAAACTAATAAATTTTCCGCACATTTCTTAATATTTTCCATACAGACAAAGAAAAGGGATAAGGAAAAGGGGAAACGGGACGCAAAAACATTATTCATGTTTTGCATAGCAAATACCTCGTTCTATACAAAGTATAGAAGAGAAAAGATCCGGGGGGTCCAGGGGGGCTTGCCCCCCTGGCGAGGCGCGAGGCGCCGAGTTTTATTCGATTTTCTGAATCTACGTATCTTGAAACGTAAACCAACAAATTTTGAGGGGGGGTTAAAAAAATTTTTTCTTTGGGCGATTCCAATGGTTCATTATCGAAGATAATAAACCAAAACACAACAAAAGTGCAATTACCGGTTGGAATGAATGAATAAACTATTCGAGATGACAAATCCGGACGGAAAATTAAACTGGATGGGCCTAATACCTACCACTTACCATAATTCTGGATCCATACCCACAGTATACACATTTTCAAACTGGTAAAAACTCCGATTGACACGAAATGTGACGAAGGCTGGCACTGGATGATCAGAGGGGGTCCCCCTGAGCGTGAGGGAGTGATAAGATTCGGCAGGATAAAACATGCATAGGCAGGAACAGCGACATATCGAGACCTGTCCGCCGTGACACTAGCTATCAGATTCATGCTCAGTGGTAGCTATGGCTGTCACATTTTTATTACTCTGTTGGGAAATTGTAAATCTAAAATTGTAATATTCATCATTTATTCACATGGTAACGAATCCCAATTTCCAAAAATGTAATTATTCAATCACTAAAGTAGGGGATGTAGAGGAAAAGTCTTGGAGGGACTTAGTTAAATGATAAATGTTACTCGGGCGTCCCCTTTCATTCATGTACATCTTACCGTCTATAATCGTCCTCTCACTTGGTTAACGTACTGCTTAGTAACCGTCTTGAGAAATTAATTTACAGATGGTCAAGAAGAGGGGAAGCCTCCTCCTTAAGTCGCTCCACTTTTCGTTTTGGTTCCCCGAGAAGTTTTGTAATTACGGCCAGTTTAACTGGGCCATTCCCTTTCGAAACCTTGTAAGGCCAAGTTCGCCCTCCTTGGAGTTTCGATTCAATCAAGTGCACATCCCCGTGAAGATCTCCAGGTCCTGAGGATTACTCCTCCTGCCCCTCCCGACTCCTAGTCGCCCTCCAAGAAGTCCTTTTGCGACATAAACCAATAGAATAAATCCCCATCGATTTGGTCTTACTGGTTATTCCATCCGCTCATTATTTATAATATAACAAGAAGGAAAAAAAAGGAGAAGGGTTCTCAGAGGGACGACTCGAAAGAGATGGGATGTTCCGGTCTGCCCAAAACTCCTTGAAAAAGAGGTCTTCCTATAACTCGAATTAGGAAATACCTCTGAACTTATTGGTAATCTCTATATTGATAAGCTCCCTTCGTATTCATCGAAATAGCATCGCCTTTTTTCTATGTCCATACGCCAATACCTGAGATCAATATTATGAACCCCTTTTCACGAATACAGTCTGCTTCAATAGCTCCATCAATTTGAAATACGAATAAAAAAAAAGAGTGATTATAGAAAGTGGTTTGAATACGCTCCAGAGATTGCTACTTAATAATTAATTTCTTTTTTTCAATATTAGTGAATTTTCGAAGAAAATGAAGCTATTGTTCTCGGTCCAAAATTTTTCAAACTCGAATTTTCGAAGAATGTTTATACAGGTATACTAAAATCCGTATACAGGAAGGTCTACTAAAATCCGTTTCAGACCATCCTGAATCCACTGCCAAAAGACACCAAAAATTATATTTAATATAATATATATTAATATAAATATAATTTTTGGTGTCTTTTGGCATATTATATAGGTATCTACGAACTTAGCCTTTCGATTCCTAAGACGGATTTTTTGTGCAAATTTTGAACTTTTTATCTCAATTTTATGTATGTGTCACTCCGGACGATAACCCTTGGAAGAATTGAGAAAAAAAGTTGAAATTTGCACAAAAAATCCGTCTTAGTAATCAAAAGGCTAAGTTCGTAGATGGGCGAAATCGGGCCAATCTATGGGGGGGGGGGGCTTTGGGGAGTTTTTAGGGGGAAGGGGGGATTAGCCATAAATTCCCAAAATGAGACAGTCTGAGAAGTGACACCTCATTTTTAAGCTTTTTTGTACGATGAACACGATGGCGAAATCATAATTGCGATATCATTCCGTTCACAAACTGGAGCACTTTCTAGACGAAGAAACGTGGTTGGTACTTGTGACGTCCTTCGTGGTTAGTCAGCTCTACTCTGATAAAGGAGTGAGATATCGCAATTCTGACTTCACCGTCTTGTTCAGCATTGAAAAATCTACAAGCTGAAGGGGTTTAGGGAGTTTTAGGTTGGGGAGGGGGGAGGTTCCCCTATAAATTCCAAAAATGAAACGGTCTGTCAAGTGACACCTCATTTTAAAGGTTTTTACACGCTGGATAAGATGGTTAAGTCAGAATTGCCATATCTTATTCCGCTCTCGAAGTGGAGCACTTTGAATATGAAGAAATGTGGTTGAAACTTGAGATGTTCTTCATGGACATCATGTTCTTTAATGCAGACATTTGACATAAAACCAATTATTTCTTCGAAAATTCGCTCTTGTAGCCATGCTGCATGACTGTTTGAAGTTCAATTTTTCGTTGCGGTATCTTATTCCGTTCTCAGACTGGATCACTTTGTAGGTGAAGAAACATGGTTGATACTTGAGATATCTTCATGAACATCATGTTCTTCAATGGAAACATTATTCATAAAACCAGTTATTTCTTCGAAAATTTGCTCTTATGGCCATGCTGCATGACTGTTGGTTGTTGTTTTTTTTTAAATTTGTGTGAAAAACTCGGCGCTTCGCGCCTCGCCAGGGGGGCAAGCCCCCCTGGACCCCCTGGATCTTTTCTCGTCTATACTTTGTATAGAACGAGGTATTTGCTATGCAAAACATGAATAATGTTTTTGCGTCCCGTTTCCCCTTTTCCTTATCCCTTTTCTTTGTCTGTATGGAAAATATTAAGAAATGTGCGGAAAATGTATTAGTTTTTTTATTTACTCAGGGCTGTATCTCAGCTTCTTCGATATTTACAGCGGTTTTGGCAGTATATAATTTATGCATAAATTAAAGGCTTTCCAACGAATGGAGAACGATTTTTGTCCGTTGAAAACTAAAGAAGTTTCATTTCCCTAGAAACGGCTTGGTTGTACGTGAAAATCATTAAAAATCTTCGTGACATAATTTCGTGACTTAAACTTCGTTACGCTTTTCAACTCTGGTAGGCCACCGCAAAAACATTATTCATGTTAATACAATTATATTGATAATACCTACCTACCTCCTTATAATTAATTCTTTAAACTCCATTCATCAGTGTCGGATTATCTAGTTCGGAGATGAACCTCGTATTTGAAGTCGCTGTTGGGGTACTGTAATACGTAATACGGGCAGAAAGTAACAGCAGATTTGTCAAACGATTTTTCCCTGAGGAATGCAGGACCCATTTCTGAAGAGATAGCTGTGGATGTAAAGGGGAGAGGGATACAATAACTGGACATGCATGGGTGACTTGATTAAGACATTATACGGAGCTAGCTCTGCCGGTGGCGAAGCAGGGCATTAAATCATGTTCCCGTTGGGCGAGGGTAATTAACTGAGGCACTACGTCATCCTCGTAGCGGAACCTCACACCCTCCCTCAACCACCTACTGTCCTCCTCGTCGCTTCCTCCATTTATCGTTTATTAATTAAGTCTTGACTATCTTGGGAAGGTTAATGGGGCTGGCTACCTTTCTGCCGGTCAGAGTGATTTAAATGTGAGCAATGTTCGAAACTAATTATAATACAGGTAGCTCTGGGGGCTAGACACCGGTCTCGGACACCAATCAAAATTCGCTAGAAGGGCGTTGCAACCTCTGCTGCATTTTCCGGTCATGAGCACGCCCTTTCAAAGTACGTTTGAAATTAAGATTGACTGGGAATTGATCTATATTATTTATTAAGGGACAAGTCAAATCACGAAGATCTGCGATGGCATACACAAATTGCTTTGCTAACTAAGCCAGTAGCGAAATTCAATTACTTCTTTTATAGGTTAAGAAAGTTAGTACCGTTCAAGTTCCTCTTAATTTTATATAAGTCTCTCGTACAGAGTATTCTGAGTTTTGGCATCTTGGCCTGGGGAGGAGCCACTCCAACCGTTATGAATCCACTGATAGTGGCACAAAAAGCAGTTTTAAAAATATTAGCATCAAAGTCAAGAAGATTCCCTTCCGATCAACTGTTCACCATTGTCCCAGTATTTTCTATCAACCAGCTATACATTAAGTCAGCACTCATGTTCTTTCAAAAGCATACGCAGGATTTTGTATACACACAGATCCAACCCTCATATGTGTTTCGATTGAAAACGCAAAGTATTAACCCAGTACCGCCTAGTAGATTGAAATGCACCTCAAGACATATATATTTTAGTTTACCTATTTTGCTGAGACAACTGCCTCAGACCCTTGCTGCACCGGCTACCCATAGTCAAGCCAGCTATAAAAAAGAAATATTTAGTTTTCTGATCAGGAGGGGAAATCGAGAATGTGAGCACCTATTTTCGAGCATATATTTTACAGACTAAAGTGTAATATATAAACAGAAAGAAATGTACATACAACTAAAGCTACTATTGTGAATATATTGAATTACCTAACTATAATAAATAAATTATGTGTCAGCTAAAACTAAATGAATCAAAATTAAAATAAATTGTACACACTCCGATAACTTGAAATTAATAGTGGACATTGAAGCAATGTGGACTGTATATAATATTTACAATTAGAGATTAATAATACAAAAAGTGTAAGGTGACTCCCCCACTTAGCACGGAACTGTGTTCCAAAAAGTGGGGTAATTCCATGGTTAATTTATTTATTTCATTTTTTGCATTGTTGTAAAAGAAGGAATAAATTTCATTTCATTTCATTTCACTGGTGAATACTATTGTACCGTACATGAAATCATCCACAAAAATGACCGAAACCAATACGACTGGGAGAACCAATACGTTCACATAATGAATGTAAAATTTACATAATATCGTGGGGTGATTGGTAAAAGTGACCAAGGGACATTTTTTTGAGAAAATGATATTTTGAGTGAATATGGTGCAGAATTTGTTGACTTATAACGTGAAAACGGGGTTATAATGACATTTTACTTCAATTTGGAGGAAAGAGGGAAAACAATTTTTTCCAGCCCGATATTGTGACCTTCATATTTAAAACACGTACAATCGACTCCACTGATTGGACAGAATTCCGTTGGTAAAAGTGATAATGAAGGGAATGCGCTCATTTCGTTTCCACGTAAAATTGATTAAGTGGCAAATGGGCAGTTTTTTTTCAATATTTGCTACCTATAAGAACCGTGAAATTCGGTCATTGCACGTACCTAATAACTCAGGTTTGAAACCCAACCATTTTGGTTTATTATCTTCGGTAATGAACCATTGGAATCTCCCAAGAAAAATTACCCCTCCTCAAACTTTGAGGGTTTACGTTTCAAGATACGTAGATTCAGAAAATCGATTTTAAAAAATCCGTTCGTCCTCCGTCAGCTCCACTTTGCCCAGTTAGGCCTTTGAGGGTCTCTTTGCCGCCGGCCGAATACCCTTCCAGGTCCCTAGAGATTCCCGCACTATGGGATTCCGTAATAACCACTAACTACCAGGCTGGGACCTAATACCAGGTAATAGGTTTGAAGTTATCTACCAAACTCTCTAGGAATTAGTCTTCTTTCATACCTACCTTTCTTGCATTGATTCCTTCTTTATGTACCTAGACCTATATTGTGATACCAATTACAATTTGATATCTACCATGAAATATTACCATTATGATTTGCCTATGATATAGTTTCATTGGATTTTAGCAATAGTTACTTATAAAACTGTGATGCCTATATAATATATAAATGCACAACTAAGTGATTATGCATGTGAGGCTCTGATTTCCAAAACTCGCTCCTTGCAATTTTTGAAAAAATCGGGGTTATTGCTGTTTCTGAAAGATTGGTGTCCGCTCCTTCGGAATCTGAGGTCAGAATTGAGAGAAACGTGCTCCTTCTCTATTTAATTGACCTTCAAATACCTGGTTGAGATCCAAAACTCCTTCCTTGCAGTCACCTGTGAGTTCCAAAACTAGCTCAGATGAACTTATGGTAGCAAAACTCGCTCCTTGAGGTTATATAAGCTGAAGAACTGAGGGACGTGGAAAGACTGCTTGAGGTACATTTTGGAGAGGAGTGGAGGCAGATTGAGATTTTGGGGTTTTACAGAGACATTTTGGACGGGGAGAGAGCAGACAATCTGGGTGAGGATGACATCCCAACCGAGGAACAGGAATTGTTGGAATATTTTGTAAAGTCTGGTGAGTTACGAGTATGAGAAAGTTCAATGTTGAGTACCAAAGTTTTATCTACTCTAAGTTCAAAGTTAGGTACCTAAAAAAAAATAAAAAATAAAATAAAGTCCGTTTTATGGCTGTTTTGAAGACTGAACGTTTTTGTATTAGTTAACGAGGGTACGAAAGTTTTATCTAAGTTCAAAGTTACCGAAAAAAGTACCTTCTAGTAGTCTTAAAGGCTGATTAATATTACACAACTAAGTTCCTGATCCATGCCATGGTGTATTTTTTTAAAGTGTATTAAAAAATGTCTTAAAACGTTATATTACTGAGTTTTTATTGACTTTTCCCTATCCTATCATAGATCTTATAAGAAGTGATCTCTGAAGACCATTCAGCTGGGTCAGTTCCAAAACTCGTTAGATGCAAGACTTAGTGCCAAAACTCCCTCGTTGCAAACTTAAATTCGTTCCTACGCAATTATTTCTCCATCGATTTATCTTTCCTTGGACACAGAGCTCCATTGATGTAATCTAGGTCATGTGGTGCAAAAAAACCATCGAATTGGTTGAATAATCATATAACATGTTACTTAGATGTACACACCATTAAATACTTATATGATTATACACGCATAATCACTTAGTTGTGCATTTTAAATTCAAGATCCCTTTTCCTACACTTTAACCACATAATTCTTTAAAAAACTATTTCTTTGTCTGTTTCAATAAGAAGGTACCTTATTTTTTCGGGGTGATTTCAGTGTATTCAAGCTTATTTTTTGTGTAGGTACACACCTATTTTTTCACTATTGCATTTATTTAAATCAGAGCGTCAAGAAACAGGCATCAGTAGGTAGGAATTATAACAACATAAAGTTGTTATGGGAGCTAATGATGAGAAATAAAAATGAATCAAGATCGGTTGTGAGCCTGAAAATCCAGTGGAAACCCAGTCCGCGTTGGGCGCTGTGGTTCCCGAATCGCCGGTAATCTATAACAAAACATAACCTAATACCACAACCTATTACCAGCTGTTACGCGATAACCTATTACCAAGAAATAACCAGATCAGCCATGCCTAGGAGGAGGAGTGGAAGGAGAAGGGAGAGGTTGATTGATTGACTCGTTTATTTACAATCTTTACAATCATTACAGCTGTGTAGGTTGGATGAGGATGAGGTGGGAGAAGTTGGATGGGGAGGAGGAGGAAGAAGTTGGATGAGGAAGGAGAAGTTGGATGAGGAGGAGCAGGGAGAAGTTGGATGAGGAGGAAGACGGAGAAGGAGGAGGCGGCGGGAGAAGGAGGAGGGAGGAGGAGGTGAGAAGTGAGGTGACTGACGGTGAAGTGGCTGACAGTGAGGTGGCGGACAGTGAGGTGGCTGACGGTGAGATGGCTCTAATTCTATTCCCAAGAGTCTATACAGCTTCGTCCACAAACGACAG
Source organism: Stenodema calcarata (assembly GCA_963920205.1). Classification (NCBI taxonomy): domain Eukaryota; kingdom Metazoa; phylum Arthropoda; class Insecta; order Hemiptera; family Miridae; genus Stenodema; species Stenodema calcarata. The sequence goes on from OY986049.1 coordinate 9,193,805, forward strand.
TGCTACAAAAAAAAAAACAAAAAAAAACTGCAAACTCTTGACACAACGGTTTATTATATTTTTTGGCGAAGATCACCGTTCTGTCTAGATCACTAAATAATTGAATAATTATTATTATTATTCAATTATAATTATAATAATTATTCAATGATTATTATAATTAATAATAATAATTATTATTATGAAATATAATTGATTATTAATAATTATTATTCTTAGTGTAAATTATTATTATGTAATTATTATCAATGATTAATATCATGTGAGTAGGTTGAAAAAGGACTTCAGTTCCACATAAAAGTATGTATCCTGAATGTATCCTAAAAGACTTATTTCTTTTTTTTTTATTGACTGGTCTATGTCTAGTTTCTAGTTATGTTTTTGTGCAATAGCCTGCAGAGTCTCTATGGTCTTTGAGGGGATGAGCTGCAATTTATATAAGAAAAGTATAATGTACTTGGGTTACAAGAATAAGTCTAAGCGTTTTGGTTGACTGTTTTTGTTTCAGAACACCTGATGATGGGCATAAAGTGCCTGAAATATATAGTGATTTAAAGTACAAACAAAGATTGTGGAACTGAAGTCCTTTTTCAACATACTCACATGATAATGGAGTTCCACAAACTCAGCGCTTCCACCATAAAAACTATCAAATGATTAATAATTATTTTTAGTTATTAATAATCATTAATAAAGATGATTAATTATTATTATTTAAGTCGATATCTGAAAACCATGTGCTGTTCGAATCAGCTGGACAAGTATGGACATTCCCGGCAGGCTCCCGTTGACGCTAACTGAGCAAAGTGCCGTGTACGGCGATCGGATTTATTAAAAGTATCTCGAAACGCAAACCAGCAAATTTTGGGGTGGTAATTTTTTTATTTCTTGGGCGATTCCAAAGGTTCTTTATCGAAGATTATTATTATTATCATAAGCCAAAAGCGAGGTTTCATCACCAACTACTCCATAACCCCATAACCGCTAACTGGGCAAAGTGCCGCGGACGGCGGACGGACGGATTTTATTTTTTTATTCGATTTTCTGAATCTACGTATCTTGAAACGTAAACCAACAAATTTTGAGGGGGGGGGGGGTAATCAAATTTTTTCTTTGGGCGATTCCAATGGTTCACTATCGAAGATAATAAACCAAAACGGTGATTTTGAGGAAATCTTCAAATGTTTAAATTTTGCCATTTTTTTTACCAGTTAGGCCAGACTAATAAAATCGGATTTTGTATCAAAGAGATAGGAAATTTAATGCTCTTTCTAACGGTATCCTCAGATTTTATATTACATAATAATTCAAGAGTGTTAGGTCCATTTTACAGAGACAAGGTCGAGAAGACGACAAAAATCTTAAACTCTGCAAATTCTTGACACAGCGGTTTATTATCTTCTTTGTACAGATCACCCTTCTGCCTCGATTACTGAATGATAGATTAATTATTATTATTAATTCTCATTAATTATTAATAATTATTATCAAGTAGTGTAAATTATTAATATTTATTGTTGGTTATTATTGAGTTTTATGCTTGAGTTTGTTACATAGTTACACTGGACACCCTGTATATTTATATAAATATAATCTGAAATGTTATAGAAATGGTATATAAGCAACTGAACCTAGAGTAAGCACAACCTAACAATAACTAAGTGGAATGACACTAATACAAAACATCTTAAGTATTAAAGTTCTCTTCTAACCAGTACTATGGTAACTCCGGCTGATGGCAATATTACCATAGCCTATCTTGTTGGTACATGTAGACAGAACTATTTGTAAATAAACATGTTATCATTCATTCATTCATATCATGGCCCTTCATTCCTCTTCCACTGCTGTCGTTGAGTTTTTCATAATTGTGACAAGAGGTTTTTTCGAGAGTACTTACCTACCCAAAAAGATTATGGATTTTTATCACACAATCCTTTGTTAGTACTGGAAGGTCAAGTACACTCCACTATATTGAAACCTTGATGAAATATTATGTAGGTACATGTACACTCAATTGATACTTTAGATACCCCATGATATAACCAACTTTTGTTAGCGAACCTTACAAGTAGGTACAAGTAGGTAGTTATTTACTGTTGTTGAGGGTCGTGCAAGTATAAAAGATTCAGTTTCCTGTAATCATTTTACCAGTGTACTGTACGGACGCCAAAATGAGGTACCTTTGTTTGGCGTTGGCTTTGGTGCTGACGTTCAGCCAGGACGGTCTGTGCGATAGCAAAATACCACCAGGTTCTCATACGATGTTTCCGAAGGGTTTCAAGTTTGGAGCTTCAACCGCTGCTTACCAAGTAGAGGGCGGGTGGGACGCTGATGGCAAGTGGCTCATACTATTCACGTATCGGTATCTTTATAGACTTGTGTGGAGATGGAACGATGAAATACTTCTACATAAATAAAACTTATACTTTTTGTTGAACAGGAAAAGGACCGAGTATTTGGGATGATCTCCTCCACAGGAAACCAGACTACATCAAGAACCGCAACAACGGCGACGTTGCTGACGACTCGTACCATCTGTACAAAGAGGACGTTCGAGCCCTAAAAGAAATTGGAGTAAGTAGTAACAAGAACCTCTACATTTGATAGAGAGGAAGTAGGTACAACCTCTAGAAATGCTCGTATGTTCAATTCAGGTTTCTGCTCATTTCTCTAATGTGGGCTTTTTTCTCACACTATGGAAGGGGAATTTGAAAACTTTCGCAAGCACATTCCTGAAGACATTGATTCAGTAAAACACAAAAAAAGAAGAAACAACTAGTACCAAAATCAACAAAATTTAGGGCAAATTAGTAGACTAATTAACATCATCAAAGTTGAACCATCATATTGAGAAAGTATCACTGTACCTATGCAAAACGTTGTGACATCCCCGAAAATACAATTCTGTTGTGAAAACTGGCCTGCCAAAAAACCTCCTCAGCCGATATCCATTTTGCCCGCCAGCCTCGAATATAGGATGCTCGGTGCTTCGCACCTCACTGTTGAGTGTGCATATAGAAACCTGATCCTCCTACCCCTAACCTCCACCACCAATGTTTTCCTGTTCACCATATAATAACCCCCCTTTCACCCTCAGTCCCCTTCGGTTTCACCTAATATGTTTCCTCTGTTGCACCTGCAGGGAGCTTTTCGCTTCTTTCAATGCTGTTGGCGGGAGCTTTTTGCAAGGCTTCTGAGAAGTAGATGATAAAGTTAGTATTGGTGGTGATGAGTGCTTATTGGGGGTACAACAGTAAAGTTATGCTTCAATTCAGGCTTGTTCACCTGGCGAAAACTCCCACCAACGGCATTGAAAGAAGCGAAAGGGGGGTTGTGGGAAGAAGACAGGGGAAAGGAAAACATTGGTGGTGGAGGTTAGGGGTAGGAGGATCAGGTTTCTACATGCACATTCAACAGCGAGGTGCGGAGCACCGAGCATCCTATATACGTGGCTGGCGGGCAAAATGGATATCAACTTCTTTTGTGGCTGAGGAAGTTTTTTGGCGGGCCAGTTTTTACAACACGGTTGATTTTTGTGGGGATACATTCTTTCAAAATGTTGAATTGTCAAATTTCTTTAGTATCCACTAATACTATCACTGATACCTTCCTGTCGATCAACAAATACAGAGATGAACGAAGAGCAGAATAATATTATACTAATATTATACAACCTTTGTTTTGGGGCACTAGCATTCCACAGAGGTTATTAATTTATCGTTGAACAATACAGAAAACTGTATGGTTTTTGTCATTATTTCCTCTCGGCTACCAGTTCAATTGAACCATCTTTGACATATATAGGCCAATTGATGGCCCGAAACGTCCTTCAGAAATAACACTCGAATGTGACAACTTCATATTTGTCGTCCATAGTTCCAGACGTACCGATTTTCCATCTCATGGCCACGAGTGCTTCCAAACGGCAGGACGAACCACATCAATCAAGCTGGTATCAATTACTACATGAATGTCATAGACGAACTCCTTGCAAACGACATTGAGCCTGTGGTGAGATTCTGCATTAATGCTGCACTAGTAGATTAATTTTTGTGAAAATCAGTTACCTATCTAATGTATGTAGCATTGTTAACATCACTTGCGTACCTTACAGTTAATGGTTTCTTTTTGCGGTTAGGTCGCCCTGTATCACTGGGATCTACCGAAAACTCTTCAGGACATTGGAGGATGGCTCAACCCCGAGGTTGTCGATCTGTTCGTTGAATACGCCGATTTGATGTTCCAAACTTATGGAGATAAAGTAAGATTTTAAAATAGTTACCAAACATGCAACAGGAATAGTGTCCATCCAAGAGTTCTATAGTCAGAGTTTTAGTGGAGATTAACTACTCCATTTAGACTGTGCTGCTTGACATCTGGCTAATTATTATTTAACCCTAATTAATTTGGCCTTACTCTGTTGCGGACAAAACGAATTCCGTTGTGAATGAAGGATTTTGGCTACATATCCGTCACAGGTCTCTTATCTGTATACAGTTTTTGACAGTTCAAAATGGTATACATACCATTCTGAACTGTCAAAAACCCTACCGTTTGTCTCAAACTCGAGTGAGGTAAATACGTAGGCTATTCAAACAAGATTAAAGCCAATGTAGACAGGCCTCTAGAGCGATCGCCTCAAAAGAAAAATCTCTCCTAGGCAATAAAATTTCAATATATTTTTCATCTAAAAATGGTTTTTACAGTTTTTTTAGTGCTTACAGGAACATAGAACACGGCTATCATAACAAAATTCGCCAAACCCGAAACCGTCCGTCCGTTACGCTAATCTATTTCTATCCTAATCACACTATGAAGCTGTAATTTGGAAAGTAGCCTCCTTAGGACTTACACTTTAAGCAGCATAAAGCCTGGATCTGCTGAGTGGCTCCTAAAGCTAATTTCTATGCTATTCACCCTATGGAGCTGTAATTTGGAAAGTAGCCTCCTTAGGACTCACATTTTAAGCAGAATAGGGCCAGGATCAGCATTGGCTTCTGAAGCTAATTTCTATTCTATTCACCCTATGAAGCTGTAATTTGCCTTGGAGCCTCCTTAGGACTTAATTTAACGTCGCCCAGGTGAGTGGCTAAAATATGTTCCATGCATATAGAAATTTAGCCATAAGGCTCAAAAGAAAAGAAGAAGGGGTCCTGGGGAAGGGGACTGTCGCCTTTCTGAGGCCCGCAGGTCTTTGACAAAAAAACGCTTAATAATGAATTTTAATTCCAATCTAACCCAAACCTTTTTCAAAAACAAATTGTTGTTATGATAGCCCTTTTCCGTTTTTCAGTAGAAACTCAAAACAATCTTTGGATTCAAAATCCATCTTTCCCCTGCCAAGATATCTACAGCGGATTTAGTCCAACTCTTACCAACTGCAGTCCACAGTGGTCCCCAAAACCACTTTGAATCAATAACTTATAAAGTGGGTAATAGCAAATCAAGGCTAAAACGATGTTTCGTTACTCAATGTTCTTGGAGTGAGCAATTGGATTTAATCAGTCCAATTTTGGAAAAAGGTTGTTCTCTCGACACCAATTTATTTTTATATTTGTGAAGACGTAGGTATATTGATAAATGAATTAGATGCCAAATAGTTACTGAGGGCATGTAACCTAAAATCCGACATCCTTGTGATGGAAGGAAGTGGAGGTTTAAGAAGACATACGAATCCCCATGATTATTTTCGGAATCCCGCCCATATCTTTGGATTAGTAACTGGATCCACAATTGGAGAGTGGTTCCATTCTTCCCAGTCCAGCTTGATTCGTAGTGCCGACATGAAGATGATCCATGGCTAATCTGTAAAGGTGTACTGGTAAAGATATGGTGTCGTCGCTGCTTGGAACGATTTCAGTATGAGACTAGGTCTGCAGCCCCAGCTGGAGATGACCATTATATTAGAGGGGTTCTTGGATATTACAGTCTTCTGCGCCATAAGCAGTGAGGAGTTCATGCGTGGTTCCTACATCCCACAATCCGCCTTCATATCTGACAAAATACAAAGTGATAGCAACAAGTTACAATTCCAATGTATATGACGATGTATTGTGGTTCATAGTCACTACCTACAACCACTCATCACATCACTTTAGTGAGATGTTACTAGGTCCAGGGGTTTGGTCCTTTTCAGCCTTCGTACGTCGCCACTGTTGTCCAGAAGGTTCAGTGGTACTTCAACATTCCTGTGCTTGTGGAGACGGTTTTCATGGTCCGTTGCTCGATTTTTAATAACTTCGTTCACCATCTTGACTTTAAGATCGCGATGGAGATCATTCGTTCGAACATACCAGGGGGCATTAACTATGCTCCTGAGAATTTTGTTTTGCGTTGTTTGGATTATTTTCATGTTGCTGCTCTTAGTGCAGCCCCATAACTGGCAGCCGTAGTGCAGTGTTCTTGGATATTACAGTCTTCTGCGCCATAAGCAGTGAGGAGTTCATGCGTGGTTCCTACATCCCACAATCCGCCTTCATATCTGACAAAATACAAAGTGATAGCAACAAGTTACAATTTCCATACAACCAATGGAAGCAGTGAATATTTTCAATACGTTTCAGGTTAAATGGTGGGTGACCATCAACGAGGCTCAGACCATCGCTAGCGGCTATGGAGGCGGAAACGATGCTCCAGCTCTGAACCTGCACGGAACTGGTGACTACATGTCAGGGCATAACTTGCTTCGGGCCCATGGAAAAGCGTACAGGATGTACCAGAAGAAATACTCCCACCAAGGGGGTAAGTCCCTCATGCACATTTCCCATAGAATGTTGTACATGATCATTTCAGTATCACACGAGAGAAAAAAGAGCATCAAGCATCGTGGAGCCCATTTTACAAGTTCGGTATTTCTATTGCATATTGAGCGTTTAGAGTTTCACTGACAATCACTGAATTTCTACGTAACTCCTACTCGTAACTCCTACTCGTACGTCCCTTCTTACAGTCCAGACCAGGAAGTTCAGTGGAGTATTTTCCTTTGCGTTAGGAATTCATTGGCTTGTCCCCAAAAAGCTAATTCTTGTTCTTATACCCTCATTCAATAATTCCAGCTGAAAAAGAGAAACTACTCATTCATTCCAAATCAACAATCAGCATGACTAAATAATATTAACTTAATCGTTTCTACTTATGCTTTACTTAGGTAAGATCAGTATGGCGTTCTGTGGTGCTCCATGCTTCCCAGTTACGGACAAGCCAGAAGATATCGCTGCGGCTGAAAGGTGTTTCCACTTTTCTGTAAGTACCACTAATAATGATAGTAGGTACTTATACCTCCTCAACGAAAGTACCACCTACGAGTTCTTATCAAGGAAATGTAAGTTCGTGATGAGCTCAAATTCAACAATAATTTGTTTTTTTGGTTTCTATTTTTCTAGTTTGGTTGGTTCGCTCATCCAGTTCTCAAGGGAGACTATCCCCCTGTAATGAGAAAGTTCATTGACGAAAACAGCAAAGCTGAAGGTAGAAACGTTTCTCGACTCCCGTATTTCACCGAAGAAGAAATCCACGAAATAAATGGTAAAAAGAATTGATCTTGTTGTTGACAAACTCTTAACTCTTGAAGTTGTTGTATTACTCTCAAGTCTGTTGTACTACGTATGTTACCAGGCACGGTCGATTGGTTTGGGTTGAACTACTACACGTCTTACATGGGGAAAGCAGGAAAAATCGGGCCCCACCCTTCAGTTGACCGCGATGCACGCGTGAACAAGTATTTCAATAATGACTGGCCGGCAACTGCCTCTGATTGGCTGAGGGTATGTTAGGGTCATTTCTATTTTTTTTTAACCATCTGCTGCAAATAGATGGCCAAATTGTTCATTTAGATTGACCTCACGTTACAATTATTGTAACAAAAATACATTCAAGTATTTGAGCATCTTGTAAAAATGTAGCTTATCCAATATAGGCACAATGCCTTGCGAAGAATTGAAGTGCGAAAGTAATTGGGATTCACTGAAATTTGGCTTGATCCTTCTTAGTCTTCTCTCTAGGTGATCAACGTTGAGTAGACGGCCTCTTCATTGACGTGCCTTTGACGCCTCTGCTGATGGCCTGTTGCAAATCGTCTTATTTCGGCTTGAACCATTTCCACTCCAAGATCTCGTGGATGTTATCATTGCGGATGTACCAGGGAGCATTGACTACGTCCCTGAGCACTTTGCTCTGGCATTTTTGTATGATTTCTACGTTACTTCTGGCTGCACAGCCCCAGAGCTGACACCCTTAAGTCCATACAGGCTTGAGGACTGGTTTATAGAGCAAAGTTTGCTCTCAACTGGAAAACAGCCTAATTTCCTGGATTTGAGACATAATTCCTCGCTCTTTTTCTTGACATCTGCCTTCCACCGTAATTTGGATTCTAGCGTCATTCCCAAGTACTTTGCCTCATTGGCATATGGGATGATTTTGCCATTGAGAAAGGTCGGATGTATCGAAGCTTCCGATTTGTGAAGTCCACATGTACCGACTTGGTCTCATTCAATTTGATCCTCCGTTGTGCAGTCCATCTTTGTATTTTGGAGATAGAGTGGTTTAGTTTGGTAACGGATTCATTGTTGTCTTCACGATTGCGGTGCCCTCGGCAAAAGTAGCGATAGTATTGATTTCTACTCTTGGCAGCAGTGACATTACTGGCAGCAACTGTATTGGTCTGTAGGATGTTATCTCCTCGACTGGTTTGGGTATCATGATTACTTCTGCTATTTTCCAGAGCTGTGGAACATACCGAAGAGTGAAGGTAGCGTTAATGTCAAATGAAAATTGAAACTGGATTATCAAGAAAATATAAATGAAAATATTATTACTTAATCAATAGAAGTTTGATAATAATTTGGCAGAAATATGTATTACTATGACATTCATTTACGTAGTAGTGTGAGTGATTTTTGAGAGGTCAACAGATTTAAACTTTTGGGAAGTAACATGGAAGTGAACCGAATCCAAATCTGACATCATTTGGATTCGGCTTGGCACTATTTGACATTATGCTTTGTGGAGTGGGGAATACGAATATGAAGTTGAGTTTGGGATAAGTTGCTTCGTTTTTGTAAAAAAAAAAAATTATTTTTAGCCAAAAAGCATGAAAATATTCTGTAGAATCCCCATTGTTCACAAGTTTAAATGAATTTTGTAGAAAATATAAAAATCATAGGAAAAATCTAATGGCAAATTCGCATTCTCCATTAAATTTCGTTTAAGAAACAGCCATTTTAACTTTAAAAATTACAAAAATGAGTTGGTAAAACAATGGCATCCTGTACGGGAGAAACAGGGTAATTCTCCGCCTACATTGGGGCCCAGCTTCCTGTGATGCTTGCTAAACTCGCCTTTTTTTCTTGTTCTACCTGCCAATCCTCTACATCTTTCTTAATCCTCAGCTAGGTCTACTCCACATTCTAATCCTGTGATAAATAAATCCCCGCAAAGCCCCCCGCCTCCCCTAAAACTCTGTCTGCAGTCTGACAGCTGTCAGAGGCCATTGACAGTATACCGTATACAAAAAAAAGTATGAGTTACAATTTGCAGGGTGAACAATTCAGCAAGATCAGAATTACGACACCGAAATACTATTAACTTATTTTGCAAGAGCTCCTAATAGTGATACCCCCCCCCCCTCCCTCTAAATTCAGATATCATGCCCATTTCCGGGAGTGAAATTTGTACAAACTTCATTTAACTTGTGAAAAATGGGCATTTTACAGAATTGTTGCTTGTTTTGTTGGCTAAAAGTATATTTTTACAAAAACGAAGCAACTTATCACAAATCGAACTTCATATTCGTACTATCCACCCCAAAAACCATCTAAGCATTACAAAAAAAATATCAAGCCCTATACCTTGAAAATATAAAAGTGTCAGGGGAAAACTGATGTCAGATTCAGATCATCCAAAAAACCCCAACATAGTGGTTCACTTCCATGTTAGGAAATCAGTGTTGACCTGTACCAGTTAAGCTTTTCTATTCAAACGTTTCGGTCCATTTGATACACTTCTTCAGGTCTACAAATAAAATTATCAGGCTACTTAAATATCTTCATGAATAAATGCAAACATCTACAGACAGGGTTGCTAAGAGTTGCCTTCAGGTTTTTTAATGAACCTGATATTTCTTTTAAAATAAAGAATTCAATTTTGCTTGCTGTTTTCGAATACGTCTTCCGTTTGGTTCATTTGTCAAACTTACAATTTCCGTGAATTCGAGAGTTTCAGGTAGATGAGGCTTCATTATGAATTGAATTCTCTTGATTCAGGTGATTCCTCAAGGCCTTCGTTTGTCTCTACAAATGTTGAAACGCGAGTACGGGGACATTCCTATAATCGTCACAGAAAACGGTTATCCTGACCACGGTGATCTTGACGAGAAGAGAATAGATTATTTTGAGGTGAGTAAATGATCAGTACCCTCCTACATTCGCCAATTATTTACTCATTTTGAGATTGTGTGATTGTTATTTTCGGTGATTGATTAGGTACTTTGAAGTCATGATTAAGTACCTGACCATACACTGCATTCTATTGATGAATTATTCTTAATTCGACACCTTCCATTTTAGCTAATTCTTTAGAACAAACTTTTTTCTAGATACACGATTTTTTAAACCTTTTTTTATTCAAACCGGGTATGAAAAGTTCTGATTTCACCCCTAGATTTCATCGATGAACCATTGAAATCGACCAAGAAAATTGTGAGAAAATCAAATTTAAAAAACTTGTCAACAGGAAGGGGTTTAATGTGAATTTTTATATAAAGCCAAATTAATTCTAAAACGTCTATCATGAATATAAATGTTTAATTCATCATTGAGCTAGTTACCAACTCCCTAAATCTGTCTTGACAATCGAAAGGCTAAGTTTGTAGATGAGCAGAATCGGGCCAATCTGAGGAGGGTTTAGGGGAATTTTAAGGGAGGCCTATGGGGCTTTAAAAATTACCCATAAATTCCCAAAATGAAACAGTCTGACAAGTGACAACTCATTTTAAAAACGTTTTTACGCTGATCTCGACGATGAAGTTAGAATTGCGATATCTTATTCCGTTCTCAAACTGGAGCACTTTGAAGATGAAGAAACGTCGTTGTTACTTGAGAGGCTCTTCTCGGTTCATCTGCTCTAATCTGATAACGAAATAAGGTATCGCAATTTTGACTTCACGATCGTGTTCAGCGTTGAAAAACTATAAACTGAGGTATTACTCGCCAAAAAGTGTGATAAAACCTGTACAATGGAGACATTTTTACATAAAACCAGTTATTTCTTCGAAAATTCGCTCTTATAGCCATGCTGCACGACAGGATTTTTTAATATTAAATTCAAAATTTTATGAGATTATTCTTAGAGAAAAAACAAACCAGTGTATGTAATAGTCTGATATAGCTGTAACAAAATTTGTTATTACATTCTTCATTGTTATGAATTCTCAACCTTGTATTAGCTATGAGTATGTAGGTACTTAAAATGTGTGTATTTCGCTGTATGACAGACTCATCTGGCGGAAATGCGTCGAGCCATCTACGAAGATGGAATAAACATAACTGGATATTGCCTGTGGAGCATCATCGACAACTTTGAATGGCGAGACGGATACACGTAAGGCGACTTAATGCTCAAATAATATTATTTGCTGACATTTTATTGAACTCTTGTTATGACTTCTGTATCATATTCACATCTTTGATCCCATTTCCTCACTTATATAGACTTCTCAGATTGTAAGTTCCTACTTGAGTAACTATTCCTATTTTCCATCTACCACCAATTTCTTGTAACTGTAACAACCTCTGTTTTCTGTTTCAGGGTCAAATTCGGACTCGTAGAAGTCGATTTCAACAGCCCGAACAAAACTAGAACTTTGAAGAAATCAGCGTACTGGTTCAAGAACTACGTGAACATGCACAAGTTGCTCCAGTAATTTGTATGTCTTCAGTACCTTACGACGAATTTGTAGAACTACAACGCACAAGATTCTCTGTTTTACTCCATCACATCCAAACCTCGCTAAATCCATCTTATACGATTTTACAAAAAAATCGATTGGTATGAATCAAATAAAGATTGTTCATGTTTCTGACATCTATCTGAATCCATCCTTTACGTTTTCGACCTTTCATTTTAGTCATCATCGTGAAACTGTTGAGGTTTGATACACAGACCAATTTTTTTCCACTCCTTTGTCTTGTAAGTACCTACTTACTTCGAACTTAAGTAAATCAATACAGTATGAGGTTAGCTTTTAACATTTAAATTATCATCGTCTAAGAAAATTTCTGTGATAGAATACAAATGCAACCTAATAACCCTACAACTTTCCAGATTTCAAAATAATCCCTTGAGGCATTCTGAAACCTCACCATGAACTTGGCGATATTCAAATCATCGTAGGTTTATTTATAAGAGGGTTTACAATTTTCGATGTGGAAAGCCTACCGTTCCAGAGTTATATTCATTTTATGAAATCTCAGATCAATTTTGAATGAATTTTATCCGCCTCAGAGTGTCCTCACGAATTCGTTGTTCCAGTCTAATTCAATTCGAATATTACCATATTTACATTTTCTATAAATACCAAAATCCCTACTCATTTGCAAAGCATACAGCTAGAGGGGTTATGGAAAAACGCACTAATTTACAGTGTTTATTAACAGATTTATCGCTACCACAGCTTTGTATTTACGTTGAATAATTCATACTTTTGGAGGAAATATAGCTCTATTAGTAATAATTCAGCACCGTACAGAGCATATATCGAGAGAAGGCTAGAAATGATGTTACACTGAAGCTAGTTAACAACTCAAGCAGTGAAATAAATGTGCCAATAAATTGAAACGACATTTAGCACATGATATAGCGAAGCAATCTCTTTTTATTTGCACAACCATAGTTCAATAAAGTAAATTTTTTTTGCGCATACCACGAGAAAAGGAAACAGTAAGTTTTCGCAAATATTAGTGCTACGATTTGTACAATGGGTTTCGCTTCGTAATCCTTCGGATTTTTAGGCAAAGGGGACGTATTGCTCTTGGAATGACTGATGCAGTAGGGGAATGTAAGCGAAAGTGAATAATTTCTATATTCTGTAACGCAATTCTTACTGTGATTAATTCTTGGTTGTAAACAAGTGAAAACAGTTCTCTCTAAATCGAAGTATCAATCAACTTGATTCAAACCATTTTACCATTATAATTATTTGCCCTTACATATTTTTCTTGTCTCCCGTTTTTTATACAGATAACCGAAGTTCATCATTTTGTCAAAACTTTACAATTAATAATATGACACAATAATATTAATAAAATATACATATTTAAATTTATGTACAATATCTTAGATGTCTATGATTTTATTTCTTCTTCTTTTCAAGATGATAACATTCATAAATGCAGAGTAAGATGTAATAAATTAATATTAGTAGATACGAGTTCAGTCATCGATATTAGATTTGAAAGGAAACAGGATGTAGGAATGTCATTTAATGACATAACACAGGTTGAGAAGTAAAATATTCTTCCATGAAATAAAACTTTGAAGTGCCAACAAAGATTAAAATTAAAATTTTACATTATTAACAAATTTAAATGTAGAGGAATAAATGAGCAGAGGGTTTAAACAAAGAATTAAATTCATGGATCTGTTCTTTTGGTTTGAAATACCAACTTTGCACTGATTCCATAATAGGAGTGATTTGAGTTGATGGGAGATTGCTGTTTCAAATTATAATAAATATAAGGTTCCTGGAAGATTATCTTTCGAGTTATATCAGCGGTTTATTTCTTCCCGAGACTCACTATCCTCGTTATGACCGGTTTTGAGGTGACTGGGGGTGTGAGGTTGTTGTTCCTTACAATGTCGTCCTTCAAACAGCTTTCCTTAGCTCCTCTGCAAACAGATGAATAACATGCGATGAAACGGTTGTTAGGAGATATGCAAATAAATAGGACAATTCACGATTGGCATAAACAAGAGAGAATGCGATTATCTCTCTTGAAAGTGTGACAATCAATTTGAGTATGTTTACTTCTTATAAAAATTACTCATGAACTATGAGATTGAGTGAGATAATTTTGATCATCGTTCAATGATAGTAATGAAAAGGTGGTTGTTTTAGCCATTTTCAATTAAAGACAATGGAAGACATGGTTTCGTCTCTCATTGCCCTCGAACGTACGAATAATGTTGCTAATTAGATAGATGGTATTACATAAACTGAACACTTAGCGTCCTGAAACCCATTCGTCGTTAATCGAGATTAGTGATCTTGTTTAGAATTTATCTAGATTGATCCTGATCGAGATTAGAGTATGTATTTTAGTGAAACCGGCCCTTTGTGTTTCTTTGATGTTATGTTTAAACACATGGAGTAGTTATATCGTCATTACAACGTTGTTCTCACCAAGTTGGTGTATCATAAATGTTTTACGCATCTTACTATCTCATGCAGTTCTGCAACTGTCCTACACCCAGAATGCATACACTCCATTGGCTTACGCATATATTGGTTGTGGTACAGGCATAGTGGCATGTAGTGGCACCGTGTTTTTGCTCCAATGCAACAACAAGATTTCAGGGACGAAGAGAAGTGGTCCCCACTATTGGAGACCACGTAGACACACCCAATCAAATACTAGATATCTATAAATATATTAATTTGTCAAGCACGAAGTCGGTATCTATTTGATAGATACCTACACGTGCCTATAACGATGAAATAGTATTTACATACTAATTGTGACTTACAGGTATCTGGTCACATCCTCAATATCCACAAGCATAGAGTCCTGAGTCATATGGAGTTCATCTCTTTCCATAAGGAACCGCACCAATCCTTCGTTGAGTGCTGTAAAATAATAACTATTTTAGTGAGCAAATATTTCAATTCAAATGCCCTCACTCTCCCTTTTGATAACAACCCTGTGACTTGGATATGAACCAAGAAACATTCACACAAACGTATAATATATCTATAGGATGTTAAGACATGTTTAATAGATTTATGGCTCAACAATTTCCTCATCATGCTGACGATCAACTTTCTGTATCAACTACGGGCCGACAAAGTGGAATAGATTGAAGATTTTGGTTATTAAAAAGAACGTTTCAAAGTTTTTACTTAGTTGATCAAGTGTAATAACTATTTGTGTGAAGGCTTCAGGAAGGGTGGACTCTTTAGCTCAGGCAGACGGGTTCCTAGCAACTCTTTTGCAAGGAAGTTCTCTCTTGAATTCTTTCAACGCGGGCACCATTTGTCTCACTTTACAGCTCCAAAACGTCTGTATAACTGCCATTTGTGCCTTGACATTGGGTCAATTGGGGTAACGGCTTGGGCCATTTGTTGGATAGTACCTCTGCCACCCTCTTTAGGAAATAGTTTATATTCCCGGTAAAGAGTTCAGTCGGAAAAATCCACAAGAAAAGTGAAAGAGCTCTTTAGGTCCTAGGTGGTTGATCCCGGTGTGATGGCTCCTGAGAGAGGATTGTAACTTTTTTTATTGCAGGAGTGTAGCAACTCCCATTCTAAATAGATACCTATACATTCACGTTAAATATAGAGAGGCATTTAGAATGCTCTGAAACGTATTTGTAAAGAAAACTTCATCAATACGCTGAAAACATGGGAACCATTGATCCATACTGTCATTAATCATTATAAACTTCTATTAACCAAAAAGTGAATACCTAGTTTCTTACAAAACGAAATTGGTGATACGTTTCAGAAAAATCCGACAATTTTTGTACTACAAAATACCTATTTCTCGTAGAGGCGCATGTTCAGCAGTGTTTCAAGGATCGATCATATGGATACTTCCTAAGCTCCGCAGAGCAGGCAACAGTAGCCCTTATAATATATATTATATCACATCTGTGATTGATAAGCTTACTTTCTATCTGAGTGTGTAAATCGTTGACGATGACCTGCAGCTGAGCAACGTTCATGTCTGTCAGCATTTGACGACTGACTCTCCTCCTCTCAGGCGGAAAGTGCACTCCGACCTGAAACGACAAGTTGAGTTATTCCGAGGAAACATATACCTAGTGCATGTACTGAGGTTAAGTGTTATAATTCAAACAATCGCGTCTCAACAATAAATTCAAAAAAATCAACATTTGTACTGAATGTTAATGTTTACGCCAGGCTTGATTTATTTTTGTCTTCCTCCATGTCTCAAATCCATCTATGTTGTCTCTTATCAATTTCATATAATATCCCGGTTTTCTTTTCTTTTCCTTCTTTTTTGGATTCTACATTTTTTTGTAACGAGTTCTCTTGTAATACTTGTCATGTTTTGTTACATCATAATTAACTATAAGTACCTAGCTCTATACAAGTGTCGTGTAGTGTTGGTGTCCCTGGTGGATCGGTGTGACGTGATTCTCGGTTTTTTTTGTTCGAACATAACCGATTGCCTCGTGAAACGTTTTGCGTACCGGCTTTTCTATCATCGATCGATCATCAATTTTACCACATTCGTACCTAAATCTCCAGCAATTTGGATACCTTGTCGGTGTGATACCGTGGATAACAGTGGAGACTTCGTACCACTGGATTCTCCGTTCTGCATCAACCTTCTGGAGCCGTCTGAGGCCGGTAAGCCTCTATACCGCATGGTGTCACCTTCCGAGGATAGTAATCCTCCATATCATATTTGTATACCTATCCGGAGCCGGCAGAGGCTAGTAAGCCTCCATATCGTACTAGTATGCCTTCCGGAGCCATCCGAGGCCAGTCAGCCTCCGTCTTCTACCAATTCGATCATCCCAACCATCCGGAGCCTTCAGAGGCCAGTCAGCCTCCAAATCTCCTCATTATCCACGCAACAGAGCCGTCAGAGGCCAGTAAGTCTCTCCGGCGTTTTTCCGACCACCTCAACACACTTGGACACTCACCAGAAGCCACAGAGGCGCGTAAGTCTTCAACACAGCCGTAAGCTATTGAGCATAGTATGTACAAATAATCTTTCATTTAATATATCTTTTTTTTGTGTGTAAATACACTGGTCCTTCGAACCTTTTTGCGACTTCCAGTAATTGGTTATTTGATACCCCAAAGTTACACCCCTCTGGGTCTATAAATCTGTATACAATTGTTAAGAGGCACGTTCAGAAAGTAAGTGGACTGAGGCTCTCACGACCGAAGGGAATATGTTTTTACTATGTTGACAACACTGCCGTATAGCCTAACCTTTAAAACAGGACCATACTACGTCGGTCACCATTTCCCACCATTCATCAATTTCTAGTAATTAGGAACACAATTGTTATGTATAAAAGTAATCGTTAGGTCAAGGGCCATCTGTGGTCTCATTTACACTGACCCCCTGTTAGTAACAGGCTGTTACCCCACATTGGTCTCGGATTTCTAATACATATGTGAGCAAGTCATTGTTTCATTACTACAGCATGAAAATACTAACGAAAAGAAGAAGTATAAAATGTACTAGTGCTTGAAAACCTCCAAATCACTTCTTATTTGTTTGTCATTCTCCAGTACCAGAATGGAATTAATGATTCATTTGGTACTTTTTAAGGTCCTTTCACAAGTATTTTTATTTACACGCCTCATCATGATTATGTTATGAGAATATGATAGTAACATGGTTACCTGAAACTGAATGTATACTTTTGTACCTATAAAGTACAGGATGTTTCAAAAATAATTATTCTTTTTATTATAATAAAAGGGTCTTCATGGGATTTGATTATTCAGTTTAAAGTCAAACATTAGGGGTATTCATGGTACGTGAGTTTTCGACGTCGAGGTTGCCATAGAAACACAATGTGTCATGTCAGCGAGCATGCGCAATTTCTCGATCCCCAATACGATTTAACAGAGCTTGAGGTCTGTTATATCGAATCCTCCTGTAAAGATCTTTGAAACACACTGTATAAAGATTTAATATTTAATACTAATTTCATTCGACTTAGTTTAATTCTACTTACAGGAATGAAAGTTAGTGGCAGTAAGTTTTAAAGGGCGATTTTGATGGGATACACCAGCAATGTTGAGTACTTCATTTTCACTAGTCACGACTTTCCAACAAAGATTTGGTATAACTTTTGTACGCGCACATTCGAAGAAAATACGTTATGGCAATGACTACAGAATAGTTCAAAACCTATTTGTTGAAAAATGCGTAAATAGTTGTGATGAAAAATATAGAAAATTACAGAGGAAAGTGTTTGAAGTCTCGCTATTTTGGATTGCAAAACACGGATGAAATTTGAATTTTTATCGTTTAAAACGTCACACAAAAGTCATTTGTTTGGCAGTTACACAGAAAAAACCCAACGAATGGACCAGTCGGTATTAAAATTTTGAGACTTTATGGAAGTAGGAGGTTGGGGCTGGTTGAACGCAATGAGTTATCACGTATGTGACTTCCAGTCAACTCTTAGGATAACCCAGTTGTTCACTTGAGAATATGGGAGAAGATATATCAGCTACCGCAACTAGTAAAACGCTCACTTTCTTCAAACTGGCACGCAGCATTTCGGTAATGGGGCTGGTCTTCCCGCTCAACCGGTCGGCTTCCATTTGCAAACGAGCTCGGTCTTTGGCCTGCGACAGCGCGAGTCTGGCTTCTGCTTGGAGCCTCGCTTGCCGGGTGAAAAAATCCTCATTTGCTCCGGCGGAGGAGAACGACGCCTTCGATTCTCGTACCTGGTTACACGAAGAATATTAAAATGCAATGTATAACCGAGAGATCATTGTAAAGATAGTTATAGTTATAGCTACAGTTATTGCGTCACAAAATTATAGTTATTACAAAATTATTATCATCTAAAATTCGGTATTCCTACTCCACCTCAACCCAATGTGCATGACTGATACCAAACAGGAGGTAAATCGAGAGTGTGCACGAATTTGCACACATCTGTTATTGGAGTTCACGGTTTTCACTACTTTGTAGAACGTAAACATTTTAATATATTATCAAAATTTAAGAACATCTTCACATAATTTATCGAGCACTGCGTGCTTAAACTGTATGAACTACCATAAATCTTAGCCTGTCCGTTTCACAATACGCCTACGTGCGATGCATATTCAGTCACCTTGGAGGTTAAATTGAGAGACTTTGGAGGTTCAGGAAGGGCTTTTGACCTCGGGGGTGAAGGAGTTGTGCTAGGCGTTCCGCTCTGGCTCGGTGGAGCACTTTCAGAGCTGGGGGACTCTGTGTCTGAACTTGTTTCGTTCATGAAGCAGATCTGCAGGTTCATACCTACAAGAAACACATTTAAATGAATAACATGAACATTATCATTCAATGACGAGAGCTCTATTTATATTTAGGGTCGTTCCACCCAATCAATACTCGATAGAACCCGAATATTTTCTTAAAACAGAAACATTTGGTATCTAAGAAAATATCCGGGTTATACTAGTATCCACAAAAATACTCGAAGTTGAAAAGGTATGTAGTCTTTGAGGAAGAAAAATAGTACCTATAGTACCAACATTTCTAAACTATCAGTGTTGAATTGGAAATACAAGGATCAGGACTTGAGACTTCCCATCAGCTCTCCTTACAAATCTGTTGGTACGTTCGGATAACTTCAAGCTACTTTTGTTTGTTAATTTCCTTGATTTTGACATTTTATGCCTTTACTATGGCACATGGACTCAAAAGCGTTGCGATATAAAAAAGCGTTACAGTTGATATAGACGACTTTCGCTTACAACCTATCGTTGCTAAGCATTAGTGTTGATTTCTCCCCACCACTGCCATACCACAACTTCCTAAATGTACCTAAATATATAAACTATTTTCAAAGCGTGTTTGTAGGAAGTGTTGAGGGTACCTACTGTAGCGCACTAGAGACATAAAATGTCCTAATTTGTTGCAGAATCGTATACAAGCGTTTTTTTCCCCAGTTTTCCTTCTTCTTAGTAATCCTCAGACTATTCCATGTATCGACAGTTTCCATCACTAGTTCATTCGGCGAATTTGGTATCAATTCCAACCTAGTCAAATCTTCCAACACTGCAACGTCTTTGAAAACGTCTTGTTTTCGATCAATTTCCATCATAAAGTAAGGAATTTCTGGGACCACCATTCAAAATTACCAAAACTACTCAACTAGTTCAAGAATTAAAAATTGACCCAGTTTGTCATCGATTTCCACCAAAACAAGATGATACTTTTGGGGTATCAGACGTGTCTATCTATATTTCATATGCACACGTCTGATGACCTAAAAGTGTCGTCTTGTTTTGGTCGAAATCGAGGACAAATTGGGTCAAATCCCAATTAATAAAAAAAAAAAAATCCCAATTATTTTTTCACTTTCATTCACTCCCTGTGTGTTTTTTGACGTGCTGAATCTGATTTCGGTACCAGATTTTTTCTATCTGTCGTTGCTTTGATTAAAAAATGCAGTTACTAAAGTATAAAACAGTGTTTTTCTTGTACTTTGTCAAATTTACCGCTGTTTCCCGTGGAATCAAAGAAGGTAGCTAAAACCCCAACACCAACCCTGATCCCTCGCACTGCACAACACCTTTGTTTGGTTGGCGAAAGTAACCCACGGGTTCGAGTGCATAATGCCTGGATTCGACCTGGCTTTATTATTATCATGATACCAGAAGAAATCGTGTCGATAAACAACCAGGTAGGGGGGATTATCAGTCTAGTAGAGGGGGTGGACTGGACGCAGAGCCTACAGGCTGGCTTACAGTGCGCAACGCTCCGCACAATAAGGCTATGTCCCATCCCAAGTCTAATCTAATCAATAATCATCATAATATATTATAATATAATATATTATTCCCCTTATATATAAGATATATATTATATATAAGATATTATCCCCTTGAAGCCAGCATTCGTTGAATTGCTTAATCTTCGCCGGGACCACAACGTAAAATCGCTAAATTTATGGATAATGAAATTTTCCCAACACCTTCATTTTATTGAGCTGGTTTTGTTTATAATTTTATTTTACCCTGCAAATATTTATATGTATTGCATTATTGAAACTGGACATTCAGCGTAATTTACGTGAATGAATTCATAAAATATTAAATTAAAATATTCGAAACCGTTCGCCGCGTACAGGATTTCTCAGAGGCCAGCGCTTATTCAATAGAAACTCACCACTTTGAAGTCGGGCTTGAAGGCTAGGCTTTTTGCCTGGCTTGTCGCCGGAACCGTAGAACTCATCGGTGTCGCAACCCGTAGCGAGCCTGCGACGAATTTCCTCGCGATCATTGCGCCTCTGCAACAAAAGAAATACATCGTTAAGGACCAAGCATGAACTTTTGGGTCCACTGAGACAGTTAGAACGCATTTTGGTACGGAGACAGATTGGTAAATAACATACACTTTGGCTATGGTAGGCGCGATCTCAACACGGATTTTTACCGACAAGTAGTTCAAACAGAGTATATATATATTTTTTTTTTTTAATCAAAAATTTGCTTGAAATACTCCCATTAATCCTTTCACAGAAGTACAGAATAGGTGGGAAAAAAACCATGAATTTATAAGGTATAAGTTACTAGACTAAGTTATATAGACTAAGTTAATAGAGATCATAAAAATGAGGAGCGACTCAATAGTTAGGGTACATGACTTTGTGAAGAGGTTTAAGGTCAAAAAGACACGAAGGGATGAGTGGACCAGCCCTTCGGTCCAAGTAGTCATAGGTCCAAAATGGAAACATAACCTAGTTATGTTTACTGTGGGACAAGGATGGATGGGAGGTCAGTGGCTGGCGCAAGTGGTATGAGACATCGCTCAGAAGCATTCTGGTCTCTGTATACCAGGCGGATCTTTTTGCGACCAGAGAATGTGCGGAGGAGGAGAATCGGAAGGTTCTCATATTCTCGGACAGAGAAGGCACTGAAGGCCTTTATAGATGCCCAAACCAGGTCAAGACTGGTAAAAGAGAGCTGGGAAGCCCTGAACTGCCTGGGAGTGGAGAACAAAGTCACCTCGCTGTGGGTACCTGCACACACTGGGGTGGACGAACGAGCAGATTGCTTGGCATGAAAAGGGACCTCCGCACTAATTGTGGAACCAGAGCCAGTCTTGAGTACATCCAAATGCTCGAATAAATCCTCCAAGGGGGAGGGTGAGAGAAAGGCAGAGGTGTATCAGGAAGACATCCCGGCACAAAGAGTCGGGAAATCGACAATGTCAGCACCTTGTAGGCGAAGGAGCTCTGAAGCACTGGATCTGCCAAGGAGGAAAATGAACTCCTGAGCATGGGTGCTTTCGTAAACATTTGCACAGAACCGGAATACAAACAGGAGATCCGTCGTGCAGACTTTGTGGAGAGGAGGACGAAACAGCAACTCATCTCCTCTCTGAGTGCTTAGCTCGACGATACAGAACCTTTAGGTATCTGATACCACAACAAAATTGTGTCGGAAATTACCTGGCATGTAGGATTATCATTGCCGTAAAGGGAGTAGACTGAATCCAAGGTCTTTAGACGGACCTACAGAGAACCGGCCCCATTCCGAGTCCCTGCTACAATCAGCTCACTTTTATGTGAGGAGTACTGAAGTAATTGACAGCCAAAAGAACTACCTTTAAGAAAAAACTAGATAAATTGAGGCTTTTAGATGAGTAATGATTATCTGAAAGTTAGTGGAAAGGTAGCGTAACTGGGATGTCACTTGACCATCACATCCAAGTACATTCTTACATTTTCTCACTGGAGTATCCATAATAACGTCTGTTACACTTACATACACTTATAATGTGATGGGATTATAGAAAGATAATGTTAGGTTCAATGGGAATATCCACGAGTGGGTGATCCGTTCGGTTGGATTGTGTTCAGAGGTCTATATCATCAGCGGATGTGTCATCCAGTAAGAGAGCGCGGTAGAAACGAATGGGACGTCGGGATAGTGCTGGAAGCGAAGGGACCGGAGAGCCGAACCATCCCCAAGGCCCAGTGGCCTCGTTTCTCACTAAACCCCTTTCAGTAACAACTATACCGATATATCACTTACGATAAAAGCCTCTCTGTCATATTTATCATCGTATATTCTCGTAGTTTGTTCACATTTCCCATTCAACGAGACGTTGTTGATGTTTGTTGATTCGAAGCCTGAGGATGTCGAGTTTGAATCAAGTTATTTAGTGGAACAACCATCCACAGTCTACTCAACTGTGAATATTGAGAAGAAAAAGTTTGCATTGACACAGCTGGACCAAGAGGCACTGCAATGGTATCGTTTTCTCCATTCAACCACCAGGCTATTGAGAGGTCATCATACGCAAATTGGAGATATTCGTAAAAAGTAACTGCCAAATCGTAGATCTAAAACCACCAGTCATGCAGCATGGCTATAAGAGCGAATTTTCGAAGAAATGAGTGGTTTTATGTAAAATGTGGTGTTTGGAACATCTAATTCGTCCATTTTCTGCCTAGTAACACCTCAGTTTATAGATTTTTCAACGCTGAACACGACAATGAAGTCAGAATGGGCAATTCCATTGTGTCCGAAAATTTACAATAGGACAGTATTTTTCGGTCAAGGGATGTGTGAAGATTACGAAAATAGCATGAGTTGATCAGTTTTTTCGTTAAGTTTGGTAGGAAATGCAATCAAACTAGTACTTGTTCGTACTACGCGCGCTCAAACCTTGACGTCATCGGACACCTCAAACGAGGATGGATAACTATAAGTTTTAGTATCCACGATGTTTCAAGAAAAATGATCCATTCTGCATTATCGCTTGATTATCGCCGTTCGCCATAACAAATTGATTTTCATCTCTTTCATATGGCATCCAGCTCTAGTGTGAAAAAGCCGAGGCAAAATACTATCGAAGACGGATTTGAACCTGGTAACACAACCTTCGCTGGTAGGCGCTCTGGTAACAAGGATTGAACCTTCCGCACGCCACAGGAATCCGTGGATGCTTTATGCAGGGATTGCTTCATAATCTAGTATCCATAATGGTGAAGTTTTTGACGTCACACCCCGGTCACTCGCCCGCCTGTTTTTCAAACTACCAATTTTCTTTTATTTTCCTAAATTTTTGTGAACAATTTCTTGGCAAATGGACCCGATTTTCGCTAACATTAGACAAGGTACTTTGGAAAAAAAAAAAAATAAAATAAAAAAAATTGACTGGAATTGCCCATTGCGATATCTCTTTCAGTTATCAGATAAGAGCAGATGAACTGTGAAGAACTTTTGGGTGATTTCCCTCGTTAAAATCCCCCTAACCCCCCCCCCCCCCCCCCTTACAGTGGCCCGATTCTGCACTTCTACGAACTTGGCGTTTCGATTGCCAAGACAGATTTTTTGTGCAAACTTGAACTGTTTATATCAATTCTATCTCAGTCCAAAATTTTTTCAAACTCGAATTTCTGAAAGATTTTAATACCAAAATCCGTTTCAGACCATATTGAATTCACTGCCAAAAGACACAAAAATCATAAGTGTATAACCTTTTGGCAGTGAATTCAATATGGTCTGAAACGGATTTTGGTATAAAAATCTTTCAGAAATTCGAGTTTTAAAAACTGAGAACAATAGCTAAAAGACTCCACTCGACTAAACATCAAGGAAAACCACAGTAACTTCCTACATCATCCAATTTACCAGGTGCCTTTTCAAGTTTTATTAATATACTTAGGTACAAAGCATTAAAAATGATGTTTGAAAAAGTTCAAAATACTCCAATTTCCAATTTGGGATAAAATTTATCCCAAATTGGAAATTGGAGTATTTTGAACTTTAAAATTTAATTTTAAAGGCACCGATGCATTTAGATTGCTTGCAACTTTGACGTCAAATCATACGATGAATCATAATGAGTTTCGCCGTGAAGAGACTATTTTGAGTGGAACAGCATCCTACAAAATGATTGAAAAAGATACACCAATTGTTCAAAATAAGTTAGTTTGCAATTGATTAAACGTGAATCACATGAGGAAATTTCATTGAGGAAGTCACAATGGAAGCTACAATCGTGTCTTGAAAGCTCGTTGATGCAGATTCAATCAATTAATTAATAGGGGGAATAATTTATGAATTCATGAATTTTAACCAGTAGGTCACTATAGTTCTTTGGAAAGCGTGGATTGGTACAATTCATGATAATGGAATCTCAATAGAAATAAACCTGTAATGTCATATTACCATTGCTACTTGGCTTCAGATTACTAGCACGGCCCCTTGATCGAACATACCATAAGTGTGTAATGAAATAATACAAGCAATCTTTGGGCAATCTACGAGCAATCTGAAAATTACAACATTCGCTGGACACCACAAAATTTGATATGGTCCAAAAGTAGCAATTTGCTATCCGAATAGGACCTGTAAATACAATTTCAATAACATTCTGGAACTTTTGGGTAAATATGAAACAATTATGTTCCCAACAATGAAAGAAATATTTCAATTTATTGAAAGAACATACTCGTATTATTAATTGTTTCATATTTACCCAAAAGTTCCAGAACGTTATTGAAATTGTATTACAAGATTCTTTAGCTTTTATTGGGACATTGGTGTTAGCAGATGCCCTTATGAAACGTTGGATTTCGAAGTACCACAGCTGATATCCTTTACTGAGATCATACACTTCACCAACAAAAGTGTCAAAAACTCTGCAAATTCTTGACACAACGGTTCATTATCTTCTTTGTACAGATCACCCTTCTGTCTAGATCACTAGGTCTAAATGTCTAGATCCTAAATGTTAGATTAATTATTATTGTCAATTATCACTAATTATTAACAATTTTATCAAGTACCTACTGAAAATTATTATAATTTATTGTTAGGTATTGATAATTCGTATTTATTATTAATAATAATTATTATTAATTATGATTAATTAATACGATATAATTCTGGGGTTTTTAATACTACGTCGGTAATAATTTTTCTATAAAAGAAGTACCTACCAACAAACATTCGAAATTACCTTCATTTCCGTAGCACGAAACGCACCTCAGAACAACAAACTCGACATCACTTAAGCCATATGATGTTCCAAAGAGCTTGTTAGTATGAAAATGGACCTGTATTTCAACAGTTTGATTCACGATCGGGTTGTGAGGCACAATCATTGAGCCGTCATTGTGAACGAACGGCTGGTCGTACAAAGCTGCGGATGGTCTTAAAAAATTCTACGGAACAAACTCTATCTAAATATGAAATAAAAAACATACCGTTTGATGGGAATTTTTCGAGATATGGAATTTTCAAAATTTCAAAATTCGTTTTGAACCCCTTCCCCTTGACCTAGGGTTATGAAAAGTTTCGTGGATCATTGTGGGGCTGGTCCAAACCCAGAAACCAAATTTCGTAATTTTAACTCAACGCTAACTGGGCAAAGTGCCTCGGACGGCGGACGGCGGACGGCGGACGGCGTACGGCGGACGGCGTACGGCGTACGGCGGACGGACGGATTTTTTTTTATTCGATTTTCTGAATCTACGTATCTTGAAACGTAAACCAACAAATTTTGAGGGGGGGTTAAAATTTTTTTTTCTTTGGGCGATTCCAATGGTTCATTATCGAAGATAATAAACCAAAATGAATGTTTCTATCATAAGTATGATCGAACATTTTAATTTCACAGGGGTTTTCCAATACGCACTCAAATTTGGTTGATGGTAACTGGGGTCGAGGAAAAATTCATTTGGTTTCCGATTCATTCAGCTCAACCAGTCGAATCCTCCCATTATTCTTCTGTCGAAATAAGCACGCCCTACCACAATTGAAAAAGGCAAACGCCCCCACTTCAGCCTGAAAAAAAGTAGCGGCTACTCCAAAGCTCCCTTTGTAACACCATGCTTTGTCTGCAAGCCTTTTCTCTTTAGAAACCTCTCCACTCTCGTCATTCGAACTCTGGAAATTTACAGTGGGACTGAATAAGTTCTATGGCTTTAACCCTGGAACGTTACGATGGGTAGATAACTATGAATAACATTAGTTCACAATCTCTGAACCAAGTCACTTTCACTGCTTTCCGTTGTGGTTCAGTGCTTACGAGAAAGGCGTACGTTGTGTACTTACAGGGTAGTTATGATCCAAACTAACGATGCTGATAAATCTATCGATCACGTCTTGATCGATTTCATCGTAGTCGTACTCGTCGTTATTGCAGTCCACCGGCTCCCGCTGGTTGTGATTATTATTGATTAAGGACTTTGAATCGTTGAAATAGGTCGATATAGTTGTAGCTTTCTCTTTCAAAGCTGATTTGATACCTCCTATCGTTTCGTATGTTCTCGAAGTCAATTTATCCTGAGTGATCTTATTTTTCAGAGCACTGGAAGTGTTTCGGATGTTCGTCATCCAGTTTTCAAACATCGCTGCACCGGAGTCACGACGGCAGAAACGTTGAATCACGGTGTTCAGAAAGAATCAAAAACAGGGTATAATTGATAACTGCACTTAAAATATTCAATTGATAACTTATAAAATATTCAAAAAGCAACACAAACAAATAAACAAGGAAGGTAGGGATGGCAATCATACATCGATGTTTTTGAAACATCGATGTTTTCGCGGAACACATCGATGTTTTTCCATCGATGTTTTCTGTGTCGATGTTTTTGGAACATCGATGTCGGGGTTTCGATGCATCGGCACATCGATACATCGATGTTTCAATTTTTTTTGCCATAGGCTGCTGAATGTTTTATTCGAACGTTTTTCTCACATACCTAGGAATATTATTTCTGAATTTTTATTTCCTTTAAATGAAAATATCGAGGCGTGTTGGCTGAAAAGTATCGATACTTCCAATATTTCGCCTGTGGGAAAGCAGCTAAAACAGGCTCTAATGTCAGGATTTCACTCGAGATTTAAGGGGCGGGAAAACTGTCACTTGCTGACCCTACCCATGTTTTTGGACCCCGTTTCAAAAATATTCACTTTTCCGATTTTATCGCATCGTCAAAAGCCCTCACTCAAATTAAAAAACTGATGGCGTCTGTTGATACTTCTAATTCCCCGTCATCTCAGTCATCTTCAGAATCGGACCGTGGAAGTCCCGTTGAAATAATATGGGCCCATCATAAATCGTTGGCGTTCAAAACCAACAAGAAAATGTCATCTTTTCAGAGCTTATCGGTGAACTTGGACACGGAGATATCAATGTATCTCTCAACTCCAGTGGCATCAAACATACGTTCAAATCCCCTTGAATTTTGGGAAAGACAGTCTAACCCAAGCTGTACACGTTATCAAGAGAGATACTTGGTACCGGCAGAAAGATTATTCTCCAAGGCTGGTGCAGCTCTTACGCAGCAGAGAAATCGCCTGGGGGGCAAATTGCTTTCAAAATTACTTTTCTTGAATGGACTACCTGCCAAATACTGGGTGATAGCCCAGCCTTCGTTTATACGATTTTTTTTCTTGGAACTGAATTATAATGGTAACAAATAAAATAAATTTATAGCTTATAAATTTAAAAAAAAAAAAAAATGATTGAAAACCATCGATACATCGATGTTTTTTTAAAAACATCGATGTTTTTTTCCCATCGATATTTTTGGGGTCCGATGTTTTTGGAGCATCGATGCCGGCCTGTCGATGTATCGATGCATCGATACATCGATGTTTTCATTTTTTTTGCCATCCCTAAAGGAAGGTAATAACCTAATAGCAGGTTGGCCAACATATGAAAGCAAAATTTACTTTGTTCTCTCTCATTTGTTAGGTACGCCTTTGTGCAAAGTTTTGATTATAGTTCCCTAGAAATGTCTTTGATAAAGATTGTCAAACTGATTACTTATAAAGATTCATTTACTTATATTGGCTGAGCGGTTCATACGTACACATTGGAGCCAACGCGCTCTTGGGAGCGGAATGGTAAATGAAATGAACTTCCCGCTCGATGTACGAGTATGTTCGGTAAGTAGGTAGTACCTACCTACTGTGGATGGAAGACTCTTTACCTTACTACCTCCATGGTACTGTGCATATTAAAGGTATTAGGCCGAAACGTTTTCTTTCTTCATGTTAGAAGGTTACTCAACGATAAAAGGTTACAATTGTCATTATCAATATTATCACTCTTTATTGTCATTGAAACAAAATACTGTAACAGTGGGTACCTACTTATTTGGATCAGCTCAAATTGCCTTTCAAAATGAATAGTGGAATGATTGGTATGCTTATAATTTTATGTCGATTACGAGCTTAGTTTAATCTAAGCTCTAAGTGTTATTTTCTGATCTTTAAACCTTGGAAGTTCAAAAAGACGCCCTCGAACTAGTAATGGCACCCTAGAAGTTTTCGATGAAAAAAGAGACAAACTTCATTCTTTGTCATCGTGGGAACGCCTTGAGTTCAGTCGAGTGTTATCACTGAATTTGAGCAATTTGGCGACGTACCGCGAAGTTAGTTTTTATCGCAGAACTTTTGAGAGTCCTTTTCTCGCAGTATCTCCTTTCTGTCGGATTCGATCCGCAAAACTTTGTCACGCTGAATGTCACCGGTTCTTTAGCAAACTGTCATTACGAACTTTTTCCAATGATCGAAGGGTTGAACTGCGTAGGCAAAAAAAACGTAAGTTGTGTAGTTATAGAGAAATTATCTTATGTGGTGTAGTTATGTGCCATTCTTATTATTCATCATAATCATATTATGAGATGCATATTAGGTAGGTATACATCTTTCCGTTCATAACATTCACTCGAATAGTCCCGTAAAGCGTAGTATACTCCTATGGTAAGTTCAAGTCGTTTTCAAGTGTTGTGGGTATGCTAGCTCACTTCAAAGGAGAAATTCTCTGTACTAGAAGGAATAATATGATTTTTTAAAGATAGACTAACCCTTTTTGCATATTGATATTGCAACAGAAAATCAGATGGTTTCTAACTAAAAAAACGCAGTTTTGGTGAAAAGCTAAGATGGTCACTCAAATGAAATGAAACCACGCTGTTGTTATGAACTATTCACTCTACCTGTACTGGGTGTTTATTTGACAGCTAAAATTCATTTCCTGACTAAACGGTTGATGTGAGCACAAATTGCCAGAGAAAAAATTTGTAGTCCTTGAGCCCTTCTTTTCAAAAATGACCACTACTTGACGTTCCAGCCGCGCATGCGCCTCCGGCGCAAGATCGAAAGTACCCATGAAGACCCACATGTTTATGTACATTTCTTTAAAGGGCATAAAAAGACAAAACATTTTTTTTTTTTTTTTACATCTTAAATAAACATCTTAAATATTTACCGAGTTATAGGGTTTTGAAATTTGCTATTTCAAGTAGAAGAAAAAATGTTACAGTCCTTCACCCATGTATGTTTGGAACAAGTGGCACATGTTTTCAACGTATTCTTTTATCGCCTGTCTAATAAAAATATTGCCAGCTTTGTAAAATTAATAGTTTTCCCGATAAACACAAAAATATCGTTTTTGACGCTTAAAACCTTGGACAACAGTGGGGTATTCTATTGTGACAACAGTTGGGCTTCTATTTTTTATTTTTCTGCTCGAAATTATGAGAACATCAGTGAAAGCCGTACGTCTGCACGACCCTCCGTTCACGAGTTTCATGAATTTTTCAAATTTGGGCCGTGAAGTCACAGCCCCCTATTTCTCTCAGGTCGTTTAGGAGGGAATAGGGGGCTTTGACATCATAGCCCAAACGTCACTTGTTTCAAACTCGGTGAGGTATCATATCATAATTTTTGACGAAAATGAGTTATGCATATCGATGGATGCGGCCTGTCGTTGCGCATTAAACTACCTTTCTTTCGTAAGTTCATAAATATGGGTATTTTTTATGTAAAAGTACCACAATTTGAAAATGTATTGTTTATGGTAGGAGAAAATCATTGGAAGGCGATTTTTCAGCCCTCCTGAAAAGTTGGGAAAATGGCGATATGGGGTGTTGCCGTGAGGCCTTTTTATGTTTTGTTATTTTATGCCCTTAAAGAAATGTGCATAAACATACGGGTCATCTGAAAACCCCAACTTTCGATCTTTCGCCGAAGGCGCAAGCGCGGCTGGAACGTCAAGTGGTGGATATTTATGGAAAGAAGGGCTCAAGGGCTACGACTGTTTCCACTGGCATTTTTTGCCCATATCAACCGTTTAGGCAGGAAATGCTTTTGAGCCGTCTTAAAATGAACACCCTGTATACCTATTATATAAATTTTATTAAAAAAAAAAAAAAAAAAATCGCACTACCAGTGCAACAGGGCCACAACTTCCTTTCCTAAGATTTTCAGGACGAGCGTTTGGAGGGTCAGAACGTGGGGAAAAAATTGAAAATATAGTTCTGAAACGAGTACGTTCTGAACGCTACTAGTTTTTCTATCATTCTATTTAGTTCTAGAACTATTATGTGTCCAAGTTGCCTTTAATAAGAAACAGAGTCTACAGTTAGTGTTTTGATAATATATTGTTGCAAGACACACAAGACTCTTGTGATAAATTACCTTAAATACATTCTCCCGTATAGAAGAAATCTACTCTCTAGTACCATGAAATTACAAGTACAGCCGACCTGAGTCACCTCATTTCAAAGGTCTTGGGGTTCCCACTTATCTCCCCGGTTTCTTACGATTATAACCTGACAGCCAAGATTTTCGCATGCCTTGAAAATAATGCTAGGGCCATGATGTGAAACTTCCTCTCTCTGAAAGATAATCATCCTACTTGCAAGACTCCATATCAAAATCCTTGGGTTCAATGTGAATTGGAGAAAATCTAGTGATGCATTGGAGGCAAATAATTCGATAAAAATAGAATACACGAACAAACTCTTGTTTCAGCTCTAAACACAAGCGCGAAAACCCCTGATGGCCCCTTAGTTACAAATATTTGTGAACGTTTACTCGCTACATAATTCACCATTATCGATTCACCTTGTAAGCGAGCCTTTGTTCGGTTGTTTTGCGTCTTCTTTGTGCTCCAATAAACCTCTCCAAGCCATTACTTTATTCCTCTGTTTTTGCCGTTGTCATCGGTAATCAGTGCTTATTACATTCTATTTAGGATTTCTATATGTGGCTGTCACATCTTGAATGAATGTGGTTTCACCTACTGATACAGGTTAATCAAGTTGTATAGATGACACAGTGGCCCACTCACGCTACGATCTGGCGTCTTCTGGTGGAAGGGTTGTGGGGGCATTGAAGAGTTAAGCAAAACTTTCCAAGAATCGCCCATCGATAACGTTCAAAAAGCTTTCTGGCGGGCCGGAACTCCCTCGACGAAATCCTGCTATAACTTTTTTTCTCAACCAGTTGCCTCATTTAAAAGCATTTAGGTGTTTCGTCGACCATGGGCTGAGTTACCTACCTGGTTTACTGCTTTCAGATAGCACCGTTACGTGGATAAGCTTGATGAAATTTAAAGTCTGTACGTGGATTTAGACGCTGGTTTTAATAAAAGGCTCATGATTTCTTGTTACAGGTAGAAACCTTTACCACGTCGTCGCACATTTCCTTGGCATTGAGGACAAGTGAGAGGTTTTGGGAATGATAATGAATGATACCATGGAGACTCCCACATTGCACTTGATGCTTGCGAGAAAATGAACTGCGTGGAAAGTAATGTCCCCTGAAGGATCTGTATACAACTCAAGGGACTCATATTGTCCTCAACGCTATTCCTACCGTAATCCGCCTCCATAAAAACGTTTTTCATGGTTAGTTTTACAGCTGTGCCCCAGCGTTTGTTAATTATTCGTACGGGTTTCTATCGGTTTTAAGCCCATTGGAAGCAGGGCTTATTTTCAGGGTTTTTTAAGAGACATATCTTACTCATAATTTATGAAACCAAATTCAACTATACAACCTCTGAATTTACACTATTTTCGAACGTATTTGTGCTGCCAGCCCACGCAATGAGCGCTCCGTAGGTATACCTAAAGTTGAGATGATTATCTGTACTTCATTATCACCTAAGTCAGTGGTTCCCAACAGGTGGTACGAGGAGGATGACTCGAAAAATGTTTCGTCAGGAATTAGGCGTACAGTTACAGTTTGTATTTATATGCATCATTATACAAACAAAACAGTTATAGCGAATTTTAAGTAAGCATTTAATCATTTGAATGCATTTTAAAGTCGATAAACACCTCCTTGACATTATAGCGATTTTTCAGGGGTCCTTGAAAATTTGTTGCTGAGAATCCCTGACCTAAGTTGTATCTGAAGACTGAAGAAAGTTTAGATGATGTTATAATTTATTGCATTTGTGCTGTTACTATGGACACGCGATAATATCATTGCCCAAAGCGCCACTTTGGTCATTTTGGTTTTTTTGCACCAACAGACATGTGAAACGAATTTCTTACTTTTCAGAAGATCCACTGGGAATTTCGAGTGTGGGCTCTGGCATGGTACCCAAAAGTGCAACAAAACGAAAATGACCAAAAACGCAGAGTGGCGCAGTAGTAGGTATATACACAATCCGTGACTCAAGCTTGGTTCACATGGAGCTTTTGATTTGGCTGCTGCTGTGAATCAAAAAGTGATGGAACACTGGCAGTGAAGTGAAAATGACAGTGTTCGTAGTACCATTAGCACCATTTGGTTTTTAGTGTGATTTATAGCGTGCAAACAACACCGCGCAACATCCATAGTGCGTTCATGTTTCAAATAATAAACATTTTTAACCTCATACCACAGCCGCCTTAACCTCATAACTACCTATTGCGTTGGCTCTGGACCAGTCAGATTGCTCAACGCACAACCGCAGCCGCACCAAATGGTCTATGTGAACCAGCCTTCAGTTGATTCAACATGATTTCATTCTATCCGCATTCTGTTGCCCATTGAGGGATATTTAGGTTCTTCCAAGTTTCAGCGTCTAGGAAGAACTTCAAACTGACGTCACTGTTGCGCTCTGATGTAAATATTTAGAATTGATTGACTCTCCCCATTAACACTAAATGCTCGCTTTGAATTGTTATGTGAAGGCTGGTCGGCCCGTGAATAGTCGAAAATGAATACCTCGAATAACTTAGCCCTGTTAATGAAAAACGCCTTAACTCCAAAATTGTCGAAAATAGGGTTTTACGTACCCCTCCTTAATTCAACATCACCATTCCAATGGTCGAGTCGAAATTCCAAAATTCAACCCGAAGGGGTTGAAATTGATAGGGTTGAAATCTCAAATAAGCTTGCTGTAGGGGGAAAACACCTAACCTGCATGTTTGTTGAGTATAATAGAAACACCTCAACGCTTCGTTTTAAACACCCATGATTTTATAACTAGCATGATTTTATGTTATTTGTTTAGGAAAAAAGCCTACTCTCGCTGAAAACTGAGTTGAGGCGTTTTACCTCAACATCGTTAGCTTCAGATGATGAGTTGAGGTGTTTCAAAGGGCTCCTGAGAGGCGTTTTTCGTCAAGTAATAATGAAAGCGTATTAGTGGTTTCTGTTTGTGGGGGACCAGTTGAGGGGGTGTTTTTTTTAAACTCTTTTTGTGAAGGTAAAACGCCTTAACTCGATTTGAGGTGTTTTTATTTCACAAACATTCGAAAAACCAGCTAGAAATAGTCAATAATCGCCTCAAATGCCGTAAATTGATTGGAAAAACTGTTATACATAACACGTGTACGTGTACGACCTGTGTGAAGGATTCATCAAATACTTGTACAGTACGAGTATTTGATGACTCCTTCACACCCATCGATCTAGTTGAACATCAATAATCGATGCTACCAAAAACAATGGGAATGCGGGAATGTTTTGCAGTGAACAACAGGGGAGTTCTCACTGGCGAACTTTGAAGCTGGTTTCTGAAAAATCAATTATTTACAGTTGAGGCGTTTTTCCTTACCAGGGCAGAACTGACCTATCCTTTTCTCTTAGGTTTTCTCGTGAACCTTTCGTTCGAATCGGGCTACATTTGGGTGCTAATGCAGTAACTTCAGCAAGTTCCGTGCCAGGCCATTCAACATCTATTTAAATAACATAGTCTGTCAAAAATCTATGTTAAAATCTCAAGGCAGGGGTTTCCAAATCTACGTATGGCACTAAACATTTTTTTTCGAGAATTATTGTCATACAAATATGCTTGTGTTGATATTTGGCATCTTCAAGGTGATGCAGCTGCTGATGTGATGTAGCATTGATCTGCTCATTTTTAACAGAAATGTCAAGTTTTGACATAACTTGGATGGATAGAAAACGAATGTCGCTATCAATTTTTCCGAACTGGGCTGAGAAGGTCTCCCTCCATACTATTTATAGAAGGTATCCATGTGAAAAAAATATTTCCTGTTCACCACCATCATAATTTTGGGTTCTGATCATATAAAGTAGTTTGAAAATAAATACTACCAAGTCATGCCAACTTGGATTCCATCATTTTAGCGGGGTTGAAAAAAAGCATGTTGGTAACTATTAATGATTTCCTTAAGGGAACGTGTCACGAACCGAGGACACGTAGGTAACGATCCGCAACGTCTAGAAATGCATTGAATTGGCGCGAAAGGTGTCGTTAACAATCCGTCGAGTTTCAGCAATACTTCTGATTGTGGGTTTCTATTCTTTCAAGACCTAAAAGCCTGTCGGGCATAACGGTAGTCGTCATTGATTCGTCGAGTGCCTATCGACTCTTTATTCCTGGCATTTTCCGCCACTCAATGTTGTGGTATTCAAGTTGGTTACTAGGGAACTGGTGCCAGTTTTATTACTGTTGCCCGTTAATATCGTGATGAACCATTGGAAATGGGAACGAAGTTAATTTGGTCAATACTTTTTCATCTCGGCAAATCGTTTGGAATCACGAATCATTCCAATGGAGTTACCCAATCATTAGTTAACCCTCTAATTGGGCCGAGGGTGGTCCACTAAACTATTCATACCCCTAGGCAAAAATAGGGGTTGCCATTTTCCAAACTTCAGAACTCCAAACTGTACAAAGATCGCAGTAGTTTTTTTAATAAACATTAAAAAAGTTTTTAATAAATGTTTAAACTGGCTTAGATTCAAAGCTTTTTTTTTCAGGCCGATAAGGGCTTGAAGGCAGAACCCCAAAAACACCATTGAGCGTGAATAAATCGGTAAAAATAAAGGAAAATTTTCATACTGGAGACCAGCTGACTCAAAGTACTTTCGTTTCCCCGGAATGAAGGTAATTTCAAATATTTATTGAAAGGTACTTCTTGACATCCAGGTCCAGGGGGAAGGTTCTTCTTGTAGGTACAAGTTATGAGTCGTGTAGACCTACTCGAACAAACACAAGATTTTATCTCATTACTCTTTAGGAGGAATTTGCATTTTTCATTTCGAATTCTGTGGATTGCTGTGGAGTTTTCCTCTAATATTAAAAAAAAATGATTCCCAAGAAAAAGAGGAGTTTCTCTGACACCCCATACAGATGTATAATTTTTCCGAGTCATAGAGTATTAATTAAAAAGTTGAGAATCAACTATAAATTACATATAGCTGCATAAGAGCATTTACGCGGAACAATGGTATCACAATTCAATGAGAGACTTTGATTCAAGCATGCGTCTTTAGTACCACGCCAAAGGTGCAAATCTGCGTTTTTCTTTTGGAATTACGCATGTCGGCTCTGGCATGGTGTGCCCAACTCAGTAGTACCTAAAAGTGCACTAAAACAAAAAACTCTGCAAATTCTTGACACAACGGTTTATTATCTTCCTTGTGCAGATCACCCTTCTGTCTATACCAGACTGTGTTGCAAATCGGCACCATACCATATTCTCACCGTACTCATACCATACCATACGAATTTCTTTCCTATCATACCATACTGTATTATACCAAATCATACATACAATAATATACCATACCATACTCATACCATGTCATACAAACCGAGTGAATATTGAAATGTCATCCATTTCTGACCTATATTTAAAATTTCAAGTAGGTATCTAGCTCATCATCAAAATTTAATTTGTTTAAACAAATAGGTATTATTTAAACAATTTTACAGACAAGAAACCGAGTGAATATTGCATTGTGATCCAGTTCTGACCTATTTTTAAAATTTCAAGTCCATAGCTCATCATCAAAATTTAATTTGTATTATTACAAAAAGGTATTATTTAAACAATTTTACAGATGAGAAACCGAGTGAATATTGCAATGTGGTCTATCCCCGACTCACGGTTAAAATTTCTAGACTGTAGTTTACCGGGAAGATGTAAAAAGGTAGTTTTATTCTGGGCGTCTGGGGGTTGGGTCACATAACGGCCGTTTTCGACGCGAAAGTTTAGTGTTTTTCCTAAAACTTTGCGCGGTCACTGTGAACGAACGGCTGGTCGCACAAAAATCCAATTGGTCTTAAAAGATTCGTAATTTTTCAGGTCATTCAAAGGTGAACTAAAAACTACACCGTTTCATGAGAATTTTTAGAGATATGACATTGTCGAAATTTCAAAGTTCGTTTTGAACCCCTTCCCCTTGACCTAGGGTTATGAAAAGTTTCGAGGATCATTGTGGGGCTGGTCCAAACCCAGAAACCAAATTTTGTAATTTTAGCTCAACGCTAACTGGGCAAAGTGCCACGGACGGCGTACGGGGGACGGCGTACGGGTGACGGACGGATTTTTTTTTATTCGATTTTCTGAATCTACGTATCTTGAAACGTAAACCAACAAATTTTGAGGGGGGGTTAAAAAATTTTTTTCTTTGGGCGATTCCAATGGTTCATTATCGAAGATAATAAACCAAAATTACCAAAAAAAAGCGGATTGGCGCTGCGGTAACGATATTATATTTTTTTAAGCCTGAAAACTGCATGAACGATACGCGTAACGCAAGAGTAGGTTAAAATAGGGCAGTAATTCAGACATGCAATTTAAGAGAAAAAAATTGCCTTGAAATATAGAATAGGGTTTGGTAGGGACGTTGGAAAGATCGTGGAAAATACCTGTTGTTGATGAAATGTCGATGGTGAACAACTGAAATAAGAATGAAGGGCCTACGGATGAATTGGAAGTAGGCGGTTTGAAAAGATGCCTTTTGCCTCCTCAATCGTCCCGAAAATGGTTTGTGTTTGGTCTTTTGAACAGTAAAAGAAAAGGTATTGAAGTGAATGGGCTTGGAAGGCAGTGGGCTGCTAGGACAAGGGTTCGAGAAACACTGGGATAACTGAAGGACAGAACTTGTGGTTGGGGGGCGGCAGTGGAGGCGGCTGTTTCCCTTACTCCCACTCTCAACCTTAGCGATCCTCACACCTACGCGGATGGCAGTGCCATTGAGAACCTGCAGTGCACCCTGCGGGAGTTAAAGGGAATCTCCGGGACGATGACGCGCGAGAGTAAATTGTCCCTGTGTTTACCATCCAACTTCCTTCCTACTCGTCAGGGGATCGATCTTTTCACCCTCGCGACGCGTTAAGGGGTACCAAATTATGCCGTCTCCTTAACAAGGATTATCTCAATGGTGGGAGGAAACCCTCTTACTTAATAGGCCACAGCCGCCTCTTCATTTTCATCCTTATTTAAAACGTCCCTGGAACTTGAAAGTTAATTAAGTTGTACCAAATTAAGTTGTGCACAAAACAGATCCTTCATATTCTCAATGTTTCATTTTCATCTGGTTCATTCAACTGGGAGTTTTTTTTAAACATACCTACTGTTAAATAGCGTATGGATTGCAAGAGACATCCCTTCTACTTGTGTACAGGATGAGCCAAAACAAACAGTACAGTTTCAAAGGGCGATAAAAACGGCACAACTTAGAACATTGTGGTTTGCTTTATTAAAGTCAGGTGGTTAAGCCGACGCGAGCAAATGCCAATTATGTCCTCCAAATACCACAATCTCAGAATGATTTCTGTACTCGACAAATTCCGTGACTGGCTCCACCCCTAGCTGAACAGTTACCGCTCTTAACTAAGACTGAATCATCAATAGGGAAATTCTAGTTTCTTATTCGTCCGGATGACGACTTCTATGATCAAATTGGTTTTGGTGTAGGCTTCGTCTCAAGTGCACGAGCTGGTGCCTTGAGACCTGGAAGGCCTCTCAAAATATTTCCGTGTGAGAACCTGACTGCCTGGTTAGGCTCTTTTGAATCCCATTCAAATCCGTTTTTTCCTAAATAAACTATTGGAACTTCCAAAGGTACATTTCTTCAGTGTCAGAGCAACTCCCCCTACCGTCATTTTTATCGAAAATGAGTTATGCATATCGTTGGAATTTTGCCTCTCTAGTTTGTAGAAGTTCATTTTCGGTATATGAATACGTGTGAAAAAAGTCAGTGGGGTCATCATCATCAGTATGGTATCCATCACTACTGTCGACCTCATCAACCTAATGACATATGTGGGGTCATCTGCAAAATCATTTACTAACACATCCCCATCATTGACTGATGACGTCATCACCCTCAAAAAACACTTGTTCCACCTTTTTGCGAAATTCGAATCATCGAGACGGCACCAACTTCGTCCCTTTGATTTTAAGAGATCAGAATCGGACATCGTAATTGTAGGTAAAATATCACACGAGGTACTAAACAGGAATCGTTCTCGTACATAGGTCACTAGAGAACAACAGACAGATAGAAACAAACGAATGACACTCACGTGATCATTCTTGACGAATACTTATTAAGAGGGTACTGAGAGGGTCGTTCCATTGCTCTTTCTTATAGAGTGTACATTTGTGTACAAAGTGTACAAGTGTTTGAATGGAGGGGCGCGGTATCCAAAACCGCGGTACGGATAGAAGGTTAATAAAACAAACCGCCATTTTTTTAAATCGCCCTTTGAAACTTTACTGATTATGTTATAGTAAATGTGTAAAATTTAGGAAATGACTGTTTTAGTCAGTGTTTATTAAATAAAGAAATTTTATATCTTAAACTTTTCACGCACTAACTCTAAGAATTACATCAGTGGGGTGTCGTACTTCTCCATGGTCTTACAATTTATTCATATTTTCACTCGCATTAGTATTATTTTGATGTTGATTGTCCAAAACACTCGTTTGATTTGGCAAAATATGGGAGCAGTACGTTTGGTGTTGTATTAAAAATGTTCCTCAAAGTATTACACAGCCATCGAAGTGATCGCACTTCCGTGGGGCCGATTTAGAATACAGTATAAGCGTGGAAGAGAGGATTGTCCTACTGATAGTGTGGGAACAGGTAGGTTTCTCTCAACCGTTTGACGAGGTAAATAGAAACTTCAAACAGTACGTGGTACACCGTTCATCATATCGTGGCCATGGAACGTTTTATTAGTGTTGACCTTCTTGTGATATGTAAACCGAATCCACACGTGAGGGAAAACGGATAATCTGGAATTCAGATCCTATCCGAGGGAATATTGCGATTTATCAACCGACCCTAATCTCATGTATGTTGATGCGGGTACCCGGGCTGTGGTATTGGAATCCCCAAGGTAGTGGGTCTACCGGTAGTTTTCCCTACGAGTATGTTACTACACTAACAGTTGATTCAAGGAGAACTAGGACGATTTGAATCACGCATTGAATAGACGAATAATAATACAATATAATATATCGCATTATAATATCAATTCGGTTGTAGCAGGGTGGTTACAGATCAAATTGAGGTTCGGCTTCAGGGTTCTTACTTATCGATAAGGGTTCTTACTGAACTGTAAAACATTTCAATCAAACTCCGCCTGAAGGAATGCTTCCATTAGGGTTCTTACTTATTCCACTCCAATAAGGAAACGAACACTATAATTGATGCTTGAGGTTTCCCTCAGACCCTACAAATTTGCTCAAAATATTCAAGTGTATGTGTGACTAAAGACTGTACCTACTTCGAGGGTCTCACAGCAACTTCCCATCGTCATTTTTGGCCAAAACGAGTTATGCATACTATTCAAAGCGTCTTCTCCCAGCGGATCGACCTAAGTATAAGTTAGGTAACACTAAATCTCACGATTTATTCAACTGAATTACTCAGTAAACATAGTCATTGGCAGATGGTTTTTTGGCTTAGCTAAAAGTAGCCGAAATGACGATGTGGGAAGTTGCCGTGTGACCCTCGATTTGTTTATCCCATCTAAAGCAACGAAATTAAATCTTCTCGTCTGTGCAGGGATGAAAATAACAAAATCCAGACGATCCTAATATTCGTCTGTCTATGTGCAGTTCATCCTTCAATTTTTCCGTATGCTCATAGATATCTTTATTTCATCAGGAGGTTTGCAATTATCGATGCTGTAGTAGAATATGCATCTGGTTGTTAATGGTTCGATTCGACTATAACAGGCGACGAGGGAAAATTCCTAGGATATAACATTTGAATTTGGAAAATAAGTGCCAATGGAGGAGGATGACGAAGAGGAAGGGCGAGGTTAGTATGTTATAGTGTTAAACTCCAATAGTGGTATAACCCTGCACTTCAATAAAGCCCGAGCCAATGTATCGATCCAGCCAGAGTACCTATCAAATCTCGAAAAATCCGAGTTTTCACTTATATTTAGTTCACTCAAAGGAACTCTTGAATAGATATTAGACATCATAAGTTCTGCATAAAAATGTCTGCGGCTAACTCGCAACGACGTTGAAATTCAATTGTTGCGACAACTGACTTGTTCAGCATGATGTTGAATTCTCACTTTCCCGAGAAAAGTTTCAATCTGCCTTCATCACGCTATTATGGATGGACTTCTGAATAATGTTTTCGACCTTGTCAGAACTTAGCCTTATCTTTACATCCTAGGCAACGATTAGCATTCCCGAAATGAACCGTTTATAACGCCTATGCCCTTGTCATGATAAAGTACCTAGTAAAGGTCACGCGATTCTCCCCTACTTTCCTATTCAGAAGGTTTAGAGTCGGCAAATAAATCATCTTGACACTGGAAAACGCAAACCGAGCTGAAAATAATGGGAGCGAGCGAAGTTCAGGAACTTTATTTATCGTATTCAACAATACGGAGTGTCGAAAAATACTGCCCTCTCATTTAGAGAGTGTACAGGGAATGAAACCCTGAACTATTTATACTTAACTCCTGGTGAGTATAAACCCTCTGAGGGAATCCCAGTGTATAAATTGTCTGACAGACACGCAGCAACTGCAACGTTGTTGTCGAAGATTGTTAGGAGTCATTAACACATTTTTTCGCCAAATCAATATTTTGTTGGTTAAAGCAAAGTAATAATTACTAATTATTAGACTTACTCCCAAGTAATCTATGAGAGAGTAACTGAAAACATAACAAAATTCAGTATTCGGTATTTAGACTTTTTGGTAACGCAGGTAGGTACCAACAAAATAGTAGCAAAATGGCCAGTGTGACATCCTTTGGCGAGAGCATCAGAATCGGAAACAAAATCGAATACGAACAAGGACGGACGAGAAGAATACGAAATAAGAACAAGAAACTAGGATTCTAAGATCAGACTCATGAGCTAGAAGGAACAACATTTCAAGTAATAATCAAATCACTTCACTTCATTATTACCATCACAATCTAATTGCTCATCATCACTTTCAGGTAAATTCGCAATCAAAATTCGCACCGTTCAGCGAAGTTTGGGTCATCAGAATGATAAATATCCTCATCCCTTCATAAACCGACCAGCCTTATCTAAAAAAAATTCACACCTTTCATAATCAAGAAGGTAATGTAAAAGGAAATAGATTTATTAATTGTACATACTTTGGTTGCCTGCGTATGAAGTGTCTGAGGGACCCGGAGGTTTGCTCAACTGACAGTGTATGAAGTGTCTGAGAGAACAGGGGTTTCACAAACTCGGCAACAGGGTATACCTCGTGGCTGTTAGATCGCTACTGATGGTTGGAATGGAACCTTGTATGAAATAGGGACAACTACTGATCCCCTGAGATTTTTTAGATGCTCACTGCTGCCAATATACTTCACTAAAATTTTCCTCGTTTCTTTCAGACACTTTATACACACCAGGGGTTTAGTGCCATCACCCAAGAATCACCAGTATATTCTTGGATTTCACTTGTCGCTCTACCAAGATAATCACGTCTAGTGACTTTAGATAGTTGAATGAACTGTAAAACATTTCAATCAAACTCCGCCTGAAGGAATGCTTCCATTAGAACTGCCTATGCAATTGTAAACGTCCACAATACCATCATTTTCAGTGCACTTGTGTTCACCTAACATTATAGAAAAGGCCTTGGAAGGCAAACAAATATGTGTCAGTATCTTCTTGGATGTAGCACAAGCGTTTGACGAGGTTTGGCTCGAGAGCCTTGAATGCCAATTGCACAGAGATCTCCCACGTCAGTATTACTTACTCCTAAAATCCTATATTCAGAACCGACATCGAGTACAGCAAGATGATCATTACTACAGCTTGAAGCCTATCGAAGCTGGGGTCCAGCATGAAGTGTTCTAGGTCCCGTTCCTACTTTACCTTTTGTACCCACGGAACCCACCCATACTGGAAGATAGAACTGATGCTACTTTTGCAGGTCACAGGCTATCTGTTTGAACGGGAGTAGAAAGCGCTACCCATACATTACAAAAGTTCACTGATGGGATTGTCAAGTGGACGAAGATGTCGAGGATGAAGCTGAACGAATCAAAATCAGTTCACATCAATTTCACAAACCGAAGAAACTCAGTCTTAGATGTTGAGATCATCTCAAATAGACTACCGTACGCTGACACCGTCAAGGACCTGGGGATGACTCTTGACTCCAAATTTAGTTGGAATAAGCAAATCGAGAAGAAGAACCAGGAACTGAGGATCAAGTTCAGAAGCATGTATTAGCTGATGTGAAGGAATGCCGGAAAAACCTTTCGAAAGAAGATGCTTCAAAAAGAGCAGAAGTTGACCTCATGCGCGAAAATTACCTTCTCCTGAATTTGTAGAAAATAA
Organism: Stenodema calcarata; assembly: GCA_963920205.1. NCBI lineage: Eukaryota > Metazoa > Arthropoda > Insecta > Hemiptera > Miridae > Stenodema > Stenodema calcarata. Next base: position 9,237,545 of record OY986049.1, read on the forward strand.
ACAGAAAAGGCAGTTTATAAATTCGCTGGTAAATGAAGATTGATGACTATGAAATTATTCGGCTGACCCTTTAAGTATCAACGTACTAAAACTTCTTGAGACCAAAATCCCACAACCGCTCGAAGTTTTAACTCATTTTGCTCTTATTCTGGTTAAAGTAAAATTTCACAAGAAAGAAGTGAGCGTTTGAAATATTTTGTTTGTCAAGATTACACGGGACAGCTGCGAAACAGCGCTCCAAGCGGCCGTTTTCAGGCTGTTTTGCAGCTTTCTCGCGTAATCTCGACGAACAAAATATTTCAAACGCTCGCTTCTTTCGTGTGAATTTTCACGTTAACCAGTATGAGTTTTGACTTGACAATTGATCCTCAAGGGGTTATTAACGGCGCTAAAAACGAATTTGGGGTCAAAAATGTTCGACCCATGCGCACACCCTATTGCCAAGTACACGCGGAAAACATGAGAACCTGGAGATGCTCTACGTCCTAAACAACGAAGGGGAACACTCAGCCGCCTCAAGCGTAACAAACCACTGGACTTGATTGTGCTGCGAGAATAGTTCTGTAGTGCAAGTGAAACCCAGTGTCTATAGTGATCCTTCTGCTAACACGGGTTTTGCTGAAACTCCTTCCCTATACAGAGATTAATTATTATGAGATGAAACATTGCTCGATGAAATGCATCAAAATATTTAGTTTAAATAAATAAATCACAGAAAAACTTGTGTTCAAAATTCAAAACGCTAATTCCTAGCTATAACAACGCCTTCCTGCTCATATCTCAACATTTTGTGAATTATCAACACTGAGAGGTTTGGGTTGAAATAGAAACTCATGGCGCCAATCCTCCTCATATCCCGAGGGTAGTGGATGACGTCACAGATTTCTATCTTTCCATGCTACGACCCTGGCATGAAATCTACTCTATTGTACCTACTAATTGTAAGTTATTGTTCATTCTTTTACACTTTGGAGTTACACAAAATATGTCAAATACAAGCCTATTGTACCTGCAGGGGAGTAGCTAAGTTTGCCCATACTGAATAATGAACTATTGTGCTCTTGCCTGTACCACTCGGTTTTCCTATGGAAATTGTTTATTTTTGTTTTTACATTATTATATCACCGGTGGGATGAAATGGTGTAAACCAACTTTTCTTAATACTCGTGACACATATGTCATTGTTCACCAATTATTATTTTACCAAGACAGCGTCATATTACGTTATTCTTACAACAAAGAAACTCTCGACTCCATCCCTGAAAGCCCACACACGGGTTACATCGACCCAGAAGTTTCATGGAGAACACACAGGTCATTACACCTCCATTCACTGATGCTAACAGCCAAAGGAGCAACACCAAAGGAATCTCATATTGGAAACTTGATTACGGGAGTGGAAGCCGAGCTTTTCACTGACTAAAGTCACCTGGCTCTCAACCCACCAAATTGTCCGTGACGAGGCAGCCGCTAGTTTTCCCCAAACGCAGTCATTGTCCTGCAATGTTCGAGCGACTTGCGACACCAAGGTCGCCCCCTAGTCATTCTTTTAGGAGGAGGTTAACCTTTTTCCGCTTATTTATTATTTACGGGAAGGAACAGGCTACTGCGACAAAAGGAAACACAGTTAGGAATTTTCCACTGCAATGCTCTCCTTTCTTCCGTTTTTTTTCTTTCAGCCGTCTTTTACTCCAACACAACACCTTGTTGCAAACCCAAACAATCGGTTTCCTCTACAAACAAGGTCAGATCAGATTAGCTATTTATAGTGACATCCTTAAATGTTGACTCACTATCGTGCCATATTGATGGTTAATTAGGATTCCATCCGAAAATGATAGGAACAATCAGTACCTATCACATTTCGTTGAGTAAACGTTGTTGTATCTGATCGAGAATTTGGTGTAGTTCACAGGAGGCGGAGAAAAATGAACTTAACGTACTAATCAAGAGCTTGTGAGTGGCTTTTGTTCGGCCGGTTGGTGTTGAAAAAAAAAAAAAAAAAAAAACTCTGCAAATTCTTGACTCAACGGTTTATTATCTTCTTTGTACAGATCACGCTTCTGTCTAGATAACTAAATGATAGAATAATTATTATTTTGAATTATGAACTAGCAAGAAACCTAGTGAATATTGCATTGTCATCCATCCTTACCCATGTTTAACATTTCAAATCTCTTGCTCATCATCAAAATTTAATTTGTTTAAACAAATATGTACTGTTTAAATAATTTTTCAGTCAGGACACCGAGTGAATATTGCATTGTCATCCATCTGCGACCCATGTTTAAAATTTCAAGTCTCTAGCTCAACACTCAAATTTAATTTGTTTAAACAAATAGGTATTATTTAAACCAGTTTACTGCCAAGAAACCGAGTGAATATTGCCTTTCCATCCATCTTTCACCCATGTTTAAAATTTCAAGACATCCAGCTCGTCATCCAAATTTAATTTGTTAAAACAAATAGGTGGTATTGTTTTAATAATTTTACAGAAGAGAAACCGTGTGTATATTGCATTGTCATCCATCTGCGAAGTTGAAAAAAAAAAATTTGTTCAAACTTGAACTGAAAGTTCAAAATTAGTTTTGGACCCTTTGACCTAGGGTGATGAAAATTTTCCAAGATAATCAAGGTTGTGGTCCGAACTTGTACACCAAATTTCGTAATTTTACCACAACACTAACTGGGCAAAGTGCCGCGGATGAACGGATTTTATTTTATTTGAATTTCGGAATGTACGTATCTCGACAAGCAAATTTTGAGGGGGGGGGGGGGGATTTTTTTTCTCGGGTGATGCTAAAGGTTCATTATTGAAGATAATAAACCAAAATGGTGGGTTTTCAAACAGAACCATCTGAGTTATTACATGACCGAATTTCATGGTTCTTATAGCCAACATTCTTTTACTATTCATAATTCTTAACACCAGTGACAAGGTGACAAGTGCGAATTTTGCAGGGGGGGGGGGGGATTTTTTTTCTCGGGTGATGCTAAAGGTTCATTATTGAAGATAATAAACCAAAATGGTGGGTTTTCAAACAGAACCATCTGAGTTATTACATGACCGAATTTCATGGTTCTTATAGCCAACATTCTTTTACTATTCATAATTCTTAACACCAGTGACAAGGTGACAAGTCCGAATTTTAGTCATTTTGTCCTTCACAAAAGATCGTTCAGAGTTCTCTCAAATAAGGACCTACACGCCCTCATTCAGGTCGACCGACTACTAGCGCAACGGATACTAGAGTCTAGTTCAGGAAGAGGAAAAGGTTGTTTGAAAGTTATCAAGTAAAAAGTAGTTTCCCGCGGTGAAACTTAGTGAAAGAAAGTACATGACGAGCTGACATTGATACGGCTGACAACTCCGCCCTTGATGTAACGTCGCTCGGCGTTAATATAATTTATCCCATTAAGTTGCTACGTGTCAGGTTGGAAATTCAAATCAGCCCTAAAAGGATTATGGTGTAATCCAACTGCGGAGATTTTGACACAGCTTTACGTACAACGTTTATTGTTATTTTGCGTTTAGCATATAATTCCATATATTGTGTGGCATTAAATTAACTACCTCATCTCTAAACAATGAACTCCACGTCTGTTAGCAACATTTGAGCGTTTCTCAAAAACTTCCCTCTTATAATCGAATCTCAATATTAAAAGCTTGAACTCTTTACTTTGTTGTTGTCTCAACTCACCGTAAGATGAATTGGAAATACGAGCTCATACGTGCCTCATACTGCCGTCCGCAGCAAAAAGGGTATCTCAAGTTTTTGTGGTTTTCGGAGGTTTTTGGTTGTAGAATCTTTAGGAGTTCCTAAATAATAATATATTACTTTTTTCTATGAAAAGACTTTCTTCCAGAATAAAATGAATAAGAATAGAATAAAAATCGAAATTCCATTGAAGTTTGTTAAACTTATGTGAATGGTGATAGTAAAAAATAAAAATTCACTTGTGTGAAAAAGTTCTCATCATCTGAGAATAAATAATGTGTGCCCAGTTTGTTTTACTCCGAAGTGGTCACAAAATACTTGGCAAGAAAGGGCGTATCTCTAAAGATACTGCTTCTTTGCTTTGGAAAATGAGATACGCCCAATTGGCTTAGGATTTGACAAAATTTTTGAAAAACGTCCATTACATCTTCCTCATCTTTTTTGATGCTCTAGCAGTGAGTTAGGGTGGTTTTTGCATAATCATAACATTTAAAAAGTACGAGTATTTATTAGATGAATCAACTAAACTCACATTGGTTAAGTTACATATACCTACTAAGAAGGTTTGAACCATGAGTTTTGGGATCAATAGGGTAACAAAGATAATTTAACTATTTAGAATCTAAATTTTAGATGCAGAAAAGTATTTTTATAACATAATTAAGTAGGTAGGTGCTTGACTCATCATCTCCGAATTAAAAGAAACCCTTAATGTTCCAGTCAATTGGCTCCCGAACATTTTGATTATTACAGTTTGAAAATTGCGTATAAATATTTGAAGTGGGGAGAAAACCTGTGCATTACTTTGAGATCCGCCTTTCAAGAGATGGTTGTTTCTTGAGCGAAAACGACGTGTATCAATTTTTTCGGTTAATGTTCCGAATGTTTTTTCAAAAACACACGGGCAAGTATAGGTACCTACTGTTTAATGCCTCCACATTGAAAAAAAAAAGTTATTAACTAATTGCGAAAGGTGAATAACTAAAAATGCTTCTACCCAAAATTTCAATTATTTGAAATAGGTACGCCTTTCTTGCTTAGAACGGTAGCATAGATGTCGATCATTCATGTCAAACCGACATTAGGATACACAATACACATCTAGTAGATTACTGTACCTTGGCGTAGGTGTACTTAAAGTCCATCATACAGGTCATCTTCAAACGAAGAAGTAGATTAAGACGCCTTCGACGGAACACGTTTGGATTACTACTGAGAAGCGTGGTACACGGGAGATAACCAATTCTGACTTCCCCTAGAAAACTAGCTGAGTATCAAGTTTCAGTAATCAGTATGAGCGGGCTTCCGGGGAGAAATGAAATCTCGGCTTAGTAGGCTTAGCAAGCCTACTAAATATAAATATTAGAGTGATTCTCAGTTTACGGGACAATCGCTGTCCTTCGTTAATAACAAAGTGGCAGTACAACTTTTGCTAACGTTTCTTTTTGCGGTATCAGTGTGGTTATCGCAACAGTTTATGTTGGTTTTTCGTCATTTCAATTGCCTGTAATTGATCCATATATACCTACCTCAAATCTCATTGTCTTGGCCTGTCCACTGGTCAACTTTTGAACATTATTTGAACCTCTACCATCCTTAATGATGGCAAATGCGGCGACTTCTGTAGAACCAGTGGAGTCCCATATTTTCATAGATTGTATGGTTAGTTAATTAGGCTTGATTAGATTGACTTGGTTGGTTATTTAGTAGGTTGGTGATACCAGCTTGAGAAGAAGTAGTGATCTCCGCGATCTGATCAACATCAGATTGTAGACATTTTGCAGGTCAAAAATCATGGAATGTTTGTCATTGCCTACGTTTGGTATGCGTAGTTTCACCTCTGCTCACAATATGCAAGAGGATTGTGCTGAGATGTGGCCTGTGGCTTTGTACGATATTAATTCTGTCTCTCAACTCTCCCTCTCATCTAACATTAGCACTGCAATATGAAAGCCACTTGAACGACTGCATTATAATGTGGGAAGGGAAAGAAAGTTATATACTCCTAAATCCACTTCAGAATTCTTACTCAACAACATAATCGAGTGCCATTATGTTGATTATTTATGCTGACGTTCTCAGCGTCGCAGTTGTCGTTTGATACTTGGAGAGGTACTAGACTTTAACTGAAATGAAATTATTTTAGTTGATTGAAAACCCGGGAAATCGTTGTCTCACCAAAAATTGTTATAGCAATTATTGGACCTGCACTGTACGGACCTGGCTCTCCCTGGGTCATTCCCAATAAGTCTTATTCCTCAACGTGATCCAGCCAACCACCCAAAACATTTCAAAGCATATCAAACGGCTCTCGGACAATTGCAAACACTCAAGCACGTCCTTTTCGGCTGCAGAGCATAGCCTTGGCATCCTCGGTTAAACGATTGAAGCTCTCGGGCCTTCAAGCTTAGAGTTTGATCTGAGTATCAAGATTCCAATTAAATGTGCAAGAGCAAAATTCTTAAATTCGATTTTCTGATTCCACGTGTTTTTCTTCAATTTTGTTTTCAGTAGATTACGAAGGCTCGTTGCAAATTGGAAAGAGGTTCGGGCGAAAAAACTTGTTTTCACGACGAAAACCCCAATAGTGGACAATATGGGAATGAAAAGTAGTGAAGAGTTGAAGATCCTAGTTATGCCTCAATGCACGAGGCGTTTTACGAAGTAAGGAACACAACTTGCTGAGAAACCTGAGCGTGAATCAACCAGTGGAACCTCAAAACAGTTTTTTTTTTTCAGGAACAGCTTCAAACGACTCAGGGTCTTGTGAGATACATTTTGTGACTACGGAGAGAAGGTAGTTTTGAATATTTGTATATAGGTACTTCATGGTATGGATATTTGCCGATGTATATACCAAACATTTAGTTGGAAAATTGACGAGGCCTATCTCTGAGCTTGTTACCCCGACTGATTTCGTTGAGGACTTTCTGGTAGGATGATGTGTATACATAGAACAGTAAACTGTTGGAGAAGAGTTGTTTGTTAAATATTGTATAATATACAATATTTATAATATACAATATATTATAATAAAAGAAAAACAACAACAATGATATACGAGTATCATTGTTACAGTTCTGGCTCACTCACCTCTTCATGTCAATACTAGGTAATAAATGGTGGGCAGGTTAGTTCGAAGATTGTTTCGAAAACTAGCTCATAAATGACGGAAACTATTTTGTTATCATCGTGACTTTCCTGTTTAAGCGGTCAATGTTACAAGGATCGTAGAACCGATTTCGGTTAAGACTTCTTTGCTAATGTCTGTTAGGAAACAGTATTCAAAGGTATGGACAGTCCCAATGCAAGACAAAAAATAAAAATAAATAAATCAATAAATAAAATTTGTTGAAGTATTGGAAACTATTAACTTTAAAGTTTTCCATGGTAGGTGAAGCCTAGTTGTCATTTTGGGGGGAGGTGGGAGGATGCTTTCCTCCAGAATACAAATTTCTATAGATTTTGAGATGATGATTTGTCAGTTTTTGATGCAAATGTGTTGGAAGATAAATGAACTGGTCCACGGTTGGTTACCCTTATTTTCCTATTGTCGAATATCCAAGTAATTTTCCTCACCTACAAGTAATACATGGCGTGGACCTGAGCTTGGCTTATAGAAGGTGTGAGTATGGTATCCTATACAGCTACCTTATTGTAGTCGGTCACATCTCTCAGTATTTCAGTGCTAGCACTTGAATGGTGGTACCTTCAGGCCGCAGCTCTACTGTCGAATCTCAGTTCAATGTAGGAATATTTACAATGATTTCCGTCTGGGGTAGAAATAGTCCAAACAAGTTTATAATGATCATCGTGTATGAATATGTACCTCTGTGATGTCTCCCAACGAGTCAAGTGTCTCGTTAGAGTCGTAGGTCAGGGTGTACAGATCGAGCACGAACCGCGAGTCCTTCTTGTAATGACGTCTCTGACACCTGCTGGAGCCCAAGCTCGACGGGCCCCAAGGGTTGTAAAGGACGCTAGTTGCCATATCAACCCCGGCTGCCTGAATTGCACTGGACACTGACTCGGTATATTTCGAAAGACAAGAGATCTTGTCTGCACCCTGCTGCCACAACTTCGGGACTGTCGGCATCCTCAGGCCTCTTGGGGAGCCCTGAGTGGCGGGGGTGAGGGGGGGATCTTCGGAGGTGAAAGTCCGGAAACCCTCCCTCTACCACATCGAACCTGCGGGCAGCTCGGACTCCCGACCAGCGTCTTGAACCCCTGATCGCCGTTATGTGTTTAATTTCTTGATTCCCCACAACTCAAGTTCCATTTTGTGTGTATGTACATGTTGACATTATCATTGTAGACAAAATATATACGATTTTAGAACTTGAATATTCGCTCTTCATTTCTCCTTCAGTTGAAAAATCTCATCTTACATCCCTCAAGCCTAGAAAAACACTCAAAAGATCCCACCTACAATTCTACAAGCCACAATATCACGGATAAATATATTTAAACAAAATCAGAATGGAAAATTACCAAAGGGTTGATATTTGAAATAGATGTAGGTATCATTATTAACTTGAAATAGAATCCATCATCATAAGTCGGTTTCCATACTACAACCAAAATGTTACCTGTCTACTCGTAATATAATCTTCAACGTGTACTACAGTTCAAACAAGGTTCCTTCGTATAAGGACAGACTTTATCCCCCCCCCCTCCCATCAAAAAACACTACGTGTAAAAACCCCGCCTCGCAAATATCATTCTACAGCAGCCGGAAAAAGTTATGATATCCACTTTCCCCACCCGCCTTCTTCCAACTCAAGAGATGTCCTAACCACTTCACAAGCACCGTACCCATTTCAAAATCTCCCATAGGTTCGGATAGCCAAGGTTGCAGTCTCTCCACCCTCACCTATTGACTTGAAATTTAGCACAAGTGCTATCATAACTTTTTCTGGCTGATGTAGAATGATATTTGCGAGTCGGAGTCACTGTAAAGGATTGTCGTAGAAAGCTACGGATGGTCTTAATACATTCTCTGAATTACATTCTCTAAAAATATCTATAGATATCTAAAATATCTGAATCACGTTATCAACCCCTTCCCAATGACCTAGGATTATGATAGGTCTTAAGGATAATAATAATAATTTGTGGGGCTGGTCCGAACCCTTAACCCGAATTTCATAATTCTAAATCAAAGTGGCGGACACGGCGCAACGGATGTTTTTGTAATTCGATCTCATGAATGTAGATACCTATGAGCATGAATGTACGTACCATCAAATTTTGAAGGGGGTGGGGGATAAAAACTATTTTACTTGGTCGATTCCAATGGTTCATTATCGTAGATAATAAACCAAAAACATTGTTTTTTCCCAAAAGTCTTAGAGATTAAACAAATCTATAGTTATGTACTGCGATTCTATAGTTTTCTGAATTTCATCAGGTACCTAAAAAATATTTGACTATAAATTATGATATTGTACCTAATGCCTTTTTGATGCCCAACGGTGGTCCACCTTGTGCGCTCAATTCTAATATTATCGGGATTGAACAGGTAGTTAGAAGGGATTTGAATCAACCAACGCACAAAAAATGGTACAAAGAAATTCGAAAACCAAATCACTTTTCATAGGAGTCTTTAAGCTTTTTCAGTTTTCCAAACAAACTACAGTACAATCTTGATAATCCGGCAAATCGCTAGTCCGGAACGTTTGGAAATCCGGACCACATCAAAGTCAACCGTGACGAAATCCTGGACCACTCAGGGAGACTTGAAGGGACTTCAAAAGAGTGCCTGACACCACCACAAGACGACTATCGGTTAGATGTGACATTCTTCGTTAAAGAGCGAAATATGTATGCAAAAAAGAAATACGAAATTTATCATTTTAAAAGTAAGGTTTGGGATTAGTTTTTAAATTTAACGGAAGGAATCTTTTCTGGATGTTCAAAATCCAAGAATTAGTCTTCTGCCCGATCTTATTTTTTCATTACTCCTTCATTATTGACATTCTGTATTATTACGTATAAATTTGTTCTGCATTCTATAATTTGTAAGCATTTTCATTATACAGACATACATACAAATTATAGATTAATCCTTTTAATGAAATAGTAAAGTTGCTCTTTTTGTTCTACTACTCCCGATAATCCAGCATCCTTCGATAATCCGGCGGTTTCATTGTCCCATATGTGCTGGATTACCAAGATTGTACTGTAATATCAATGGAAACTGGAACTACTCATCACTTGTAAAAGTACGGGACGAGAACAATTATTGTCAATCTTCAAGAGAGTTACAGCAAATTTATCAGATCAAAGTCTAATCACATATACGGGTCTACATATATACGGGTCTATGATTCCACTGTCGTACTTCCATGGATTTCATTTATGCAGTTCAATGGAAGGATTTAAATGGAATATTCGCCTTTGTTCGAATGTGTCACAATTTTTGTATTTGATTAAATGGCTGGATCACGTTTCATTGTACATGTAGCTGTGTTATTTCAGTCTGGATTCGTTTTTCTCGTTTCTTTTGCTGGGTGTTGGGAGACGTATCCTTGGTGTTTTTCTCGCCACCCGAAGGATGTAAAAGACCTCGAAAGATGTTCCGCGTCGTGGCACTTCTCGTCAGCCGCATCCGGTCCGCCCGGGGTATCTTATTAACTTACTTCATCCAAGTCATTTCACCAGCTCTTTTTCCATGCACGTGAAATTAACCTTGTACGCACAGAAACACGGTTTCTGGACTACAACCATCCTGTGATGTCTCAAGTAGTGTGGTGTCCTGATGTTGTAGGATTTCTTATCTATAGGGCTCCTACTTGAAGTGCAAGACATCCCTAGTATTTGGTAGAGGCTCAATCACCAAATTTTCCCATTCAAACAATGCTAACCAGTGAGTACTTGAATATAACACAGGACGAGGGAGAGTGAGGTTTGAGGTCCATCACCTCTGAAAATCTCTATTTTTGAGAGTTTGTTGCAAAGTTGTATAAAGATATAAAACAACGTTGAATACAATTAAAAGTGGCTTGAAGACAAATATTTAATTACATGGGAATGTTACTTATACTTACTTGGCTGAGAAATTTTCCATACCTATATCCATAAACGATGCTATATATTTAATTTTTCATCGTGTATGCGATTTGATTAATTTTTGATTGATGGATGATCGATATAACTTCTCATGAGATAAGATCGTCAGAAAACGAGCATTCAGCTTCACATCTTTGGAAATCTGCTGACGCTGGGTCAATTTTCGAAACGAGATGAGAAAAAGATCGTTTTAGGCTCAATCATCGTGGAACGCACATTCCTTCAAGAAATACGCCGACATCAACGATGTCGTCAAGATCAAGCTGGAACCGGGTTCAATAACTGTGCTCCAAACGACTCTAATGGAGTCGAGTCGGTCATATGTAGAAGGACTGGCTCAGTCTGAATTCAGAGATTTGCTGGTTTTGTAGTTGGGGGATTAAATCGAGTTGTGGAAGGTGAACTAGATCTTTGAATTAGTGGTAATAACACAGAATCATTCATTTCGATTTTTCAAGTGTTGGAACGAGGTCGCTAAGGGCTGCCTGACATGGTAACTCCTCTAATAGCATTTGATTGGTACCAAACGCTACTCCTTTGGATTAGGATCAGATTTCGTTAATACAGCAACTATTTATATCCATCGTGGTAAAGCTAACTATGATTCAATAGTCATTCAACTGGCTTAAATTTAGGATAGGTATGTAGCATTTCCAAGTCAAATTCAAGATTTTCCAAACCAAATTCAATGATTTTCCAAGTCAAATTCATGATTTTCCAAACCAAATCCAAGATTTTCTAAACCAAATTCAAGATTTTCCAAACCAAATCCAAGATTTTCCAAACCAAATTCAAGATTTTCCAAACCACACTCAAGTTTTTCTCAAACCAATGTATTTACATTTTTATGAGCCATAATGTTTGTACCATGATTTGAGACGTAGTAAGTGAGAATTAAGCAGAGAAATAAGCCATATAAAATATATATGGTTTATTCTTTTCTACTAGTTATCATTTAGTAGAAAAGAATAATTGAGATGCTGGATAAGAAACAAAAGTTGTTCGACCAATCAATTAATACAACAACCTCTTACTTATCAGAACAACACTGCTTACCAAAAATATTATTGGAAGTCATTCCCAGCTGTAGCGTCAGGAAGCTTCATCATCATATCTGTGCTATTAGCAGTGGAGAATCTTGAATTTGGTTTAGAAAATCTTGAATTTGGTATGAAAAATATTGAATTTGACTTGGAAATGCTATACTCGTAGTAGCCGATCTTTTTATGATACAGATTTGGTTCAGTTTGGGGTCTAGTTTAGTGACAAATCTTAGAAAATGTAATGTCTGGTATCTTCATGTGTGAAGTAAAATTAAATGTGTAATCCCCCCCTCCCACCTCCACCCCCCGGTTCATATCCATTTCACGAATTGGTTATGGAGTTAGTGAAAATGTAATGGTCGGCAGATGCACAAAGCAGATTACTTCGAAAATTGGCTCATTCGTCTTAAATGTACCTGAAAGTTACTATTCACGATTGGATTAGGAATTTACGAGAAAAAAACATATCGAATACACTTTTAATCCAACAGAAAAAATCGAATTATCACACCAGTTACGAGGATAACAAGTTTTGAGATGGGTAGAATGGGCAGGAGTCAATAAACTACCGGTCCGAAATGTCGGTTACAAAGTCACGGTGTCGAATCAGTGCGGATATTCAAAAGTTCATTTGGAAAGGAACAGGAGGAACTGCCTCGCGTCCGGAAGTGATCACGTCCAGTTGAACCAGAACCCATTAGCGTTGGGGCATCTCGCTAATCCTGTTTCCACTATCAGGGAATCAGTCCCTGCCTTACGACCCGTTACGTGAGCCCCTCGTTATCGACCGATGGAGATTTCCCAAATCCCTGGTCCGACGGGGGAATTTCTTCAGCGGGTTAATTGACGGTTGATGAGAGGAGATGGACGATCAATAAAATATACCGAGCGAACTGACAAAGCATGCAACCAATATTTCATCCTCTCCACAAAGCGTTATAGAGAGGTACTATTCAGTCACCACATTTCAAATGGGAAATTAATCGTATAAAATGTGCCATACCGATTTATATTTGAGTTGACAGCTTTTTGTGTTTTTCAACGTCATAAATGGAAAAAATTTTCTCTTCTCTAAAAAGTTACGAAACAGTTTTCTCACAAGTTTTTTGTTAACGAACCTTTGTGGAATTATCAGTATTACTTTCATAGGGACAAGATTTTTCTCAGACGAGACTTAGTAAAACTTGGATGAAATTCATTGTCACCTACCCAACCTACCATAATTTGGCTCATAGAAAGTTTCATGATTCCCGTATTAAGGTATTAGTGAAATGGGCTCGAGGTCTGTAAAGACGACATATGACCCTAAAGGGAGAAGAATCTATGGTAGATTCTGTAAACTGAACAAAACAAAAAATAGAGTCGCATGTTTATTCGAAAACTTGTCATTTTTATGAACCAAAAATTATGGTGTGTTAAAAAATTCAAAATTAAGTTTGGTCTGTTTTGATTGTTTCACATTATGAAGTCGTAAAACTGGAAATAAATTAAGTAGTAAGTAGATTAAACTTAATTATTAGGTAATGCTGCTTGGTTGTAACTTTTTTTTCAGACCATCTCCATTACTTTGACCTGATACTCGTACAAAGGAACTCCTCGATAATGTTGAAAACAAGGACAGGCATTATGCAGATAAGAGGAAGAAAGCAGTCTGCAATTATGAAGGAGGAGCATATAATAGTCCTACGCAGAGCAGTGATTCAATTCTTCAACCAGCTACTCACAATCACGAAAAAAGTACAGAACTAGGATCTTTCATAATTACAGATCGTTACGAAGCGCAATAATGATACCTTATGACTTCTCCCAGCTCATTCCACACGGAAGGGCCACACAAAAATGCCACTGGTTTTTTTGGGAACAATCAAAATCTTGTACCGTTCCCTATGTGGAATTTGATTCGAAACCATTAGTACCTGCTAATAGTATTATCGATTCCTTATTCATTGGTTCATGGTAGTTCTTTAGATCCTGAAATAGTTCTTGAAATGTTCGTTGTAGCAGATTTTTATTTTCCTACATAGATTCAACTTTAATAGCATCATTCACGAAAACCCGCTACCCAGCCAATTAGCCGGTTGCATCCAAGTTACTAGTTAATGGTTAAACAACTATTAAATCTTATCTGTATCTGTTCAGCCGTTAGCGTGTAATTTACCAACAAACAGATGGCCAGATATTGTATTTTCCAAATTATAAGGTTTAAACAGTAGATTCAGCAGACATATAATTTGAGTTTCAATCCGAAAAATATAATTTACCGTTGAGTTTATAGGTCAGTGCTCCAGACGGACTGTGTGATCAGTGCAGGTTTTCATTGTTGCCCTGTTTACCTACTTTTTGAACCGTATCGTGAAAAGGAGAATGAAGATGGACCGACGAAAACTGTCGACACTTCGTCGTACCGCAGACGTAGACTGTTATAACATCAATTTAGGACTGACAAGACTGGGTCCCTTTGCGGTTCAGAACAGTGAAAACCGGAGCATTGCTGGCGACGGTAGCCACACACTGTCCGAAGGTACCGCTACCGAAGTTGCAATCGCAGCGCCTTTTGAAAACTGGCACAGGGGAAGTAAGTGTACCGGAAGATTGGAAGGGACACAGGCACCGGACAGAGCCGCAAAATGCCGCGTGTGACCGAATATCTCTTCTCACGGGTAACTTAATAACTCCTATTATTATCGGTCACTCGGAGACACTTTCACCTGCTCTTGCAAGAGGTTTCATACACTCCGCTGCCCAGGCTCTTGAGATAGTCTAAAAGAAGCCTATGAGCGAATCTGAGGCCTAGGCTTCTTAATGTCACCTTCAGCTTTGTTAACCCACTTGCGTAATCTTGACTTTTTATTTTCCTTATCTAACCCGAAAAGTAAAAGGAAAGTACTGCGATCGGGTAAAAAAATCGTTAAAAAATATCTGGAACTCAACCATGATATCGTCGCCTCCCAGGCAGAAGGGCGAATACGCCAAATTGACGTTTTTGAAATATTTTGAGGTTTTTTGAGATATTGACGTTCAAAGTACGATAGTTGCGTGAGAAAAAAAATCTGGCACAATTCGTTCTTTCCAATAATAATAGAGAAAGTATTGAATATCGAGGGTGAATCGCGGAAGCTACTAAAAACAAGGTGTAGCAAATAATATTTTATATTATAATGATGGTCCAATCAAGTACTACAAACTGAATTGGAGAACGGCCAACTCATGTGGCGACACTGTTGTTGTTGTGTTTGATTGGCTGCGGTTGTTTGAACTGACAGTTTGTTGGTGAAGAACTTTTCTCAATTATCCAGTGAAAACTGGGTCACTGGGATCTGTTTGCCCAGGTCCCATTAAAGTTGCATATTGAATATTGAATACGAATATTCCTTGGGATAAGATTATTGTGGCCCTTTAGACGTAAATTCCATAAATTTTTAATAAATTTTTATTCAACAATAAGGTACAAGGACGATTTTTAAAATCAAAAATTTCATTTTATTTGGTGTGTATCCTACACTTGGTTCTATTAACCCATATCGTACTAAGAATGTAATGTGCAAGCGCTGGACAGTATATGTGTGTTGATGTTCTTTTCGAGTTCTTAGCATCTTTTTTGCTAACCAATCAAAATAATCACTGTAATCTGATTATTCCCCTCGCGATTTTTTGCGCATTTTTTCCGATCATTCCCACAGCTCCGTAGACCTCCATTCAAGTAACGGGAAGGTCTCAATGATCAATTTTCTGATTCTGCAAATGAGAATTCTTCGTCGTAGCGAATTTATTTATAATTATAAAGGGCTATCTATCGATAGGCCGACATGAGCGGGAGCATCCACGGCGTATCGGCCAGAAATCGTGACTCGCCTTTATACATCGGTACTTGCCGTGCGCCCTACTTAGATAAGAGTATCTCCCTTCAATTTTTTTTTCGAGGAGACTCAACAGAGACTACTTTCTATTCAGGTTACCCTTAAACAGAATCTTTCGAATTATCTGGCATCCTACGGTAATATTAGTGGAACTGCGCTTGCGATTTTGGTCACAGTAGTTTTTGCACATTCATCTACAGATACACATGTGGCGTCATTTATTTCAGTTTTAGAATCAGAATCCAGTTACTCAATATTCCAAATTATTAATCACCTGCAATTATTCCCTCACCTGTTGATGTTGGCATGTTTAGGAAAATATAATTATTATAATATTATAAAGATACACACTAAACACAATATCGTTATTATTTGTGGCACTACATAATGTGTACAAACCACCCCACTATAGACATTGGAAATGGTAATCGAACTAATCCGAATTGTAAATTTTCACTTCGTGTTTATACTCGTATGATCGTTTGATAGGCGGATTGCAATATGTGAGACCGTAGAATACGCAGGTTGCTCTGCAGGTGTTTATGAGGTCTTATAACCGATTTCGCGGTATACTTTCTTCTTCCTCGTAGAACCGGTTCGAGTTATGGAATTAGAAAAAAAAGAAGAAAAACCTCTACACGTTCAACCGATGCAGTTTTTTCGACTCCTTGTCACAATAGTTTGTTGTAAAGGTTGAGTAACCCAGATTGCGTGATGGGCAACCACGTAGGTCCATCTGAGGGAGCTGGAAAGCGTTTTCGTGCATTCGCATTGTGCTCGTCCCCGCAGCACCTGAATATTCCTGTATTCTCCTCGTTACGCTCTGGATACCGCGGATGGGATCCGGGGGCATCTTGAATGACCTCTCCAATCGACGGTTAGGTATTTACGGCAATCCGTTACTTGGAAGCGGTCTCACCAAGACAACCTACGGTGGACAATTCGCGAGTTGTATCTATTGTACGAGATCCCACTATCTGGACTAAAAAGCCACCCTTTCATAACGTATTTGGTTGTAAATTTACGCAGTGTAACGTGTTTAGTTTAATGAATTTCTCATAATGAAATGCGACTTTGTAAGAAAGTATTTAAAAAAAATTAATTAAAATGAGGTATTAATTAAAAGCGGTGCTAATTATTCCACTAGGTATTCTTCCATTGTAATCAGAATAGATCCAATAAGTACAGATTCTTAATTGTTGGTTCCAGCGGATCAATATGGTCCATTCCGAGTTTGAGGGAGGTCCGGTGTAACATAATTCAGGGGTTATGACTTGTACCTGAACCTACCTACATCGTCGATCTCTTTCGAGAAGTACCTACTAACTAAAACCGAAATCACCGTCTTTTCGTATACTTACATGAAAAATACCTCAAAACAAGGAACTCGGTACCATCAAATCTTTTGTGGTTTGAAATTGACCCAAAGTTTCACCTTTTGATTCACGCACACATGACCCATAATGCTTAATAAACGACTTGTTGGCTCCAAAAAATAATCTGAATTCCAGAGTATGAAGTTTTGAAAATGTCAACCTTCATCTCCACTGGTATCCCACTGCCTTATCAATCATTAATAGTTTCTAGGACCAAAGTGGGTCCAACGAATTGGGAAGTTCTTGGGTTACCTACTCTAAAAAAGTCAATCGTTACATTCAGGATTAAAAAATATATATATTTGACCACTATTTGACCGCAACTGCAAAAACATAAACTATGGTATGAAGCTGAGAGGGTTATCGAAAACAATTACGTAGGTATATCATTAAAATTTAAAATGAAATTGTCACAGTATTTTTATGTAGTATAGTAGTGTTTTCTGTGATTTTTACGCTCTGGCAATGATCCTGTATACCTGCTGCTAAGAATTAATTTAGCAGACAACAACAACACTGGAGAGGAACAACAATTAGAAGGTGGTAAATTTGTACAATAAACGATCAATGGAATTTCAATATTCCCAAAAAAGGGCGTTTCGAACATTTCAAACTTAATTTTGCACCCCTTCCTATTCTGCCCTGTTAAATAAAAACGCCTCAAGTCCAACGTTTCCGAACATTTTTACGGAACCCCCTCAATTTTGGACCTGGCCTTTTCAATGGTGAAGTCCGAATTTCAAAATTCGAACCGTAAGTGGGGGATATGCTGACCATAAACCATAAAACGATGGGATGAGGCGTTTTACCTACAAAAATCTCCAACATTTTCCTAAGAAAACAACGGTTTGATTGAGTTGTTTACGTTAAGGTGACTCAAGAGCAAGTTGAGGCATTTTGCCTAAACAAGCAATCCCAAAACTAAAGCAGTAAATTTTAAAATCGCCTTAACTGCAATTAATCGATTATAAATCGATTAATTTGCGAGTTTCTTTTAGCACCGTTGAATTGGTTGAAGTCATATCGATATCTCACCAAAAATGGGATTTTTATAATGAGCTGCAGTCAACTCACATCAAAGGTTTCAGTGAAAAAAGGCAAATTTCTGCACTGTTTTGAATTTTGAGTTGAGGCGTTTTACCTTAACAGGGCAGTACCTATTTATTGGGTAAAGAGCCAGGGACGGACGAATTTTAATTTACTTTTTTCAATAATGAACAATAGGAATCGACCGAGAAAAAAAAAACCTTTTTGACCCCTTCGCAAAATTGGTGGGTATTTACGTTTCAAGATACGAAGACTTAGAAACAGTGAATATTTATTGATATTGATTATTTCTGTGAAAAAGACTTGATTTATGTATGAATTTATTAAAAATGTAAGAAGTCCTTTATGTATGGAGAGCAAATATAGCGCACATATGAATTCTTCATGGTTATGAATTGTGGCTAACGCCTGAATTTTTTTGTTGGTAATTTATTTATTGCAACTGAATATTTGGATACATTTCATCTAGCAATATTTGATCGCATAATAATTTATTTCAGTCCAGGTCATGTTTGCAGAGGAGTCGCTACAGTCAATGCGTTTCACTTGGACTACAGAAATATTTCCACAGCCAATCAAGTCAGAGTTCCCCTACGTTGTTTAGAAGGTTGAACACCTCCAGGATCTAATATTTATGGAGGCGGTGTTCGTGCTTCCGTGCGTAGTACTTGGCCATGGTTTCGTTGACTGACTTTGTTGCACAGACCCAGGGTGGATCCCATAGGACCAGACAGGGCGAAGCATCTGCTTGTATATTAGCAGTTTGTTGTTTAGTGAAAGAACGGAATTCCTGCCTATCAGCTTCTGAACTTGATCCTCAGTTCCTGGTTCTTCATCTTAATGTGCTTATTCCAATTTAGTTTGGAGTCAATAGTCAGCCACGTTGTTGACGGTCGAAGAAAAAGTTTCTATTTTTCAGTTTCAACTAATCAGAACCGCAAGTTTAGATTCCAGGAGCAGTAGAGCCACATTATCACACGGCTATGGTCAGACCACGCGCTACGTTCGAGAGACACATCCATCAAATGATTTCTGTCTCCAAGGAGAGAGAGTTCACCTTCAGACGCATAACGTATAAGCGACAGTAAGCGAACTCGTCTACCCGTATAAGTCCAAGTCTCCGAGGTTTATAGGCAACCGGGTTCTCGCAGGGCTCCAGGCGAGTTTTTCTTTTACTGATTTCCCAACGTCGTCCCATTTCCTCGGTACAGTCAATCTCCATCAAAAGGGGCGGCTGTACCTCGTCGAATTCGACAAAGAAGTTGCGAGAGAGCACACCTGATTACACAAGGGGATTGATGTTGGGGAATGGGTGAAAAATGCATAGGCCCCTTCCCGACGTATCCATAAGGTCAAAATAGTTGTCCGCACCGACGAAAAAATGGGTTTAATCGCGGGGTATCTATCAGTAACAACGGCCGTACAATTACGTCGGTTGATTCTGCGGTCGTGTATCTGTTAGCACGACCGCTTCGTGACTAGCGGATCATGATCGGTCATCTTTTGACCCGCACCGACAATGCTCTTTTTTCCATCCGGTCAAATGTCAACAATGTGATCTGATAAAGTAACATTGTTTTTGAGACTTGCCAAAACTTCACAACCTACAAGCTTCATGCCCTACTCTTAATAGAAGGTTGAATTATTGCAAGAATCCAAAATCGAAGACTGAGTCTTCAACTTGTAGAGCGCTCCATCTTATCAAATTGGACATGTACCTCTTAGCCAAAAATACGTTCAATATCTTAACCAAAAAAACCTTGCAAAATATTGAATGGTCGTGAGCCCTCATACTCCACAATAATATCGCACAATATTTCATTGCCGACTCAACTCCTCACACCGCCCTCCCCACCTGCAAAATATTGACGAATCCGCCCAAATTTCAAATCTTCCAGGAAAATATTGAACGCCGTTTTTTTGCAAAATATTTCTCCTCACACTCAATATTTTGGGGCAAACACGACATCTTCAAAATATCGTGCGACATTTTTGCCGGTGTTGGGCCTCTTTAGATGGGCACACACTAACTGGGGATGTCATTCAAGACCTGTTAACTTGAATTTAAGTTATTTTACCCAACGCATTCGCTGTTTCAGAAAGGTTTTTGAAACGCAATGCGACATGCAATGGGTCCAACAGTTTTAGTAAGTACATAATTTTCAGATGTTTCTCATTCATACCCATTTCGGGGCATTCTGAATCAAACATTCATGCATACATAAGGACCAGCATATTTATTAATATATACTTTCACTCCTGACGGTATATGACAACAAACGTGTTTTAAAAATTTATTTTCATAGGTACTCTAAATGTTTCTAATATATTTTAATCCAATAGTTGGTCCCTATTCTTCAAGGAGATGAACATTGAAATACGATGATGTCTAATAGACGTCACTTTCATACTACAAATCAAATACCGGTATTGATGACGTCACCATTCCTCTTATTTGTTTATTTGAAAAAGTACGGGCGAGCCCAATTCCAAGCATATTATCAAAGGTACCGTGATATACACGATCCATGACTCAGTTGAGGCATAGGGGTCGAAAGTAGAGGCCTAGGCTTGCCACATGGGTGCCTGTGACGTCATAGAATAAGGGAAATTTCAGTTCACGCGTGCTGTAGCATGGATGGATACAACTAGTTTGTGATTGCAATTTTGTCGATAAAATTACAATTTTCCTAGCGATTAAGACAGACGAAAAAACGATAAGAATTCGATAAAAATCCATTAACTTCAGACTCCTATTTTGTAAATTTGGCCATTTATTGATTTCATTCCTTCTTTTAACCCCAGTCCCTCCTGATACCTAAACCGACATCACCAGAGATTTCGGGCTGCACAAAATACTAGTGAAGATGAATAGCAGATGTATAATCCCGACAATCCGTTAGAAGTGATGAATTTCACTTGATGCCCCTAACGGGATTCTCAATTACCCGTTACGTGAAAAAATTCGATTGACCCAGTGGGATGTTTGTTGGCGCTTCGCAATGAGAGAATGGAAGGTTCGAGGACCCATAACCTATTGACCGTCGTGAGTCCGAAGGAAGAAACTCACAATATTAAGGTCTCTTACCTCAATTCAAAATAGTAATTAGTAGACTAGGATGGTCAAGGGAATGGATTTTTAATTTGTTTTCAATAATTAGTCCTTAGAAAGCTGGTATAATTTAAATTGAAAAAAGTACATCATAATGGTCCTCATATTACACATTGTAATGGTACATTACAGTACACATAGGCAAGGTATATGGTTCTTTTTAAGTTGTGAAACTATCTGGATGTGGTCGGAAACGTTTGGAACGAGTCCAACTATAAGACATTATGTGTATGTATTTTGTGTGTACATCTTCTAAACAAAGTCCTGCTATAAATATGGCTGGAAAAAGTCTCTCTCTTCCCCGGTTGAGAAAGTCTTTACTGTCACCACTACGTTACAAACCCTTCCCCAGATTGTTTTTGCCTTGTATTTCCTAACCCTCTAACCCTTTGGCATAAGACCAGAGATACCTTCATACGTAGAACCAATTCTGAACTAGATCAAGTGCTCAAATTGGATTTGGGAAGTTCATTTTGGTATGTGTTTTTTTTATTGACAAAGACTTTTCCTGAAATGTCTGTAAGGTGGCATGCGGTTCCCATACACTAACTATGTACTCACTCGTCTCTCTTCTTCTCTTGCTGCGCGAAGGTGAGATTCGATGGCCTCCAGATCGATCTTGGGCATTGCCGTCTCGATGTTGTAAACATCGAACCCATCTGCAAAACAAGACAGATATCATATTGAAAATATTGACTCCTTGATAATCTCCTCCTTTATGCTGAATTATTCCCTTCTTTCTTCTCCTCCTTCAACACACTTACACAGATCTCAGAGGAAGCCTTTCAAAATGTAGCAATATGGTGGATATCCGACCTGGAAGCGGGCGACAATGTGGTATTTCGTACTAGTCATGACCAAAGTTTAGTCAATTTAAACGCCCTCACAAGGAATGGAATTGGAATATTCATTGCATTATTTGCTGGTGATCTATAAAAAGAATAATACCTAATCTGTAATAATTTGCAGGTTTATATCGATACCTTACTTCACAAAGGGAATATGTCCTTAATAACAAAGGGAATATGTCCTTAATAATTTATTATGGACATATTCCCTTTGTGAAGTAAGGTATCGATATACAATCATATGACCCAGTTTGATACTATCAAATTTTGTATCGTGAAGACCAATTAATTGGGTCTACTAACTAATTTTTACGCGCGCACTATGCTCACATTAGGAACATTGCATTCTTATTACTTTGGTCCTCCTCGTGTGTAATTATATGAGACGTTCCGAAGATTGAACGACCAATGACGATTAGGCTTTCGAGGATCTTGAACTAGTAATGAACTCATCCGTTTTCGCAGCCATGGCCTCAATACACCTGGAGTTATTTACGTCCACCCATCTGACATGGTTCATTCCGGCCCATCACGGACAGAAAGCCGGCTTTCGTGCTTCAATAACCCTCTGAAGCTTTTGCGATGTCCCTCTCCTTCACGACTAACATTTTCTAGGTCGTAAATAAACCTGAGGATTTTTTTTTTTTTTTTTTTTTTGTGCCTAATCAGCTCACTATAATCATGAGTACCAATCCACGAATGGTGTCACTTGGGAGCCTTTTCTTCCAGCCAGCAAATTATACGAATCTGGGCTCCTTGATACCGGACGACTGTAAGTTTGGAACTGAATTTGTTGCCATCGCGGTTGTTTGCCAATCCTTAATACAATCTAAACAAGCTAACTGATGAAATATTCCAGTTTTACGAGGGTTAAGCTCCAAGACTTGGGAACCTGACATTTACATTTCCTGAGTATTTTGCTTTTTCTCTACAGTAACTAACAACTAGAACAGAGATTGTGTTCAGTAGGAAGTCTTGATTCTAGTTGGGGTTACCGTCTAAAGCGGTTTGAACAAGATCTTCACGTCTCGCCAACTGTACGAGGCGTGTCCAGAAAGTTGGCTACACTGCGGTATAGCTTTACTCCTAACCATTCAAACAAGACCAGAAAGAGTTCAGTACGTTGAAAACTGCAGTGGCACGAGTTTTTCGTACATATACGAATATACGATCTGAGGAGGGGGACCGTCGATTTTGACTGACGTGATTGTGAAAAAAGTCGAGAATGCGGTCCGTGACGATCAGAGATTGAATCTGGATGAACTTTCCGCAGTGTTTCCGCAACTTTCAAGGGTGCGCTAAATAATCACAGAAACACTTGGATTTCATAAATTCTGTGCAAGATGGGTCCAAAACAGCTTACTGAACAACACATGTCAT
Organism: Stenodema calcarata; assembly: GCA_963920205.1. Lineage (NCBI taxonomy): Eukaryota > Metazoa > Arthropoda > Insecta > Hemiptera > Miridae > Stenodema > Stenodema calcarata. The sequence continues at coordinate 9,260,998 of OY986049.1, forward strand.
GTTGAATCGATGCAAACCTCCAGAGAGTTTTTGGAACGCTATGAACTGGGCGGTGATCATTTTCTCAAGTCTCTTGTTAATGAAATGAAACTTGGTTGCACACTATACGCCTGAAACCAAGAGACAGTCTGAACTGTGAACAGTCACACCAGTTTAATCTCAACCAAAAAGTGCAAAACCATAATTTCAGTCCAAAATATCATGGCATCTGTTTTGGGACCTATTCAAAATAAAAGGAGAGTCTGGTAACAAGCGGAGTATGTCTGCTGCACGCTAACGCCAGACCCCACACGGCCAATGTCACAAAGCAATCGTTGGACTCATTTGTTGTGAACGAAAAACCGTATTCCCGCGACCTGGTACCTTCAGATCACCATTCGTTCACTTCCCTGCAGAAGAACAGGGGTGGGAAAAAGTTATCAACCGTCGAAGAGGTGAAGGCGGTCGACAAGTGGAAGAAGTTCTACGAGGCAGGCATCAACAAATTAATTAAAGAGATGGTGACTATGTAGAAAAATAGCACACAAATATATTAATGTGACCACGAATTTTGAAGAGTGAAAGATGACGCTCGTTTGAAAACGGTTGTAACAAATAATATGTATATATGGAGGATCTCTAACAATTAGCCCCATATCATATTCATATTAAGGTTAATTCCAAGAGGTCACTGACATCTGCAATGTTGATTTTAGGTAGGCCCCTGAAAATTGACTATTAAGGGATTTAAATAGGGATTAAGGGATTTAAACATTTGGAGTAATTCTCGTAAATTCCATCAAGTTGATGAACTGAGTATCCTGTACAAATGGAACCGTCACAATGACCCAGAATTGATATTGTTATTCTTCACAGCAATGGCTTCCGCTAATAACGCCCCAATCGTTCGGCTACGCGACCTCTGCCTCTCCCACATCCCATCGGTGTACAGCAGCAAGGAGATACCGGCAATCTCATCACGTCCTCAACGACACAAGTTCTCTCTTCGGGGATAATCGCAGTTTCGAGACGGGCGCTGGTTTCCGGAGTCGAATTAACCGTAGTTCCCAATCACCGGGCCACTGCACGTAATGGGCGCAGTTGACACGAAGGCCGGAAGTGGGATAAGTATATAGAGAAAAATAGTAGTTGCCATCCGGAGAAAGGTTGGTGTTAGCACGGACCAATGGGGAAACTAAATTGACAAGGCGGGCATCGCATGCTCAATGTTCATTATTGTCTAAAATTGAAATTAATTTACACCCACGGTACAATTTTCGAATTCACAAAATTTGGTGTAAAATGCATAGGGTACATGGCTCTACATAGTAGTAATGAAGTATGCAGCTAGTAGTAAAAAGGCCGACTCTTCTCGTTCTGCACTATCTAAGGAGAATTCGAGAGGAACAAATAGGTGCCATTATCTCTGTCTTTCTATAGTTAAATGTATGTTTATTTGAAAATCACAGGTGAATGGATTATTAACACATGGGACTTGGAACGGTGTGAAGGGGTAACTGCAAATATTGAAGTTGATCAATGGGAATCTCCTATAAGGGTATTCGAATTATCCAAATCCGTGAGGAGTACTAATCAGGGAGGGGGGAATTTGGAACATCGAGCAGGTACGGCTTTTTAATGCGTGGCAAAACACCTCAACTATGGTATCAATGGTACTAATGGTAGGTGGGGATTCGAAAATCAAATAACTCCCAGACATGTTCATTAGTCTTCAAAATTATTATAGCGTGATTGCCATGTGGGACAATCATGTTCAAAATGATTTATTCGTGAGAGGAAATTAATTAACCAGATTACTGAATTCCCATGAAATATGTGGTCAAACGTTCATAACCCAGTGAACGGAGAATGATGGCCGCGACCCGGACGGTATTAAAGGAAGTAGCATATTGGCGAATCCCATTCCTGCCACCGTTCACTCGGACGTAGAAGTCGATAAGCAAAGCAACGTGGCGGCGGCGAGTTCTGATTGGACGATAAATATTTCCGTCGGGAAAAACTGAGGGCATAACGTCGCGCATTCGTACATTTGAACACTGAATGGTCGCACGGGCGAGAGATTGGGTGTTTCCAACCGCTCTCCATTGTTTTTGAGCTGCCGTAGACATGAGCTTTCGAGCGAGAGTCTAGTTTATTCCGCAAGCATAGAAAATATTCAGACCTTGTTGTAGGGTTATCGAAAAACTCGTGGCTGGGTTAACCTGACGTCGAAATTCCAGAAGTCGCAAAGAATAAAATGTAAATCGCTTGATGTAGCCAACACTAAACTCGTTAAATACAAGAAACTCGGTAAACATTTTTCGGTGTAGGTACATTTATTCATCTATAACAGGACACACACCAATGAAGTTTGCAGTCATTGATTGAACACACATCGCTAATGACAAATCTGTAGGGGCTGTTTGTAGAGGTGTGGTAGAAGTTGAGGCTACTGTAAATGGAAAGGCGCTTAAGATTCTACATGCAACGTACGGCTAGTACCTGAAATAAGGAAATTATCATCATTCACGTTGTCTGCAGAAAGCAGTGATATACTTTACAGTGAATGTGATGGTGGTAGTTGGTTAGTTGGTTTGGCTACACACCATATCACGCCAAGAAGAGACTTGTCCATGCACAGTTACCACCGCTAATGCCCAATATGTAGGGGCTGTTGAAGGAATCAACTCATGTAAATGGAAAGACGCACAAGGTTCTACTTACCAACTTCTGTGGTACATCAGGTTTCTTCTTCATTGGACACGCGAATCTGCATTTGCTGAAGTCATCCTTGAAGACCACGTAACACCTCTTGCCAGCTAATGATGATAGAAAGGGTTCATCAACATCAGCTCACCTGGTTTGGTAGCTCTCGGTCTTTTACCAAACTTGAGACGATGAGCTTTTCCATAAATACATGCTTCGCACAGCTTACTACCTAACTTTACCTGGACTCCCAACTCATTCGCAATAAACGACTTGACATGCCTCTTGTTTTGATGCCCTAATCGTTCATGGTACAGCTGGAGTAGATTGTGGTTTGCGAAAGCATTTATTTCACCTTTTGATCAATCTAGTTCCGCTTGCAATGCAAGTTTATGCAGCCTTCCACAGCGATTTCGCACCCCTACTACAATGCACTGACCCTTAACTTTCAGCATGCATGATCTGTGAGGTGATGTAATATGCTGTCTGGCTATTTATCATGGGCTGAGATAGGCGAGAGTAGATCTTTCCGTATTCCAGGCACTAGCTATACGTCTGTAAGTAGAACCTTGTGGGACAAGGCTTGTGTGTCATTCTATTTAAAGTAGCCTCAACTTCTACCACACCTCAAGTGGTGGTAACTGTGAATGGATTCTTGAATGGTCCGAACCATTTAAACAACTTATTGGTGTGATATGGTGTGTCGCAGCATTATCCACAAACCAACTATCAACATCACATTCATTGTAAAGTATATCACTGCTTTACAAAGTACCATGTAAATATAAATATTTGCCGTGATCTCAGATATAGGTACGTGTGATATTGGATTGAGGACATATTTTTTGCACAACACCGATAAGGAGGAAGAAGGAGGTAAGCTGCCATGGGCCAATTTTTCAGAAAAGGAATATAAGTAGGGTAGGGCGAAAAATTGGCAATTCGAAAAAAATTTATTCAACTTCAAGGGTCGCAAAAGAGAGCTTTCCTGCTTTCCTGCATAAGGGAAATTTACCAGGGCAGTTAAGCTTCTTTTTTGTAGATACGACTTTTATCATGTTTTTGGCTCAGAAATACTGATGTTATAAGGAAAGATCTTTTGGTTATTATAAAGAAACATGTTTAGAAAGAAGTGGATGTTATAAAGGAGTTCCAAACCTATGCCTTCCATGACCACAACGCTTGAGCAGCCTTTGGATTTTTTATAAACAAAGTTCCGTGTAAACAATCACTAACAAGCATGGAATATCCTTGTGTTGAGTGTAAAGGCTGTAACTAATTTATACTCAATGATGACTCTATCTGAACACTGAACGTGAACTGAAGGTAACCACCTAAAACGATGACGATAACAAGGAAAAACTCGCAGATGGAAAAAACTCAATGAAAAGACACGTTGATGATACACCGGATGAAGAAGAGGAGTCTGAACGAGAATCAAAAAACAAAACACCTCGTTATCATGTGCCAATTCGCGGTTTCTTTACTCCAAGGGCATCTGACAATAGATTGAAACCAGTACTGAAAACTAAGCAAAATCAGGAAATAGTTTTGGAGCGACAGCATCAAGAACGACAAAACACCCGATGCTGCGCAATTGAAAAGAAAAGGAGACCGGCGCGAATCTGCCCTTGGAGCACTATCCTTCATGGCTGTTCTGAGTGGATGGAAAATCGGGTTCCGCCGTGACGACCGATGCCCTTGAAATATTGCTTTCAAGATACACGTTCGAGACCAGCGACTGCATTCGAGGGAAACACAGTGCAGTGTCGATAAAACGTTGTTCGAAGGACCCAGCAAGAACTATCGGGTGCTTCAAATTATATCGACTTTTTCTACTGAAATGGGGTTAACAACCACTACACCGCTGTAACGTAAATTAGACGAGGAATAATTTGCGCGCTAATCAAACTCAAAATGGGTGTTCGTAGTTGTAGGTGTTGAGTTGTTTTGCCAACTTTCGAGGAAAATGAATCTGCTGTTCTCAGTCCAACATTTTTAAAACTCGAACTGGTGGGGAGGGGGGGGGGGAGGAATAACCCATAAATTCCCAAAATGAAACAGTCTGACTAGTGATACATTATTTTAAAGGGCTTTTTACGCTGAATACGATGGTGAAGTCACAATTGCGGGATCTTATTCCGTTCTCATACTGGAGCACTTTGAAGATGAAGAAATGTGGTAATTACTTGAGATTATCTTCACGGTTCATCTGCACTAATCTGATCACGGGATGAGATATCGCAATTCTTACTTCACCGTCGTGTTCAGCGATGAAAACTCTAAGCGGAGGTGTTACTCGGCAAAAAATGGAGACAACATTTGTTATCAAACCAGTAAAATGGAGACGTTCAACCTAAAACCAGTTATTTCTTCAAAAATTCGCTCTTTTAGCCATGCTGCACGACTGTGGATTCCTCTTATTTTACCATCAACTCAATCACGGAGCTTTCACCGACCAAATATAGGAAATAGTAGGAGCTGTCAAATTAAATCTTTCCTGGAGATATATAGAAGTACCTACTTAATTGAAAGTACTCTATTCTCCCAAAGTGAACCATATCTAAATACATTGCCAAAAATGAATTTTTTGGTAGATTGTTCTTGGTAAATTCAGAAGGGGCCAAGATATTTGGTTCCTTCTTCCCAGATTAGTGTTCAGGGAGGCGAAAAATGAGGGAGTAGTAATTATGGCTTATGATAATTTTATGGATTAAAAGAGTGAAATATTACTTACTAAATCACTCGCGACAAAATCGTGGAAACGCAAGTTAAGAAAAAACAAGAGTATTTGAAAAATCGTCTATTTCCACTGAAATAGTATTGTTTTGTTACTGACGATGGTTTAATCGCCGAAACCGGTCTAACAGTGTACTCATATTTCAGTGGAAATATATGATTTTTCAAATACTCTTGCTTTGTCTTTTCTTGTGTGAAATATTCTTGAAAAGTGATTTATCGGTAATAGAAAAAGTACGGTGTGCTCCCAATAATTTGTGAATAAGGATTAGTTAAGGAAGAGTGAGTGGGGGAAATGATGAAGGAGGATGAGATGAGAGATCGTGCGTGAAATTCGGTAGAAACCATTCATAATGACATTGTGGTGTTAGTGAAGGGTGGAAGTCGATCGATACTGAGGGTATAGCTGCAGAGATGCTGATTGTGTTTGTAATGACGGAACTCGATCGGAAATGGGATTAGTTCCTCGAAAATTCAGAAATGTCTTATGTATTCTCTTAGCGGTTCTTTCAAAAGGTTGGTGATCCTTGACACGAATTTGATATGTCATGAGAAGACTCTTTTCCATCGGTCCCCATTCTGCTCCCGATTGCAGACCATTCTGAACCCATGAGGGGCCAATTGGACATGCAGCGTCTTCATTCTAACTTGTACCAATAGGTGGTCGCATAGGTGCAGGAGATACCTCCTGACTGAGAGCAAGCGTTTTCAGTAACATGTGTATAATAATATTATTGTACGTAGGCGTGGATTTCATTGGTACGGGTGGTCCACGTTACAACTAAATAAGACGAGTTCGATGTAATTTACTATAATATAATATATTATATTATAATATACAGTATAATATTATACTGTATATTATATAGTATATTATATAGTAAATTACATCGAACTCGTCTTATTTAGTTGTAACGTGGACCCACCCGTACCAATGAAATCCACGCCGACGTACAGATGATTCGTTCTGTCTTCCCGTTCAGCGGGAGTTAGTGTTATGATAATGAGGATAATGAAGTAACGGCTGTCCCCGTATGAGCAGTAGAAGGGCGGGGGTGCCATCGCCAGTGTTTGGGCGAGCCGCTATAATGACGGAATTAATTTGCAATTCACGAGATGGAGGTCCCTTACACGTCCTACGAGACTGCGGAGGTCACGTCTCCTCCATAAACGATCAGTTCGACGCGTTCCACCAGTTTTCCCACATAAGGAATCGGAAGAGATGAGTACCTGGAAGTACTTTCTCACGTCCATAACTCGGGGAGAGATAGCCGAGCGGGTTTTATGTAATAAACACGATCAACAATTTCATAGATGGAAATGAAAGACATTGAATCTTACAGGAAACTATTACATCTCCTCAATGCTGCTCTAAGATTCAAATATGGTCCGAAGCAAAGAAAGTTTTGAGATCGTTATGACCGAAATCATCACGGTGTATCATTGAGCCATCCGCAAGCTGAGCCATTGCAAGCTCCTGGAGTGATCTGGTAAAGTTCGCTTGAGTCAGTGACCAAATGGGCGGTTTGAAACAGAAAACTTAATTTGTAGCGAATTTTTGAAGAAAAGGAAGGAAAGACAGGTATCTTTTGGCAGTGGATTCAGGATGGTCTGAAACGGATTTAGGTATAAAAGTTTTTCGAAAATTCGAGTTTTATAATTTTTGGACTGAGAAAAATAGCCATTTTCTTGAAAAATTTGGTAAAAATGAAACCGTAACAACTCATTTTAAAGATTGTTCAACGCTGAACACGATGGTGAAGTCAGAATTTCGATATCTTATTCTGTACTAGAGCACTTTGAAGGTGAAGAAACGTGTTTGTTACTTGGGAAGTTCTGCACGTTTAATCTGCTCTAATCTGTTGAAGGAATGAGATATCGCTATTCTGACTTCACCATCGTGTTCAGCATTGAAAAATCTATAAGCTAGGGTGTCACTCAGCAAAACTTTTTAAATATTGAAAATCATGCTTAGTGAACAATAGGATGCAACAATTAAATTTACCCTTGTGGTCTCCAAGTAGTACTATCCATCGAAGTATACTTCTGAAAATCAGGGAACTTTCTAGTTCTTTACGAGCTCCGTGATCACCGGAATTACGAATTAAATACGAATAAGCCTGCACTCCAGGCGTTTAATTAATTTTAATGATTTACTAAGATCGTGGAAAGTGAGGAACCGGTACCTGGACTGCATGGGCAAGGCAGCCAGACAGAGTCCTTGGAAAGGGCCAAGGGGTATGAAACTCGCTGACTATAGGAACACTTAATTGCCCCTTTACTAGTAAAAAGCGAGGGTACTCAACATTTCTCATTAGAACGACTAGAATGGCGGTGAAGGGAGGGGTCTTTCGTATTTCAAGCTGTCTTTCACAGATGGGGGTCTCCTTTATGAAACTTAGCGACTCAGCCTCGCCTTATACATTTTCAGGAACCCTTTTTGACCCCATTTTGCTTCTAGTGTTCGATGAATTCAAAAACTAATGCCGTACGATTTATTGTTGAAATGAATGACGTGACGAAACAAGAACTGCAATCAGTAAATCGTGTGGTTGCTATTCAACATTTTAGTAATTCCATGTATGAATACCTAATTCTTTTTGCAATCACAATTCTCGAGCAGGTTGAATATGAATAATGGATCACACGTGGACCAGACAATCACTGCGGATATTAATCAAAGTTTTGGCAATAATTAATTGATTTTTGGGCGTCTCTTGCACCTGCTGGGCCTCCCCTAAAACGGTTGTTAGCTTTAAAGGAGGCCCAGCAGGAAATTTTCCATTGAACATTTTGGAAATTTTGGACAATTTTGGAAAATTGGCTAATATTCCATTGTCGGGTTGGGGCTTAGAGCGAATTACCTTTCAACGCTTAGAGGTGTATTTAGACATTACGATGATATGAACCGGAACATGAGGTCAGAAATGATGGGCTTGAGCTGGGAATCCAAACCACATCCTTCAGCTATCCAGATCAGCTCAATTTTTCCAGTCACTGAGGATCTTGATGGGGAAAGTGTGGAACTATGTCAATACTCGATTGCACCCTACTTATTACCTACCTAGTCAATCAAACTGATTACAACGGCTCCAGGATTAACGTGTGCTTGAATAAGGTCAGTTCATGGTTTGAGTGGATCAGATTCTTCAGTCAAAATTTTAGATTGACTTTTACATTAAAGTTTTGATTTCCAAGTTTCCCTAACCTTGCTTTGCCAAAATGCCTTCCCTTGCCCCGTTTTTCTATTATAAAACAACATATAAAACAACAATATATAAAGAAAAGGAAGGAAGGGACAAAAAAAATCTAGGAAAACTAATCACGCCACCAACATCATTGTTGAACCACATGACACCAAATGATACTGCTATGGTTGACTTAGAACTTTACCTTTCAAATTTGGGACAAATCAAAGAGGGGTCCATATCCACTGGGTGGGTGTTGAATAGGATTTTATCTTTGCTCTGTTATTGATTAAAATGGATACATGACTATATTGGGTGTCTACACCAATATATTGGGGCTTGAACTTATTTACGAGAACTCTGGTAGAACTCTGGTGGATTTGTATGCCTTACAATAATACTCTGTACTTGTTTTGGTAAATACATATTCGGTTTCATATATTTAGTTGGTTAGGACGAGGTTTTGGGTGGATCTTGGTGAAATGGGTAGATGTGTTTGGAGCCTTTAAGATGTTCCTAACGTAGTTTAGGAGTTCTTATAGTAGTCCTCAAATTAATTCTAATACAAAAAGTGTTGAACTATCGATATGTCTGTTTCACGTCTTGTCCGAATTATTTTAGGACAGATCCTGATCGACAAGCCTGCTTCCTGAGAGTCCCAAGCCTTTTTAAGAAGTGAGATACTTGAAGATAAAAACATAAAATTGCTCAACTCTATATTATTGATTTTTTGTCTCTACTTTTGAGATCAAATTGTGAACGAACGGCTGGTCGTACAACGCTCCGGTGGGCCTTGAAAAATATTCTAAATTTAAATCCAATCAAATCTGTCAACAAAAACTATACCATTATTTAACTATACTATTAACTGCCTGCTAATGATTGTTCAAATGTCAACCCCTATTTCGGCCTATTCGTATTGATGCCCGGCATTTCATTCTTCCAAATTTATTTTAATTGGCCAAAATACCAAGGATGGAGGAATCACGGATGTTTTTCTATTCGATATGTGCGACCAATTTTAAGGTCGAATTCCAATGGTTCAATAATAAATCAATAATTCTGGTGTTTCAACCATAAAATGTATAAATACAAATCGTTACCACCACACCAAAAGCGCCAATCAGCTTTTTTGGTCGTTTTCGTTTTAGTGCATCTACAGATCCGCGTAACGAATGATTGCATCCACTGGGAATTACGTATATCCCAACGACTCACTTGTGCCTAACTCAGTAGTCTCCAATTCGGGGTACCCAAAAGTGCACTAAAACGAACATGACCAAAAAAGCAGATACGCGCTTTTGGCGTGGTAATATATAAATAATATATTATGTTATTTACACTGATGCTAAGGGATGTCGAGGGTCGGTCAAATGAAAAATGATTTATGTGCCAACGTTTCGAAGAATATATTTCTTCATCTTCAGGGCAGTAGTGTACAAGAGGAGTTGGACTCCAACAGGGAAGTTCTTGCCTCCAGATCACAGAAGTTCATCTCCACAACTCCATCTTGTACACTACTGCCCTGAAGATGAAGAAATATATTCTTCGAAACGTTGGCACGTAAATCATTTTTCATTTGACCGACCCTCGACATCCCTCAACATCATTCTTACTGACGGTCAACAAATCACACACACTTGTTATTTATACTGTGTGTTTCTACCACTTTAGTCAAAATGAGACGTTTTGTTAAAAAATAACTTCAGGAAAAGTTTAGTAACTAAAGATTCGACATTTTGGAGAGATTAAACTTGATTTATCAGTTATAATTATTGATTTATAATAATAATTATTAAAGAAGTTTTAGAAATGTTTGAAGCCATTTAAATTTTTTCAGTTGTGACAATTAAAAATTTTGAAAAACGTATACTCTGATTAGTCGAATTCCATCAACAGGAATACCTACTGGTCTTCGAATACGATACTTTATATTGATAAATCAATACCAGATGGGGTGATGTGTTGATTGTGTACGGCTCTTGATTCCTGTGACTCATAAATGAAACATGAACATCTAGGATTACGATGGATTGAGGGGTCCTGCGATAAGTCCTTCGTGTTTTCAGTAATCTTCGAGTCTTCAAATCAAACAGGTTTCGTTGTAGGGGGTACTGAATGCAAAACGGAGAAAAGAAACCAAGAAGGAAGTAATTCGCCGCCAGTTATAAAGTTGTCTGAGGGCTACTAAGTAGGTTTTTTTGCAATCCACTCTAACCCTCAGAGAGTTGCGGAGGGCCACGGTGGCTAAGTATTGCGCAAACTTCGTGAAAGTAAAGCTCATTACAACGGGAGCTCTTGGGGGCTTTTAATGTACGACTTTTACGACCTTCACCCCCGAAATGGGGAAAAAACCGCCTATGTAATGTAATCAAGCAAGTGTTCCGTCGTTTAATTAGTCCCCGTGGTAGCTGAGTTCTCGCTACCGAAATACTCCATAATTTCTATACAGATTATGGCTCTCTTTATGCTCCCTAATGGAGAGGTGAAAATTAGATCGATATCTATATGGTTACGATTAATACGATTAATAAGACGAAGAGTTTGATAGCCTAATAATATTTTATGATAATAATGACGATGATGACGTTGGAAAGGAGTATCAACGAGTCCAACTTGTTTTTAGGCTCAACTCCTCAGATTTGTTCGTTTTGGCTAATTCGTGGAAAAACATCTTATGACTGTTGAACCGATTTTCTCAGCTTTGACATCTGGATGGTAAGTGCGGACTGGTTTTTCAGATCGTCCCACATACTCGTACGTACTGTTGTTACAGGAAAACGGCTGTTTGTTGTCCGGGCAGCAGTAGGAGTACAGAGGAATAAATAATTACAAAGCAGACTCGTCGTTGAATCAAACTCGAAGGGTTCTGGTGGAACATCAGGTGACGTCTAATGAACGGGCCGGCCGAATGACCGGACCTGGACCCGACTCATCATGGCCACCCAATGACAGGGCGGGCAGCTGTTGGGTTGTCATTGGAAGCCCGCCTGGAAACCAATTATATTCGGAATATCTGTCTGCTTCTGCAGTTTAAAACTCTGCAAATTCTTGACACAACGGTTCATTATCTTCTTTGTACAGATCACCCTTCTGTCTAGATCACTAGGTCTGAATGTCTATATCCTAAATGTTAGATTAATTATTATTATCAATTATCACTAATTATTAACAATTTTATCAAGTACCTAGTGAAAATTATTATAATTTATTGTTAGGTATTAATAATTCGTATTTATTATTAATAATAATTATTATTAATTATGATCAATTAATATGATATAATTCTGGGGTTTTTAATACTACGTCGGTAATAATTTTTCTATAAAAGAAGTACCTACCAACAAACATTCGAAATTACCTTCATTTCAGTAGCACGAAACGCACCTCAGAACAACAAACTCGACATCACTTAAGCCATATGATGTTCCAAAAAGCTTGTTAGTATGAAAATGGACCTGTATTTCAACAGTTTGAGTCACGATCGTGTTGTGAGGCACAATCTTTGAGCCGTCATTGTGAACGAACGGCTGGTCCTACAAAGCTGCGGATGGTCTTAAAAAATTCTACGGAACGAACTCTATCTAAATATGAAATAAAAAACATACCGTTCTATATGAATTTTTCGAGATATGAGATTTTCAAATTTTCAAAATTTGTTTTGAACCCCTTCCCCTTGACCTAGGGTTCTGAAAAGTTTCGAGGACCATTGTGGGGTTGGTCGAAACCCATAAAAAAAATTTCGTAATTTTAACTCAACGCTAACTGGGCAAAGTGGCGCGGACGGCGTACGGCGGACGGACGGATTTTTTTTATTCGATTTTCTGAATCTACGTATCTTGAAACGTAAACCAACAAATTTTGAGGGGGGGTTAAAAAAAAATTTTCTTTGGGCGATTCCAATGGTTCATTATCGAAGATAATAAACCAAAATAGACTGACTATGGCATGCACTGCTTCGGATAAGTGTACAATAAGAGAACCCATCGTAAAGTATAATATGAAGTCTAAAGCGTTGTATAATAATTATTATAATAGCTATTTCCCCCGAAACCCGTCGAATTTAAAATTTACGCGACGCAATTTTCAGGGCCAGTGATTTCGATGTTCTTGATCCGAGACACACGTAAGCCGATCGTGGCACCCGGTTAATCAGAGATTTCAATCCAGCTGGATTGCCTATTCGACTGAGTCCACCTTGATCCAGGACATTTTTCAATCAACCCTGAACCGCTTTCTTCTTGTTACAGTTCAGTGCTCTTGCAACAAAATCGATCTCAGAGGCTTAAAGTTTAGTTAACACGCTATTTATCTTGAACCAAATAAGATTTTTTATGAGTTTCGATCATGACAGAGATAACTCAGTTACTTACACTTTAAAACCGTGTAATAGTCACAAAGGGAGTTTGTGTTGTTTTCGAGTTGCATCATATAAGTATTTCCGTGCAAGAATGATAGAGTGCAAGAATCCTTGTATTCATATTATGTTATTAACGTTCCTCACAAATCTGAAGATCCATTCGCGTTTTGCGTTTCAGATAAAGAACAAAACGTTATCCCAGCAGCATGACTCACTTTGACATGGATATGTCTTACCGCTGGGGGTCATATAAAAATTAGTTTGGTATGTAGCCTCCTTAGGACTTGAACTCAGAATAGGCTCAGGATCATGTGAGTGCCTAGTAAAGCTCATTTCTATGCTATTCACTACATGAAGCCGTATTTGGTTCTTAGCCTCCTTAGGACTTGAACTTTAAGCAGAATAGGCCCAGGATCAGGTGAGTGCCTAGTAAAGCTCATTTCTATGCTATTCACTACATGAAGCCGTAATTTGGTTCTTAGCCTCCTTAGGACTGGAACTTTGAGCAGAATAGGCCCAGGATCAGGTGAGTGCCTAGTAAAGCTCATTTCTATGCTATTCACTACATAAAGCCGTAATTTGGTTCTTAGCCTCCTTAGGACTTGAACTTTAAGCAGAATAGGACCAGGATCAGGTGAGTGCCTAGTAAAGCTTCATTTCTATGCTATTCACTACATGAAGCCGTAATTTGGTTCTTAGCCTCCTTAGGACTTGAACTTTAAGCAGAATAGGCCCAGGATCAGGTGAGTGCCTAGTAATGCTCATTTCTATGCTATTCACTACATGAAGCCGTATTTGGTTCTTAGCCTCCTTAGGACTTGAACTTTAAGCAGAATAGGACCAGGATCAGGTGAGTGCCTAGTAAAGCTTCATTTCTATGCTATTCACTACATGAAGCCGTAATTTGGTTCTTAGCCTCCTTAGGACTTGAACTTTAAGCAGAATAGGCCCAGGATCAGGTGAGTGCCTAGTTGTTCGCCCCTACTAGCTGTACTTGTATCGTTCCATGCTCGGTCAACTTGAGAACTGCAGGCACCCGCCGATAGAGCGCTACCTTGCCACTTGATCCCTTACACTAGTTCTAATATATTAAGTACATATTGTCCTCTTAAATTAGTTCTATACAATTAGTTAATTAAACCAGTTCAGTTACCTAGTTCAGGAGCGGCGCCTATTGAACTTATTAAAGAGTGAGCCAGCCACCTGTCAGTATTGCCTTCCTCCATGAATGTACGATCCATCACTCGATCCATGTTCTTTAGTCAGTGAAGTGTGTAACCTCGCCTTCAGCTCGTTCTATTCATTCTGTTTAGAGCACTTGCCTTGTGATAACCTCTAAGTATTTCTATTTTGTAATCCTAGTTCATCCGTGAAAGATTCAGTCTAATTTAATTAAAAACTCGTTCAATGCAAAGTGTAGTTCTTCTTGTTGCCCGGTAAAACATTGGTGCCGATAAATCCGGGAACTTGTGCGGTTTTTTCAAGTGTCAAATCGCACCTCGTGACACCGTGTCGCGAATCTCGAGTTTGATCGGATTCTACGGGCGAATTCGACAAACAGCTTGTTTTTTATTAATTGTTGTACCATTTATGCGCTAATAAGCCTGTTAGTTCCGTTCTTGGGGGGTTTTTTGTCGTCAGTTCCTTTGTTCTCGACGTCATCGCTTGTCCCTTTGTTCTCGTCATGACTGAGGAAGAAAAATACCCCAGGAAAATCGTAGTGGAGGACGATGCCTTCGCTACTCTAGCACAACCAGCACAAAAACTAGTTCGGTCGATCAAAAGGTGGTCGGCTAGGATGGCCATATTCTCGGAAAAGAATTTTCCGACCTCACATTCGCGAGAGATGATGATCACTGCGACAAACCAAGGTAATGAATTCATCGATCGGGCTCAATCAGAGAATAATTTACCTGATGAGTTGGCTGACATATTGATCGAACAGATTTCACTTAATATAGCCTCCGTACTTGCTCTAACTCCTTCCGAACCAGATGGTTCGGCATCACTTCTTGCACATGAGACCTTTGAGGCCGTTCGTTTTAAGGACATGATGCTCCCCTCGGTCCCTACTTTTGATGGAAACATCACCGAATTTCGATCGTTCTGGTCATTATTCAACAAGGCGGTGCATGACGTACCTAGCCTCCCAGACGAGATCAAAATATCGGCCCTACTTTCAAAATTGAGTTGTGGGGCCCTTGCACTTGCAAAACAATACGGTACGGAGGCGATGCACTACCCCAAAATCTATGAACGGCTAGTTGCGGAGTATTCGGCCAAGTATCGCCTTGCACGAAGTGTTTATGCGAGGCAAACCACCATTCCCAATATTACCGTTCGTGATGTTGATCAGGTGGAGGCGTTTTTACGCGAAGCTAGGTCCTGGACCGCCGCTATTAGAGGGCTGCCCACAGAAGATAGATCATCATTTTTATTGTTTGAAATCTTGTTCCCTCGTTTGCACCCTGACTTACAAAAGGCGTTTAGTCGACAGGAAATGGAGCCTAAGGATAGGGTGCCCTCGGACATTGAGCTTCTGGACTTCCTTGAGAGAGAGTTGCAGCTGTTGAGAGTCGCCCCACCTATGGTTTCTCAGGTGTCAACGGCTCCCAAAACCACTCCTAATTCTGCTGTGAAATCCTACAACGTTTCTAGTGCTCAACTTCAGACTCAAACTGGAACTCGGGCTCTTGAGCGTAGACCTTGGGGGCAATTCCGGTGCCACTATTGTCAGAGAGAGCATTTTTTATACCGATGCCCGGAATTCATGGACATCTCTGTAGCTCAGCGGCGCAATTTTATTGATCTGCAGAATCTATGCAGAAACTGTCTCTCGCATCGCCACCAAACTGGTGCCTGTCCGTCTGAGAGACGCTGCTCAAGGTGTCAGAAGAAGCACCACTACTCGCTGCATCTGGATGGAAATGCGGCTCCTCCTCGCTCTTCATCGCCTACACCGCCGAATTTTGAACCATCGTTCCAGCCAAATCAAAAACCCCATCCTAGGTCGCGCTCTGGGTCCCCAAATAGATCTCCTAGGGCTGGGAGTCAGTTCTTGGCCGGTGAACATAGCTCCCTCCGCTCATCCAGACGCCATGAGCATTATTGTCAAGGTTCACCGGACCGGCTTTCCAATTTCAATTCACCGGATCCTACCCTGCGTGGTTCGGAATCCGATTCTAGTTCTAGCTCTAGGTCAGGGGCATCTAAGGGCGTCTACCCCCCCACTAACAGGCATTCTCTTTCAGGTGGCTCCGGGGGCAAACCCAGAGGCAACTCTGGGGGCTCTTGTTGACGATTGAGCGACCCTTGCAGCTCCGTCTCGAGTTTTTCACATTCCTCTTGTTCTCACAATTTCAATTCTCATTCTAGTAAACACTCGAGGCGCAGCTGTGGGGGAAACGCTGGTAAGTTTGATTCTGGTGCGCGCTCCTTGAACACACAAGGTAGTCCTGTTAACTCTAAGTCCTTTGCAATAGGTAGGATGTCTAGACCTAAGATTGGCGGAAATGGCTCTACCGCCTCTAGTTTTAAATGTTTAGTACCTAGGACCGACTGGGACGGGGAAAGGGCTCCGTTGAAACCCTACGGTGACAACCCAGGAGCCCCAGAACCATTGCACTACCAGCCGGTTAGCTCGTATTTAGCTCATAAGGGCCCAATTGTGGTAAGCAGATCTTCAAAACTAGGTCATAGGTCAGGTCTGCTTCCATCCAGAGAGCCAATTGTTAGGTCTTGTAGTTCTCAAACTGGAATTCCTCGCCCTTCTGACGTGATTAATAGTTCACCCCGTACTAGGCCCCCCGATTTTGTTCAGTACTCAGCACCTAGGTCACCGCTAGCAAAAACGGCGCTTTGTTCAAATCTATTTTCTAGTTTCGCCAATCCGTCACTTAAATACCCCCGTGGAAATGGTATATTGCCTACAGCTATAGTTCAAATTTTTCATCCCAAATTGGGGACAAAAAATGCTCGAGTATTGCTTGATTCAGGGTCCGAAGTGAATGTAATTTTTTCTCGTTTTGCCAATCACATTAAATTGCCCTGCATTGCCTCTAGTACAACACTCACTGGGTTAGGTCATGGTTCTCATAAGTCCGCCCAAGCTTCCACGCTCTCAATAGTCACAAAACTAGGTCTCCGTGTACCAATTTTTGCGCACATTATTGATCAAAAAATTTGCACCCCCTCGTCCTCAGTTGATCCTTCTAGTTGGCCCCACGTAATGGCAAAATCCCATCTTTGGGCCGATCCCCAATTTTATAAAAGAGCGCCAATTGACATGATTTTGGGGGTTGATCTGTTCATGCGTTTCTCGCATCCAGAACGCTTGTCACATAATTTTGTGCGCCCAGTGCCCCATTCCCCTTGGCTGTTACGCTCAGACTTAGGTTGGCTAGTTCTTGGTGGTTCAGAACGTTTCCGACATCGCCCTCGAGTTCGTTTCTCCCCTAAAATACAGGTGCGTGAATTTCACCCCTGTGAGCCTCCTAGCCCCTTCTCGTCAGACGTTGATACCTCTCTAGCTCCCAGTCCTAATGAAAAAATTCAATCTAATCGAGTTCAGGTCATTCACCCCATGTTTGAAACCCCTAAACCACAACGGTTAGGTGGAGCTCGTCCTTTACAACAAACCAGGTCAGTAGATTCTAACCCCTCTCTAGATGATTTGTCTGTTCATAATTTGCCTCCCACGGTTGATACTCAAGGTTCTTCTCAGTTAATTGATCTTCCGCTCGTCCGTAATCTTCATTCAGTGGTCCCCCCTCTCGTTCCTGCTTGTTCCCCCAGTCCTTTCGCGCTGGCAAAATTGGCTCACACTCCCGATGGTAGTTCCGTATGTCCAACAATAGTTCATTTGTCCTCCTGCTCAACTCAATCTCCAGCTCTCTCGCTTAGTTCCCCATTAGTCAATGATGATTCAAGAACAGAAGCGCTCTTACGTCAAATGTTCGAGGTGGAATCCCTTGATGACGTTACGCCTTGGACGCCAGCTGAATTGGAAGCGGAAAATATGTTCATAAATAATGTCCGGCGTAAAGCCAATGGCCGTTTTGTAGTTCCATTACCGCTCACTAGGGACCCTTCTGTACTTGGTCAATCTAAACATATTGCCTTGAGGCAATTTCAAAGGCTAGAACTCAAACTAGACAACAATCCAAAGCTCCGCGCCGCTTACAGGGAATTTATGCGCGAATATCTAGAACTTGGGCACATGCGCCCAATTGGCCCCCCTTCTAGTTCTGTTCCACATTATTATATTCCACACCATGCTGTTCATAGGCCAGATGACCCGCCTGAAAAGATTAGGGTGGTTTTTAATGCATCACAACGTACTTCTACCAGGATCTCCTTAAATGACATCTTGCACATTGGACCCAAACTACAGCCAGATATCTCAAACTTGTTAACCCGTTTTCGTTCTTTCAATCACGTTTTCATAGCCGATATTAGGATGATGTTTCGACAGTTCGAGCACCCCCCTTCAGATCATGAACTCTTGCGTATTCTTTGGCGGGATTCTCCTGATGAACCAATTCAGGACTTTGCGCTTTGTACTGTCACTTATGGCACCGCTTGTGCACCTTTCCTTGCCAACAGGGTAATCCGACAATTGGCTGAGGATGGTGGTAGTCAATTCCCCGTAGGTGCTCGTTTACTTCTTGATCACACATATGTGGATGACGCACATGGGGGGGGAGAAACACTCGATGAAGCCATTCTCGCCCGTGACCAATTAATTGGTATTCTAAGAACTGCTGGTCTTGAACTTAGAAAATGGGCCTCAAATAATCCCAAATTGTTAAAGGATATTCCACCGGAACACTTGTTAAGCCATTCTATCACAGTAGATCTTTGCTCAGATGGGGAAAAACCCCTAAAAATGCTTGGTTTAGCTTGGCGACCTAGTACCGACTCGTTCTTATATAAAGTTCCCACCACCCCTGATATTAGAACCAAACGTCAGCTTGCCAGTCAAATTGGTAGAATATACGATCCAGTGGGTTGGGTCATGCCTGTCTCGGTCTTTGCAAGATGCATTCAGCGTGAAGTTTGCCACGCCAAGTACGAGTGGGATGATCCCCTTCCTCAAACGGTGATTCATGATTGGTCAAAATTATCCAAATCGATCAGTGAGCTTGAAAACCTATCCCTCCCTAGACATGTTAGTTCTTCTGCCCCGCAACAGTGGTTAATTGGCTTTGCTGATGCCTCTGAGAGGGCTTATGCAGCCGTTATCTATCATGTAGGTCTCTCTGACAACTCGTCTGCAGTGCGTTTGGTAATTTCTCGGGCTAAAATAGCTCCAATTAAACCCGAATCAATCCCTAGGCTAGAACTCTTAGCAGCTGAACTGCTAAGTCGTGCCTTTGCTAAAGTGCGCCCCTTGTTCAATCACATCCCTGAGGATCACTTTATTGCTTGTTCAGACAGCACTATTGCACTCTCATGGATCACGGCGGATCCTGCACCGATCTGGAAGGTATTTGTAGGCAATCGTGTTGCTAGAACACTCACTAATCTCCCTCGGTCTCAGTGGTTTCACATTCGTTCTGAAGACAACCCCGCTGATATTGCCTCCCGGGGAATGCTTCCCCACCAGCTTGTTCATACCCGCCTTTGGTGGGAGGGCCCAGACTGGCTCAAACTAGCCCCTAGTTTCTGGAACATGCGTAAAATACGCCCTGAACTTCAATCTGAGGAGGTTATTGGAGAAATTCGGAAATCCTCAATTATTGCCGTTAATCAGCTGGCTCCTGACCTTGATATTGAACACTCCTTCAGCTCTTTTGAGCGGTTGCGCCGAGTCACGGCATGGATCTTGCGTTTTTCGAAAAATTGTCGCTCCCCTCGCTCTCACGCTGGTCCACTAACCACAGAAGAACTTCGTTCTGCTGACCTTGTACTTATTAGGAGAGCACAACTCCGCCATTTTGCAGAGATTCGCTCGGCTCTTGATGGTCACCGCCCCCCTAATAAATTAATGAAACAGCTAGCCATTTTTTGTTCCCCCGATGGAATCATTAGGGTTGGTGGTCGTTTACGGCATAGTTCTCTCTCCTATGAAACCAGACATCCAGCTCTCTTGCCAAGATTGGACCACCTCACTGATTTACTTGTCCGTCAGGCTCATGTGCGCTGTCTCCATGTAGGGCCCCGTGCCACTCTTGCCCATCTCCGCACGCGCTTCTGGATTGTTGACGGTCGCAATCTGGTAACAAAGAGTCTTTCAAACTGTGTTCGCTGCTTTTCCATCAACCCCAAGCCCTTCTCTCCAGAAATGGGCCAACTTCCCTCCGATCGAGTAGAACGCGCCTTTGCGTTTGAAAACGTCGGAGTAGATTTCTGTGGCCCTTTCACCATCACCATGGCCGGTTTGAGAGGAGCTCGAAAACTTGACGTGTTTCTTGCTGTATTTGTATGCTTTGCAACAAAAGCAATCCACCTTGAGGTAGTCATGGATCTATCGGCTGATGGATTCTTGCAGTGTCTTGAGCGCTTTATTGGTCGTCGAGGAGTTCCCTCTGTCATCTGGTCCGACAATGGTCGGAATTTTCTTGGTTCTGCAAATCTCTTGCGTCGTCTGGGTCTTCTCTCTGATAGTTCTCATAAAGTAGCGGATCAATTGTCCTTTAAGGGTATCACTTGGAAATTTATCCCTCCTCGTGCACCGCATTTTGGCGGATTGTGGGAAGCGGCGGTCAAATCTGCTAAACGCTTGCTCAAGGTCAATTTGCGTGACCATACGCCCACCTTGCAAACATTCTCCACTATTTCTGTTCGAATAGAGGCAATCTTGAACAGTAGGCCCCTAGTCTTTCAATCAGGGGCTCCCGATGATATCCTTGTTCTTACACCTGCGCATTTCCTCGTTCAGCGTCCCCTAACGGCACTTCCGGATGACCCTCCACCCACGGTTAGTACTAGACTTGTTCCCAAATGGCGCTTTGTTTCTCAAGTAGTGAATAATCTCTGGAAACGTTGGTATAGGGAGTACCTCTCAGAAATGCAATCTCGTCAAAAATGGTGTTCCACTGCTCGTCCCGCCAAAATAGGAGACATTGTCTTGATCTCTGAGGACAACACACCCCCTCTCTCTTGGCCCATGGGCGTCATTGAAGCTCTCTATCCCGGCGCCGATGGCGTAGCCCGGGTTGCAGATGTGCGCTCGGCATCTGGTACCAAACGTCGCCCCCTAGTCAAATTGTGCCCCTTACCTGATGATGAATAACTGCCGTCATTCGGGGGGGGAGGATGTTCGCCCCTACTAGCTGTACTTGTATCGTTCCATGCTCGGTCAACTTGAGAACTGCAGGCACCCGCCGATAGAGCGCTACCTTGCCACTTGATCCCTTACACTAGTTCTAATATATTAAGTACATATTGTCCTCTTAAATTAGTTCTATACAATTAGTTAATTAAACCAGTTCAGTTACCTAGTTCAGGAGCGGCGCCTATTGAACTTATTAAAGAGTGAGCCAGCCACCTGTCAGTATTGCCTTCCTCCATGAATGTACGATCCATCACTCGATCCATGTTCTTTAGTCAGTGAAGTGTGTAACCTCGCCTTCAGCTCGTTCTATTCATTCTGTTTAGAGCACTTGCCTTGTGATAACCTCTAAGTATTTCTATTTTGTAATCCTAGTTCATCCGTGAAAGATTCAGTCTAATTTAATTAAAAACTCGTTCAATGCAAAGTGTAGTTCTTCTTGTTGCCCGGTAAAACACTAGTAATGCTCATTTCTATGCTATTCACTACATGAAGCCGTATTTGGTTCTTAGCCTCCTTAGGACTTGAACTTTAAGCAGAATAGGACCAGGATCAGGTGAGTGCCTAGTAAAGCTTCATTTCTATGCTATTCACTACATGAAGCCGTATTTGGTTCTTAGCCTCCTTAGGACTTGAACTTTAAGCAGAATAGGCCCAGGATCAGGTGAGTGCCTAGTAAAGCTTCATTTCTATGCTATTCACTACATGAAGCCGTAATTTGGTTCTTAGCCTCCCTAGGACTTGAACTTTAAGCAGAATAGGCCCAGGATCAGGTGAGTGCCTAGTAAAGCTTCATTTCTATGCTATTCACTACATGAAGCCGTAATTTGGTTCTTAGCCTCCTTAGGACTTGAACTTTAAGCAGAATAGGCCCAGGATCAGGTGAGTGCCTAGTAAAGCTTCATTTCTATGCTATTCACTACATGAAACCGTAATTTGGTTCTTAGCCTCCTTAGGACTTGAACTTTAAGCAGAATAGGCCCAGGATCAGGTGAGTGCCTAGTAAAGCTCATTTCTATGCTATTCACTACATGAAGCCGTAATTTGGTTCTTAGCCTCCTTAGGACTGGAACTTTGAGCAGAATAGGCCCAGGATCAGGTGAGTGCCTAGTAAAGCTCATTTCTATACTATTCACTCCATGAAGCTATAATTTGGTTCTTAGCCTCCTTAGGACTTGAACTTTAAGCAGAACAGGCCCAGGATCAGGTGAATGCATCCTCAAGCTCATTTCTATGCTATTCACTCTATGAAGCTGTAGTTTGGTATGTAGCCTCCTTAATGTATGTACCGACGTATCTGCATGTAGTGTAGATACTCAACATCAGTTTTTTTTACACATTCTCCCGCATTCTCACATTTTGTTGGGTTGGCCGGTCAATACTAATTGTCTATCATTTCAGAATATGTTTAACTAACGTAGCCCTGTTGGGCTTATGTTAACCGATATGTCCAATATTTTCTGTATATGAAGTCGAGAAGTCAAATGCTTTACGACCACGTGTATGGGTCCTGCGTGGAGGTTCCCAAAATCTGAAGTCACAAGATTCATTAGTGAGGTTTTATTTTTTCTTAAACGGAATCACCAAAAAAGTTTGCAATTGTTGCCGATTAATCACACAAAGACTCAAATTTGAAACTACTGGTCACGAAACCACTTCACATCCACACCTTCACTCGACTCGCTGGAACCGCAATATTTACTTTGAATAATAAATGATATAATAAAAAAAGAAAAAAAAAAATTTTGTAATTCAAAATTGCTTTTCCGCCAATAACTTTTGGTTCATTACCTACAATAATGAACCATTGGAATCGACCAAGATAAAAAATTGTAACCCCCGTCAAAATTGGTTGTTTTACGTTTCAAGCTACGTAGACACAGAAAATTGATTGTTTAAAAATCCACGAATTTCAACATTGCGGTCCATTCTCGAACTAAATATTGAAAAAATGATTATTTACGCCAATGGCAGCGTTGTCATTGAGAGCCTCAATTTGCTCGACTAATTACGGCCTACGGCACCCAATCGTGCGGATTTACAGTAGGTACCTAAGCCTTTCGGTCATGTGGATAAGCCATTACCACGACAAAGTTCTTGAGTTCTTTATGAGAGTAATGTACGAGTTACGAAACATCGTCTTGTATGTTCCAAATTTCCCTTGACGAGGACCTTCTGATTTCATGTTTTATGACTACCTATATATGCCAATATAATTGACGTCACTCTTCCTTTGCCTCTTCGATTAAGTGAATGGCATAAGTTGCATTCCTAAGCAAAGAAATTGCAACATTTCAGGGAGTTGCAGACTGCAACTGACAATCATCTTCGAAAATCGAACTACTGCAATGTATGGTGCAATGTACGGTGTGGCACTTCAGGATACGTTGCAAAACCTTCGTCATTACCGAAGTTTGGGCTTGTGAAGCTTCCACGTCTTAACTATTTCTATTTATATCATTATCGCATTCAAAGTCCTTGTTGCTGACCTTTGATATGTATAACAGATTTTCAAACATCCCTGGACTATACAGGTAAATGAACCTTAACTGCTTCTTGTGCATTTTTATACAATTATGAAGAAAAGGACTATGAGGAGTGAATATTTGAGGTACGTACCCTTATCTAGAGACCGAACAGAGCTAGTCAGGACCGTTTTCTCCCGTTTCTTGGTGTCTCCTTCTCCTTTCTCAGTCTCCTCAACCTCCCCGCAGGTCTTGGTCCCTGGAGAAGATTCAGTGGCGACGCCCACAGGACATTTTTGAGGCAGCTCTTTGGAATTGGATGTAGCCGGTGGTAAAGGTTTGACCGAAACTGGTGATATTTTCGGGCTGGCGGCGGCCACTTTAGGCGGCGTTGTCACCGATCCTCGTCTCACCACCTCCATGTCACAGTTCATTGGTTTCTCCTGCAATCATTGTCGTAAATCATAAAACATTTCACATCGAATGTGAACCTCAACCAAGTTTTTGTGGAAAAGATCATACGTTTTATTCAAAAATACACTTGACATTTCCCTGACTTGACAATCATTAGAAACGCTTCATAACTAGAAACAAGGAACTAAATGACTAAAAAACTCTGCAAATTCTTGACACAACGGTTTATTATCTTCCTTGTGCAGATCACCCTTCTGTCTATACCAGACTTTATTGCAAATCGGCACCATACCATATTATCACCGTACTCAAACCATACCATACGAATTTCTTTCCTATCATACCATACTGTATTATACCAAATCATACATACAATAATATACCATACCATACTCATACCATGTCATACAAACCGAGTGAATAATGAAATGTCATCCATTTTTGACCTATATTTAAAATTTCAAGTAAGTATCTAGCTCATCATCAAAATTTAATTTGTTTAAACAAATAGGTATTATTTAAACAATTTTACAGACAAGAAACCGAGTGAATATTGCATTGTGATCCAGTTCTGACCTATTTTTAAAATTTCAAGTCAATAGCTCATCATCAAAATTTAATTTGTATTATTACAAAAAGGTATTATTTTAACAATTTTACAGATGAGAAACCGAGTAAATATTGCAATGTGGTCTATCCCCGACTCACGGTTAAAATTTCTAGACTGTAGTTTACCGGGAAGATGAAAAAAGGTAGTTTTATTCTGGGCGTCTGGGGGTTGGGTCACATAACGGCCGTTTTCGACGCGAAAGTTTAGTGTTTTTCCTAGACCTTTGCGCGTTCACTGTGAACGAACGGCTGGTCGCACAAAATTCCAATTGGTCTTAAAAGATTCGTAATTTTTTGGGTCATTCAAAAGTGAACTAAAAATTACACGGTTCAGTTAAATATTTGGAGATATGACATTGTCGAAATTTTAAATTTCGTTTTGAATCCCTTCCCCTTGACCTAGGGTTATGAAAAGTTTCGAGGATCATTGTGGGGCTGGTGCAAACCCAGAAACCAAATTTCGTAATTGTAGCTCAACGCTAACTGGGCAAAGTGGCGCGTACGGTGTACGGCGTACGGACGGATTTTTTTTTATTCGATTTTCTGAATCTACGTGTCTTGAAACGTAAACCAACAAATTTTGAGGGGGGGTTAAAAAATTTTTTTCTTTGGGCGATTCCAATGGTTCATTATCGAAGATAATAAACCAAAAGTGGATAAACTAAGTTTTGCCATATTATTCGGCGGTATGGTTTTGATGAAGTATTAAGTAACTAATGGAATTAGCTAACTGCTTCTTTTTAATGTACATGTGTGTGTTGGTTTGTAAGGAACGATGTGCTCCACAACGACTTGGGAGTTGGGACGATGCAGGAGCGGATCAGAAAGTGCTATGGACTCCTGCAGACAAGACCTGCTGACCATCCAAACCCGGAAGTTGCGCACATTGCTGGGCCAGCGCCTCATGGTGAACGTAGGAGAAGAGTCCTGAGGGATAACGCACCCACTCTGCTGGACTAGGACTAAATCTCCCATAAGTACCCGACCAAGAAGAAGCGACCCATAAAAATTACAGCTAACCATACTTCCCCTTGATCCCCACAACCCGCCCTTGAGGTACCTATACATTGTGGAATAAATTGATTGAATATCATGTTTGTCGATATTATTGTGTCTATTATCTCTTACGTCGTAAGGTATTTGCTCCTACGCAATGGTCGTCTGTAAACACTGGAACGTTTTTGTGATTTATTCATTGCATTATTGCAACTGATTGTTAGATACACTTCATCTAGCAATATGACATCTCAATTAATCTCTGTGCAGGGTAGGATTTTCAGCAAAACCTAACCCATGTTTGGAGCAGAATCACTATAGACACTGGGTTTCACTTGCTCTACAGAACAACGCCAGCAGTTCCTCTTCGTTGTTTAGAACGTTGAGCACCTCCAAGTTCTCATGTTCGTGCAATTGTTTCATTTACTGACTCTACCCTCAGATCTCGGGGTAAGTCATCATTTCTCATGTAGGAACCTGGGACTCCTACTATACTTCTCAATATTTTGTTCTGCGAGGTTTGGATCTTTTTAATATTTGGCATTAGTGCACAGCCCTAGAGTTGTATCCCGTAGGTCCAAGCGGGGCGTACATTGGCAGTTTGTTGTGAAGTGAAAAAACGGAATTCCTTCCCACCAGGTAATAGATGCTTCTGAACTTGATCCTGAGTTCCTGATTCTTCTTCTCGATGTGCTTATTACAATTGAGTTTGCAGTCAAGAGTATTGACTGTGGCAGCGTACGGTATTTTATTTGAGTTGATATCAACATCTAAGACTGAGATTCTTCGATTTGTGAAATTGACGTGTACTGATTTTGATTCGTTCAGCTTCATTCAGTCTACTCGACAATCCTATCAGTGGACCTTTGTAATTTGTGGATGGCGGTTTCTACATATTTTCCTAAAGATAGGATTGACTGGAACTTGAAACAATAGCAAATGCGACGAAGTTCACCTTCTTCGTCAGAAATAATTTTCATGGATTTCTAGTTCCTTAAAGGCCGGGACACACCTGTCCGATCCGACTCAGACCCCATTTGGCCCTGATATTCGGGTCGACGTGGGATCGGGATTGGAATATGTGTTCACACATGTCATACACGCCTCTGATTTCAGACACATGTGAGCAAATTTTAGTACCGCTGATTCGGCCATTATGGCAATTTGGTTGGACGACGAGGAAGAATAAAGCCCGAGGTGTTCGAGGAAGAAGAAATGAGAAGTTTGGGGTGCACCAGCTTGAAGACAAAGATGCGTGGAAGGAGATTTAACTCCCTTCTTTCACACCTTTAGAAGGATGAAGCCAAATTTGTTGAGCATTCAAATTATTATTCCTCGGGCTTGATAGTCGTCATTTTGGCCATAAAAGTTTAAAGATTCCCCATTTTGATCCCGCACCAATTCTGTCGATCGCGAAGTGTTAAGTTTTAAACTTTTGTGGCCAAAATGACGACTATCAAGCCCGAGGAGCTAATTGAGATGCTCAATGAATTTGGCCTCATCCTCCTAAAGATGTAGAAGAAGAGGGTGAGATTATCCTTCCAAACATCTTTGTCTCCAAGAACTCCCACCCAGAACTCAGAACTTCCACCCCCTTCTTCTTCCTCGAAGCCCTCCAACTTTCTTCTTCGTCGTCGTCCAAAGAAATTGCCATAATGGCTGAATCACCAGTACTAAAATTTGCTCACATGCTGTGTTGAATAGGGAAACACGTACACGGAAATCCTTAGCATGTATGACATGTGTGAACACCTCTTCCGATACCGCTCCGATCCCACACCGACCCGAATCTCAGGGCCGATTCGGGTCTGAGTTGGATGACAGGTGTGTCCCGGCCTTAATATTAAATTTCGACTATTTGGACATTTTTAACTGGATACTAGGGTTTGTGCATTGCCATACAAATAAGATTACGACAGTTCACATGTATCCACTTCACCATTTACCAGTTGAGTTTACACCGTTGAGTTTACCTTTAACAGTCTACACAGTTGAGTACCTAACGTGTATATGGTAACTGAGAAGAGCATAATATATTATGATATACTATAATATAAATTATAATTATTACATATGAAGGGTACAGGGGAAGAAGGAGCAATTTCAGTCAGAGGAAAGTTTTGGGAAATTGGCTTTTTCGTTCAATGTTGTCGATGAAATACAATTATCAGTGTTATTTTATCCCTTATAATTAATGATTAAGGATAAAATTACTCTGATAATTAATTGTATTTTATCGACAACATTGAACGAAAAAGCTGATTTCCCAAAACTTTCCTTTGACTGAAATTGCGCCATCTCCCCCTGTACCCTTCATATTATGTTATGCGCTGAGGTGTGAACTGGTCACGAATCACTACATACAAACTCAGGTATTGTTCTAAATTAGGTACGACCTCGGACTTGAATATGGCTTATTTGAGGTTGATCATTCATTGAAATGGTACAACTCGTCCGTAGAAGGAAAATGTTTCAGACCACACAAATAGAATGGTAATTGTAGAAATTCCTCCTCGTAGAGACTATTTATAATGCATTTTTTATTTATTTATTTTTCACTCCATTCGTGTATGGGTGACTTTTGTGAACTATCCTTACCTAGACATCATAAATGTCTAAAATACTACAATATCAAAAAATTACTAGATCCACTAATTATCTGCTAAATTGCAAATAGTTTGATTAAAATAGTCGAATCCACACGAACACCTCAATGCACACAGCTCACTGTTATGTCAAACTCCAACTGATGCATGTTTGAGGTCATTTACAGTTTTAAACCTCATTTTGAACACTTTCGGTGACGCAGTTTTTTCAAATTTCGCCATAGTACTATACTGCACAATAATCCAAACCTTTATATCAGTCATGGGTTCCTTACTATTTTCCCTAATAATACAATTCCATGTTGTGTCCATTACTCGACACAGTACTCGTAATCATTAATATCGCTTTTCTGAGTAGATGAATGGTGATGATAATAGATTAGAGTAGATTGATTCAGCTTTGGAAGCAGTAGAAAAAGTGAATTCGTCTGAAAATATTGATTAAGAAACTTATTTTTTTGAATTTCGCGAAAGAAGTGGCTCAACGAGGCATTTAATTCTTTCTTTTTTTCTCATCCCACAGTA
The DNA here is from genome assembly GCA_963920205.1 of Stenodema calcarata. Lineage (NCBI taxonomy): Eukaryota > Metazoa > Arthropoda > Insecta > Hemiptera > Miridae > Stenodema > Stenodema calcarata. The sequence goes on from OY986049.1 coordinate 9,289,860, forward strand.
GTCAAAAGTGGAGGTTTTATCAACCAAACAGCAGTTTAAGATGGAAATAACTCCTTTCTGTTCAAATTCTTGTAATGTCGACTCATACTGCTACCTATCTGCTACAGTTGTTCAATATTTCGTTGGTGAGTTTCACAATATTGTTTCACAAACATTATTTAATGTTGACAGAAATCCTAGAGTTAACTAACACTAGATATTTTGGTCCATCTCGTCCATCCACATCCTTTTCTAGGTACCTAGTACAAGGTTCTACTGCTCCTTTACAATACTTGAAATGTCCCAAGTACCCAACCCCTGCTGTCTGTTAATCATGTACAAGTACGTAAGTTGTAGGGTTTTCAGATTCTACTAATTTGAAAGAGTATAGTACACTGAAATTACACGATTACAGTGATCCCCGGAGTAAAATCTCACCTCTAGTGGGATATTCAGCTTTGGACGACTGTATATCTCCTTCGGCCCTTCTTTAGGGTTCAATTTGTTAATAGCGTCAATATCCTTCTTTACATTTTCGTTGCAGTTGTTGACGTTATTGCTCAACAAAATCGGTTCAACGTCGATGTTATTGTTGAAATTGTCGTTCAGCTCATGGGCGAGGTGCTGAAATCCGGGGTAATTCGGGTTGGTGAAGCTTTTTCTCGTAAGCGTAGGCTTGTCTTCTTCCGAGTCACTGCTTTCGCAACAGCTGTTATCACCTGAAAATGACAAATATTGAGTTATTTAAAATTTTAAAATTTCACGCTGAGGTTTTATTATTTCTATTATTTCTCCTATTACTTCTATCACTGCTCACATAAATATTGTGTACGGATCAAGACTGAATGGTGATATATTAGAATTTTTTTTTTTTTTAAATTTTATTTGGCTTAAGTCAAATACCCATGTACCATAGAAATCTATGGAATACATAAGTTAAAAATACAACGTCAAGAGAGTAAATAAACGGTCGCTGTAGATATAGGTGAGTAAAATCGACTGAATAGAGAATTTAGAGAAACTACTAATAAATAAACTACAGAGTATTTCACATGTTTAAAGTGTCAGATTTATAGAATTCAGGAAACGTATGATTTGTCCATAATCACTTCTAATTTCACTGTTTAATATCTGCGTTAGTGAACGCTCTCCGATGAGGTCTCCTAATATTAATGCTCTTTCCTCTTCGTACCGGGCACATTCAATGATCACATGTTCCATATCCTCCAGTACGCCACATTCGGTGCAATACTGGTCGTCGGCGTGGTCGTAGAGGTACAGAGTTCGTCGAATATTTCCATGTCCAGTTCTTAAGCGCAAAAGTTGGGATAACTGCCTCCGTGATAAGTTCCAGGTTGAAAACCATGTTTTGCGACTTACTCGTGGCTGTACACAACTATGGAAACGACCTTTTTCTAACTGATCTACTTTGCCAGTTGTGCAGCTGTCGTCTCTTTAGGCGCGTTAGTACATCAGGGAGAGGAGTTTGCATGGGCAGTAGCTGATGCGCAGGGAGGGTGAATGCTCTTTTAGCTGCTAAGTCGGCCTTCTCGTTGCCAATTATCCCACTATGGGCAGGGATCTATTGGACAGTTATTTGGTTGTTTACCGATTGCAACAATTGAGCTACTTGAAGGAGTAGTATATTGCTGGTCTCACCTTTTCCCAGGTTGATGAGGGCTTCGCAAGAGCTTTTTGAATCGGTTAGTACCACTCCTCTGTTGATTCCCTTAGAAATGATATGTTCTATTGCTACCTTAATAGCCATCAGTTCAGCTGATACAGTGCTTAATGCGCCTGTTAGGCGGTGACTGATTAAGGTATCAGCCTGTTGATCGAATATACCAATGCCGCATGTCTCTTGCTGTTTTGAAGCATCCGAGAATATTTTTAGGGGATCTGCGTATCTTTCGTTAATCATCGAATCAGCTTTCAGTTGTTGGTAGAGTAGATGTTGTTTACTTGTGTTTATTCCTGGAACATGTGTTTTGACCAGGAGCTGAACCTGTTGGAGTGGTGTACTGAGACAAAACTGGAACTGTACCGGGGTCTTTCGAAACAAGGCTTTCGGAACGACAAGAAGAAGGGGAGTAAAATTCTGGGTCTCCTAGAACAGTAAGGACAGCTGCTAACATCGAAGCAGTACGAGTTGCGTTTGAACGAAGCCCATGGCGTCCCACTCAGGCTCTTCACGAACAGTCTGACTGAATTGTTCGCCGAATTCTTCACGAAGACTTGTGTTTTCATCCTAATAAAATTGCTATTGTTCAAGAGTTACTGGAGCAAGATTTTGCAAGAACATCGGCTCTTGCAGAAACCACGTAGCAGATGATGAATGAAGATCCCGGAATGATTATATTCATCTCCGACGAAGCACACTTTCACCGCGATGGTTGTGTGTATAAAGAAAATTTTAGTTAATGGGCGTCAGATGAACCGCGAGAGCTCCACCAAAGGCCACTACACACCCAAAGGGTAACTGCGTGGGCAGGTGTCAGTAAGTCAACTGTGATCGGCCTTTCTTTTTCAAGGAAAAACGGAAACACTGTGAATTCTGAGGGATAAGTATCCATGATCCAGAATTTCTTCCTCCCTGACTTACATAGACAACGAACGCATCAGGAGGGTTTGGTTTCAGCAGGATAGGGCTACTGCCCACACGTAACGTTTGTCAACGGAGCTGCTGAGAATATATTTTCCCGGCAAATTAATCTCGTTCCGCAGTGACATTCCGTGGCCTGCCCGTTCTTCGGATCTGTCTACGAGCGATTTTTCTGTGGGGTCATGAGAAAGGTTTACCAGAACTAGGAAGTCTGGCCCAGCTACTAGAAAATAACCAGAGAGAAATTCATGCAATCTATCGACAAACTTTGGACAAAGTGATGTGAACTTTACTAACAGACTTGAGCAGAGCGTGGAAAATGGGGGTCTTCATTTGAGTGACATTATTTTTTCAACATTCAGAATGGATAATTGGAATTTCGTGTGTACAGGAACAATACGGGTCCATGCCTTTTGCGAAATGTACTTGAATTCAATAACAAACTATCAGAAAACCGTGAGCCTTTTCTGTCTAAAATACGATACGGAAATGACTCGATAATGGAATATTACTGTATCGAATGATAAATCCTACGTAATCCTCTCTAAGCAATAAAATACCTTCAGAAGAAGATGAATTAGCTGGAGAAGGAGTTTCTAAATGATCCTGCCCACTTTCCCTCCTCAAGTCTAAGGGCTGGAGCTTTGCAGGGTTGTAACTATCTTGATTGGAGTTCAAATTGATTTTTTGGTTCTTGTTGCAGTTGTTGTAGTTGTTGATCTCCTCTTCCTTGTTTAGGGATCCATTCCAAGCCCATTTCTCGCTAGAATGACAAAACACAGTGAGTTGAGGTGTTACAATGGTATTTCAACACAATTTGATATAGATATTATTTTTAACGAATTTCATCGTCAATTAACCCTAGATGGTATACATGTAGATGTAGATGTGTGGGAAATGATCACACGAATATGAAGAAACACTAAAACTCCGGTTAAGTGCGACACGTAGCTTCCTAAGTTAGGATCATTATACGATCATGCCATGAACGTTAGGAATCCTGGCATCCATGGCATGATCGAATCATGATCCTGAATCATTTTGGGACTTTGTCATTAAAATTATTGGTCAATTTTGACTGACACGGTTCCAACTTCGTTCAAAAAATAATTTGACTTTTAAGGATATAAATTTTTTTTTTCTCAAACTTGATCTGGTCAATTTATTTATACTGTACCGATTCTTACACTCATTAATTTAATACATTTATTTTACGCGTAGTTTGAGAATTTTTTAATTTATTTCTCGAGATACTTACTCACTCTTTTTTAGCCTCATGCAAAACGTTTCATACCTATGTATGTCAAATCTGTAATTCATTTACACAAATAGCGAACTCAGATTTTTCAAGTGTCCCTGAGTATTTGTGGCCTTACTTGCTGTACCGTCTCCATTCTCAACGCAACTGCAATTGCCTCATCCATGGATTTAGGCCCTACAGTCAAGACTTTTTCTCTTAAAGCCTGATCCCTCAACCCCCTAACGAACAAATGTACCAGCATACTTTCTGCACCTGGTGAGATGTCAGGCAAGGCTCTTCTTGCCAATGTTTTGAGAGTTTGATGGAAAGTGTTTAAATCTTCCTTACTGTCCTGTACCCGAGACATGAGAAGGGTCATGAAGCGCTGCTCTTGGTGGCAAAATCCAAACCTAGCTTCCAACGCTTTTATCAGTACATCGTATGAACAAGATGGGCCTACTTGAGCAAGGACTTCCCTCGCAGCTCCTGAGAGAACTAACGTAAGTGCAGCTGCCTTGTCCTGATCATTCCAGGTGCCCCAAAGTAACAAATACTCAGGGACACTAAACAAATTTCAAACCATGAAAATCACATTGAATAACTTTCACGATCGTTCAATCGTGTCAATTTCAAACGATCGTTATAATCGTTTTCTGAAACTTTTTGTTAGTTTATGAATAGTGAGAAAAACCACACATTCAGAGACATGCAGACATTGTAAGTCCCAGAGTCGCGCCGAATTACAAATGATTAATAAATAAATGTATATCATACAATAATACAGGTGTTAAGTGTTCATGTTTATATCAATTTTGAATGTCAGATTTCAAAACGTCGACGTATTCCATGGATTTTGTAATGGAATACATTTTATAGCCGAAACTATACAATAATAACGATACAATACACAATACAACGTTTTTAGACCTACTGAAAAAACCAGAAGTGTTAGGAACTTTGAGGAGCGTTTGAAAATGTGTGAGTGAGACCTCGGTATTGAAATAAATGGCTCATCTCCCAAATAAGCAACGAATAGCACTGTTGGACCCTTTGTAAGAGTTCTAGACCTCTCATACTTTTCATAAATCTATTGAAAAATGGATAGTAGCAGAAAGATGTAAAAGCCAACGTCAGTAACGCTGGAGTTATAACTTTGTCACTATGTACAACTTACTTGCATTGAGTGAGCGACTTCTTGCCACTGGGAAGTGTGTTGTTGCTGTTGTCATCAGTCGAGCTGTAACAGGAGTGAGGGGTTTGTATCAGCTCATTATCTCACAACTGACATTCAATGCGTTCTACAGGCCTTTGCGGCCTTCTACTTAAGACCGAAAGGTCAGAATAATCTTGTGAATTATTTACAGTTGTATTTTCAATAAGGAATTCCCTGGTCAAACCGAAATATACATGGAAGGGTCTTCAATGATTATAACGAGTGAAAACGAATTAAAAACGGTATTACCTATTTCATTAAAGAAATGCCCATATAGATGACGATAAGGCACCATTCTGTCTCAAGATTATTCAACAAAAATCCGCTGTTTGTATTCAATGACGAATATCCTTTTAAAAAGTATTTTTTGGTGTTCGTTTTATGAAGTTTGACTGGCCATGGAACATGAATCTTTGCACATGCATTCTTAAATGGAAACTAACAAGATAAGTACGGCCTAAAGGCCCAGGATAAAAATCAGTTTTACAGTCTATGACAATATCCAAGTGTTTTCATCGCTGGAAGTTAGAACCTCAAATTTCCATTTTTGCCGTGTAGCATTTCAGTTTATAGATTTTTCAACGCTGAACGCGATGGTGAAGTCACAAGAGCAATATCTCATTCCGTTATCAAATCAGAGTGGACGAACCGCGAAGAACATCTTAAGTAACAACCACGTTTCTTCATCTTCAAAGTGCTCTAGTACAGAATAAGATACCGCAATTCTGACTTCACTATCGTGTTCAGCGTAAAAAAACCGTCAATATCAGGTTTCACTTGTAAGACTGTTTCATTTTTGGAATTTATGGGGAATCCCCCCCCCCCCTAAAATTCCTCTAAATTCCGCTACGAACTGCCATCTGCCATCTACGAACTTAGCCTTTTAATAGCCAAGACAGATTGTTTGTGCATATTTGAACTTTTAATCTCAATTCTCCCATATTATGGTGGTAGTTTTTGGCAAAGAATTCAGAATGGTCTAAAATTTATTTTGGTATACAAGTTTTCGGAAATTGGAGTTTTAACAATTTTGGTCAAAGAACAATTGTTATTAAATAAATGCTATTAATAGCTTCCTTTTCTTTGACAATTGGCTGAAAATAAGCAGCTAGTGCCTCAGTGCGTATACTCACATGGTACCACCAGTGGATAGCCCATTTTCAATGATGACAGGAGGAGCCTCGACAACAAGTCGCATCACGTCCTGCAACACAAAACAAACAAACGTATGATAAAACCAGGTAATATTTCTGCAATTAAAATGCAATTTTTACGATGTCCCAATGATTTGTGATGCAATGTTTTATTATCAAATTGATTATGGGAGAAGAGGGCAAATGGTGTTCACGTACTTATACCTACTAGTGGTGGTTTTTGAAAACTGAGTTATGCGTGTAGTTACCTACAGATTTTCTACAACATGTAACTTGTTAGTCTTTCACGCTCAATAATCACGATCTATAATTTGTAAGGAGCAACTAAAAACATGAATGAAGTCAATCACTTTTAGTGAATTTACAAATTCTGTTCTGATAATACATTTTTTGATGGGTGAATTTTGGTCATATTTTTCATCCATTTATTTGTTTATCAGGTTTGGTATGACGTAAAACATTTCCCTAAACGTGAATGCAGCACTGAAGGTGTCTCCGAAGTATTCCCTTTAACTCGAGTATGGGAATGGGTTAAACTCAAATAGCACTAAATAAACAGTTGTAGCGCTCGGAATGATCGAAATTCCGATCCTCACAAGAATTCTCCCCTGACAAGTTCTTATCGTTTATCTGATAATGTATTAACGAACATCTGCTGCTGTCTCCTAGGAAAGTGATGGAGATTGAGTTGTGATTCGTAGACTGAACAAAGCCACGGCAATAGAGGGAAGTTGTAAATAGTGAATGTGGCAGTTACAAACCGAGTTCATATGAGTCATATGAGAGACACCACTTGCTTAGGCCCATTTCACGCCGAATTTCTTTTCCCTGTCCAACACTAAAACGTCCACGTTTTAGTGTCCTCGCTATGACCTTTGTCAGCCGTCGCCGTTTATGAAGGCCTCGTGTCTACTTTCCGTTTGACGACCGTGGATACAGTATTATACTGTTACCAAGCTTCTCGTATTATAATGAAAACGTGCGAATTAAATGTAGAATGTCAATAAATCGTTCCACAGCCTGCTCCAACCTACTAACAAAGATATTGATTTTGCTTTGAGAAAATAAAATAATAGGTAACTTGAACAGTGAGTTTGTAAGGAAATGAACAAAATGTAAATCAGTAGTTCGGAGAGAAGTGGTCATTAATACTTGACCAACGCTTAACTGAAATGCCAGCCCACTGTTGCCAACCAAAAAACCCCCTGACCTATACTGAAAAAAATCCCTAAATCCTTCTTGAAGTGAAGCCTGCATCACAGAACTGGCAAAAAAACTCCAGTGTATATTGAAAGATATATTATAACTAAATATTATGGATTACAGACAATAGAATCAGAGAAGTGGTTTATTTAAGAGTTGAAACAGTATGTTCCGCATACCAGGTACTACCACAAAACAAATACTATTCTACCACAAAACAGTCTAAATCTGCCAATATCTCCTCCGAAAATTGTGTCTCAGTGTTTTTGGAAATATGGTCATTGTACTAAGAGAGCATCTCCTCTGTTCGCTGAAACTGTTGGCTCGAAGTTGAAGGTGATGAACTGACTGTCCGGGATTTGGTCGAGTTCGGATGGTACCACTATTTTGTTCAAAAAGAACTTGTACAGTAAATCTTCAAATAGAAGGAAACCATCTACGTCGTCGCTTTGAAAGAGCCCATTGGTTCTACAAATGCTCCCAAGGTTTCAGTATCGCTACTTTCGATTCTTCAGTGAAATTCACCCCCGAAAAAAACCCTAACTAGGAAAAAATAACCCTAAAGAAAACCCCAATACATTCCTTCCCCACAAAAAATCCCTATCAGCGGAAAAAACCCTAAATCTAGGTGGAAAATCCCTGACTGGGCAGCCCGTCATCCAAACCACGGCAACCCGCAGTACTTTCTTGTAGTGTCTGCTTTGTCTAACTAGCTCCGTTTGAAGGTTAAACTCAACCATCCTTGAAGATAAATCCAGCAAGCACTTTTGACCAGCCAGGGCATATCTGTGAGTACACTTGAAATTTTAAGCAATCCGTAAATAAAAAATGTAGATCACATTGTATTGACCATTTTCATAAAAAATGTATGAAGATTTGTACACAATAAAAAAAACTCCGAATAATTTTGAAAGTAAGTATGTTCTTAGAAAAGTGTGATGTAAATGTTTTTCTAATTCTACATCATTTTTTGATGGAGTATTTCTAGAAGCATCACAGGAACGTATATAACATGGCTAGGGTTGAAACGTCCTGTTCTGACTCCTATGATGTTTTGGGCATATTGGGTTTTGTTTGTTGCATTCGCTACCGAGTTTTCTACCGCGCTATACGGGGATAGTTCCCTCAGATGACCTCGGACTGGGTTGCATAGCGGATAGTCACTAGGTAAAGGTACCCTGACAGGTGCTCTATACCTTTGTCTCCCTGAGGTTTATCACCCCGAAAACCTACCACCGGTAGGTCGATGGTGAGGCAGGCGAGTTTGTAACTAAATTATCTTGTCGAGGCCACGTCGAGGACAAGATAATTTAGTTACCAACCCGTGCCTATCAACTCATCTAACTAAAACTAAAATGATCAAGAGCCAGAATAAGGTGATTTTTATGTACGACCATGCTTTAGGCTGCAATCTCGGATAAATGACGTCAAATAGAAAACTGATATCACCACGTGATTCAGCGTCGAAAAACAATTAAATTTCATGTGCCACATTCTGGGTTCCCAAAAATCATATCTTTGCGCAAATGGATCGCAACTCCGATCTTGGCTTCACGTTTGTGCGGTTGCTGGTAGGATTGCGCGCTGCCAAAAAAAAAATCGATTGAGGTGTCAAATTTTCATGAAATTTTGCGTCGAATCCGAATCTGCAATAAACAAAAGGTGTTCCAATTAGAAAAAATGGCATTAGTGTCAATTGCGCTCACTGAGTGGCCGGCGCAAAAGTATTTTTACTGAATTTTACACAAAAAATTATGAAGAATGGCGTTGGTTCCGTTTTTTACGTAGCTAAATAAGGAAACGAGGGAGGGTGATCCACCACTCAACAGACACCCTGTATATTATGTATCGAATTATTCGTATCAGAACTGGGAAGGGACGAGGAGACGACATTGGGCTTCACGTCAGTTTGCCCGGTGTTGAGAGAATTTAGGATGCTGTAACTGAAGAGAGCAGAACTGAAAGAGACAGGAATTGATTTGGATATTGAATGGAAAATGAGAAGGGTGAAGGGACTGACCATCGGCGACGAGGTGATTTGATGGGGGATGATGACCTGGCGAGCTGTAATATTTATAACGTCCAGTAGACGTGAATTCGAGCGAAGAGGCGAATTCGCGGGAACTTTTAAACATACTGTTTCACTCGAAAATGAGAGCCAGTCGGCTGTAAGCGATTTGTTCGCGCAAAGTCAGGCAAACGCGAAGTGAATCAACCAGATTGTTTTCCAACACACGAACAGGCGAACTGGCAGTGATGGATGTCAACAAATTAATTGTTTTAATACAGGAGCGACCATCCTGTAAAAAATTGGCAACAGTGTAGCAGTTGTCTAGGGGTAGCCCAGCCTTATTGCCCAATGGCCGCTAACTTTTCGGCAGGATATTTCGATTTTCAAGATAGTGACTTCTTCCGAATTTCGAGGAGTTGCTCAATAGGGCCGTCTTTGGCGTGCGATAAGTGCTTTGTTATAATATATAGATACTACTCAATATGTTGTCTTTGTTTTCAAGGTGAGGGGGTTTCCAAAAACAAATTTCTTACAAACAGGGTACTAAATAGGTGGTTTTTTACTCATTTTAACACTTTTCATAATCGACAAAAACTTCACTTACAAAGAAATCTTTTTAAAATTCGTGATATTTCAATATTTTGTAACAGTTTAATATTTCTGCCCCCCCCCCCCTACACCACTGTTATACATGGCCAAATCAATGTTTTTAAACACACACTTTTAAATCAAACACTTTATATAAAATATATTTATATATATAATATATATAGTGATGTTGAGGGATGTCGAGGGTCGGTCAAATGACGAAAGTTTGTGTATCATATATGCGGTTGAATTTTTCTATCTGTACATTTCTTATATTGCGGTGGAAGTTGTCGTAGGTCTCTTTGAAACGAGATTTAATTGACGCCAGTAGTGGTTGAGGAAGATGCTGTGAAGCAGCTTGTATACAGGTTTCTATTGTAGTTGATAAACGTCTGACGGCGATTTCAGCTGATTTTATATGTACATTCAGAATAGTCATTTTAAATCTATGTACTGCCCTGTTGATGTCCCTAGGGAACTCATTTAAACTAAAGTTGAACTTAATGTTATCGTCAATAAACGAAGGGAACAAGCCGTTACTGCGACATCTGAGAAGGAAAATCCGTCTATTTTCCTGTGAGGCCAGTTTTTGAAGTGCCGATTTCCAATTGTTTAAAATTGTACTCGATGTCGTGCCGTACTGTTGTACTCGATGTCGTGCCGTTACTGCGACATCTGAGAAGGAAAATCCGTCTATTTTCCTGTGAGGCCAGTTTTTGAAGTGCCGATTTCCAATTGTTTAAAATTGTACTCGATGTCGTGCCGTACTGTTGTTGGATGAAACTGAAGAAACTGGGGATCTGAGATGGATCCGTTGTTGCTACCTCTGCCATAATGAGTGTGTGTGATTTAGTTTGACCGTCAGTAAGAATGATGTTGAGGGATGTCATTTGACCGACCCTCGACATCCCTCAACATCATTCTTACTGACGGTCAAACTAAATCACACACACTCAATATATATAGTATTAAACGGGTACAAAATATTGAAATATCACGAATTTTAAAAAGATTTCTTTGTAAGTGAAGTTTTTGTCGATTATGAAAAGTGTTAAAATGAGTATAACACCATCTATTTAGTACCCTGTTTGTAAGAAATTTGTTTTTGGACCCCCCCCCCCCCCTCACCATGAAAACAAAGACAACATATTGAGTAGTATCTAGATGGTTGAGACTGAGAATATTCGATATAAATAAATCCAGTATCCAGTATGGTGATCAAATAGTCCTATAAATCACATGATGATAATATCAGCGATATGATCACTGATAATGATATTATCAGTTTTTTATTTCTCTTGATTTACCCGAGATTACAGTCTAAAACATGGTATTTAAAAAAAAAATCACCTTATCCTGGCTCTTGATCATTTTAGTTTTAGTTAGATGAGTTGTTTGTCTTTTGAAATAAGAACAAAAATTACAACAACAAAACTTTACAGCTTGGTAGGTACTTGTACTTAGGCAGGTCACAGTAAATAATGTACTTTCGGAAAAAACATCGATGTTTTTCAAACAATATTTCAAAACATCGATGTTTTCTCTATGATGCGTTTTAGACATCGATGTAAGCACTAGAAAAAACGTCGATGTGTAAAAGTCAATGTTTTTCCAACCGACACCCACCCCAAATAGGTACGTATATTCTTAAGAAACATTTTCTACATAATGTTTTACATTGGCGACACCTGAAGCGTTTTCAAAATGTTTGCAGCAAAACTTTCTGACCAAAATATTTTAAAGGCATCACAAAAGTAACGTTGCCACGCTGATCTTGTGAAATTTCTGAGATATCACAAAAATGTTTCAATTGGAACATGTTAAAAAAATCTTTTGGCAAACATTTTTAACATGTGGATTCTGTGATATTGTTTTTGTTACGTCTGAGAAATGTTAAGAAACGTTTTCTATATATGTATTGGGTTAGTTACATCTGAAGCATTTTCAAAATGTTTGCAGTAAAAGTTTCTGACCAAAATATTTTTGTAACATGTCAAAAACGTCTCCCACCATATGTAACATTGTGCTGTGTGGGTAAATACCGCCAATAGGTTCATTTCAAAAATTCTTGATCGAGTGACAGCAAACGACGTTTAACCAGTAACATGAGTAAGAATTTCACTATTCCGATCCCTCTGGTGTGCATAGACTCAATCAACTGTCAAGACGCGTACAAGAACCAAATCAACATCCGCCAGTCAGAGTATAATTCGAGAAGAAGCGTTTGGAGGTGTTTTTCTTCTCGTTCTCAAGGAAAATGTTCCTTTAAGAAACGGGCCATTGAAGTTCGAATATCGATCATTGGGCAACTCCCGTGACCCTCGCGACGTGAAAAGCCCGAGATGGTGAATGGAGCGAAAGCGTGCCGGTGTTATCGACCCCCTCGCCAACCGAATACCTCTACAACCCCCCCCCCCCGTCATCATTCACCCTTCCAGTGGTGTATTACTACCTCTTCAATCGACACTCAAGGCCTTTTCAAACAGCGACAATGATTTTGTAATTGATTGTGACAACGTATAATTGGCTTTTATTGAACTCAATCGTTTGGTTTGTAGTTACCAAGATTTTTCTGCGATTTATCAAAATTTTTGACAAATAGGGTAGGTACTCAATAGAGGGTTTTATCCTAATTTTAACTATTCGAGGGTCTCTCGGCAACTTCCCACATCGTCATTTTTGGCCAAAATGAGTTACGCATACTACTCGAAGCGGCGGATCGACCTAAGTACAAGTTAGGTACCTAAGTTAGGTAACACTAAATCTCACGATTAATTTTACTGAATTACTCAGTAAACCTAGTCATTGGTTTTTTGGCTCTGCTGAAAAGTTGCCGAAATGACGATGTGGGAAGTTGCCGTGAGACCCTCGAATTTCCACTCAACATTGTTTTTCAAATACATTCTTTAAATTCATGACTTTTCAATTTTTTTTAAAACGCCTTAATATTTTGGCTAAAATAAACAACAATAATTAGACCTGCTTCTGGACATAAAATACAGAGAATGACATTTTTTGTTTTTTCCCTTTATTGAAGGCAATATGTACTATTATAGTTGCCCCTGTTGCCAAGCGTTTACGTTTGACCTCAATTATACATAAGTAAACACAAAATAAACTAAACTAGACCTTCATAACAGTTATGAAGGTCTAGTTTAGTTTATTGACATTTTATGTCTTTACTCTGGCACATAACTCGAAAAACGTTACACAAAAGCGTTACACGAAATCGTCACGAAAATTTCGGATGATTTTCGCTTACAACCGATTCGTTGCTACGGAACTTTAACTGCGCCAGTTATCATCGTACAAAAATCGTTCACCACTCGATGAATAGCTCTCGATTTACTTAACCATATTACGTTAACCACTGCGGAGTGCGTGGCCGACAAGCTGCGGTATGAGCGTGATTGTTTAAATAATTGTTTACACACAGGTGATCATTCTCAATCATTTATATTGTCTATACGAATGCAAGCTTCATAATTTATGATGAACCCTACAATTAAGTATAACAACTACGCTACTGGGGTAGGTGATGTAGCATTGTTCGAAGGTTCTTGAATCACTTCTTTAAAGACATAAAATGTCCCAATGTGTTGCAGACTCGTATGCAAGCATTTAATTCTCGACTGTATCAACAACAGGATGGAGTTGACATTCTTTTGACATTTTCATGTCTTTGCTTTGGCACATAAACTGAAACGGGAAAAATTTGTTTCCTTGATTCACCCTTTCCCTCAGATCACATCAGAACACAGCCACAGGCGGGCCACTACGTCAGACGCACCTATGACGCACGAGCGTATGACGTCAGACGGCTGGCAGGAGGCTAACTAGTACGTCAGAGCCTATGACGCACGAGCCTATGACGTCAGACGGCTGACCGGAGGCCAACTAGTACGTCAGAGCCTATGACGCACGAGCGTATGACGACAGACGGCTGGCAGGAGGCCAACTCGTACGTCACAGCCTATGCCGTAAGAGCCTATGACGTCAGAGGCCTGGCTGGCTAGGTGATCGGGTTTTTTGTATAAATTTGACATTATAAGTTACTTATAAAGTCAAATTTATACAGTCCAAATATTGTAACCGATTGTGGCTATTCTGTATGGTTGATAGAGACGTGCTCAGTAGCAGTGGGTATAACGTGCTTCCTCGTACTTTAAGGCAATCAGACAATAAATGTTCAATGTCTTCCAGTATATCATACAATGTCAGTATTTTGTTGATCGTAACAATTGTAATGAGCGAGATGGGCGTCTCTGGTCATTCTCCAGTTCTTGAACCAAGGAGTCAATTTCATTTGTTCTCAGAGTCTGAAATGAAATTCTCTATGCCAAATGATGCCATTCTAGGGTGATGAGTTCAGGGGGACAAGGTTTCATTCCACAGGGTACGGTTTGTAGAGATATGGTGAAACCGTCAACGTTTGATGGGTCCACCCCATGGGACGATTATTAGACACAATTCCAAATAATTGCAGAGGCAAACCAGTGGAGTTTGGGTACGACTGGTGTCAAATTAATGGCGCTTCTTCGCGGGACTGCCCTTGCAGCGGTTGGCAATATTCAAACTGCTGAACGAAATTTGGCTGCAATGGTGGAATGCCTAAATCAGCGCTTTGGGGCCGAAGGGCAAGAGAGGTTGTACTTAGCCCGTCTACGCCAACGAGTAAAGGGACCCAGGGAAGATGTTGCAACTTTTGCAGCAGACGTAGAAGGCTTAGCTCGTCGTGCTGTGTCAGGGGGAGAAGCTCGGGAAATCATTGCCATGGAACAATTCTTAAATGGTTTGAAAAATCAACGGGTACGAGAAATGGTGATTGGCAGTGACCCTGAAACATTGAGACTGGCAGTAACACGAGCTCTTCGCTTAGAGGCTGGGCTGACACCGCCACTTATGACCATTCGGACAGTAGGAGGTTCAGAACTAGAACCACTAGAGTTGACACAACAAGAAAGATCTTGGGAGGAGCAACAGCTAGGAGAAGGAAACGGAGGTCAAATAAGGAGGGTTGGGAAGGAGCATTCAGACAGAGGCCAGAATCAAAACTGGGGGAACACAGAGCGCCCCAGGAGAGAAGTGCAGAGCTGGAAATGTGGGGGCTTTGGTCATTTTCAGAGAGACTGTAGAGAAACCAAGAAGTCGGAAAACTAGGAGCCACCAGTTTCCAGGTCCAGAGACTGGGGGCACATCAAGGACCTGTGATATACCCAAAGGATAGACTCACCTTCCCAACATTTCACAGATTTTCCGTCTCCTGCTCCTCCTCTTCCTCTTCACATATTACCGTTAGTATACGAATATCTCGTATCATGTGAACGTGACTCAAGAATACCGACAGTGTTCCAGATGTAATAAACAACGAACACACACAACCGGTAGTGTAGATAAACCACTCTTTCCTGCCCGAATCGCTCGTTGGATAGATCAAAATAATATCGTACTCTTTTAAAATAATGAAGTTATTATTATGAAGGATGATAATTGCATGTCGTGTCCTTGTTACACCATAATGTATACCGCAAATAATTACGAAATACAGCTCTCTACCCAATAATTTCACTCAAATGAATCAGCGTTCTAACGTCAAGACTTGTAAATTTAGACTAGAACGATTCATAATCGCGTGACCCTTCATGACTAACTGCAGTCAAGAAAACAGCAGAAAACCCGATAGAACACGAGTTTACCCAGATTCACAATCTATAAGTTAAACGGCATTGATTTATTCAATCATTTTTTTTAAATATATTTTTTATTTAGGTATTTTAGAAGTAAAAACCCCCGTTGTTCAACGTTATTCCGTGTTAAACCGTGTTCAACGTTATTCCGTTGAATTTGGCTCACAATGGTAGTTCTGATGAAATTCAAAATTGAAAGAAAACAGTATTCATATAGTCGTATTCTACGAGCAAGACTGAAAGGGTCAGAGACCTCCACGTGGGACAAATATTTCCAGATATTTCTTATTTCTCTCAACGAGGATTGAACAGCGGTTGAGTGCGCATTGTAGAACTTTTGTTAATTAATCGAATAGATTAGTTATTTGACTGTCAAATTTCCTACGAGTAAATGCTCCAAATTGTACAGATCTCCGCTCAAATTAGATTTAACTAAAATTTAAGTAAAACCGTTCCGTGAAACCTGCCCTACCACTTGAGAGTGCCAAGGTTTGTTGTTTGAACTGCCGGGAACGTAAACTGATATTTATCTCCTGGTGGATGGCCATAATGAGATTCTCGCTAGTTTCTGGCGAGGGCTATTCGAAGAACGCTGTGCACGTTGGTGTATGGTAATGAAATAAATTGCTATTCTCGCCAGAGTAGACAAGAATGTCTTCTTAGCTCCTCTGTCCACTTCTGCACTTCCCCTCACTCCTACGGGCTTTAATCCTAATACATGTAACCTTCAGTTTCAAGTTTGATAAGTTGGCGAGACGACGCTTATTTGGCTTATAGAGCATTCGCGAGCTCACTTGTGGGGGGTTTGTTCCACACTCTTGGAGCCATTATGTCAGTTGCTTGGGTGACAGCGTTACTCACTCCACCATTAAGACTGTTCAATGTTCGCACTGAATATTTGGTGTCATGGACTGGGTCATATCGATGTTCGCACTATCCGCCGTTGACACCATTTCACACTTCCTGAACTTGAACCGCGGAAGTTGCGCCCAGCGACTCCGGACTTTTCTCCCCTCCGGAGCTCAAAATTGTGGAAACCACTCAGGTGGAAGGTTCAGGTGTTCCGGAAAACAGCGTTAGTTGGCGAAAAGCTCCTTATCGATTCCGTGATCACAGAGGGAGTTAGAAAGCTTTCCCCATCCAATATTAACGGAGAAACGGAGTACGCCACAGTTGAGGGCGTGAGATGGCGGGGATATCCCTGCAAACAATAGGAAATTCCGGAGCTGCCCTCAATGGAATTCTTGATGATGGTTTTCCGTCGGTCGATATTCGGGTCTCCGACGACCTGAATGGATACGAATTCTGCAGCTCGACCCCTTTCTTCGTTTTCATTAATTCTTTGAAATACTCATTTTCCAGGAAATATCTACCATACTTCCAGCAGTACCGGGTACTTGCCACGATGTATCGATATTAAAATTTTGTTAGATCGATGTCTGAAATCTATCTGGTTTTTATTACGTATTTTTTTATGCTGAATTCAAACCTTCAATCAGATTTCATCTATCTCGTATAGATTTTCCACAAACCCCTCTCGAAAAACTCTGCAAATTCTTGACACAACGGTTCATTATCTTCTTTGTACAGATCACCCTTCTGTCTAGATCACTAGGTCTAAATGTCTAGATCCTAAATGTTAGATTAATTATAATTATCAATTATCACTAATTATTAACAATTTTATCAAGTACCTAGTGAAAATTATTATAATTTATTGTTAGGTATTAATAATTCGTATTTATTATTAATAATAATTATGATTAATTATGATTAATTAATACGATATAATTCTGGGGTTTTTAATACTACGTCGGTAATAATTTTTCTATAAAAGAAGTACCTACCAACAAACATTCGAAATTACCTTCATTTCCGTAGCACGAAACGCACCTCAGAACAACAAACTCGACATCACTTAAGCCATATGATGTTCCAAAGAGCTTGTTAGTATGAAAATGGACCTGTATTTCAACAGTTTGATACACGATCGTGTTGTGAGGCACAATCTTTGAGCCCTCATTGTGAACGAACGGCTGGTCGTACAAAGCTGCGGATGGTCTTAAAAAATTCTACGGAACAAACTCTATCTAAATATGAAATAAAAAACATACCGTTCTATATGAATTTTTCGAGATATGAGATTTTCAAATTTTCAAAATTCGTTTTGAACCCCTTCCCCTTGACCTAGGGTTATGAAAAGTTTCGAGGACCATTGTGGGGTTGGTCGAAACCCATAAAAAAAATTTCGTAATTTTAACTCAACGCTAACTGGGCAAAGTGGCGCGGACGGCGTACGGCGGACGGCGGACGGCGTACGGCGTACGGACGGATTTTTTTTTATTCGATTTTCTGAATCTACGTATCTTGAAACGTAAACCAACAAATTTTGAGGGGGGGTTAAAAAAATTTTTTCTTTGGGCGATTCCAATGGTTCATTATCGAAGATAATAAACCAAAAACTCTGCAAATTCTTGACACAACGGTTCATTATCTTCTTTGTACAGATCACCCTTCTGTCTAGATCACTAGGTCTGAATGTCTATATCCTAAATGTTAGATTAATTATAATTATCAATTATCACTAATTATTAACAATTTTATCAAGTACCTAGTGAAAATTATTATAATTTATTGTTAGGTATTAATAATTCGTATTTATTATTAATAATAATTATGATTAATTATGATTAATTAATACGATATAATTCTGGGGTTTTTAATACTACGTCGGTAATAATTTTTCTATAAAAGAAGTACCTACCAACAAACATTCGAAATTACCTTCATTTCCGTAGCACGAAACGCACCTCAGAACAACAAACTCGACATCACTTAAGCCATATGATGTTCCAAAGAGCTTGTTAGTATGAAAATGGACCTGTATTTCAACAGTTTGATACACGATCGTGTTGTGAGGCACAATCTTTGAGCCCTCATTGTGAACGAACGGCTGGTCGTACAAAGCTGCGGATGGTCTTAAAAAATTCTACGGAACAAACTCTATCTAAATATGAAATAAAAAACATACCGTTCTATATGAATTTTTCGAGATATGAGATTTTCAAATTTTCAAAATTCGTTTTGAACCCCTTCCCCTTGACCTAGGGTTATGAAAAGTTTCGAGGACCATTGTGGGGTTGGTCGAAACCCATAAAAAAAATTTCGTAATTTTAACTCAACGCTAACTGGGCAAAGTGGCGCGGACGGCGTACGGCGGACGGCGGACGGCGTACGGCGGACGGACGGATTTTTTTTTATTCGATTTTCTGAATCTACGTATCTTGAAACGTAAACCAACAAATTTTGAGGGGGGGTTAAAAAAATTTTTTCTTTGGGCGATTCCAATGGTTCATTATCGAAGATAATAAACCAAAAACTCTGCAAATTCTTGACACAACGGTTCATTATCTTCTTTGTACAGATCACCCTTCTGTCTAGATCACTAGGTCTGAATGTCTATATCCTAAATGTTAGATTAATTATTATTATCAATTATCACTAAATATTAACAATTTTATCAAGTACCTAGTGAAAATTATTATAATTTATTGTTAGGTAAATCGTATTTATTAATAATAATAATTATTATTAATTATGATCAATTAATACGATATAATTCTGGGGTTTTTAATACTACGTCGGTAATAATGTTTCTATAAAAGAAGTACCTACCAACAAACATTCGAAATTACCTTCATTTCAGTAGCACGAAACGCACCTCAGAACAACAAACTCGACATCACTTAAACCATATGATGTTCCAAAGAGCTTGTTAGTATGAAAATGGACCTGTATTTCAACAGTTTGAGTCACGATCGTGGTGTGAGGCACAATCTTTGAGCCGTCATTGTGAACGAACGGCAGGTCGTACAAAGCTGCGGATGGACTTAAAAAATTCTACGGAACAAACTCTATCTAAATATGAAATAAAAAACATACCGTTCTATATGAATTTTTCGAGATATGAGATTTTCAAATTTTCAAAATTCGTTTTGAACCCCTTCCCCTTGACCTAGGGTTCTGAAAAGTTTCGAGGACCATTGTGGGGTTGGTCGAAACCCATAAAAAAAATTTCGTAATTTTAACTCAACGCTAACTGGGCAAAGTGGCGCGGACGGCGTACGGCGGACGGCGGACGGCGTACGGCGTACGGCGTACGGCGGACGGACGGATTTTTTTTTATTCGATTTTCTGAATCTACGCATCTTGAAACGTAAACCAACAAATTTTGAGGGGGGGTTAAAAATTTTTTTTCTTTGGGCGATTCCAATGGTTCATTATCGAAGATAATAAACCAAAATTGAGTATAAGTTCAAGCGGACGTAGGTGAATTTGAACACAGAAAGTCGATCACAACTTAAATTTGAACTGGGATTTGTATTTTTGACATTTCTATGATTTTGTAAGTCCCAAGTATACATGTGAATACCTACTAGTTAATCTGAAATTTTCCTTTCCTCGGACGTCTACTGTAGACAGTCCCTCTTCAGATTCCAGCAGTAGACCTTGACACCGTTGTTCCATCAATTTGATATCCTGGTGGAAACGCCCGGCCATTTCTTCACTGAAATCCTCCAAATTTTCAGGAAAATATCCTAAATTTAGTGGAATCAGTGGAAGACTTGCTGGAATTCTTTCAGGCTCTTGTTTGTATCATGATTGTAAAACTTCCCTTCCTTCAGTCACATTTATTGTAAAACTTCCCTTCCTTCAGTCACATTTATTGTAAAACTTCCCTTCCTTCAGTCACATTTATTGTAAAACTTCCCTTCCTTCAGTCACATTTATGTGACTGAAGGAAGGTTAGGTTTACACTCATGAGATAAACAAGAGCCTGAAAGAATTCCAGCGAGTCTTCCACTAATTCGGTATAGTTTGCATCCTTGTTATTTCCGAAAAACCCGGTCACAACTGATTTAAAGCTTATCCAAGCATTCTTTTCAGGGAGATTCATGGTGTTGTCAAACTCGGGGTCCTTCATTAGCTGGCGAACTGGGGACCCAACAAAAACTCCTGCCTTAATTTTTCAGAAGTAATTTAAAGACATTTTTTCTCTATTCGAGGCCTTAACGAATTGTGAACAAATGGCTTTACGTGTATTGGCGGAAGCAACACGTTCTTGGGGTTCATCAACGGAGGACTTATGACATTCTTGGAGCCTAGTATTAATTGAGCCCTTTCTGGACAATGTTTGACAGTCCAGTGCTTATCATGAGCTCGACATATGACGTTCTTGGAGCCTGGTGTTGATTTGGCCCTTTCTGGCCAATGGTTGACGGTCCAGTGCTCATCATGAGCTTGACTTATGACGTTATTAGAGCCCTTTCTGGCCTATGTTTGACAGTTCAGCGCTTATCATGAGCTCGGCTGTCCCATTCACACCAAAACAAGGGAATTTGGTGAATCCACCCTGAAGCTCAAGCAGTAAGCCGATGATCTGGAAATCACCACGTACCAGCCACTTGTGAACCTTGTACCCGGTGGTTTCCAAGAGGGTTTTCACATTTCCATAGGTCTCTTTCATGTGATAAAAATTAGCAATAAGTATTGATGCCAATCTATTCCCATTATGGAGGACTCCTTTCAAACTTGCCTTGGTCGAGTCTATAAATAGCCTCCAATCAGATGACACATATTCGATTCCATAAAACCCCATCAGAGACTCAGTATTGCAGCAGGAAACCATGGAATCTTTCTCTTTGCAAAATAGGAAGAGCTCGTGTACACGAAGGCCATACCAGAAAACCTAACTCCTGGAGCTAATACATTTTTAGACTTCAGTTTTGATCCAAGAACGTCGGATGCATCTGTTGGGAGATTCAGATCCCTCACCAGGTCATTCAGTTCATCTTGTGTAAACAGTTTTGGAGATTCATCCTCGTCAGGTTCAAAGGCTTCATCTCTTTCGCTGTAACAACTTTGAGAGCCGCTTTCAGATCTGATATCAACTAACACGGCAGGAGGAGTGGGAATTGGTATGGTGTCACAATGGGAAACAGGTCTACGGCAAATTTGGGTACTCGATGGATTTCTTAGTCTTTGTTGAAAATCCAAAAACATTGGTCATGCAAAAATAGCAGTCATTAATATGATTGCTGGGCTCCCTCCATACCATTGGGAGCCAAACGGCGTAGATACGAGTATTTTCATACATGACTTCCACAGTCGCAACCCCTCAACACACGTGCGACTCAATTTATGGAGAGACCAAGGTTTGTCCTGGTCTCCAAGTTTTACACCAAAATACGCAAAGTACGCATTCTCCAAAGATTTCGTTATGTCATGGCGCTGCCTTGAAGCCACGATGCACCCACAAATGTACTTAATATGTTTAGAGTGTTCACACAGGATCGACAAGAAGAATTCCTCATAACATGAAGAAAAAAAATTTCATACCGGTATAAAGACCGTCCTTCCCAACCCTTGTCATCGGAATATCGATAATTTCTGTTGAGCAGAATACGGTTGAGACAACCGGTGGGTCGACAAGGGCAACTTAGGAACGTTACGTTCAATCTTCTCCTTCTTCTTCTCAAAAGGAAGAAGAAAATAAAAACGAAAATCCATTAGAAAACACAAACGGTGGGTACAGCTTTCGTACAAGTACGCAACCACGAGGGACATTTTATGTCTTTGCGCCCCTTCTCATCAGAAACTTATATGAAGCTTGCATTCGTGTTGACAATATAAATTATTGAGAATGATCACCTGTGTGTAAACAATTATTTAAACAATCACGCTCATACCGCAGCTTGTCGGCCACGCACTCCGCAGTGGTTAACGTAATATGGTTAGGTAAATTGAGAGCTATCCAACGAGTGGTGAACGATTTTTGTACGATGATAACTGGCGAAGATAAAGTTCCGTAGCAACGAATCGGTTGTAAGCAAAAATCGTCAGAAACCCGCGTTACATTTCTCCGTTGCATGTCCCGCGTTACATTTTCGAGTTTATGTAGCAAAGTAAAGACATAAAATGTCAAAAACGCAGAAACAAATGAAAATTATTGAAATGCGTCTTTTGGCCTCCTCAGATCAGTTTAACCAGTTCGATCATTCCCAGTTGCCAGGGCGGCCAATATCCATGACCATGAGCAACCTCCTAATTTCAGCTCTCAAGTTGAGTGTGGCGTGATAGAGGACACATTCCAACGAATTTAAATTTAGCACGAAAAATCCATTTAGAAACGAATGTTTAAAACCAAACATAGACATTCATGTAGCATTGTGTTATCACTCCGACTGAACTTATGTCAATTCACTGTGACTAGTAATAACATAACTGTATCGCTATTCAAGAGGATATTTACCTTATTTCATCACATTATATTCGGAATGACTACTAATCACTAATTTGGTCAGTTCGATGTGACTCTAAGTGTCAGTGACATTTCATATCATCACGATGTTACGGAACTATAATTGAAAAGAAAGGATTACCTGTGCTCGATTTACGACTGAATCCACAATACATTCACTGAAATCACACGATTTGAGCACAAAATTGAACAAAACCGTTTCACCACTTGTTTACATTTCTCCGCCGTATTCTTATCCCCCGCCTTGTGATAAGAGCCATTACCAATTGCACCTGTTGTTAACGCTAAAAGCACTTGGAAAATTAGCTGTTATCTGTAGATAGTCTCATTCCTTTCAAAATTGCCACTCATGTTTTAAATATTTTTCAAACCCACGTTAAGCAAACTGTGCTTCATTTTAAGGAAATACAAAGAACTTTTTAACAGGATTGTATCATCGCAACTCCAAAGGATGCTGGAGATATCTACTCGAGACTGCGTGGCGCCATCACTACTTTCGTGACGTCACACCATATAGAATTCTCCAGGTGAATTTGGGCTGACCAGGTTTGCCAACTCTAACCAAACGGAGGAAGTTCTTCCGTGATGGAAAATAATTCCCGGTTGGAGACACAGTGGAGAGGGAAGAAGGAATCTTGTCTCGAAGTATTCAGTTATAAAAAAAGTACCACATGCACATCCACATACCACATCCTTTTCTACCACAGACACTAACTTGCCTTTGACTAATTCTGGTGCCTGCCCCCTTTTTCTTGGGCCAGATTTGACTCCTTCAGCTTCTTTACTGTTGAGGATTGTGAAATCGTCCTTGTGGAAGCAATTTTCACTGGATCCTTGCAACAGTACTGCACTACGGGTCCCACCGACCTTCTACCTGTCCTCGTGGTCCAGCGCTTCCTGGACGTCTCTGAGTGCCAATTGCCGACCTCTCATTGACCGGGACTGGCTCAATTCCGTTTCTACCCCCTTAAGGAATCAGCAGAGGACAAGGTTTGCTGCCTGCTGCATCCTGGACGTCCCAGAGTGCCAGTTGTCGACCTCTCATTGACTGGAACTGGCTCAATTCCGTTTCTACCCCCTTAAGAAATCAGCAGAGGACAAGTTTTGCTGCCTGCTGCATCCTGGACGTCCCTGAGTGCCAATTGCCGACCTCTCATTGACCGGGACTGGCTCAATTCCGTTTCTACCCCCTTAAGGAATCAGCAGAGGACAAGGTTTGCTGCCTGCTGCATCCTGGACGTCCCAGAGTGCCAGTTGTCGACCTCTCATTGACTGGAACTGGCTCAATTCCGTTTCTACCCCCTTAAGAAATCAGCAGAGGACAAGTTTTGCTGCCTGCTGCATCCTGGACGCCCCTGAGTGCCAATTGCCGACCTCTCATTGACCGGGACTGGCTCAATTCCGTTTTTATCCCCTTAAGGAATCGGCAGCGGACACGTTTTGCTGCCTGCTGCATCCTGGACGCCCCTGAGTGCCAATTGTCGACCTCTCATTGACCGGGACTGGCTCAATTCCGTTTCTACCCCCTTAAGAAATCAGCAGAGGACAAGTTTTGCTGCCTGCTGCATCCTGGACGCCCCTGAGGGCCAATTGCCGACCTCTCATTGACCGGGACTGGCTCAATTCCGTTTTTATCCCCTTAAGGAATCGGCAGAGGACACGTTTTGCTGCCTGCTGCATCCTGGACGCCCCTGAGTGCCAATTGTCGACCTCTCATTGACCGGGACTGGCTCAATTCCGTTTCTACCCCCTTAAGGAATCAGCGGAGGACAAGTTTTGCTGCCTGCTGCATCCTGGACGCCCCTGAGTGCCAATTGCCGACCTCTCATTGACCGGGACTGGCTCAATTCCGTTTTTATCCCCTTAAGGAATCAGCAGAGGACAAGTTTTGCTGCCTGCTGCTTCCTGGACGTCTCTGAGTGCCAATTGCCGACCTCTCATTGACCGGGACTGGCTCAATTCCGTTTTTATCCCCTTAAGGAATCGGCAGAGGACACGTTTTGCTGCCTGCTGCATCCTGGACGTCCATGAGTGCCAATTGTCGACCTCTCATTGACCGGGACTGGCTCAATTCCGTTTCTACCCCCTTAAGAAATCAGCAGAGGACAAGTTTTGCTGCCTGCTGCATCCTGGACGCCCCTGAGTGCCAATTGCCGACCTCTCATTGACCGGGACTGGCTCAATTCCGTTTTTATCCCCTTAAGGAATCGGCAGCGGACACGTTTTGCTGCCTGCTGCATCCTGGACGTCCATGAGTGCCAATTGTCGACCTCTCATTGACCGGGACTGGCTCAATTCCGTTTCTACCCCCTTAAGGAATCAGCGGAGGACAAGTTTTGCTGCCTGCTGCATCCTGGACGCCCCTGAGTGCCAATTGCCGACCTCTCATTGACCGGGACTGGCTCAATTCCGTTTTTATCCCCTTAAGGAATCGGCAGAGGACACGTTTTGCTGCCTGCTGCATCCTGGACGCCCCTGAGTGCCAATTGTCGACCTCTCATTGACCGGGACCGGCTCAATTCCGTTTCTACCCCCTTAAGGAATCAGCGGAGGACAAGTTTTGCTGCCTGCTGCATCCTGGACGCCCCAGAGTGCCAATTGTCGACCTCTCATTGACTGGAACTGGCTCAGTTACGTTTCTACCCCCTTAAGGAATCAGCAGAGGACAAGTTTTGCTGCCTGCTGCATCCTGGACGTCCCTGAGTGCCAATTGTCGACCTCTCATTGACCGGGACCGGCTCAATTCCGTTTCTACCCCCTTAAGGAATCAGCGGAGGACAAGGTTTGCTGCCTGCTGCATCCTGGACGTCCATGAGTGCCAATTGTCGACCTCTCATTGACCGGGACTGCCTCAGTCCCGTTTCTACCCCCTTAAGGAATTAGCAGAGGATACGTTATACTGCCTGCTGTTTGGTCACTGGAGGCTCTCCTACACCAAGAAGTATTTTTCTGGCACATCATAACGGTGTTGTTGAAAGCATTTTTATCTTATGGCCATAGAGATCCTACCATAGGTATGTAGGGTTTGGCCATCCTGTTACTTACGTTCATTATACTTTTGTCTTCTCATTCTTTCATACTTTTGTCTTCTCTTTCACCCTTACTCACTTTCTATTCGCGTTTCAAATAGAGCTCCTAGCGCTGTAGCGGCCAGCTCGGGAAATAGCGACACGGGGGCTTTGACAGCCACAGGCGTGAAGCGTCAACGCCGAAAACTCCGCTTTAGTGAACCTTGGTAGTCCAATATTGGCTTCTAATAAATTTCCTGAGTCATTTTGTGTGGAACAATTTGAGTAAATAAACAACTGGAACAGAGTAATTTGCATTGTCATTTATTGTGACCTTTTTTGTAAGCCATGGCAGTATAACTTTAAAAAACACATGACAAAGTCTCACCAAGTATTTATCACAGAAGGAGTCATTTCTTAGAACAGTTTCAATGTGGATGGATTCCAATTCGGGCTTTGGTTTAAGATTATCTTTAGGGTGAAGTAGACCAGAACAATAGATACAGAAATCACATGACTGTAGATTTAACAAAGCCATCCCAAGTTGAATTTGACCATAGTGCTTGCATTTGTGTTTTAATTTCCCCTCTTTATCCATGTAAGGTAAATAACTGCAAATACCAGATGAATTTATAGTTCTACCAGCAACAGGTGTTTTGTTTTCCCACAGTTTGCTGGCAACACCATCTTTAAATATTACAGCGTCTGCACTAAAACCAAGCCATGGAAGTGATGGATTTATGAAAATACCTACTTCCATTGAATCAATTAAGTAGTTCCTCTTGCATTCCTCTAAAATATATTTCTTCAACGCATAAGACTCATAAATATTTCCAGCAATCATGGCATCATTTTTAAAATCATTTCCAAAAATTCCATCAAGTTTAGGCTCCCAATCAGGATTCTTATTAACAAAATAGGTAAACAGTTCATAGGAAATACTTCCTGTGATCCTTCCAAACCGAGCCCCATCCCAAATGGCATTATCCTGCCCTAAACTCCCCAAGAAAATTTGAAAGGCCTCATCGGCAGATACAACAATATTATTCCTATAAAAGTCTTGTTCATCAGAACTGCACTGTAGCAGAAGCTCCTGGCTTAACTGGACAATTTTATTGACTAGAAAATGAGGATTACTCACAGCATTATTATAAAAATCAATAATTCTTTGGTTTGGCCTGGTTTGCATTGATGGAACTGCACGCACAGTTTTGGGCTCTCTCACCTCAGACCTAAAAATTGCTGCCTCTGACTGTGGCAGGTCCAAAAGATATTGGTTTAGGAATTCCAACTCCATTTCCTCTGTTACATCATTTATAGGCCGCCGGTACACAGAAGTGGTCTTTGGAAAGTGGCAAAACTCTGATAGAGGGGCAGGATCAAATTTGCTCATGGTAGAGCCTTTCACCTTATCCCACATCTGCCTTGTATCGGTGCAAGTAAGTACTTCTAGCTCCGACTCGTCCTTCCTAAAATGAAAACGAAGGTACATTATTGGTCATGAAATTGCAAACAGCACACATAAGTCGTGAATAGTCACTTCAATCCTACCTCTCCAAGTAAATAATCACTGCCATTGCGTGCTTGCAACAGTGGCTTTTGCAAGCGCCTGCTGGACAACTGCAGCTTATTTCCATGATCCTCTTCTCCACGACGGCTTCTTGATGAATTATCGTAATATTTACGGTCACTGGCTCCTTGCTAATATTGGTGCTACGAACTACTGTAGCTTCAATCTTCACTTCGTTACCAACGCGGCTCTTGACACCAATGTTCGCAATATTTCCCACGGCAAGCCTTCCTTCCAGCAGGGGCCGAAGGAAACCTTGCTGGGCATTAAATACGTGCTCAAGCTCAAGTAAAGGGGCCATTATTCAATCACAAACCAACAATAATCACCAAAACTTCGCAATCTTCCTAACTCTACACGTGTGTACACTGCACAAGAGCCTTCCCTTAACCTCATCAAGCCCCCATGTGGATGTTTCGCGTGACAGCCGCTTGAGCGCTAGGGTCGTCTGTTTGAACGGCGAATACGTATTCTATTCTTTCTGCTCAACTATACTTCTTTCAGCCACTTTTCTGGCTGTGGCCCTTCGAGTAACAACTTCACTACTTCCTTTACTTTCTTTGGTATAAGTACATAATTGACTGGTTAGCGCTACATGCCGCCACAATTCTAGACTTATCACTGCTTACTTCTACAAGTTGTACTACTCCTAAAACTCCTGCCACTACTTCACTATATTTATATTCTATTTAATTGAATTGGTGTAGTTGGTGCCATAACGTGGTACCCCATATCATTTCAATAATCATGTAGTACCTAAATAGTGGAGCTGTAGATTGAGTAGGCTCTATAGAAGCTACTGTAAAAATGTACTCCTTAGTTCATGCTGTATAGCTGTAACTCTTTGTGTACAAGCTTGAAAGTGAGTATTCAGCTTAAATAATTCGATAAGTATTATCAACTTTTGTCCTCTAAAAATAGGAAAAAATCCGGTATGATTAGTCCTTCAGTGGCTCATAATATGATAATATAATATGATGTAGTATGTGCGAGTATATTATTCAATGGCTCATGTCTCACTTTGCCAGAGGTTATCTCAATTTCAGTACGCACTCAGGAAACGGTACAAAATTACTATGCGTAAAATGACTGATGTTTCCTCCACGCAATCAGCCACGCTATCAAAACGCTCTCATGAGTCCCAGAGACTTTCAAACCAGCCTTTTTCGAGTTCGTGTAATCTACAGATTCTGCGGGCGTTTACGTCGGTTTCTTCCGTCGCAAGCCGAGTAATTAATTTAGTTTGTAGTCCCACTCTCTGCCTCGCTCTCTCTCCCTTACTTTCTGTTTCCAACTTGTCCCATATATCAGCTTTTCATGTTGAACGAGACGAAACAATGAATCAACCCTGAGATGTGACACTTATTAAAGTTTTTTTCTCCCTCATTCCTTGTTCGCTAGCGGATTTTCTGTAAGACATTAATTGAAATTATACGTCAACAGAAGAAAAGGGCTATAATTGATTAGTGTAATAAAATAGCTCATTTTAAGACCTGCTCGAATTAGTCACAATGATAGAGATAGACCCTCAAACTCACCATTTATTTATTTTCATTTATCATTTTCCATTTAACAGTCAGAGAATAAAACAACCCGAACGTCCGCAGCACTTCGCTCTTCAAAAATTGACCAAAATTTCAAATTCGAATTGAAAGCTCCGAGTAGCCCACACTTTATATATTTTTATTTTTTTTTCCTTTCATATTTCTTTATTTGCACCAAGTAATAATATCCCCCCTAAAAACACTCCGTGTAAAAATCACCCCGCCTCGCAAATATCATTCTTCAGAGGCCGGAAAAAGTTATGATATCCACTTTCCCCGCCCGCCCTTTTCCTCATTAAGGAGCTAAGTATAATGAAAAGCTTAACCACTTCACAAGCACCGTACCCCTTTCGAAATCTCCCCTTGGCGCTATTGCGAGACGTTTTTATTACTTCCACAAGCAACTAATACTTGATGGTGGTTAACGTTTTATACAAGTATTAGTTGCTTGTGGAAGTAATAAAAACGTCTCGCAATAGCGCCAAGGGGGAATTTCGAAAGGGGTACGGTGCTTGTGAAGTGGTTAAGCTTTTCATTATACTTAGCTCCTTAATGAGGAAAAGGGCGGCGGGGAAAGTGGATATCATAACTTTTTCCGGCCTCTGAAGAATGATATTTGCGAGGCGGGGTGATTTTTACACGGAGTGTTTTTTGGGGGGATATCACATCTTTTTGTTGTTGAAGTGGGTCATGTTATGAAGAAGGTCTATGCGAAATTTCAAGTCGATTGGTCCTTTTACCCAGGCTGTAGACTCGTCAAAGTTGCCAAAATTAGCCTAAATTTCAGTTTTTTGTTTCTAAAAGTTTTTGGGTTGAGATAATGGGTTAAACCTTTCAAAAGGCACTGTCTGATGTTGAAACGAAGCTCTGTGCAAAATTTCAAGTCAATCCGTGAAGGTGGAAATGCCTAACTGATTAAGGAGAAGAAGAACAGGTAAGGGTGAAAAACCGGGTTTTTGAAGTTATATAACTCGGCTCCCTTTAAAGATATCGACTTGAATCTTTCAAAAGGCACTTGCTACACTTGAAACGAAGCTCCGTGCAAAATTTCAAGTCAATCGGCGAAGGTGGAGAGGCTGTAGCCTTGACCGACTGAAAAAAGTAGAAAAACATGGTAATTGGTTTTTGAAGTTATATAACCCGGCTCCCTTCAGACGTAGCGACTTGAAACTTTCAGAGCTTTCTCTTATCCACACCAAAAAGATCCAAACCAAATTTCAAGTTGATCGGTCAACTAGGAGCCGAGATATGGCCAAAATTAGCCTAAATTACCCTAAATTTTAATTTTTGTCCCTAATTTTTTTTTTTTGGTTGAGATAATGGGTTATTTCGTTCAAATGGCACTGAGACATGCTATAAAGAAGGTATGTAAAAAGATTCAAGTCGATTGGTCCTTTTACCCAGGCTGTAGACTCGTCAAAGTGGACAGAATTTTCCTAAAGTTTCTGGTTTTTTGTTTCTAAAACTTTTTTGGGTTGAGATAATGGGTTAAATTTTATATAAGGCTCTGTCTCAAGGTTAAATGAAGCTCTGTGCAAAATTTCAAGTCAATCGGTCAACGTGGAGAGGCTCCAGGCTTTGCCTGTCTGAAGAAGGAGAAGGAGAAGAACAATCTAAGGCCGTAAAACCGGGTTTTTGAAGTTATGTAGCTCGGCTCCCTTTAGACCTATCGATTTGAAACTTTCAGGGCTTTCTAATATACACTCAAAGAAGACCCACACCAAATTTCAAGTTGATCGGTCAAATAGGAGCCGAGATATGGATACCTCGAAAACGCGTTTCGTGACGTCCGGTAAACATGGACTCGGCATCGTTCGTTTTCTCAACTTCTTTGCTTGGCGGGGCGGAACGCTACCGCGTTCCTAGATGTACACAAAGTGAATTCACTTATTCATTTAACAATTTTGGGGGGTAGTTCACTTAGTTCTCATTGGCTCTTATAATAGTAGTCACACCAACTGGATCAGCTCGTGTGGTTTGGTCCTCTTGAGTCGTCTGAGTTGATCATCCGTGTCAAGGAGTTGGACTACATCCTACCTCCTCGTTGATGTGATCTTGAAGCCTCACGATGTGTTTGATGGCTTGTTTCCGAATTACTTCCATGACAGGGTCAATTTGTAGTTCGATGTGAAGTCTGTCGTTGCGGAAATATCTGTACCTATGCGTCTACGCAGGTACGCAACACAATGTCATTATTCTGAAAGCGTTGAATAATGTGTCCAAACAGGTTTCGGGACTTGGTTGTGCAGGATGAGTTTGTTGTGGATGGACATTTTTGAATGTCTTCACGCTTCATATTGACGGCGAACAATTCTGAAACACCTCATAGAGAACAGTCGACAAATAGTCGAAAATAGTCTGTAAATCGATTTCCAAATTATTTTAGTTGATACTCATCCTCACTGTATACTTTCAACCCCATTTTAGAAATCTAGGTCCCAACTCATGAGAGGGCTCACGAAACAGCTATTTCATGATCAGTTTTAATCGGTAAGTACAAACGATATCTCTAGAAAAATACGTGCAGTTTTCGACATGTGCCTTTCGTTATCGTTAAATCGAATAAAATTGCAATTTAAAATTGTTGCAGGTACAGGGTAGTTTGATAACGTTTTGAAAGTTCGCTCAGTAAGTAATGCTTCATGGCTGGAACACTATATCGTACTATGCAGTACTATGTACTATAGTTAGGAGGGAACATTGGGTTTGACATTTTTAAAAGAACTAGACATTTTTGTCATATTGATGAGGTGTAGGGAAACTAAACATTCGTCCTATGGATCAGTGGGTCTTAACCTTAGATTGTTCAGTGCCTCATTAGAGTCCTCTTTTGTTCATTGTCATTGTCATAAATAATATTCGTCTTTTGAAATTGTGATTGCGCAGAGGGGTCTATAATGCCTCTATATGACCCCTATTAAATTGGTGAACATTAAAGTGCACATTATTTTTGTAGGATAACCACCGACAGTTCGTTGTGGCTACAATGTAGCCGCTACATAGATCCATACCATTTCATTATCATAAGTAATATTTATATTACAACCCAAACGTTTTCAGTCTTCATTCTGATTTATTCGGTCATTCAACTTGTTCGTTTGCAAAATATTCCATTTTTTATATTGGCGAATGTACACAAACTCGATTCGATTATTGACAGCGACGTGAGGGTTCATAGGGTGAATGAAATCTATTGGATTCGAGCGTTCGGTGAGTCGAGTGTTTTGCAAATATGATATGAAATAGGAACCTTTTGACGAGGTGTGTTGGCAACAAGAAATTGGGAGATTGGGACATTGGGATTTTTTCAAATAAAAACAGCTGTAGGGTAACATTTGGGCGTAGGACATGGATTAACATGGTTCATAACCCAATTCTCGTCTTAAAGCTTATTCAAAATTGAAATCAAAAATTCATTCAACAAAATGTATAGGTATTCTATATTCATTCTGGTAGTGTTTATTTGATTTTAATTAATTCGAAGAGCTTCGGTAATCCTCCATATTTTCTTTCTTTGAAAGATAAAATAACAATCTTCCTGAAGATTGAAAATAATTCACCAATTGGTTTGACAAGAGTAATCAGTTTGAGTACACAACGCTCTCAATTCCCCGTCGAAGGGGCCTCAATAGGTCTCGAAACCTGATGGAATACAAATATTTTCTGATTGAACGAAACGATCGATAGCTCTTTATTATTCCTTCATCAACACACTTCAGTATTCGTAAAACTCACTTCTGCCAAATCGACATTTCTAATTGTCATGATTGAAACCAAGAACACTGGAATATTGAATCCCCAAAATAATTGAAGCCTTTTGGAATTTTTGAACAATAAAATAATATACGGATGTAGGAAGTTGCTTTCAGTTGGAATTATTGATGAGACTTTCTTCTTGTACAGAATAAAGCAGTCAGTATATCGCACAGTCTTGTACAGTCAGAATATCGCAATTCTGACTTCACCGTCGTGTTCAGCGTTGAAATGTCCAAAAGCTTTATGGGGTTTTGGGGAATTTGGTGGGGGGGGGGTCACCCAAAAAATGAAAGTCTGTCAAGTGACACCTCATTTTAAAGGTTTTTACACGCTGAATACGATGGTTAAGTCAGAATTGCTATATTTCATTCTGCTCTCATACTGGAGCTTTTTGAAGATGAAGACGTGGTTGATACTTGAGACGTTCTTCATGGACATTATGTTCTTTAATGGAGACGTTTTACATAAAACCAATGCTGCATGACTGTGGATTTTTTATTTTAAAATGTCAAGACGATTAGATGGCAATCAATTGTCCAATAGGGATTCTTCTTGTTCAGAATGGCTGAGAATGTTGGATAACTGGGCAGATTGACTATGTGCGTCATTGCTCACATTGGCTCATTCATTTATGGTGCATCATTGATTGAGGGAGGATTTTCCAATCATGAATTGAATTGTGTTTGCAAGAAGAAGAGTTCATTTCAAAACCCTGCACGCGAAGTTCAGACGACGGAAACGTAAATAGGTCGCCGACAAGAGAGACAATCCTGTCTGTCTGCCTGTCTGTTCGAAAGATATTTTGTCGAAGGAAGGTCAGGGCCTCCTCTGGTGACTCATAAGTCCCAGAACTTATCTCCCTCCCGGAGAAATCAATATCGTTCCAGGAGACGAGAAGGGGCCCCCATTTTTTTCTTTTACCGCCCCCTCGGATCACAAAAGCCCCTCGTCACGCTATCGCTCTGGTTCTGTCTCGTCTTTCTTGTTTTTCCCTGCGGCCGAGAGGGAATTTTACCTCTTGTTGATGCAGCGAACCGATTACCTGCAATCGATTTGTAAACCGTGCAAAAATAAACACACACTCCCCCCTCACCAATTATAACCCGACAAACAACCGTCGTTTTTTTAAATCCTCCTTTCACTAACAAGTACATCAATCTCAATTTATTCGTAATCATTTATAATAATTTCAATAATAGTTCAATAATTTATTAATAGGAGTCTGTAAGGTATGTAATGAAATATTCATTTCAAGCAATATCTTGATGTTTTTCAACAAGAACTCCACATTTTGACTCTTTTTAGACATTTTTAGCCCACTTTTATTTTACACATGTATTCTTAAATATTTCACCCATAATCATATATTTCCACATATTCCGTTTATTAAAGTACATAATTTCCATTTGAGGCTGTATTACAGAAGGGAGTGACCTGATTTATAGTGGAAAGATCAAAGTTTGGAGCGACGGATGTGCCAGGATGATGTATTGTGTGATCCACAGACTGAAGGCTGTGATTCACACTTTTGTCCAGTTAGGAATCTGTAGAAATCGTTAGAACCTAGAGTGGGATGGGAATTATGAGGTTCATAATATGATCAAAGCACAAGTCAAAATGAACATATAATATAATAATTTCATTTTGACTTGTGCTTTGATCGACTCTTGAGTCCATTCATGTTTGAAGCATGCCTGTGATTCTAGAAAAAAGGTTACCTGGCGTCCTTTTTTTCAATGAAAAAGTATTTTCTTTCACGTCACACTACGTCATTTAAGTTCTGGTACCCCCTAATCCACATTTTTGCCAAAATTTCATCACATTTTCTTATTCAAATTGAAACGCCGCTAAGTGGGCAAAACCGCTAATTTAACTGGACGAAACCTCAAAGCACAATGCACTTAGAAAACTATAGGAAATCAAAGTACAGGTGTATACAGGACGATTCATAACAGGCCCCATCCTTCAGAACAAACGCAGAAAGTAAACAATGTCGTTTGATCCCTTATATTAGTCAAAACTGGGCCTCTAAACGGTTACCATCATTTGATGCCTGAAAAATCCGACGTGAAGTGTCAAGTGTTCAAAAAAAATTATTTCCAGTGTTTTTTCGTCCTCTTGTACCTATTTTACCAAGGAAAAATGTAGACGTATCACACCACAAGATAAGTCTACACTTTTCACCTGTAGCCATTTTTATGCATCTTGAATCTATTCTGTAAGAAAATTAAGGGCGGTTCGTTTAGGTACATTCAAAGTACGAGTATCACGCAGACCTGGTTCGAATGAAGGCGATTCAACTTTTACAATTATTTCATGATTTAACAAAGAAAGCAAGACTTAGTATATTAATTAAAGGAGAAAGTAGAAGAGTTCGTGAAGTGGAATGGAAACACGGGATTAAACCAAACCCCCGAGAGAGTTCCGTGGCTCGAAGAGTGACACCTTTCATCAACGCTTCGTTTGGTTTGAATAAGGAGCGGCAGCATATGGAAGCAGCGATGGAGCAGAGAACTGGAGGATGAAGGAAATCGCTCTTGTATGAAATTAATTCCAAATCTGCGGCTTGATCGGATGAAAGTGAAACGCCGGATGGTTACAGTTTCGAAACACACATTTCCTTTGTTTTGACGTATTGCCCACATGTTCAGAGCTGGGAGTAATGAAGTAGAAAATGACTTGTTCGTTCGAGTAGGTGACCAGGCGTTCCTTTCTTAATGTGAGGGAGCTAGTAAGTACGGCGTAAAGTTTGATACTTCGAACGGTATTAGAGGGACATTTTACATTCGTATGTATGCGGGAAGATGATGCCCAAGTAGACGGAAGCGCACCTGGGGGCCTGTTCGAAGTTTGCTATCAACGTGTCTCGAGGCACAGCTGCCGTTCCGTCACTGAAGCCAACATAATTCGTTCGCTTATGCAAGTAAACTTTGTTCCCTAGATTACGTCGCAAAACAGTCACAAATCGAAGATTATAGTGGGCCAAAAGATTTCAGACATCATTGACCTAGCATGACGTTTTAGGTTGTTTTCTACGACTAACTTGATCACCATACGAAGATACTGGCTTTCTTCATATCGAATACTCTCAGTCTCAACCATCTAGCTACTGCTCTGGGGATTTTCAAAAAAGCTGGGGAGCTACTGAGCTGGGGATTTTCAAAAAAGAGGGGTCTAAAAGAGTTCGAAGGGTTCTTAATTAGTGGCCTATTGCCAACTTGTGGACCATTTTTAGTAGGCCTTGCTTTGTAAATATAGAATACAATAATATTGACACACCTAATGCAATTGTTCATAAGAGAATTTTGAAGATGGAATAGTTTGATCAGGTTGTGACGTTATTCTTTGAATACTGTCAGCCCACTGGAGGGCGTTGCGCAGTTTGATCAGCCTGGGAGCACGAAATACTACTAGAACCTGGTGGGATCCTGTCAGGAGTCTGGGCTCAGCGTTTTAATGTCAATAATTTATCATAGTATTTGCAAAATTTCTCGGTAAACATAGTTCTTATGTTAATGTTCGTATCAACGTATTTGAAATAATTCGAATACATTTACCAGGAAATTCCAGCATTTTCAAGCTGTTCTGAGTTCCAGTGTTTTTCATCTTGTTCCATGGACATGTTGATTGTTTTTGACAGACAACGTTAATTCTTTATATTGCATTTATTTTTTTAGGGAAAACACTCCAAAATAGACCAGATACACAGGATCACGAATCTGATTGAATGCTCGTTAGAAGAAAAGAAAATATGTTCAGCTGTCTTTCTAGATGTCTCGCAAGCATTTGATAAAGTATGGCATCAAGGAGTACTCACTAAACTGCAAAGGGATATTCTTCCATATTCTGAAGTCAAACGACGCAAATACACTATTCAGAGTAAAATACAATGAGTACAACTGAGGAAATTAAATGCAAATTTTTCCGGAGATAGGTACAGATGAAATTTCAATCTATTACTGAATCCAGCTGCTTCGGATAGGCAGACGGCACGAGTGGGTTTTCTCTATTCTAAAATTGATATAAGTTCACAGCTGGATCCAGTCCTAGTACGCGGACTTTAACGGGTTTGTCAACGAATGGTTCTAGAGAGATTCAACATTCTTACGGTATACTCGTAGGGCCCTTAGGAGTATTGTATAGCATTTGACGCCTCGGCGTGTAGTGGATTCAGTGGTGTTCTTTGTGCATTTTTAAATGCTGAACCAACTTTCAAACTTGATTAAATATGTTGAATGATATTATTACCAATTAGCACTGGGCCAGTTCAACTCGAAAATAGCTCAGTGGATGGATTGCGTAAAATCAACAACTACCTAGGTATCGATAAAGTTGGTAAGAAAATTTGGTAAGAAACCGATGAGAATCCTTATTTCAACAACTACCCTCAATATACATGAAATACAATTGTCCTGAATAGAGAATACTATTTGAGGGCAGTGGTGGATTCTCATCGTTTAAATGTCTGAAAATGTTCGATTATAAATAAACTGACTTATAAACGTTCAAGGGCTCACATTTATTTAGTGATCAAATTATGTATGTTCATTCTCTTCGCAGGATTAAATGTTATCCCTCAAAAGTTCGTGAATTCAGGTTTACATTTGAAAAGTAAATCTCCAATTAAAATATCAAGTTTATCAAGAAGAGGCCGAGAGTTTACTCCCAATGTTTGTTCCCAGCAGGGATACTCTGGGTATGAGCTGTGAACGTGAAAATTGTACCTCGCGACGTAATTTGTTGTAACTTGGCGAACTCGAGTAGGTGTCGAGCTATCAAATTAGCTGTAGGAGCCACTCAGCTGATCCTGGGCCTGGGCTGCGTCAAGGTAAAGTCCTAAGGAGGCTACATTTCAAATTTCAAGTTCCTTCCAACACGGAAATTGCTCCAAAAGAAACGCTTCCTCCGCAACGCCGTAATGTCACACTTTTTGAGTTATGTGCCATAGTAAAGACATAAACAAACGAAAACCAAATAGTTACTGTGAACCACAGTGTTGCTGTAAATGAAAACGGTGGGTACAGCTTTCGTACAAGTACGCAACCACGAGGGACATTTTATGTCTATGCGCCCCCTCCCACACCCACACCACGTACCTCGTACTTCAATAATGATTACACACAGGTATTTATGAAGTTCACCATATTATGGTGAACTTCATTAATACCTGTGTGTAAATAATTATTTAAACAATCACGCTCATACCGCAGCTTGTCGGCCACGCACTCCGCAGTGGTTAACGTAATATGGTTAGGTAAATCGAGAGCTATCCAACGAGTGGTGAACGATTTTTGTACGATGATAACTGGCGAAGTTAAAGTTCCGTAGCAACGAATCGGTTGTACGTGAAAATCATTAGACATTTTTCATAACGCTTTCTTCGTCACACCGTCACAATGTCACACTTTTTGAGTTATGTGCCATAGTAAAGAAATGTCAAAAATAAACACGGTAAATTGTGTAGGGGCTTTTCTTCAAAAATTCGCACATAAATTCATTAATGGAACTTTTGGTTTATTATTTTTGTAATAACATTTCACGAATTCCCTTCCATAGTAGTTTATCACTCCTTTCCCCCTTCATGTAACACCAGGACGTTTTCGTAGTGTATTTATGTCATAGTCGAGAGAAATATATCAACAATTACTAATTATCAAGTCCGGAACGTTAATGATTTTTAACTCGCCTCAATCTTTTGGTGTCTCTGTGAACCTTATATTTCCCGGTTTTAGGATGCTGCTGTATGAGCCGGTGAACGTAGAATAACATGTTCAAACCCTCTTTTGGTGATACGGTAAGGGAAGAAAGAAAATAAAATGCCCCCTGACAAGTCACGTAGTCGGAGGATTATTAGTTTGTGAGTTCAAGAACAGAGGAAACGCCTGGTGAACACACGCAGTCCAGTGATCCTCGGCCGCACGCTACCAGCTCAGAGAAAATCTTCTTTTCACGTATTTCGAGGCGAGCTTCTCCTCCCGTACTAAAATACACATCAGAGGGAATGAAGAGTAAAGAAGAAGAAGAAGAAAAAAAGTATATCCGAACCCCTGCCAGGTACCATAAGAAGAAGATCTCGCTCGTTACGAGTTTTAGTAGAAAATAGCTTCCATGGAGCTGTCAGTCTTCGTAGTGGC
This sequence comes from Stenodema calcarata, assembly GCA_963920205.1. NCBI lineage: Eukaryota > Metazoa > Arthropoda > Insecta > Hemiptera > Miridae > Stenodema > Stenodema calcarata. Next base: position 9,328,870 of record OY986049.1, read on the forward strand.
AGCAGCTTCCTACCAGCAGTTCCGTATCGTGACCGAGATACAACTTTTACCAAAGACAATATACTGCAAAAGTTCTTCCGACATTTACGAGCTTCATCACAATGTAATCTGAATGTACCAGCCTTGAGAAGATCCATCTTAATTAAAATTTGGTAATATTCGGCAATAATAATGGTAATTTTTTATAGAAAAATCGTACGTAGGTACATGGTTTTGACACAAATCTGTACAAGACACTATAAATCCCTAAATTATCTCTTTTTTTTTAAATTTCCTTGTGTAATATTTATTTATGTGTGTATTGTGTGTAATTTTGTGATAGTAGTATAATTTGTAACCTTGGCCGCATGATGAAAAATTCAAAATTGCCCCAAAGTGTTAGTAATTACAACAACGAAAAACCAAGAGCTTGAGCAGTAATTTATAAGTGCAAAATGAGTAGTATTTGAGCTACCGTTTGTGGGAAATCGATAAACATTGAAAATTTCTTTTCCGGTTCCACGAAAAGCGACCCTACGAATCATTGTTGGTAATAGGGCTTGGAAAAGAATATGAGTTTGGGACAACGTTGTGTTGTAAAATCTACAGTTTTGATTGACTACCTATTTCAAAAATTGAAATAGGTTTTCAAGTAAACCAATTAACCAATCGTCAACAAATAAACCAATTGAGGAGTCGTCACTCAATATCGAACGTCTATCTACTCGTATTTAATAGACGTTCGGAATTGAGTGACGATTGCTTAATTGGTTTATCGGTTGGTTTACCATTTCAAAACCCCAGATCGCTGAAATGGGACGGTGAATTGGAATTAAAACCACAAAATACGGAGGTGTGGGCAGATGCTATCGGATTGATGATATACCCACATAGGAGGACATGATAGACGTTGACAGGTGACTGACTGGAATAACCTACCCCTACGTTTGCAAATAAATTTAGCCACCAGCAGGTGATTTGCCTAGATGAGAGGCAGATGATATTATAATTTTTAATTGTCAATTGAAAATACATTATATATTTACGTCAATAAAACTATTTAACAAAAAAAATCATGCAATCTGAAACTTAACTGTGATCAAAAATGGCCAGATAAACTGAGAAAAACTGAGTTTTGGAAAAACTGAGTTTTATGCAATGCAGCATGGCCTAAGAAGGAAACATCCTCTACATGACCTAATGATGCACTAAAATTTCTTGAAAATATCAATTACAAATCATAAACCAAATTTGGACACATCTCGAATTTATCTTAATGGCAAAGATTGCCTAATATTATAAAAATTATACATCCTCCCGTTTATTTTATAGAATCTACGGTATTTATGACCGTTTACCATCGACGATTTTTTGGGCTTTTCGACTTTCATTTTGCCAAAACATCTTGGAAATTTCAAATGGAACTGTATCGTTTTTACATTACTCCGTAGCACCTCAAAAATTTCTTTCGATTTGACACTATCGCAACCCTCACCATACAGAGAGGCCATTGAGCACTCTTCTGCTATTACAGTAGTTCTATAATAGTTCCCCAAAAATCCTAACTTTAATGTTCACAACGGAACATTAAAGTGTTTACATTAATTATTTTTAATTTTTATGAGACATTCAAGGATATCGTCGTCTGAACAGTGATCTAGAAAGAAAAGGGACCTATAAAGAAAATTATTAACCATTGTGGGAAGTTTTTCACCGTTTTAGCGAATTTTCGAAGAAGAGGAAGCTATTGTTCTCGGTTTAAATTGGCACAAAAAATCTGTAAAATCTGTGTGTGTGTTTGTGTGTATGAATCATTCCAGACGATAACTCCCGATAGAACTGAGATAAAAAGTTCAAATTTGCTCAAAAAATCTGTCTCGGCAATCGAAAGGTTAAATTCCTAGATGGGTTGAATTGGGTCACTCTAAGGGGGGTTTGGGGGGATTTTAAGGGGGAAAAATTACCCATAGATTCCAAAAATGAAACAGTCTGACAACTGATACCTCATTTTGAAGATTTTTCAACGCTGAACACGATGTTGAAGTTTGAATTGTGATATCTCACTCCGTTCTCAAACTGGAGCACTTTAAAGGTGAAGAAACGTGGTTGTTACTTGAGATGTTCTCATCTGCTCTACTCTGATAACGGAATGAGATATCGTAATTCTGACTTCATCGTGTTCACCGTTGATGTGTACCTACAAAGTGAGGTGTTACTCGGCAAAAAATGGAGACGAAATTTGATATAAAACTAGTAAAATGGGGACATTTTACATAAAACCAGTTATTTCGTCGCAAATTCGTTCTTATAGTCATGCTGCTTGACTGTGGATTTTTATTTCTATTTGATAGTAGTAAATATTTGAACTCACCTTTTCTTCACTAATTACTGCACTTTTGACAAAATTTGTATCTGGAATATTAATATAAGTACCTAACGCAATATTTAAATCACAATGTACTGCAATTGAGCACCTCCTTTGAAACTTTGCTCGTACGTTATGACATAACTGCCTGATTTACTGCAAAAGACTAGGAATGATATGAAACGTGATGACGATGCCGGCTTATGTTATTATTTCGGTAATCTATTAAATATTCTTCACTTGTAATGAAGAAATGTGGGGATATCGCAGTTGTCATAAAATTGTTGGGTAGTTCATTCATGGGTGGTCGGTACTGAAGCGGACCGAATTCAAAAAGTGTGCACAAACTGTTATAAATGTCAGGTTAAGGTGCATTTTGAAACACTGACGAACCAACAAAAATCTGGACGTTTCGGGAAGTGCGCGTAGTTCTGACATTTCGCACGAACCCACGCGGTGGAAATCAGCATATGACAAACAACGGGAAATGTGACTCACCATATTCGACACTGCATCGTACGCCCCTGGCGTCCTGGCGGGTTGTCACACGGCCCCCTACTGTCAGATGTTATGACGGCGCGCGGGGAGGCGGCGATGGGAAACGGCGGGGGGGGGGGACGCGAATGCGCATGAGCGACTCTCCCGACACATCGAACTGCCGGTTCTGCTCCGTTTCGTCGCCGCCGCCCGCATCCACCGCCCCCCACATCCCCGCCCCCCACATCCCCGCCCCCCACATCCACCGCCCCCCACATTCATTCCCCCCCCCCCCCCAACGATCACTTCATCATTCACTGACTGGGGCAGAAGCGCCGCCGCCGCACCGGACCGAGACCGGACGATAATCCCTCATTCCAATTATAGGAACTCGAAAACGATTTAGTGAGTGGGCGAACGGAGGCTTACGCAATATACAGGGCATTTAATTGGATTTTTATTGCTTTTTTTTTTTTTTAATAATCGATACATAATATGTAAAATATTATTTAGCATATCAATTACAAAACAACTGAGCTTGAGCTCATCAAGTTAATTTTCTATAACATTTCATTAATGATTTATTTATTTATTGTTATGTAATATATTATATATTATGTATTATATCATATATAATATAAATATGATTATTAATATTCAGTTCTATATTAATATTTATTGCTTAATAGGGTTCTATAATCGATACATATTTAGCATACCATCAATTACATGACAACTGAGCTTGAGCTCATCAAGTTAATTTTCTATAACATTTCATTAATGATTTATTTATTTATTGTTATGTAATATATTATATATTATGTATTATATCATATATAATATAAATATGATTATTAATATTCAGTTCTATATTAATATTTATTGCTTAATAGGGTTCTATAATCGATACATATTTAGCATACCATCAATTACATGACAACTGAGCTTGAGCTCATCAAGTTAATTTTCTATAACATTTCATTACCTAATGATTTATTTAGTTATTGTTATATAATATTCAGTTATTTATTAATATTTATTGCTTAATAGGGTTCTAATGATTTAAAAAACTACTAACGTCAGTGGGGGGGGGGTTACCAGGTGGTGGTTCAGGAGGTATCCCCCAGGGGAACATTTTTGCAAAACAGGGTACTAAACTAATTAAACTAATTTTAAAACTTTTCACAATGGAAAAAACATTAAATGTTGTTCAAATTTTGTTCAAAGAGTTCTTTTTAGCGAATTTTGGAAGCTCCTTGCTCATTGCTCTTTGCTCATTGCTCTATGCCCTTTGCTCTTTGCTCTATGCCCTTTGCTCTTAGCTCAACTGTACCTGCCTCGTCCTCAAAAATTGATAACAACAACAAGCACTGTTTTTAGGTCAATTTAAACGGATCATCATCGAAGCTAATAAACCAGTATAGAAGTCCCATCAACCACTTTGGATTCATAACTTAAGGCACCCATTTTAGTGCGTTCGGACATGAACAGAACCAGCTTGAAACCCAGTTGAGGTAGCTTAGAGCAATTAGAGGGCCGTTTGGTTGTTTATATAAATATTGCCGTTCTTTATATCTAATTCAAAAAACGTCCAGACAAATATAGTTAGAACTAACGGCTTCCAAATGGATCTCAATCATTACCTCTTTAGTTCCATTTCGAACTGACTCCGAACTCTTTTCTCCAAACAAAACTTTTAGGAACGTAGGCAGCCGAGGGAAAAGTCCTGGTTGGTGTCCACATTATTTTTCCACACAACTTTTCACTCAGGTGGCTGGTAATAAACGCAAACCATAAATAATGGGGAGTTCTGTATTCCAGCCGAGTATGCGCCTGTATTATTCTCCGGAAGATGTTACCCCAAAATAAAAGAAAGAGAAAAAAAAAATCTCAAAGAAGAACTGAGAAGATTCAAAATTCCAAAGCCGTAGAAGACCGAAACCGCCCAACTTTCTAACATCACTCCTTCACACGTATTTCCATTCCCAACTTTTTAAATCAAGTTATACATTTCCTTTTTCTTGTCGTGGGAGCTTTCCCTTCGAGTAATGACGGCTTCCTCTGAGAATGAAGGGCAAATGGAGCCTTGTGAGGGGGAGTAACTTCGCAGGCAAGCTCGTAAGTTTGACACACGGCAAGGAAGAAACAGAGCAAGCTATAGCTTCAGCTTACTCGCTTTTTCTTCCAACCGCCCATTATTTGTTCCTTGAATATTGCATCAGTGGTTGGCGTGACGTTGACTCGAATATCTTCTCTCCCCCCGGAGTTATTTTTAAAGTTAGCTTTCCTTCATTTTTTGGTGCCATAAAAGCATGGAGTAGGGGGGAAGAAAAGTTTTCGATTTCGGCAGGAGCTCATTCGTTTTTGTGGATTTGTGTAAAAGAGTCACTACGCTGGTTCTAGAATTCAAAATGTGTATAGCTACCTATAGAGCAATGGAGGCATATGATTTCTTATAACTTTGTGCAATGTGTACCGTAACATCCTAGTATACGTCCTCATACTATGGAACCTCAAAAAACTACAGCTTTCTTGCATATTGCCTCTACAGGTCTTTTCAACTAAAAAAACAAAAACATGCGATAAACCCGCCAAAAAATGGAGAGACGTTTTTATTACTACACATATAATATAATATATTATGTGTAGTAATACTTTTTGTGTAAGATTTCGAAACTACACATATATTATATATTATATAATATATGTGTAGTTTCGAAATCTCCCCATTTCGCATGTATTCTCCCCATAATATGTATTCAATGTGTAGGAAAAAAAAGTATTACAATGGCGAAATGGGGAGATTTCGAAACTGGTACAGTGCTTGTGAAGTGGTTAGTAGGTGTGGGGATATTTAACGTAACCGCTTCGAATAACCTAATACTGTCCAGTAATCTAGTACCATATAACCTATTACCAGAAAACCCCTATTACTGGAATAACACTTTTGAGGACTTGGCCTGTGAGGGCCTCTTTGTCGCCGGCCAGTCGGGATTTCGTGATAATAGGTTCGCTGGGACTACTCCAGGTGAAACCAGGTAATAGGTTATGGAAAAGGAATGCGTGAAAGGTGTGCGATCATAAATGTCGACAAGTTATTTGAGTGAGTATTGAGTTAGTTTCGACTAACAGCGACCGTATAGGTTGTGGTATTGGGTTATTTTGGTAATAGGTTATCGGCGATTCGAGAACCTTTCCAGCGCCCACCGGGTTTCCAGTCCACGTTAGGTGCCGGAAACGTTCCCTAATCTCCGGTAACCTATTACCAAAATAATTCCACAACCAAATTGTATTATTACCAGAGGGTCGCTGTTACTCGATAACCTATTACCTTCTAGCCATGCCAAGTGATTAGGACACCTCTTTAGTTGGGAGGAAAAGGGCGGGCGAAGAAAGTGGACATCATAACTTTTTCAGGCTGCTGTAGAATGATATTCAATGATTAAATTAATCAAGAATAAAGGAAAGGCTTCAGCTTGGCCTAACTGAATAAGAAGGAGAACATGGTAAGGGTGAAGAACCGGGTTTTTGAAGTGTTATAACTCGGCATCATTTAGACCTAGCGACTTGAACATTTTAAAAGAACTTGCTAAAGTTGAAACGAAGTCAATCAGTGAAGGTGGAGAGGCTGTAGCCTTGACCGTCTGAATAGGAAGAAAACATGGTAAAGGGGTAACTCGCAACTTCAATTCAAACTGACCCAATTGCAGCCTTTACCATCAAATTCGCTCAGCCCACGGAGCGACAGGGGAACAATGTTTCAAATCAATGATGTAGCGATGAGAGATAACAACTTACATTGACCGAGACATCGCTTCTGTCAAACGTTGACAGTGGCGGCAATTGGAATCGATAACCGTTTCCGTCTCGATTGGAAAACGATTTCAAACGTAAGGTTCCATTTTCTAATTTTATAGTGAATTCATTGTAATACTGGAAATATCTGTATTCAAAATCGTATCGCATTCTTCAGTCTTGGCAAGTATTAAAATATCATATTCAGGAGATGAGACAATGAACATGTGTACAAATTGTATTATTCATGACTGGTGGAATTGGCTTAACCGGTGTTTTTAAGATTATGATTTAATTAACTGATTTTTGAAAGGTAAAATCACTGTTGAAACAATATTTTAGGTTAAATCTCAACGATTGGCAACTTTTATGATACAGCCTATAAATCTTTATTTCTAAATTAATTTCTTTATCAATAAATATTTAATTAAACTCGAGTTGAAAGTTGAGTCTAGTTCTAAGAGTTTCTGTTTGTCCAGTCTTTTGGATAACATACTTGGTTCAAGTTTGCACATTTATCATACTTTGGGTGGCATGTTTTGGTATCACAAAGCCAGATATTAGATTCCACCAGTTCCATCGTGGGGCATGGCGTTGTGTCTGATTGATGTCGAGAGGTTAATTAGCCTACTCAACTGTCCTTTCTTATTAATTTTGGTGACTGTAGACGTGAACTTCTTAATCAAATATCGCATTCGTTACATGGTTATAGAACGGACGAGATATTTACACTATGAAATAACTCCTCTCAATATTAGTCTCAAGGCATCTGCGAGGGACTGACCAAGATTCACATTCGTAGGCTCTGGGCTCTGGGTGTTTGTGGGCCTGCACTGCTGTGGTTGACGTCATATCTGGAGAACAAAAAACTGCCAGTGTCCATAAATGGCTGCTTGTCTCGTTGGTTTTGTCCTTCGTCAGGGGTACCGCAGGGATCTCATTAGGGACCCATGATATTTTTGTTATTTATAAATGATATTGGTGACATTAGGTTCTTAACCACTGGTATTCTAAGGAGTGATGTTGGGAGAATCGAGGGTTGGTACAAATAAAACAATTTTTCTAGGCCGACGTTTCGCAATAAATGTATTGCATCTTCAGGGCTACAATTAGAGGAGGAATACACAGGGGGAATGAACATTGGTATAGAAACATGGCTTGCTTGCACAAATTACTAATATCTATTACTTATTTCTTATATTACATACTTACTAATAAATATTATGAACCCTATGAACGCTATGACGCTATGAACCCTCCACTCTAAACAGCTCCCACAACTTTCCCAAGGTAATTCTCACTATGGAACAACCACATAATTTTGATAAGTAGATAATAGTCATTAGTAAGTATGTAATATAAGAAATAAGTAATAGATATTAGTAAGTTGTGCAAGCAAGCCATGTTTCTATACCAATGTTCATTCCACCTGTGTATTCCTCCTCTAATTGTAGCCCTGAAGATGCAATACATTTATTGCGAAACGTCGGCCTAGAAAAATTGTTTTATTTGGAACAACCCTCGATACTCCAACATCACTCATTGGTGACATTTTCCAGAATGTAAACTTCTTATTGTTCACTGATGATTTAAAGATTTTTAGAACTATAGAAACGGGCTAGTATTAAATGTTTCTAAGTGTTGCACCATTTCTTTTACAAGGGCCCTGATTCAGGCGGACTATGTTGTCAACGGACAGTCCCTTGCTCGGGTGAGTATTTGATAGTGGGCTGGGGATGACAGAACAATATAGATTAGTGGTATATGGTGCTCTTAGGCAGCTTGGGTTTCTTATTCACACAACTAGAAACTTTCGGAATCCTAATACCATGAAGCAACTGTACATATCAATGGTTAGGAGCCACCTTGAGTTCGCATCAGTGGTCTGGAATCCCTACTATAAAGCGCACTCCGATGCTATTGAAAAAGTACAGCACAAAGTGCTAAACTTATTTAATTTAAAGATGTCAATAGATTTGGGGATTTTGGTGATTCATCAATGAGGGATGTGGTTTTCGTTTATAAACTTATAAATTGTCTTATGATGCTCCAAGCCTCCTCGAAAGTTTGAATTTCAAGTTGCCAATGTACTCCACTAGGAATAAAGACATATTTGTGCGTGACTATTAGCGCACGAATTATTCTTTCAACTTGAAGAGAGCAAGTTGATTTTTTTTTCATTTTCATCCGATAATCAAATTGGATTAATTTGTTTTTACGGTCGGGATCCCGTCGCACATCACAAAACCAAATTCACCATTGTTGGACAATAACACGGCCAATGCTCTAAACCACTGTATATGAACCTCCTATCAACAGAGGTCCATCCAGAAAACCGTTCTTACACCTGAGACTTGAAGTTTGCATTATGAATCGAGGTATTGAATATTTCGCTGCGTGGGTTATAAAAGTTGAAGTGGACGATCTAATGTTGCTTCCCATTCGTGGAGGAAAGAGGGGAATTTTCTGACTGGGTTGACACTTATCAAAGAACTTTCCCAGACATTTTCCCGGGTAGAGAAGAGTTGGGAAGTACGTACACACCACACTCTTGCTGAACTTCAGTAATCTACAGACTTCAATCTACCACTTTCCATAAAATCAAACACCGCGGATGACCGTAATTCCGCCACTTATCCCGGACAACAGAAACTTTTACGGGCCTCAGATAAAAATCCGTTCTGAATGGTTTCGAGTTGCTCACGGCCCAAAGCCGCGCTGCCGGTTTCAATTTCCTCGGTTGTATCGAAGTTCAAACGATTTATATAGAAGCAAACAAATATTTAGCAACTCGTTTCAAGTTAGCCGAGGGGTGATCGGATCCGTTCAATATAAACTAGTAAAGCCCAGTAAAGTAGAAGCCGCTAGCTCCTTCCATCCTGCGGTTTTAGCTTTACGTGACCAACAGCTATTTGCTGGCCGAACCCCAACCGGCGCCGTTCTGTCTAAATGGTATCAGTACTTTCATCCAAGTAATTTCATCTCGAAAGCTTTAAATGTTGGGAGGATTCACATCAGTTTCAGGTAACGTCTAACTAGAAGGGTTATACACACCACGAACACAAATCACATACATACTTAACGACACTTTTACAAAAAATCACATTCAAAAGATGAGATCCCTACGTATGAACAAATTGAAGAACCTGGTTCAGCCGGCGTTTTTCAGATAATAATTTTTGAAAGGAAAAATTACTGTTGAAACAATAATTCCGAATACAGGGTGAACAAAATTACGCCAAGTACCGGGTGGGGTCTCTGGTGACCTAACTTATTCCTTAGTTTTTGTAATTAAATGCGTTTTGTCTTTTAATTAACATTATTAGGATGAGGCCAAAGACTTATGAAGTAGTTACTAGAGGCCAAACCTGATAATAATAATGGTAATAAAAATAATAACGTTTTATAAGGCTGATCTTAAGGTAGTTTTAAATGAGAGCATTGAATAAAGGAAGCATTGAATACTTCTTATTCTTGATTACGTTAAGGACAGGTACATTCAATAAATTTTTAGATACTTTAAAACACCATTTATTGAAAAAAATAATAATAATAATTTCCTAGTAATATTTACACAGGTAAATCGGTGGAAAAAGAAAACCAATGACACGAAGAAAATGGTAATAGCAAAAACTAATATGACGAATTACTTCCCGGTAACCATTATGTTTAATTCCAGAAGTTTAGCTATCCGAATTAGGACTACGGGAAATACCAGTTGGGGTCCGAAAGTACCCCAACCATGTTTTTTGATGCAACATAATTGTGATAAATTTCTTTTGTAATAAAATTGTAATAAATTATTTATAATCTCATCAAAGCAATACAGGTGGTCGTAGGATAAATGTCCTAGAGTTTCACGAGGAAAGAATTTGATTTACAATTTCACCTAAAGAAAAACAAGACCGTGAGGTCGTTAGGGTCCCCTCCTGGTATTCTGAGAATTAATGTGAAATAAATAGAAAAGAAGTCTCAAATTTGCCACATCATAAGTAACATCAAAATTTATTTGAAAAGGCTGTAACTCCATCATAAGTCCACCAAATAATTGGAGTAATGGTGTTAATTATTGAGCATCGGCTCTTGAATTATCTTCGTTTCGTAGACAAGAAAAGTGTCCCCAAATTCCTAGTTATAAGAAAGAGTCAACGCAAATAATAATAAGCTAAATAAATATGAGACGTGAGACGATTCAGCACACGAACAGCCCCCACTCCACGAACAGGGCGGCCCTTTCGGACCGCTCTCCCTACTCTAACGGGGAGAAAGGGAAGCAGAGGAGAGGGAAATCTCAGGAAAAATCTCATTACTTGCCCAGATCTCAAACAGTTCGGAACCTTCTCTCTCCACGTTATGAGTTCAACCCACAAAGTGTTGTCATCTATTCCTCTACCTTCATAACCCCCTTTTCTTCAAAGAGCAGAAAAGCTGCTAGGGTTTTATAAAATGATAAATCATGTGAAACGAACCCACCGATGGTATGTCCTTTTCGGAGATATAAACCTCAGAGAGATCAACACCTTCTACCGCGCCTGTCAGGGTGCCTTTACCTAGCGATTGGCTCTACATCGCGGATTTACCAAATTGATGCACGTCGTATCGATGCCTCAATTAGGTAAGGGAACATTTAGCGCGTCGTAACTGATGCCTTAAAATTTTTTATTTAATTATTTTTAATTATAGTTTAATTATAGTTTAATTAATAGTTTATAGTTTATTTATAGTTTAATTATAGTTTAATTAATAGTTTAATTATAGTTTAATTATAGTTTAATTAATAAAAAGTTATTTAATTATAATTAATAAAAATAATAGTTATTTAATAACCACCGATATGCGTTAAGGTAATTTGAGGGGACTATCTCCGAATAGCGCGCCAAAGAACTCGGTAGCGAGTACAACAAATGAAATCAAAAGAAACATTGGAGTCAGAACACCATGATTGGTCTGAATCAGCGGTTCCTCTCAATGACAATTTACCTGATATCGGCCGTGTTTTTGGTTATATAATTGATATATAATTATTATACCTTTCAATAGATCAGAGGTGATGGATTTAACTGCTTACCTGAAACAAACAAGAGCGACAATCCTTAACAATTGTTAATGCCAATAATAAGATAGTAACAGTGGATAATAGACATCATACATCATTCATACATCCAGTTAGAAACATGAAATGAAATACGAAATAGACGGCCGCGAGATGGGGAGAACAAAGCTTTTTAATTCATAATTGTCATAACAAGGTAAAATTCTAAGTATACTCGAGTGCATTGAACAATGATAATATCTTATATAATATAATTATATTATCCAATAGCAATGAATTGTATTTGAACTACAAAAAGTATTTGAAATTGGGAATATTATTTTGCTGTTCTTGCATTACGATCAAGTTGATACCAACTCTTGAAAAGATTTTCTAGGAACAAGCAACCTACTGTTTCAATGATAATTAAATATCTCCAATAATTATAGACATTATACCTACAATTATAGAGTATAATAATTATAATAAATTATTTATGCATACATCTATCGACACTCGTATAATAATGTGAGATGTGTCTTTATTATACCTTATTATTATATTATTAAAGTTTGATATTATATGACCATATTAAATTACCTTAGGCATAACATTATACCTTATGGTTTGGTCATCATTATAACAATCCTCAAGATCCCCCACCATAGTTTATTGTTGAAGTGGTCGAGATCCAGATATCGTTATTATACCTTATCATAGACCTACACTGGACCTTATTAAAAACTTGGGCTGCAGCCATTCACCCCCAAAAAAAAACGAATTTTACCTAATTAATAATTGCGTCAAAGTCAATTATTGGGAACTACAGTTTTAACAGTATTATTGATTCCATGAAATACGGACAGGTTAGTCGGGGAAGTAGTAGGTAAGTACATTCATCGGGTTCTTGACAAACAGACATATCGAGAATTTATTATCAATAACAAGAAGTCTCCCTTTACGACGATTCCCCAATCCCTGGAATTCAGCCAACCGATGTAAAACCCACAGCTCAAGCCTTGCAAGGATTGGAACCCATAGAAGTTTAACAGGGCCCGACCACCGATAAACCGCAGTTGTGCCTTTTGACTCTCAGCTCCATTGAAAACGAAGTTCATGCTTTCAAGTTCAAGTGCTTTCTTGCCTTCTTTTTAATTAGCCCCCGCTTTTTTCCATGCCGAGGGAATGATTAGTTTCTTTTGATGATGTCACGAAGCTTTCAGAGGGAGCAAGTCGTTCGCAGGGGCATTTGTTTATGGTGGTCAGAGATGAACAAATTAATGTAATGATTAATGTCGTGAGTCAAATTATTTTCAACGCGAGTCAGACTAGGAATGAAAGGAGTTCTCTTCATGGTGGATAGTGAGTGTCATCTTAATTAATTTACATGTACTTAGTAATAAATTATCATTCAACGAGGAGTCAGCAATTTTGAGGTCTACCAGAAGGGGAACTTTGTGAAATATAATACCGTTTCATTTTACACAGGATGTTATGTTGCAATGCAATGATTATAATAATGAGCAATCCAAATATTCCTACGTTAGAGCAGTTTTGTCGATTTTGGACCGACCTGGAAAATTTTTTTTTTAAATAATTTATTTATTTATTTTACATATTACATAAAAAATGAAATATATCATCAAATAGAATGAGGAAACATATAGAAAACATTAGGTACCACTTCAGTTTACAGAAACTAATCCCCTATGTGGGCATAGCCCTAGGTAGGGAGATGAGTCACGTCTCCGGTCGTACATTGCGTTGTGAAAAGTCCATTAAGACATCAAATACCTAAGTCATAATAATGAAATATAATTATGTTCTAAAATAAGTTTCAATATAATGTCTTTTCAATCTCAAGTGGTGGGAGGGGGGGGGTTCACTCAAAAAATGAAAGTCTGACACCTCATTTTAATGGTTAAAATCACAAGTGACACCTCATTTTAATGGTTTGTACAAGCTGAATACGATCGTGAAGTCGGAATAATTCAAATTGCTGCGATATCTTATTTCGTTCTCAAACTTTAGTACTTTGAAGATGAAGAAACGTGGTTGAACCTTGATGTATTCTTCATGGTTATTCCGCTCTAATCTAATGACGGAATGCGATATCGCAATTCTCACTTCTCCTTCGTGTTCAGGGTTGTAATGTCCAAAAGCTGAGGGGGGTTTTGGGGGATGTTTGGGGGGGGGGGAGGGGGCGGAGGTTCCCATAAATTCCAAAAATCGAACGGTCTGTCAAGTTACACCTCATTTAAAAATGAGGTTTTCAGCGTGTAAAAACCTTAAAATTAAGGTTTTTACACGCTGAAAAACACGGTGAAGTCAGAATTGCTATATCTTATTCCGCTCTCAGACTGGAGCACTTTGAAGATGAAGAAACGAGGTTGATACTTGAGATGTTCTTCATGGACATAAACTTCTTTAATGAAGACGTTTTACATAAAACCAATTATTTCTTCGAAAATTCGCTCTTATAGTCATGCTGCATGACTGGGGTTTTTTTAGTTATTATTCTACTTCATTTTTCTTTTCGAAAGGTGGTGAGTCAATAAATATTAATTCATCAATGTATCTAATAAACACTGGTAATCAAGACGTAGAGTTAATAGTAATGCGACACTATTCTATGGTTGGTTGGTTTACACTATTCTAAGTAAAGTAAAACTAAATTCGCCGCCGACCGCAGCTCTGATTCCGAAGAACGACGTGAACCCCGTTTGACTGGGAAAGCATTAGATGTGCTTGGTGTAGTGAAGAGGAGGATGTTTTTACTGGGAGCGATGCCTGAGTCGGAGCACGTTTCTGGCAAAGAGGAAAAAGGAAAGAAGGGGAACAGGAGTCGATAGGAAGAGGGTTGTCACCTATCTCTTCGCCGCCCTCGTCCAAGGGAATCTGCCCGGTCAGGATCCTGAGCTTAGGAGATTGAACGGAGAAGCGGGGGTTTTTCAAGTAATTTGGGGCTTTTTCTTGATTAGTCTGCTCTGTTCCCGAACCGTGTTGCCTTGTTTCCGAGCCTCAATCAACGTCGAACCAAACGAAACACAAATAGGTTGGTACGACAGGCTTTATCTGTTTCCTAATGGCCACTCTCTTAGCGTTCCGCGGCTCTCTGCCTAGAAGGGGTTGTACTGCATAAATGCCTGGATCCGTTCAGAACCCACGGCCCCGTTTACGAAGTCACGGCTCCCCGCATAATATCGGCGAAGGTGTACTCTATTCACTGTTCAGTCCTCTAATGGGTTAGAACGACGTACTTGTTCTGTTTCTCAGCAGCCACCTTCGTCCCACAGCAATACAACTCAACATGAATGTCTACACTCAACATAATTACATCGGGAACGTAAGGATAGTGGATAATAGACTATACTCAAATAATTTGACAACTTCTTCATATTGGAAGAGATTCGACGGATGAAGATCACTTCATTGTAAACATACACGATCTGATTGTAAACGTAACTTTCAAGCAAACACTACTAAATTTCTTCAATCTTCTTACCATGCTGACAATGCAAAAGGTAGAATGAGGCGACAACACCAAGATTTCCAATCCGATACAAGTTGACTACTAAATGGAAACTACAGCTTGAAAAACTACAGGTGTGGGGCCCGTGTCGCCTCCACCACTTGTGAAGCCTGGTGTCGGCCTCGTTGATTTTCCCCCTGCTGCTGCAGTGGGGACTAGACACTGGGGGCCACGGCCTCCAGATCGAGTTGTCCCAGGGCGGCGTCTGGAAAACCCTCCAAAACGGGGGCGGCAATAACGGGACAGGATTGACTAGAAGAACGGGGAAAAAGGGGCCTTAAGGCCAAAACGGTTCCTATTTATGCAATACTGGTATTTTATTATTGAGTTTGTGCAGTTGGACAGCGAAGGTAAAATGCAAGGTTATTTGAATGGGTTGAAATACAATGATATAAGCTAGGGTGAAATTTAGTGTCCTTAGGTTTCTACCTTATCTACTAACTTAGGGTTAGTTGATTGTTCCCGTATTCTAGTCCTACCTAGGCCTCCTGATAACACTTTTCCCGACCCGATATTACCGCGTGACGAATTTGACGGGTACTGACTAACCTTTTACTCTCTTGACGAGGGCGGTCCACCCCGGACTCGGGAAGTTTCAGGTGCGAAGCAGGGAGCAGCTACCTCCCTTGGGCGCCTGGGCAGCAAGTCTCCTCGGGACTCAAGTAGCCAGCGGGGTGCTGACCTCTTCCTCCGCTGCGGTTGGTCCTCGGCTGATTTCTTGGGTGGCTGATGGGCTCGTCCGGTGGAGATCAAGTGCAAGATGGTACGCACAGTGGCCTCTGGTACACAACCCTGATTCCCGGGTTTCCAGACGGTTTTGTTCTTTCCCCCGCCTTTTGCGGGGATCCAATCAGCCAATTTCCTCTGATTATTACTTGGATCGTCAATCTCCAATCCGAATCATCTTGGGGCGTCATCATCAGCTCCGGTGGGGGTTGCACGCGCGGACTGTGTTTTGGCCACTTGGCGGTTTTCCGCTACCATGCCCTGCTGCAATTTCTTCGTTGGGAACTGTCGATGTGCGTCTTCCTTTTTCGGTGTTGGGTTTCCCGAGCGGCGGGACGAATCTCTTGTTCGAGGAAAGTCAGGCGGCGTGAATACGATATACCGTCTGACAACAGGATATTCCTGGGTGATGGCTGGCTGGAACACCAGAACATTCGACCTCGTTGTCCACATGTGACTAGTAAGTTGGGAAGGGAGAGCTCCACTTATTCCACTAACCCCACGAATTAAAATTCGTAAGAAACTTCGTATTTTGACGTGTGTCTAAATGCTTGCATACGAGTCTGCAACACATTGGGACATTTTATGTCAATATTAATAATATCCAATCTTAATAAACCGTTCAGTAACAAATTGATTTTTGATCACATTGATATGGTCGATTAATCACTTTAAAACCAATTACACAAATAAAATATGTAAGATTCGGAGCACACATGTATTCACTCTGATGGCTAAATCAAAACTAACGATAACACAACAACGAATCCCAGTTTCCTGTCCAATCAACGCGTGAGCGCCTGATCTATGTACGTCAAACCTAGTGCGTCAAATCGACGCGTGAGCGCCTGATCTATGTACGTCAAACCTAGTGCGTCAAATCGACGCGTGAGCGCCTGATCTATGTACGTCAAACCTAGTGCGTCAAATCGACGCGTGAGCGCCTGATCTATGTACGTCAAACCTAGTGCGTCAAATCGACGCGTGAGCGCCTGATCTATGTACGTCAAACCTAGTGCGTCAAATCGACGCGTGAGCGCCTGATCTATGTACGTCAAACCTAGTGCGTTAAAAAGACACGTGAGCGCCTGATCTATGTACGTCAAACCTCGTGCTTCAAATCGACGCGTGAGCGCCTAATCTATGTACGTCAAACCTAGCGCGTCAAATCGACGCGTGAGCGCCTGATCGATGTACGTCAAAACGACGCGTGAGCGTCTGATCTATGTACGTCAAACCTAGTGCGTTAAAAAGACACGTGAGCGCCTGATCTATGTACGTCAAACCTAGTGCGTCAAAACGACGCGTGAGCGCCTGATCTATGTACGTCAAAACGACGCGTGAGCGCCTGATCTATGTAGGTACGTCAAACCTAGTGCGTCAAATCGACGCGTGAGCGCCTGATCTATGTACGTCAAACCTAGTGCGTCAAAACGATGCGTGAGCGCCTGATCTATGTACGTCAAACCTAGTGCGTCAAAACGACGCGTGAGCGCCTGATCTATGTACGTCAAACCTAGTGCGTCAAAACGACGCGTGAGCGCCTGATCTATGTACGTCAAACCTAGTGCGTCAAATCGACGCGTGAGCGCCTGATCTATGTACGACAAACCTAGTGCGTCAAAACGACGCGTGAGCGCCTGATCTATGTACGTCAAACCTAGTGCGTCAAATCGACGCGTGAGCGCCTGATCTATGTACGTCAAACCTAGTGCGTCAAAACGACGCGTGAGCGCCTGATGTATGTACGTCAAACCTAGTGCGTCAAAACGACGCGTGAGCGCCTAATCTATGTACGTCAAACCTAGTGCGTCAAAACGACGCGTGAGCGCCTGATCTATGTACGTCAAACCTAGTGCGTTAAAAAGACACGTGAGCGCCTGATCTATGTACGTCAAACCTAGTGCGTTAAAAAGACACGTGAGCGCCTAATCTATGTACGTCAAACCTAGTGCGTCAAAACGACGCGTGAGTGCCTGATCTATGTACGACAAAATGCTGTTTTTACAGTTACTGTTGGTGCCAAATTTCTTTTTAGCGTTGTTTTCCCTTTGTTAATCGGTTCGACGTTCATCTCGTCGTTCGCTCCATTGGTACGTATGAATTGTTCATACTTTTTGCGACGAGAAAGGAGTATCGACAACAAACTTACGAAACTCTTCCGATTCCATAATATATTATCAACAAATAAAATCACTACACTATTGGTTAGTAATTAATCACTTTAAAAACAATTACACAAATACACAAATAAAATATGTAAGATTCGGTGCACACATGTATTTACGCTGATGGCTAACTAACAATAAAAAAAACAACAAATTCCAGTAGCCTACACGAGCAACTTGGTTTGGATGTACCTAGTATTATTTTAATGAAAACAGAAATGTAGGTAACCTCAACCTCAAGCAATTGATCACAAAACAAGCGGCAGTGTTCACTATATCTATTTATAACATAAAAATATATATAAGTCTGACATAAATACCAAGAACAAATACGCAAGAAATGCGTTATAATTCGAGAGCTTTCGACCGAATGGAGAACGATTTTTGTCCGATGAAAACTACAGAAGTTTCATTTCCCTAGCAACGGCTTGGTTGTAAGTGAAAACTATCGTAAAATTTAGGTAACGCTTTTCGAGGACACTTTTTCACTTTTTCGAGGCACTTTTACATAATAATATTATGTAAAAGTAATAATATTATTATCACATAATATTATTATGTGATACCTATTATCACATTCATTCAAAGGTGGTGAATGTGCATTGAAAGGGCATAGAAAAGGAACGACAGAATAGGTGTAATGATATTGGGTAAACTATGGTGGGGTCGAGTTTATTGTTGAAGTGGTCGAGATCCAGATATCGTCGATATTAGGTACCTATGTAATATATAATATACATAAATGTATATTGTATCAAAATTTTCGAAAAAAAAAGTAGTTAGGCAAAAGGTATATTATAATAATTATAATTATTATTATAATTAATATTATTATCATTATAATTATTAATTAAATCGATCATAACATTAATATTAAATCGAAAATCCGTTAAACCAATGGCTGGCCTTCGGAGCTGTTGAAAGTTTCAAAAGTAGAAAATTTCAACAATCGGTGTTGCTTATTCACGATAAATGAATGCCACATAATCCTAACTCCTATTTCTTTGCCTTTCAACGCATTTCTCTCATTGCTCAAAGAGGTTAAATTTTATATATTCCAAGTAAAGTACACCAGAAGAATATTGTAAAGCCTGCGTCGGGGCTTTTTCGTGATACTGTTTTGTAAGATCTAGTCCAGCAGTAATCTAGTCCGGACCGATATGTGATCTTAGTGATTTTTTGAGAAAATAGCAATACATTTTTATGAAACTACATGTTGTGATAAAAGTTTTTGGTTTCCCAACTTTACTCATATAAATTATTAAACATTTTACAGTATGGCATTTTTACTATCGTAACTTGCGTGAGTTTGTGTTACGGGGAACGGCTGCTGAAGCGAAGGAAGGAGAAACCTAACGGGGGAATTCAACGGGAGCTTTTCTTTTGGGACGTGGGCAGGTTTCCTGATCAAACCATTAATCACAAAAGCAATGAACACAGTAAATTGGAGTGCGAACGGCTCCCCTAATCGAATCATGGGTAATTCCAGTATCGACCTCTTTGGAGTAGGTATTTAGAACGTATAGGGTTTTCATTTTATTTTCATCTCGCGATATTCGCGAGGAAATTCATTTCTGTCGACAAAACAACCTGGTCGTGCGAGATCAATATCAGTCACGTTATTGGCGTATACGTGTGAACACAACTCTGAGGAATTCGAATATGATGGAACTTCGTATTATTATTTCTTTAATATGGCAAGGTAGGGTTTTTGAGGTTAGTAACTTTCTAATACCGTTTCAACTACATATTTGAGCATATTCTGAATTTCGCACTCTTGTCTGTATTCTCCTGGGCAAAAATCCCTATTTCCGCTTTCATTTTGCGTTCCAGTTCATGGAACTACTGTCTGACCCCATAAACGATCCAGCTGGCCAATCTCTCGATTATCCCATTTCAATCGATATTCCTTGTCCTCGATTCTGGAATCCCTTGGTTGTAGAAGGGATAAATATTGCTTTTCCAAATCAAAAGAAGTGGAAATAGAAATCTCAAGTTCTGATAAAGTTGAAAGACAGTTGGCCACTAGAATTACGAAGATTAATTTTTTTGACGATTTTTAGACGACTTTAATATCCCCTTTATAAAGCCATTTTAGA
Source organism: Stenodema calcarata (assembly GCA_963920205.1). NCBI lineage: Eukaryota > Metazoa > Arthropoda > Insecta > Hemiptera > Miridae > Stenodema > Stenodema calcarata. Next base: position 9,349,043 of record OY986049.1, read on the forward strand.
TACTCGATTATCCTGAGACTCCTGAGACTATCTACCTTATCGGTATATTGCGTTGCTGTTTGTACTTAGAGCTCTTAGCAATTCCTCATGTTCCATTACTCGTTGTTTACTCTAATCATCTGTCGTCCCATTTCCCTTGCCTTCATTATTCGTCGGTTAAACACCTAAGGTTGGTTCTCAGTTTACGGGACAATCGCTGTCCTTCGTTGATTAAAAAGTGGCAGTCCAACTTTTCCAAATTTTTCTTTTTGCGATATCAGTGTGGTTACCTGGCCTACTTATCCCAATAATATCTAGTCGTTTTTCGTCATTTCAAATGCCTTTAATTTATCCATATATACCTCAAATCTCATTGTCGTGGCCTGTCCCCAGGTCAACATTCGAACGTTATTCAAACCTCCACCTTCCTTGATGATTGCTTAGCCGGAAAAAGTTGCATTTTTATTTTTCAGAATTAGTTGTTGGATAGTACAGTGCTTATAGACGGGACTACTCTTGAGATTATCTTCATGAATTGAGATCGCAAAGTTTGTCCCTAACTTGTCTCATTGTCATGGCTGAGATTGATAACATCGAATTTCACTCAAAAGAGGGAATTTTAGGTCAATTCAAAGTTTTTTCTGTTATGGCAACCCTGCCCTTGAAGGATACGCTGTGCCTTCGCCGTCTTGTTCAGTCGGCGCTCATCCATCGAGGAGAAACGTGGAACAAACAGGTGTGTATCCTTCATAGGTCTCATTGTTATGGGTTTGAGAATCAATGCCTGATGAACTGACTATTAATTTGTTTTCCACATGTTGGGGTAGAGATTCAAGAACCTAACGTAATGCATGATCAAGTTTCAAAAAGGGTTGATTAGGCTCCAAACTGCCGAAGGTTGAAGTCAATTTCTCATTGTCATGGCGATTTCGGTATCTCATTGTAGTGGCCACTTTAAATGCCACGACAATGAGGAAAGACCATACCAATGAGAAAAATGCTTAGAATTTGAAGTAACTCGGTATTAAATTGCTTTCTGCACTTTCCCTAATGAATTTTCTCTATATAAAAGTTGGAATAGGGAATGATAATGTGGAAAGAAATTTCCCTATTGATTCCTAAGCTCCCCAGGTTTACGGTTCAACGTTCTGTAAATAATTAGTACCTAAAATACTGCTACATTGGTTTTTAAAAGGAAAAATGAAGTAATACTGTCTCTTTCATTACAGAAAAAAATGGGTCGGACAAAAATGACGGATGCAGAACGGCTGAAGAAGAAAAGAGAAGCGGAAAGGAAGAGAAGAGAAGTGCACCAGAGCTGAGAGCAGAGGATCAGATGAAGAGGAAAGCTAGGTATGAGAGGGATGAGAGGTCAGAGAAACTGAAGATGATAAAGGAAATGTCAAACAGGGAGAAGAGGCAACAAAGGAAGAAGTGGAGAGCAAGCAGCAAAAAGTTTTACGACCGAAAGAAATATCTAAAAAAAATTAAGAGATGAATCCCCTGATTCCACGACATCATCAATAATTGATTGGTGAAGATGGCATTGCACCAACTCCTTATCGTGAATTGAATCATGCAAGTGTGACGATCAACTGCATGAACAACAACGGCAAGAATCGATTTTTCTGGCCTAACCCACCTCTCCCTCAACAGATTACCTGCAGAATGATTCTCTGTAAAATAAACGCTCCGCGTTCTATTTTTCCTCGACTCGTGGTGATTGACGAAGCTAAATATCTTCAATATCTTCAATTTTAATCAAATCAGAAACTTATTGGAGAGGATTCAAAACTCACAATTTTTTCTGTGGTACCTACTTACATGTAGGAATTTCCTTCTAGAATTTGTTAGTGAATATTTTGTTCTAAGTTTCCTATTGTCTAGTTTTTGTACTTACAACTTCAAAAGTTTGTTACCTACTTCTACGAGTGAGACTGAGATTTAATTATGATAAGTTTGACTGATAATAATTAAAATATTTTTTCAAAGTGTAGGGTAATGGTGTTCAAGTTTGGTATTTTGTAAACATTAATATTTGTGTTCGTTATTTTAATACAAAAACCTTTTATTGATATTGTTGCCATTGTGTTAATAATATCTTTACCCTTACGTACTATTCTACCGTCATTAAGGAAGGAAAACTCATTGTCATGGGCACTTCTCATTGTCGTGGTCTACGAAATTTTAAAAATTCATTTTTGAGGACAGAAATGAAATTTATGCGTGATGGCTCATCACAGTACCTTTAGAATGACTCCTAAAGATATACTTAAAAAATGCAGAATTTTAGGTGAGCAAAATAAAATTTGAAATTCCAAACCTTCGATTGTCCCTCAAACTGAGAATCACCCCTAAGATAATTCACAGAATTAACGATATGAGGTAAAACATCATGGATTTTAGTAAAACAATTTTCTCGGTGGATGTCTGCACTTTCGGAGGAATCAATTTAATGCCTATTTCATCAACCAAAGATATAAAATTTACAATTTAGAAGTGATAACTCTGTAGAAAAGTTCATTCGGCTTGATCATAATCAGGAAAGTTGTTTGACTTTCATCAGAATTTGGACCAAATGGAATAGAATTGATACTCGCCACAACATTGCCCATTCCGTTCCAATTATTGGCAACATCAGTGTGGAAAAGATTATGTTCTTACTGTGATAATGTACACAAACTAACAATTTCTTGACCCATGTATTATTATTTGGTGTTTTATTCCTCTGTGCAGGTATTACCCAAACTCACTCCACCTGTATTATTCCGACTGCATCTCACGTATTTTGATATTCCCTGCTTTATGGACTGAGAGTAAGCTCTAGTAAAATTGTTTATGAAGCATTAGGTTCCTTCTTGTTCCTGTATTTCGAGAGAAAGTATGAAAATGCTCGTGCAGAACACTTTTGTGAGCGAGCGCCTCTTTCAAATGTGTCTACGGTCCAACTGCCGTCCATTGGCCTGTAGAAGAACAAGAGATGGCTTGGAAACACCGGTTATTTGGGCTTCCTACAAATGTCCCTGCTATTGAGTTGTTCTTACAGTGGGAAAGTTGGCTGCAATTGTCATTCAGTTGGGTTGGGGTGTGAATGGCAGTATACGTCAGTATGTGGGAGTAAGGTCTTCTGTTTTCTATTCGCAGAAAACGTTTTCTCGGCCGCCGTATTCCCGCATCGGCTCTCATATCCACTTCCTCCACCACAGTATGATGTGATATTGATAGAACGAAGAACTATCAATATAATATTCAAACTGGTATTGAGAGAACGAAGTAATATCAATATAATATTCAAACTCTTGAATTCAAGTTTGAGCTGCAATATAAGAGAAGGTAATAAGCCACTGAGACAACAGTAATCTATGTGAACTATGTGAGAATCGTTCCTACTCCAGGGAACGAAAGAGATTAAATTGCTAGGTAGGAACTTTATGGGGGTTGCATATTCTCTGCGGATTTATGGTTTGGTGGCATTAGAAGAAAAGCTCTTATCGAGATTAGACTGGGCATTTCATTTGTAAGGCTTCTCCAAGATGATAATGCCTTAGTACTAGTTGAGTTGTGTTTGTAGAAGGGATTGCTGTAGTAGGTTTAAATGGATTGTTCAAGTTTCTCGAAGTTTCAAAAGAGGTTCACCTATTCAATCGAGTAAGAAAGTTCCAAGTATTATTCTACCGTGGGTCCGATGGGGGGACTATTATTAGATAGAATTCTTATCAGTACAATTGAGCATATTGTAATACACATCGTCTAGTGCTCCTTCTTTACGAACTGCGTACGTAATGGCATAGAATATGATTGAAATAATTTCATCACGAGTATGTGTTCGTACTAGAAAATTCTTCTTTCATGGTGAATTTAGCATCAACATGGGAAACTTCATTATATCTATCCGTGATGATTTGTTCTACAACCTGGTAAAAATTAAATTTTTTCAATTTGACGCCTTCAGAATCAAAAGTGGATAATTCCAGATTGTCAAATTTTCGGCACGATTTAATTCATCGGGCGAACATTGACTTGTTCCCACCTGCCCCAATATGATGTTGATATCAGGGATATTGTTTTAGGTAAATTGAATTGTTCATCTGGTTTTTGAATTATACTGGTTTCATCCCATACATTTTCTGCTCCCAAACATCTATGTACTCGTATATATTTCTATGTCACTCACACTGAAATCCAACGTTTGTTCAAACTCACACTGAACTGATGCACTGAATTTACTAACAGCAGTGCAGTTGGCAGTACTGTTTAGCATGACTCATCCAAAGCAAAGCTGTTTTTTCAGATTTTTGATACCGTTCTTCATTGCGAAGTATTGTGAAGTATTGTAAAACAAGTTTTTTGTGTTTGGCGGTTTTGTGATTATTTTTGAAATGAATCAAAAGGAAGAGCTTCGCGTTCGCGTCTGTTAGAAATTGGGTTGAAATTTAACTGAAACTTTTCAATTGTTGCAATTGGGTTTTGGGGATGAATATCTGAGTCAATCAAGCTGTCGTGAGTGGTACATGAGGAGTCCGGACATCATGAAGATGATCCTCGTTCGGGGCGCTCATCAACTTCGAATGATGACAGTCATGTTGCAAGATTGGACATTCTCGTGCGTTCTGATCGTCGACTAACCATTCGCGAAATGGCTGAAAAATTGAACATTTCGTTTGTTTCGTGAGGCAGTAAGGAGGCAGCCTATTCATTCTGCACTGCCCATTCGCGACTACTGCACCGAAAACGAAATGACGGTCATCCCCTCAGCCACCATATTCAACAGACTTTGCACTTGCGGACTTTTTCTTTTTTCCAAAACTCAAGAGACCCATGAAACTAATGAGATTTGAGTGAGTGAAATTCAAGAAAGATCACTGGAGCAGCTAAACAGCACTTCACAAGATGAGTTCTCAGGGTCCTTCACGCAGTGGAAACATCGGTGGGAAATAGGTATAGCTTTCCAACGGGTGTACTTTGAAGGGGACGACGTCCAATAGCCTGTACAAATTTTTCAATAAACTCATAATAATTCAGTCCTTGAACTTTTTGATCACCCCTCGTATGAACATGTAAGACAAAATCTTGTGTTCGCTGCCTCGTCCTCAACCAATTTACGTAGCTGTTTTTAGATTGATGTAAAACTCTGCCTACTTGTGCACTACACCGCCAGAATTGTTAAATTTGCGTAGGACTAGGTAGGAATTCTGATGATAATAGGCCCAACATCTAAAACCTTTAATTTTACAGGTATCCCAATTGGACCTTAAGAGTTGATGGAGAAACCGTGTTTCAGTGACAGTTAATTTCCGGGCATGCACCTTGAAATCCCGAGGGCGCATACTGTGAAACATACAGAAGGAGAATGGACGTCCTCTGTAATGTGCATAATTAAACAATAGGTTAATTCAAATTAGTACATTGAAGCTGAGAAATACACACATTTCCTATCGAGTCTACTACTATCAACATCTCTCGCAGTTACCACGTGAATTTACCATGCAACTTTACGAGCAGGCCAATTCCTGTCTTCATCCTTGTTTAGTATCAGATTGAAATATTGATGAATTCTAGGATTCTAATTCTTTTCATTATCTGATGTAGATAATACATCAGGGTGGAAGGTGCTACACTGTGCATCTGTTATTAATATGAACGTTGTGTGAACCGAATGCTCGAGAAAATTCTTAATAAATATTAAACATATCTACGATATAACGGTACTACTCGTCAGCTCGTCCTGTACTGCCTCTAGAGAGAGAAAAAGTAGAATGGCGATCTTTCAAAATAGATAGGCCCAAGGAGATATAAGGAGAAAAAAGAGTGTAAAGAAAAACGAGGTGTGGAGTAAAGATGGTGCAACTGAAGGTAGAACGTTGGTAGGAGTTATCGTTGATTTCCCAAGCGAGTTCTTTTTTGATCTTTCACGTAAGCGTGTTTCCTCAAGTCCTGGATGGCAGTTGGCGCTGAAAAGAAAAACAAGCGGAGAACTTCTCACCTAATTGTACGTAGACGTAAGCCACGTACCTTGTCGTCGTAAACCACGTGATGACAGAATAAAGTCCTTTAAAAATGAAACCAAGTCGGAATACTAAATTTTTTACAGTTAGATATCCTTCGGATAGTTATTATTAATATCGAAAATGATTATAACTATTGAAACTATTAAAACCATGTTAGTATCACAATCCAGTTATTACACCAAAACTAATGAGTGATGGTATGAGAACTGATTACTGGAAAGATATTCCTACCATAGAACACTGGAATACTGTTATGCAACATTCATTTCGATCATCCATTACACTGTCAGTCTTTGTATTTTGGAAATGATGGGTTACGGTGACAAAAACAAACAGCAAAGGTTGAATATTGGAACGAGCTAAAGTCATTAATCAGGGTAGTATATGATCGTACTCTTCTGTTTCACACAAGAGATCTTTCACGCGATGGAGGTTGCCCCAATCACTTTGGGGCAACCTAATTTCAGAAAATTTTATCTCGATTTTACAAAGTTACATTGGGGTACTTAGAGCCTTGTTTGAATCTTACGTAGGTAATTTCATGTTGGCGTTATCATCTCTGAGGATCATAATACATCATATTTATAGGAGTTTTCGGGTCGCTCAATGTGTGGTTGAAAAAAAAATAGTCCACATACTGCTGTCAAACACTGAAGACCTAGACATTTAATATCGACAAAGCGTGATTTCAAAACCGCTTAATTCTAGGCGGTTGTAAGTATCGCAAAGTGTATTTTTGTTTCAGATTACGAGTATGAACTACCTTTAAAGTTGAGGGCCTCAAGGACCTAGGTTGGAAGGTTTTTGAAGAATATCTCAGGCTGTGATTGAGTTGGATTTTTAAATTGACTATATTAATAAGAAAAGCCCCTGCGTCGTTCGATTTTTGAAATTCATAAAATATTTTTTTAAACTGTGGCCAAATTTTGTTATTAAAAACTCTGCAAATTCTTGACACAACGGTTCATTATCTTCTTTGTACAGATCACCCTTCTGTCTAGATCACTAGGTCTAAATGTCTAGATCCTAAATGTTAGATTAATAATTAATTATTAATCATTAATAATAATTTGTTATTATTATAAATTATCACTAATTATTAACAATTGTATCAAGTACCTAGTGAAAAATATTATAATTTATTGTTAGGTATTAATAATTCATATTTATTACCTATTAATAATAATTATTATTAATTATGATTAATTAATACGATATAATTCTTTGGTTTTTAATACTACGTCGGTAATAATTTTTCTATAAAAGAAGTACCTACCAACAAACATTCGAAATTACCTTCATTTCCGTAGCACGAAACGCACCTCAGAACAACAAACTCGACATCACATAAGCCATATGATGTTCCAAAGAGCTTGTTAGAATGAAAATGGACCTGTATTTCAACAGTTTGAGTCACGATCGTGTTGTGAGGCACAATCTTTGAGCCGTCATTGTGAACGAACGGCTGGTCGTACAAAGCTGCGGATGGTCTTAAAAAATTCTACGGAACAAACTCCATCTAAATATGAAATAAAAAACATACCGTTTGATGGGAATTTTTCGAGATATGAAATTTTCAAAATTTCAAAATTCGTTTTGAACCCCTTCCCCTTGACCTAGGGTTATGAAAAGTTTCGAGGACCATTGTGGGGTTGGTCGAAACACATAAAAAAAATTTCGTAATTTTAACTCAACGCTAACTGGGCAAAGTGGCGCGGACGGCGTACGGCGGACGGCGGACGGCGGACGGCGGACGGCGGACGGCGGACGGCGTACGGCGTACGGCGGACGGACGGATTTTTTTTTATTCGATTTTCTGAATCTACGTATCTTGAAACGTAAACCAACAAATTTTGAGGGGGGGTTAAAAAAATTTTTTCTTTGGGCGATTCCAATGGTTCATTATCGAAGATAATAAACCAAAATGAGCCGAGGGGGCTTTTTTGGAAGGCTAATAGACCGCAAAATGCAAACATCGCTGTTAAAACAAGTAAAACGATGGACCAGGATCTCAAATCAATTTCGATTTTTTTGTTTCGATTTTTCGATAAATTTCTCGTAACCTTCTTCTTATTGGATGACTTGGCGCTTTTATAGTGGCATTTAAAAACTTCAAGTCAATCAAAGCCTGAGATTTCCTTCAAAAACCTTCCCACCTAGGTCCTGCAGGCCCTTAAGCACATCTAACGGCGTGTGTTGACTACAGACTGAGGCACTTGTGCGTTTTTCAGTTATAATTATTTATGCAAAATTACCGTTTCTGCCAACTTGAGATAGCTAAGATTAGGTTTCGTACTACTTTTTATAGCTGAATAATAATATTATGTTTACGTGATTTAGCTTTTTACATGTTTGCTAATGTGTTGAAAATCAGTATGAACGGTGAGAGGAGCCGGTCGTTTAGGTGTGCGGTTATCGGTAGACTTGTGTCAACAACTCCAAAACAAACTGCCGTCCTCTACGGAGGTGAATTCAGCGTGGAAGAGGCACTAAAAACACGGTATACCTCCGTTTATGCAAACCCACGTTTTTCTCTGTACAAAAAGGTTAATGAGCGTATAGGGAGAGAATATTTATAGACTTGCCAATGTGATGATCTCAATATATATATCATCACATTGAGATCAATATATTGCTGTAACGTACCATTCGGAACTAGATTCACTCTTGACTGGTGGAATGGATATTTCGTGACTACTGTCAATTTCTCAAGGTAGACAAACGAAATGTTACATAGCGGAAACGGCAGTTTGCTATCTTTTTAGTTTGCTTGGAAAGTGTAGGTAATAGCGTAGAGGGAAGGAAGAGCGAGAAAAGGACGATGGAATCGACAGCGTTCAGGAGTTGGTACTCGCCCTATTGTGCTTCGAAATGTGATAAGGAACAACGAGGCTCCAATAGATATTATCTTCAAGTCCATGGCTTCGTATAGTATTCTACGGCGTTCTGTACTGTAAACTATAGGTAGTCGGTATAACAATGGACGTAGATTCGCCCCTGCTTATCACCTCTGACCGAGGGAAGAGTTGCCTCGTCCTTTCAGTCGGTTGTCTATAGGAGGTTGTACGAGCTACACTGAGCTGTGCTCCGCGCCACTTGGGATATTCACGGTGTCAAAGATAAGAAAACATTTGTTTGGGAGCGCATAAATTTGTTTCAGAGCACCCAAAGGATTCAAGTTGGCGAAAAGAGGTTCGCTTTAGGTGGGGCCGATGAGATGTATTCACTACGAATGATTGTTGTAGAGGGCTCAAAAAGGATTGAAAATTTTGGAAGTGGTAGAAAAGGGTCTTCGCTTTAACATACCAACATTTTACCCCTATTCAAGCCCTTTTAGGGCTTCGAGTCACCCTTCTGCCATGTTTTCTTTATTTTGCTTCTCGTCGCCAATGGTAGTATCTATACTCGTATTTCAACGTTTTAAAGCCACCCGGAAAACATGACACTGTCCTTTAACATCAACGATACTTTAAAATCGATTTGTCCTTGTGAAACACTGATCGTCCCACTTCGATTTGATCGAATCGAGTGGAGGTTAGGGGAGGACCAAAAATAGTGTCATAACGGTTTAATCACGTATCCTGCAGCGTACGTTATTACATACGTTTTTGTAATATTTTCCAACCACGAAGGAAATACAGAAACTGCTTTGATGAAATTTTAATTTTCTGATTCCGATGATTCATTTTGTAGGTACAGTAGAAATCGCCTATAACGAACTTCAAGGGAACTACGGTTTTTTCGTACGAACGGTGTTCATTATAACCAATTTGCCCGGATATAATAAACGATGTTCATTATAATTGATATATCATTATGTATATGGGAGAAAGAAAACAATTCATCAATTCATGACATTATGAAGAATTAACCCTACAAATTGTCTACAACATTTAACAAATAATATTTTGAATATAAAAATAAATTATTAATAACATAATAATACCATCGAAGCAGGAATACAGGATGGAGATACTCCTCCCCTCAGCACGAGGTCTATCACCTCAAAGAGGGGAGAAGCATTTAATTTAAGAGAAGTTGTTTTATTTTGTACAAGTTATCATTTATTGTAATTATGAAAATTGGCTTCATGTGAGATTATGATTAATAAATGCATTTAAAAAATAAAATAAAATAAAATAAATAACCTCCGTTCCCTACTCCTATCAATTTGCCCGATATCCATATGAAAACAATGTTCATTATAATTGATAATATCAATTATAATGAACATTGTTTTCATATATTATATCATTATGTATGTGAGAGAAAGAAAACAATATCCTCCGTTCCCTACTCCTACCCTTCTCCTACCCCCTCCTTCTCCCTCCTCTATGCTCAGGGTGAATCGCTGGCGATCGTATACGATAATCCAGTGAACTCCACTGTTTCTCTGTTTCTGACTTATGACTAATGAAATGTTTTGTAGATAATATGTATGCAGAAATATGTTATGCATATCCTTCTGATGCAGCCGATTCGAGGAAGTCAGTCATCTTTGACTGCTTTTTGGAGATCATGTCAGCAGCGAACCTCTTTTGTATGAGAACAGTTTATTCAAAAAAATTTTTTAGTAGAGGTCCATTGATAGGGATGTTTTTTGCTCTCTGCTGCTTCAACCATTTCAAAACGTCGTCTTCTAAGTCGGCGTCTGATCTTCTTCACTTTTTCGCACTTATTGAACTCCTCAACAACTTTTTGCCTCGATCTTTCAATATTCCGGAAATCGTAGACGGGTTTCACGCCCGCCTCAACTCAACAAATAACCGCGAATTTCACCTCCACAGTGAATGACTAACGCGACATTTCGGTGTACTGAGTGAAAGACAAGACCGTAACACTCCACGTAACCGGAGATTTTGTTCGTTAGTACCAGTTATTCATTATAACCGGTGTCGTTATAGTCGATTTATACTGTACGTTCAAAATCGTTCTTTAAATAAGGTGACATCCTTCCTACCACTATGGAGAATAATAAATACTCCAATATTGTCGGAAAAGCAGTCATCGACTTATTTTCTCTTTTCCTCTGTCTTCCAATTGTTACCAGTGAATTTCCATTTTTGGTTTATTATCTTCGATAATGAACCATTGGAATCGCCCAAAGAAAATTTTTTTTTAACCCCCCCTCAAAATTTGTTGGTTTACGTTTCAAGATACGTAGATTCAGAAAATCGAATAAAAAAAAATCAAAATTTAATTTGTTTAAACAAATAGGTATTATTTAAACAATTTTACAGACAAGAAACCGAGTGAATCCAGTTCTGTGATCCAGTTCTGACCTATTTTTAAAATTTCAAGTCAATAGCTCATCATCAAAATTTAATTTGTATTATTACAAAAAGGTATTATTTAAACAATTTTACAGATGAGAAACCGAGTAAATATTGCAATGTGGTCTATCCCCGACTCACGGTTAAAATTTCTAGACTGTAGTTTACCGGGAAGATGACAAAAGGTAGTTTTATTCTGGGCGTCTGAGGGTTGGGTCACATAACGGCCGTTTTCGACGCGAAAGATTAGTGTTTTTCCTAAACCTTTGCGCGCTCACTGTGAACGAACGGCTGGTCGCACGAAAATCCAATTGGTCTTAAAAGATTCGTAATTTTTGAGGTCATTCAAAAGTGAACTGAAAATTACACGTTTCAGTTAAATATTTTGAGATATGACATCGTCGAAATTTTGAATTTCGTTTTGAACCCCTTCCCCTTATCCTAGGGTTATGAAAAGTTCCGAGGACCATTGTGGGGCTGGTCCAAACCCAGAAACCGAATTTCGTAATTTTAACTCAACGCTAACTGGGCAAAGTGGCGCGGACGGCGTACGGCGTACGGCGGACGGACGGATTTTGGTTTATTATCTTCGATAATGAACCATTGGAATCGCCCAAAGAAAAAAAAATTTTAACCCCCCCTCAAAATTTGTTGGTTTACGTTTCAAGATACGTAGATTCAGAAAATCGAATGAAAAAAAATCCGTCCGTCCGCCGTACGCCGTCAGCCGTCCGCCGTCCGCGCCACTTTGCCCAGTTAGCGTTGAGTTAAAATTACGAAATTTTTTTATGGGTTTCGACCAACCCCACAATGGTCCTCGAAACTTTTCATAACCCTAGGTCAAGGGGAAGGGGTTCAAAACGAATTTTGAAATTTTGAAAATTTCATATCTCGAAAAATTCATATAGAACAGTATGTTTTTTATTTCATATTTAGATAGAGTTCGTTCCGTAGAATTTTTTAAGACCATCCGCAGCTTTGTACGACCAGCCGTTCGTTCACAATGAGGGCTCAAAGATTGTGCCTCACAACACGATCATGAATCAAACTGTTGAAATACAGGTCCATTTTCATACTAACAAGCTCTTTGGAACATAATATGTCTTAAGTGATGTCGAGTTTGTTGTTCTGAGGTGCGTTTCGTGCTACTGAAATGAAGGTAATTTCGAATGTTTGTTGGTAGGAACTTCTTTTATAGAAAAATTATTACCGACGTAGTATTAAAAACCCCAGAATTATATCGTATTAATTAATCATAATTAATAATAATTATTATTATTAATAAATACGAATTATTAATACCTAACAATAAATTATAATAATTTTCACTAGGTACCTACTTGATACAATTATTAATAATTAGTGATAATTCATAATAATAATTAATCTAACATTTAGGATCTAGACATGTAGACCTAGTGATCTAGACAGAAGGGTGATCTGTACAAAGAAGATAATGAACCGTTGTGTCAAGAATTTGCAGAGTTTTGGTTTATTATCTTCGATAATGAACCATTGGAATCGCCCAAAGAAAAAATTTTTTTAACCCCCCCTCAAAATTTGTTGGTTTACGTTTCAAGATACGTAGATTCAGAAAATCGAATAAAAAAAAATCCGTCCGTCCGCCGTACGCCGTACGCCGTCCGCGCCACTTTGCCCAGTTAGCGTTGAGTTAAAATTACGAAATTTTTTTTATGGGTTTCTACCAACCCCACAATGGTCCTCGAAACTTTTCAGAACCCTAGGTCAAGGGGAATGGGTTCAAAACAAATTTTGAAAATTTGAAAATCTCATATCTCGAAAAATTCATATAGAACGGTATGTTTTTTATTTCATATTTAGATAGAGTTTGTTCCGTAGAATTTTTTAAGACCATCCGCAGCTTTGTAGGACCAGCCGTTCGTTCACAATGACGGCTCAAAGATTGTGCCTCACAACACGATCGTGACTCAAACTGTTGAAATACAGGTCCATTTTCATACTAACAAGCTCTTTGGAACATCATATGGCTTAATTAAGTCGAGTTTGTTGTTCTGAGGTGCGTTTCGTGTTACGGAAATGAAGGTAATTTCGAATGTTTGTTGGTAGGTACTTCTTTTATAGAAAAAGTATTACCGACGTAGTATTAAAAACCCCAGAATTATATCGTATTAATTGATCATAATTAATAATAATTATTATTAATAATAAATACGAATTATTAATACCTAACAATAAATTATAATAATTTTCACTAGGTACTTAATAAAATTGTTAATAATTAGTGATAATTGATAATAATAATTAATCTAACATTTAGGATATAGACATTCAGACCTAGTGATCTAGACAGAAGGGTGATCTGTACAAAGAAGATAATGAACCATTGTTTTGGATTATTATCTTCGATAATGAACCATTGGAATCGCCCAAAGAAAATATTTTTTTAACCCCCCCCCCCCCTCAAAATTTGTTGGTTTACGTTTCAAGATACGTAGATTCAGAAAATCGAATAAAAAAAAATCCGTCCGTCCGCCGTACGCCGTACGCCGTACGCCGTCCGCGCCACTTTGCCCAGTTAGCGTTGAGTTAAAATTACGAAATTGTTTTTATGGGTTTCGACCAACCCCACAATGGTCCTCGAAACTTTTCATAACCCTAGGTCAAGGGGAAGGGGTTCAAAACGAATTTTCACAATGAGGGCTCAAAGATTGTGCCTCACAACACGATCATGAATCAAACTGTTGAAATACAGGTCCATTTTCATACTAACAAGCTCTTTGGAACATAATACGTCTTAAGTGATGTCGAGTTTGTTGTTCTGAGGAGCGTTTCGTGCTACGGAAATGAAGCTAATTTCGAATGTTTGTTGGTAGGTTCTTCTTTTATAGAAAAATTATTACCGACGTAGTATTAAAAACCCCAGAATTATATCGTATTAATTAATCATAATTATTAATAATAAATACAAATGATTAATACCTAACAATAAATTATAATAATTTTCACTATTTTTTTTCGTTTTCACGAAGTATTTGAGTCGACAATTGCTCTTCTTGAAGATCCATTCGAACTCAAATGAACACCTCGAGTCGATATGAAGTCAACTTTTTTTCGTTTTCACGAAGTATTTGAGTCGACAATTGCTCTTCTCGAAGGTCCATTCGATCTCAATCAAACACCTCGAGTCGACATGAAGTCAACTTTTTTTCGTTTTCACGAAGCATTTGAGTCGACAGTTGCTCTTCTTGAAGGTCCATTCGAACTAGAATAAACACCTCGAGTCGATATGAAGTCAACTTTTTTTCGTTTTCACGAAGTATTTGAGTCGACAGTTGCTCTTCTTGAAGGTCCATTCGAACTCAAATAAACACCTCGAGTCGATATGAAGTCAACTTTTTTTCGTTTTCACGAAGTATTTGAGTCGACAATTGCTCTTCTCGAAGGTCCATTCGATCTCAATCAAACACCTCGAGTCGATATGAAGTCAACTTTTTTTCGTTTTCACGAAGTATTTGAGTCGACAATTGCTCTTCTCGAAGGTCCATTCGAACTCAAATAAACCCCTCGAGTCGATATGAAGTCAACTTTTTTTCGTTTTCACGAAGTATTTGAGTCGACAGTTGCTCATCTTGAAGGTCCATTCGAACTCAAATGAACACCTCGAGTCGATATGAAGTCAACTTTTTTTCGTTTTCACGAAGTATTTGAGTCGGCAATTGCTCTTCTTGAAGGTCCATTCGTACTCAAATAAACACCTCGAATCATTATGAAGTCAACTTTTTTTCGTTTTCACGAAGTATTTGAGTCGACAGTTGCTCTTCTTTAAGGTCCATTCGAACTCAAATAAACACCTCGAGTCGATATGAAGTCAACTTTTTTTCGTTTTCACGAAGTATTTGAGTCGACAATTGCTCTTCTTTAAGGTCCATTGGAACTCAAATAAACACCTCGAGTCGATATGAAGTCAACTTTTTTTCGTTTTCACGAAGTATTTGAGTCGACAGTTGCTCTTCTCGAAGGTACATTAGATCTCAATCAAACACCTCGAGTCGATATGAAGTCAACTTTTTTTCGTTTTCACGGAGTATTTGAGTCGACAGTTGCTCTTCTTGAAGGTCCATTCGATCTCAATCAAACACCTCGAGTCGATATGAAGTCAACTTTTTTTCGTTTTCACGAAGTATTTGAGTCGACAGTTGCTCTTTTCGAAGGTCCATTCGATCTCAATCAAACACCTCGAGTCGATATGAAGTCAACTTTTTTTCGTTTTCACGAAGTATTTGAGTCGACAATTGCTCTTCTCGAAGGTCCATTCGATCTCAATCAAACTCCTCGAGTCGATATGAAGTCAACTTTTTTTCGTTCTCACGAAGCATTTGAGTCGACAGTTGCTCTTCTTGAAGGTCCATTCGAACTCAAATAAACACCTCGAGTCGATATGAAGTCAACTTTTTTTCGTTTTCACGAAGTATTTGAGTCGACAATTGCTCTTCTCGAAGGTCCATTCGATCTCAATCAAACACCTCGAGTCGATAATATCGAAATACTTCGTGAAAACGAAAAAAAGTTGACTTCATAATATGAAGTCAACTTTTTTTCGTTTTCACGAAGTATTTGAGTCGGCAATTGCTCTTCTTGAAGGTCCATTCGTACTCAAATAAACACCTCGAATCATTATGAAGTCAACTTTTTTTCGTTTTCACGAAGTATTTGAGTCGACAGTTGCTCTTCTTTAAGGTCCATTCGAACTCAAATAAACACCTCGAGTCGATATGAAGTCAACTTTTTTTCGTTTTCACGAAGTATTTGAGTCGACAATTGCTCTTCTTTAAGGTCCATTGGAACTCAAATAAACACCTCGAGTCGATATGAAGTCAACTTTTTTTCGTTTTCACGAAGTATTTGAGTCGACAGTTGCTCTTCTCGAAGGTACATTAGATCTCAATCAAACACCTCGAGTCGATATGAAGTCAACTTTTTTTCGTTTTCACGGAGTATTTGAGTCGACAGTTGCTCTTCTTGAAGGTCCATTCGATCTCAATCAAACACCTCGAGTCGATATGAAGTCAACTTTTTTTCGTTTTCACGAAGTATTTGAGTCGACAGTTGCTCTTTTCGAAGGTCCATTCGATCTCAATCAAACACCTCGAGTCGATATGAAGTCAACTTTTTTTCGTTTTCACGAAGTATTTGAGTCGACAATTGCTCTTCTCGAAGGTCCATTCGATCTCAATCAAACACCTCGAGTCGATATGAAGTCAACTTTTTTTCGTTCTCACGAAGCATTTGAGTCGACAGTTGCTCTTCTTGAAGGTCCATTCGAACTCAAATAAACACCTCGAGTCGATATGAAGTCAACTTTTTTTCGTTTTCACGAAGTATTTGAGTCGACAGTTGCTCTTCTTGAAAGTCCATTCGAACTCAAATAAACACCTCGAGTCGATATGAAGTCAACTTTTTTTCGTTTTCACGAAGTATTTGAGTCGACAGTTGCTCTTCTTGAAGGTCCATTCGAACTCAAATGAACACCTCGAGTCGATATGAAGTCGACTTTTTTTCGTTTTCACGAAGTATTTGAGTCGACAATTGCCCTTCTTGAAGGTCCATTCGAACTCAAATGAACACCTCGAGTTGATATGAAGTCAACTTTTTTTCGTTTTCACGAAGTATTTGAGTCGACAGTTGCTCTTCTTGAAGGTCTATTCGAACTCAAATAAACACCTCGAGTCGATATGAAGTCAACTTTTTTTCGTTTTCACGAAGTATTTGAGTCGACAGTTGCTCTTCTTGAAGGTCCATTCGAACTCAAATAAACACTTCGAGTCAGTATGAAGTCAACTTTTTTTCGTTTTCACGAAGTATTTGAGTCGACAATTGATCTTCTTGAAGGTCCATTCGAACTCAAATAAACACCTCGAGTCGATATGAAGTCAACTTTTTTTCGTTTTCACGAAGTATTTGAGTCGACAGTTGCTCTTCTCGAAGGTCCATTAGATCTCAATCAAACACCTCGAGTCGATATGAAGTCAACTTTTTTTCGTTTTCACGAAGTATTTGAATCGACAATTCCTCTTCTCGAAGGTCCATTCGAACTCAAATAAACCCCTCGAGTCGATATGAAGTCAACTTTTTTTCGTTTTCACGAAGCATTTGAGTCGACAGTTGCTCTTCTTGAAGGTCCATTCGAACTCAAATAAACCCCTGGAGTCGATATGAAGTCACCTTTTTTTCGTTTTCACGAAGTATTTGAGTCGACAGTTGCTCTTCTTGAAGGTCCATTCGATCTCAATCAAACACCTCGAGTCGATATGAAGTCAACTTTTTTTCGTTTTCACGAAGTATTTGAGTCGACAGTTGCTCTTCTCGAAGGTCCATTCGAACTCCAATAAACACCTCGAGTCGATATGAAGTCAACTTTTTTTCGTTTTCACGAAGTATTTGAGTCGACAGTTGCTCTTCTTGAAGGTCCATTCAAACTCAAATGAACACCTCGAGTCGATATGAAGTCGACTTTTTTTCGTTTTCACGAAGTATTTGAGTCGACAATTGCTCTTCTTGAAGGTCCATTCGAACTCAAATAAACACCTCGATTCGATATGAAGTCAACTTTTTTTCGTTTTCACGAAGTATTTGAGTCGACAGTTGCTCTTCTTTAAGGTCCATTCGAACTCAAATAAACACCTCGAGTCGATATGAAGTCAACTTTTTTTCGTTTTCACGAAGTATTTGAGTCGACAGTTGCTCTTCTTGAAGGTCCATTCGAACTCAAATAAACACCTCGAGTCGATATGAAGTCAACTTTTTTCCGTTTTCACGAAGTATTTGAGTCGACAGTTGCTCTTCTTGAAGGTCCATTCGAACTCAAATAAACACCTCGAGTCGATATGAAGTCAACTTTTTTTCGTTTTCACGAAGTATTTGAGTCGACAATTGCTCTTCTTGAAGGTCCATTCGAACTCAAATAAACACCTCGAGTCGATATGAAGTCAACTTTTTTTCGTTTTCACGATTTATTTGAGTCGACAGTTGCTCTTCTTGAAGGTCCATTCGAACTCAAATAAACACCTCGAGTCGATATGAAGTCAACTTTTTTTCGTGTTCACGAAGTATTTGAGTCGACAGTTGCTCTTCTTGAAGGTCCATTCGAACTCAAATAAACACCTCGAGTCAATATGAAGTCAACTTTTTTTCGTTTTCACGAAGTATTTGAGTCGACAATTGCTCTTCTCGAAGGTCCATTCGATCTCAATCAAACACCTCGAGTCGATATGAAGTTAACTTTTTTTCGTTCTCACGAAGCATTTGAGTCGACAGTTGCTCTTCTTTAAGGTCCATTGGAACTCAAATAAACACCTCGAGTCGATATGAAGTCAACTTTTTTTCGTTTTCACGAAGTATTTGAGTCGACAGTTGCTCTTCTCGAAGGTACATTAGATCTCAATCAAACACCTCGAGTCGATATGAAGTCAACTTTTTTTCGTTTTCACGGAGTATTTGAGTCGACAGTTGCTCTTCTTGAAGGTCCATTCGATCTCAATCAAACACCTCGAGTCGATATGAAGTCAACTTTTTTTCGTTTTCACGAAGTATTTGAGTCGACAGTTGCTCTTTTCGAAGGTCCATTCGATCTCAATCAAACACCTCGAGTCGATATGAAGTCAACTTTTTTTCGTTTTCACGAAGTATTTGAGTCGACAATTGCTCTTCTCGAAGGTCCATTCGATCTCAATCAAACACCTCGAGTCGATATGAAGTCAACTTTTTTTCGTTCTCACGAAGCATTTGAGTCGACAGTTGCTCTTCTTGAAGGTCCATTCGAACTCAAATAAACACCTCGAGTCGATATGAAGTCAACTTTTTTTCGTTTTCACGAAGTATTTGAGTCGACAGTTGCTCTTCTTGAAAGTCCATTCGAACTCAAATAAACACCTCGAGTCGATATGAAGTCAACTTTTTTTCGTTTTCACGAAGTATTTGAGTCGACAGTTGCTCTTCTTGAAGGTCCATTCGAACTCAAATGAACACCTCGAGTCGATATGAAGTCGACTTTTTTTCGTTTTCACGAAGTATTTGAGTCGACAATTGCCCTTCTTGAAGGTCCATTCGAACTCAAATGAACACCTCGAGTTGATATGAAGTCAACTTTTTTTCGTTTTCACGAAGTATTTGAGTCGACAGTTGCTCTTCTTGAAGGTCTATTCGAACTCAATCAAACACCTCGAGTCGATATGAAGTCAACTTTTTTTCGTTTTCACGAAGTATTTGAATCGACAATTCCTCTTCTCGAAGGTCCATTCGAACTCAAATAAACCCCTCGAGTCGATATGAAGTCAACTTTTTTTCGTTTTCACGAAGCATTTGAGTCGACAGTTGCTCTTCTTGAAGGTCCATTCGAACTCAAATAAACCCCTGGAGTCGATATGAAGTCACCTTTTTTTCGTTTTCACGAAGTATTTGAGTCGACAGTTGCTCTTCTTGAAGGTCCATTCGATCTCAATCAAACACCTCGAGTCGATATGAAGTCAACTTTTTTTCGTTTTCACGAAGTATTTGAGTCGACAGTTGCTCTTCTCGAAGGTCCATTCGAACTCCAATAAACACCTCGAGTCGATATGAAGTCAACTTTTTTTCGTTTTCACGAAGTATTTGAGTCGACAGTTGCTCTTCTTGAAGGTCCATTCAAACTCAAATGAACACCTCGAGTCGATATGAAGTCGACTTTTTTTCGTTTTCACGAAGTATTTGAGTCGACAATTGCTCTTCTTGAAGGTCCATTCGAACTCAAATAAACACCTCGATTCGATATGAAGTCAACTTTTTTTCGTTTTCACGAAGTATTTGAGTCGACAGTTGCTCTTCTTTAAGGTCCATTCGAACTCAAATAAACACCTCGAGTCGATATGAAGTCAACTTTTTTTCGTTTTCACGAAGTATTTGAGTCGACAGTTGCTCTTCTTGAAGGTCCATTCGAACTCAAATAAACACCTCGAGTCGATATGAAGTCAACTTTTTTCCGTTTTCACGAAGTATTTGAGTCGACAGTTGCTCTTCTTGAAGGTCCATTCGAACTCAAATAAACACCTCGAGTCGATATGAAGTCAACTTTTTTTCGTTTTCACGAAGTATTTGAGTCGACAATTGCTCTTCTTGAAGGTCCATTCGAACTCAAATAAACACCTCGAGTCGATATGAAGTCAACTTTTTTTCGTTTTCACGATTTATTTGAGTCGACAGTTGCTCTTCTTGAAGGTCCATTCGAACTCAAATAAACACCTCGAGTCGATATGAAGTCAACTTTTTTTCGTGTTCACGAAGTATTTGAGTCGACAGTTGCTCTTCTTGAAGGTCCATTCGAACTCAAATAAACACCTCGAGTCAATATGAAGTCAACTTTTTTTCGTTTTCACGAAGTATTTGAGTCGACAATTGCTCTTCTCGAAGGTCCATTCGATCTCAATCAAACACCTCGAGTCGATATGAAGTTAACTTTTTTTCGTTCTCACGAAGCATTTGAGTCGACAGTTGCTCTTCTTGAAGGTCCATTCGAACTCAAATAAACACCTCGAGTCGATATGAAGTCAACTTTTTTTCGTTTTCACGAAGTATTTGAGTCGACAGTTGCTCTTCTTGAAGGTCCATTCGAACTCAAATAAACACTTCGAGTCAGTATGAAGTCAACTTTTTTTCGTTTTCACGAAGTATTTGAGTCGACAATTGCTCTTCTTGAAGGTCCATTCGAACTCAAATAAACACTTCGAGTCGATATGAAGTTAACTTTTTTTCGTTCTCACGAAGCATTTGAGTCGACAGTTGCTCTTCTTGAAGGTCCATTCGAACTCAAATAAACACCTCGAGTCGATATGAAGTCAACCTTTTTTTCGTTTTCACGAAGTATTTGAGTCGACAGTTGCTCTTCTTGAAGGTCCATTCGAACTCAAATAAACACCTCGAGTCGATATGAAGTCAACTTTTTTTCGTTTTCACGAAGTATTTGAGTCGACAGTTGCTCTTCTTGAAGGTCCATTCGAACTCAAATAAACCCCTCGAGTCGATATGAAGTCAACTTTTTTTCGTTTTCACGAAGTATTTGAGTCGACAGTTGCTCTTCTCGAAGGTCCATTAGATCTCAATCAAACACCTCGAGTCGATATGAAGTCAACTTTTTTTCGTTTTCACGAAGTATTTGAATCGACAATTCCTCTTCTCGAAGGTCCATTCGAACTCAAATAAACCCCTCGAGTCGATATGAAGTCAACTTTTTTTCGTTTTCACGAAGCATTTGAGTCGACAGTTGCCAGTCGACTTTCTAATTGGAATATTAATTGGATTCCATAACAACTCACCAGCTATTTTTCAAACCAGCTGTTCGTTTCATTGTAGGTATATGATAAAACGATTAGGGCGGACCATTCGTATGATACATATTCATTGAAACTCCCCTGCAAGTTCAACCTCCACCCGTTCATATTATTAAGGATCAAGGCGATAACTCGAAACGAGGCCCAGATTTTGGGATGTTTACAACATCCCATCCTTAATAAATAACCCTGATAGCCTGGTTTATGGCTTATCTCTCACTCGCCCCTCCTCACGCCCACTAATACATTAAACTACCGGTTGGGTTGACACTTTCATGAATCCGTATTCAACCTACACCTATTATTCATGGGGCTCGAACCCCCCACTCCTCAAGCTGCTGATCCTCGTTCCCTCATCCTGTCAAAACTATTAAATCCACATAAATTACCTTCATGTAAATGATGGACGGTTGTAGCATCGCTTAGCTGTTTGTAGCCACTCCAAGCTTAAACTGATTGATGAGGCATGACCAATTCATGTAAGCCACTGTAATCTAGAGAACTAGAATCAACTCGTGAAACTGTGAACTGTCAACCCAAAATACTCATAGTCCACCTAATTGTTTTTCGCACGTTGTGATTTTGACACTCTACTAATTCATTGTGTACAGTAAGTTTTAATTTAAGCTTATTCCTCTATTTAAACTTATTCCAAATGGTGTCTAAACATGACTAATAAAAAAACCACAATTTAAATAACCAATTTAATCCAAATCTACTCCTAAATCGCTTTTTGGCCAAAAATCGTTGGATCTCAAATCGTCGTAATGTCAGATGATAAATTATTTATTTTACTAAATTTTGAGAAACAACTTTATTTAGGGAAAACAAAGTGACCGGTCCGCCCTGGGGTTGCCTTTCGACACCGGCTACTGACCCACGTAGGCACTGTTCCAACTAAAAAATCTTTATGAGACCTATTTGAAGAGCTGAAATAATAAACGTCATTGCGTGATAAGACTGTCAATGGATGACTGTCAAGTTGAACACTGGATTAGATTAACTGTAGAAAAATATTGAATTGTTTTAGGGGACAATTTGTGTTTATTTATCTGTCCATGTTATAATGACAATAAACAAATTTTGTTGAATTCATTATTGTTTACTCAATTTGGAATGCTCAATGCTCCAAGAAGTTGGAGACGCGATTCATCCTCAAAAGATTAGTCAAGACCTTGTGATTAGTGCAACTCCCCAATGGATCATGGAGTGAATGCATATTTCCCTACTTACAACAACGTTGGGGCTCTGTCTCTAAGATCCTAATCAGGCGAACCACAAATCCCGGTCGAACCCTTCCTGAGGTGGAAGATCCTTCAAGGTTCGGCTAATAATGATAGGATTTCCCTTTCCGACAATAGCGAATAGTCTCCTCGCTTATCCCAACCGAATTATAACGAATGGACTTCTCAGTGAAATGAGACGCCTGCGAACTCACTGATAAACCCGTGCTCATGAATCTTAAACAAGGTTTAAACCCCTGGAGCATCATAAATGGAGCCTAGAGACGCCTCGCCGTTCGATAAAATGCGGTACGTAATAGAAACGCCGAGCTGTTATCACTCCATCCTCCATTCTATCGCCGCGCTGAACAGATAACTGTGATTCAGTTCCGAACGCCATAATCTTGGATATCACTTCTTACGCTAAGATGCTTAAAATACCGGGAAAATACCTCCTAGCGCTAAAATATCAATTTTACCTCCACGTATTCCAAATATAACCATATTATCTATCACTCTTTTGACAATATGTATATAGCCACTTTGACGTCCATATGTTCCACTGGAAAAAATAATATTGAAACAGCGACAAATATGAACAGTACGTCGCCTGGGAATGAGCATACTGATACTTGAGGTACTCAGCTTTTCCTGATATAAGTACATTAAGAACTACATGCTATTTTTATACACGTGACGAAATTGATCATGCACATAATATGAAAATCCAGTCATGCAGCATGGCTATAAAATCGAATTTTCGAAGAAATTACTGGTGTTATGTAAAATGTCTTCATTTTACTGGTTCTGTAACACATTTTTACTCCATTCTTTGCCGAGTAACACCTCATTTTATATATTGTTAAACGCTAAACACGATAGTGACGTCAGAATTGCGATATCTTATTCCGCTATCAGATTAGAGCAGATGCATCATGAAGAACATCTCAAGTATCAACCACGTTTCTTCATCTTCAAAGTGCTCCAGTTTGAGAACGGAATAAGATATCGCAATTCTGACTTTACCATCGTGTTAAGCGTAAATAAACCTTCAATATGAGATGTCACTTGTCAGAGTGTTTCATTTTTGGAAGGGATTTTTTGTGCAAATTTGAACTTTTTACCTCAATTCTATCGACAGTTGTCCTCTGGAATGACACATACATAGATATATAAATCAGGTTGTATTCAAATGACCAAGCTAGTCTTTTTTCACACTAGTCAACCCCATCAACACGATATATAAATCTATATACATTTATAAATGTTTATATATCTATGTATGTGTCATTCTAGACGATAACTCTCGATAGAATTGAGATAATAAGTTCAAATTTGCACCAAAAATCTGTCCTCGCAATCGAAATGCCAAGTCAGCCAATCTAAGGAGGCTTAAGGGGAGTTTTATTGCCCTTAAATTCCCAAAATGAAACAGCCTGGCAAGTGACCCCTCATTTTAAAGCTTTTATTACGCTGCACACGATGGTGATACGTTATTCCGTTCTCACTCTGATTCGTAGCCAATTTGCGAAGAAAAGGAAGCTATTGTTCTCTGATCAAAATTGTTAAAACTCGAATTTCCTGAATCCACTGCCAAAAGACACCAAAAATCATATACTATGATTTTTTTTGTATTTTGGTCTGTAACGGATTTTGGTATGAAAATTTTCCGGGAATTCGAGTTTTAACAATTTTGGACCGAGAACTACAGCTTCCTTTTCTTCTAAAACCTTCTGATAACAGAATTACCATACCTATACCCGTAAATATGTATTAGTCAGCGTTACATTAACGGATGAATAGAGTTGTTGCCGAGCCAGAGCCGACTTTCGAACGAAGTTGAATCTGATGCCAAGCACGAACTGTTCTTTAGACCAAATGAAGAGTTATGAAACTCAGGCAAAGCTCGGAAAGCTCCTCTTCGCCATTTACCGCGAGCTTTTTTCAAACCCCCTTCACTAGGCTAGAAAGAGACGTAGACACCGCCCTGTTTGCCGCATTGTCGAAGTTTTTCAAAAAGGCCTTTTCAGCTCGTTGCACGGACCCCGTTTTCCAAGGATATGAAAACAGTCCACAATGGTTCCGTCGAGTACGACACCATTATTTCCATTCTGGCTATTTTCATGACTTGGGGGAACATTACGGTTTAATCAACCCCTACTTCAATAGCGGGATCCTCGGTACTGTTTTCTCCCGTATAAAGTACCCTGAAAGGTGTGGGAAGGGCTATTCAATTTGCCTACTTCTTACTGTTGTGTAGACACATTGAGTAGGAAACACCGTTGCAAAAGCAAAGCGGTACCTTATGAATGTTGAGCACAGTTGAATGTTCAATGAACCAGCTTTCTTCGACCCATCTATCACTAGCTCCTTTCCGAAACTCCCCATTCAGTTCTTCCATTATTCCCCTGACTTTCCTACCAGTTTGGCCACATTTACTGCATAAGCACGAATGAACTAGCGGTGCGTGTTGAGAGGTAACGAAATGACCACTGGCGTTTTCCGTTTCAGATGAAATTTAGTTTCACGTCTCTCTGTAAAATTTTAATCCGAGAAATTCAGTTTTTAGAAATCAGATTTGAGCCCACTAGAACAGGCAAATAATTTGGAACTCAAAAGTTTACAAACTATGAAACAGATACATGTTCATTCTTCATAACTCACAAAGTTTTTCTATGAAGCGTAGAGATTATAAAACAGTCCACGTATAAGTGAATTCACTTGTTCTTCAAGAAAAGGTTCTTAAAAAACTGAAGAACATTGTCTAGAACGTATTTTTATCCTATCTCTCCTCTATCAAATTGAACGCAACCTCTTTACAGTTTCATGATCTTACAATGTGCAATCAAACTACACCACTGCAATTACACTTTGAGCACTCGTTGAGAACCAAAAATCAATGATACATAAGACTTCCAAATTTATCAACCGTTTTGCCTCGAAACGCATAATCGTTTTTCCATAGAAAGTAATCTTTCTCCTGCAAATCACTCGAAACTCGGGACCAGCTGTTTTGTAAACAAATTTTGACTCAATGATATCGAGCTGTGATATCCAGTTGGGCTCAAATGGTTTTTCAAAAAACGATGCGTCAGAAATGGCGAGTGTTTGCGGGCAAAACAGCTCAAGTGGTTAACCACGATTAATCTAAGCTAATCGATGTTTTCGATATTTAATCGATATCAGCATAATCGATAGTGTAACTTATGGCATCGTACCTCAGTGGCAGGCTGTTCGTGTTCATGGTGAACTATCCTCATTTGTTAATGTTGACCTTGGTGTACCCAATGTTCAGTTTTGGGCCCTGTTCTCTTTTGGTTTATTATCTTCGATAATGAACCATTGGAATCGCCCAAAGAAAAAAAAATTTTAACCCCCCCTCAAAATTTGTTGGTTTACGTTTCAAGATACGTAGATTCAGAAAATCGAATAAAAAAAAATCCGTCCGTCCGCCGTCCGCCGTACGCCGTCCGCCGTCCGAGGCACTTTGCCCAGTTAGCGTTGAGTTAAAATTACGAAATTTGGTTTCTGGGTTTGGACCAGCCCCACAATGATCCACGAAACTTTTCATAACCCTAGGTCAAGGGGAAGGGGTTCAAAACGAATTTTGAAATTTTGAAAATTCCATATCTCGAAAAATTCCCATCAAACGGTATGTTTTTTATTTCATATTTAGATAGAGTTTGTTCCGTAGAATTTTTTAAGACCATCCGCAGCTTTGTACGACCAGCCGTTCGTTCACAATGACGGCTCAAAGATTGTGCCTCACAACCCGATCGTGAATCAAACTGTTGAAATACAGGTCCATTTTCATACTAACAAGCTCTTTGGAACATCATAATATTATGGCCATATTATGGCTTAAGTGATGTCGAGTTTGTTGTTCTGAGGTGCGTTTCGTGCTACGGAAATGAAGGTAATTTCGAATGTTTGTTGGTAGGTACTTCTTTTATAGAAAAATTATTACCGACGTAGTATTAAAAACCCCAGAATTATATCGTATTAATTAATCATAATTAATAATAATAATTATTAATAATAAATACGAATTATTAATACCTAACAATAAATTATAATAATTTTCACTAGGTACTTGATAAAATTGTTAATAATTAGTGATAATTGATAATAATAATTAATCTAACATTTAGGATATAGACATTTAGACCTAGTGATCTAGACAGAAGGGTGATCTGTACAAAGAAGATAATGAACCGTTGTGTCAAGAATTTGCAGAGTTTTTAATCTTTATTCCCCAAAGCGATGCTGATACTGATGCTGACGGTTGTACACGTATACATTTTATTGCGATTATCATGCGAGGGCGCTCACTGTACTCATTTCGAGACACATTTCCCCATTGTTGTTAATTACGGTTTCATAAAAAATGCATTATTAGATTTCACGACTTGGTACTGTAAAAAGGTCTTGGAAACAAATCTCTTTACGCCATCGGCCCATTGTAAAATACATCTAACCGTATAAATTCTCATTTGAGGTCCCTGTTCGGAATTACGCCGCTTGATTTATCGAGTCGTGAACCCACGAAGCGGACCGGAAGGAGAGCATTAGTAGCGGAAGAGCTCCGGAAGGGCACTGACAATGAAATACGAGTAGGTACAAGCCTTCACCCGACTACCACACGAACTACGGCCAGTTGACATCTTTTGAATGCATAAAATTGTAATTTTGTTTGTGTGGACATTTAACACCAAACAACCTTCCAGTTCTTCTTTGTTTCATTATACTCGTAATATGAAGAAGTCGTGGAGTTCAAGTAATGTGCATTTCAAGTTGTACTCCCCATTCGTGGTAAATTGTACATACTTATAAGTGAACTAGAATAGAAAGTACTATTAATACTTTCATCATGCCTTTTTTTTATAATTAACTTTATTGTGTTACCTATACACTATCAAGTATGCACATTTCCAAACTGAATTTCGAATCGAGCTATGGTATTTTATAACAAGGAGTATCAATCAACGAATAACATGATCAACATAGATAATCTATGCCAATCAACGAATATCTAACATTACCGTAAAATCATAACTATCAGAAGGAGAACCTCGATATCAGAACCAATGTGTACCTAGTTTGACTCAGCTGTTCCCCAGATCACGCTTATGCAGATATTTTTTCGGTTCTTCCTCATACCCTCTTATAGTGAAAGAATTGCTCCTGAATCAAAATTTATTTGAATTTGAATGAGAATTTTTAATTTATTTAAATTTATGAAGTAGACATTTAACGTCAATATTCTAGCTCTTTATATTGACATAGGGTTATAAATAGTTCAAAAATCATCATCTTCTGCCCCATGCCGAATTTCTAAGTTCTCGGTTCATTCTGATTTCATTTCATTCCTAATTTGTATTTCACGTATCTTGCATCGAACTTGACAGCAAATTTAAGGAAAGGGAGGACCGCATTAAATTGTTTTTCCTTCGTCGATACCCATTGTTTTCCTTCGTTAATTATTGCAACTTTAAACCGAGACTGCTATCAATTTTCCCAGCTTCTCAATTGCAAATTCCATAAATGTGTTTGTTGTCCAGGACCTGTTAGCTTCCGTTGTTAGTTGCCCTGTTGTTCTTTGTGATAGTTGTAGTGGTTCGTTGCTGTCTGACCCAGGATGTCAACCTGACGATGGCCTTGATACGCTGATTCATGCAAAAATCGGTTCATCTATTTGGCCGATCCTGGTGCCGATTTCCTCACCGCAGGAAAATTCTCCAGGTGAAACTGCATAGAGCTGGCAACCAGTCCTGTTCAACATTACGTTAGCGCTATGTTCTCCCCCCTCTATTATACATCGGAGTTCTGTTTTGCCAGACGTTTTACGAAACGAGGCATTTTCGCAAAATCGCTGTGAAGTGTTTTGGACGAATTTCTTACCAGAAGCGCCCACATTTCGCCGCTTCCGTCGACGTGGTTGTATCGACGTGGCTGGACGAACCCTACATCTACGTTCACCATATTCAGACTGTTCCAATATTCGCCTCGTTATCGACATCATCATTCTACAGAGACTATGGGGCTCCTGGTAGGGTATTAAAGTTCCCAAATAAATTATTTCACACCAGTTAATTTTATCTTTAAATCCCGCAAGGCAGAGAATTGGTGCGCAGATATACGCAGAGAAACGTTATATACACCATTCCCGGCGTTGGTACATTTGTTGGTATCGGTATTTCACTCTCGTAGAGATTAATTTATCCAACGTCAAGTGGAACCAATCGAGATAGTTAATTTTGAGTTGCATTCTCGCTCTAAAAGGATAGTTGGGTTATATCAAGAAATA
Source organism: Stenodema calcarata (assembly GCA_963920205.1). Lineage (NCBI taxonomy): Eukaryota > Metazoa > Arthropoda > Insecta > Hemiptera > Miridae > Stenodema > Stenodema calcarata. Next base: position 9,378,173 of record OY986049.1, read on the forward strand.
TGGCGACGAACACCCGATTACAAATAGATAGCCATAAATTAGTGTTTCGAGCACTTTCGGCACAAAAGTAACAAACCTTCCCATTTACTATTGGAAAGTTTCCAGGCTTCATATATCACTGTCGAGGTTTCAGTTGGAGAAAGTAGAGAAAAGAAATAAAAAATTGACGGGGATCAGGACCGGGAGAGCGGGAGCATTTGTTCGGGGGCCGCGAGCGCTGACAACGTTGATCTCTGCCCGTTCAGAGCACTGAGGAAGGACGTATATGTGACGCATCTGCCCGACGCCAGCAAAGATATGATTTACGAGTGGTGTCTCCCTTCTGCCCTCATATTCATAGGCCTACCGGCCGATCGATGAAAAGGAACACAATGCTCAGGGCATACCGACATACCATTGTGTTCGAAAGAGTTTCAAGTAGGTAAGTGATATCTTATTCTGCGTTGAGTGGAAAACTTGGATACGAGTAAATAAACAGGATGTCACACAATAGCCCCCTTTCAATTTCCTTTTTCAAGAGGTTCAGGATCAGTTTTTCACGTTATTTTTGGAGCGGAACCTGAATTAAAGACGAAAATGTTCCATGACGTCTAAATATTCATTTTTCAAGCCTCAACGTCCTTTTTCCCATAAAACTAAACAATCTGAAGGAAAAATAAGTAAACCGCAAAAACATGGAGCAATATTTTGTGGAGGTTCGCCACAATTAACAAATTAACAATCTGTTTTCGGTATCGATTCAAAACGAAAAATTTGAATTCTGAAAATTCTTGGCAATCAATTGAATGAAATAAGGTATAGAACACATCATTAAGCTCGATATCAAGGCTATTTTATTTAAAACGTATTTGAAAGAAAATGAAAAGAGAGGGATTAGCTTGTCAATATAAAGAAGCTTCCTGAACGGTAGGACCAACCACAGTACAAAGTGATATCACGTTGTGCAACCTACACATAAAAGCTCAAAATCTTGCTTTTTTTGTAAAAAATTCTAAAATACCTAATTTGGCAGTAAATTAACGTTGTTGAACACATAATCTGGAAGGGCCACCAAATTGAAAACTTGAACCGATTTTATTCCAGATTCGCACGTCTGTTCGTCCATGTCCTCGTAAAGCGTTTTATAAGAAGAATATTGCAGTGAAATTGTTAATACAAATGTTGAGTACAACTGTGAGCAATGTGGCGACCCGTTTTAACAGGTCAGAAAATATCGATTGCTCAACTGGGGCTCCTAAACTCTCCGCAGCGTTATCTATTTTCGCTCCACTAACCCTCAAGCCATATAATCAATATATTTCGCTCGAGAATAATATTAATCTCAAGTGGAACACGCAACCGTTCTGCTCATAGACTTCCTTAACAACTACATGATTTACCACGCCAGCAGTTTGTGTAGATTCTAGTTTATTCTTGCTACCTCTGACGTATGACAAAAAAACGTGTTCGTAATCGTGTCATACCTACCAGGAGTGATGATAAAAAACGGTGGTTCAAATTTCATAACGGAACTCTCTGCTACTTGGAAAAACATGAAATTTGTATTGGATTCGTCTATAAAGGATCAAAAGAATCAACTCATGACTATACAATCACCAATACTTCCCTGTCAATTAGGGATGGATATCGAATACTTGATGTTTTAAGAGTGGCAGATGAAAAAACAAATTTCCCCGATGTGCTCCATCTATATTTGAACACTCCACTGCAAAAACGTCAACAAAACGTCTTGGAATTCTGGATTTCAATAGATCAAAATATGATACATAATATATTATATTATGTGTAATACATACCTATACATAAAGTATTTAAATGTAGTATTAAAAGTAGTATGTATTTAAATGTGCAGTCGCCTCCTTTGTTCCGGCGGAGGGACTTTTTTCTCAAGCGGGTTTAATTTTGAAATTTCTTAGGAATCGCCTCTCCGAAAATTTGGCTGCAAAACTGTAATTTTTGCATTAGGCCAACAATGAATATTCGGAATAAAGTTTTCAAGTTAAAGCACAGTCCATTTTTACCGTCAATTTGTAAATCTATTTTTCATGTTAAATTCCTGAAATTAAGAACAAAAATCACCCAAATTGACAGTTTGATACTTGAGTACATCGGGGAATACATCGATGTTTTTATACGATGTTTTACAACATCGACGTTTTTTAGACATCGATGTTTGCAGTAAAAAAAAATGTTTTCGAGGTTTTTCCAATCGATAGCCACCCCTACTGGGCCAGTAGAACTGGCGATGCTCTGGATTTTCCCAAATTCCTACTGAATTTGACTGAATTCCTCCTCTCTCTCGTTCAGCTGAATGGTTGAAAACCCTTGTTAGTGTGCCAAAAACGAACGTGAGAATTAATTGCAAGAGCCTAGTTTTGGGGTCTTTGGTTTCAGATGGATCTAGAGGCATGATTTAGCTGAGATTTCTGTTGTTTCTTGAACGTTTTCACTCAAACATTGCTCCTTCATAGTCAAGGCTTACTCAATATGTACAACATAAAGCAGGGGCAGCACGGATTCGCAACACAGCATATTAAATATATCGAAAGCCTTGCGAATTAAATTTTAATCGAAGCCTTGGACCTATTCTTTCAAACGAAGTGTAGGGTTATGAGGGGGAAAAGTATAGGATCATTAGAAAACCTTCGATTAAACGATTTATTTCACTGAGAGATGTAAATAAAACTTTAGAAATGGAATGGTTGTCCTTTAAAGGATTGATCAATTGATTACATTGGTTATGTGCTACAATAACCAATGTAATTGTTAATTCTACAATAACCAATGTACAAATCGTTCATAATTATTTATTTTTATGCAATTAATAACATTAATAAATTTAAATCAGTCACACGAACATATGAATGAGTAGAGCCATAATAAGTTCAAATATGTAATTCAAATCAATGTAATCCGAAGTAATGTGCAGGAGCACATCATCTACATGTTACCTCATTGTGAAATATGGAGGTAAGATGGTGCCTCGATAATAGCTGATTATTAATAGCTAACTACCCTATAATTTTCAATCATCTATGAAGCGACCCTTGTAATTACTCAATTAACATGAACCCTCTTCACGAGTTAAGATGCCTCCGCGGGAACGCCCCACGAAAGTGTCATTGATAACGACGCCGCTCTGACGATGTCTCATACTCATTATACAGGAGGCGAAGACTTGCGATAAGGTATTTTCTAGACCACTATCAATTACGGGAACTACTTTTCCCATGGCGTTTGAAGGAAGTAAAGTGTACCATCAATCACTCTTATCTAGAGACATTGTCTTCCAAGAAGTTGGAAAAAAATGTTCATTCGCTCGGATGAATGATGACCGATTGGCGAGCAGGGAAGTCGGTTTTTATAGCTCAAGGTGTCACGGAAACCATTCTACCATTAAATATCGAGACAATATGTTTTTTTTTCCTATCGTCTATCTTACTTCCGCCAATCAAAGTGAACTGGATACATAAATACTTCTTGTTTTGAAATTATCGCTCCTTCAAGGATAATGAAAGAGAGACTCGCGTCAACGAAAAATGGCTAGACCAAAATCCAAAATGTGGGCACATTATATGTCACGAATTGTTCCAGTAGTTTTTGCTTAGCCGTTTGGAAATATAACGATCTATTGCTATTTCCGGATAGGGATGCAACATCGGAACCAAATAATCGATTATAACATCAAATGATTAATCGTAAGCTAATAATGATGTTAAATTAATCGGTATTGAATAATTGATGTCCGATTAATCGAAAGCAAATAATACTCATGTCAAACGCATAATTATTTCTCACTCTCTAAAAATCTGATGGTTTCCTTCGTCTGTAGGTTACGACCTATTGTTAAATTTTAAGGCTAATGAAGATAAGGGAATGCCAAAATTAATAAAATTGCATAAAATAGTTTAGACATGGATATGTCTTATGGCTTGGCGTCATACGTTTTGGTGGTGGTAGGAACGTGAAATTTGGCATTTAACCTCCTTAGGACTTTTACTTGACGAAGCCCAGGCCCAGATTTGTCTTCAACCATGTCGTTGTCTTTTTGTCCCCTACTTTCATACTTGATACTTTTATCGGTTCTATTTAGGAATACCTAAATAGTTCTGTAAATATATGTAAATAGTGTATAATACTACAAGTGTAAATAGTGCTGTAAATATATGTAAAATATGTAAAAATAAATACGATTTTAAACTCGCCTACATGCAAATCTATTACTATGTACATTCAATAGATTTCCAAGTAGCCAGTCCAAAGCCTGGATAGAGAGTGATGGGAATCAATTAATTTCCAACTAAGCTAAGTTTTCGGCCACTAATCAAACAATAACCAATTATTACCTACTCAAACCATAATTTTCACTTGGGACGCACCCTTGAACCGTGGCTTACGGTAGCAAACAACCACTCTTTGTAAATCCTGAGGTAGTATCTGTTATGAGTGGGGCCTGTCCTAAAGGGGGTGTCTGTTCTACCGTTGCGAAGCGCGGGTATACAGCTAGTTTATAATAAAATGTCTTCCTTACTAGGGAAAACATATGATCATGGATAATATCCATAAGATGATGTCTGTTAGCTGTAGGATCCCCTCAGCTGATCCTGTGCCTATTCTGCTTAAGGCCTAAGTCCTAAGGAGACTGCATACCAAATTTTGTTTGTTCATATGTTTTCCCTAGTAAGGGAGACATTTTGTTATAAATTGATGGTATACTTAAATAGAACCGATAAAAGAATCAAGTATGAAAGTAGAGGACAAAAAGACAAAGACATGGTTGAAGACAAATCGTCGTTGTTATTGTTACTAACTCCATGGATTGCATACAACTTCCATGCTTATGCTAGGTATATCAAAATCCTCATGTATTCGAAAACCGATTAATCGGTAACAATAATCGATTAGTAGAAAATAATCGGTAGCTACACATCGATTAACGGGCTCGAATATCGATTATCTGATTAATCGATAATCGATTTGCATCCCTACTTCCGGGCAGCCGGTGAGTTGAAACTAAATGTAAAAGCGGTCTTGGTATGAAGTTGATGCCAAGCTGGATACGGGAAATTGTCTTAATCTTCCTTTAAAACCATACACTTTTTCTTAAAATTAGAACATTCGATCACTTGCATTTGTTATTTCAGAATTAATATTGACATAGGATGAAATATAAACTCGATGTGTTATTACACTGCTGGTGGGTTAATTTAGAAACGAGCCATAGAACCCAACCACCTCACCTCATCAAATCTCAACTCGGGAATTCTCAATTCTCTCTTCTAACCCTTGCAGACTGAAAAACTGGTATTCCTCGTTTCTAGAGGCGGTCTCTTAGATTGTTTTTCGCCTTCATTCCCCCCCCCCTCCCCCACCGAACTGTAGTGAAACGCAAGAAGACCTTGAGAGCTTAGAATAGTTTCTTACAGACTCTCTTAAATGAGAAAAAAAAAGTAGGAGTCTTACGAGAGATCTTTCTCGCTGTGCCCCATTGAAGATCTTCTTCAGCTGATTGTTTCGCAAGAGCATGCCTCAGTTGAAAAAAATTGTTTAACACGAAATAAATCGCTCAAAACCATCACAACCATGACCACAAAACCATTATGTTCATCAATATTCATCGCATGTGGAAGGTACCTTCTTAGTATACAATCATGAGATTTCATAGTACCTTGTTTATATGGGAGCGTCCAATTTTGCTTTCGAATCTCAAAATTGTTTACAAATGGAATTGCGATCACTTCCGGGTGAAAAGTTCCCTATCGCGATTAGCATTTCTGAGCTTTTTGAATATATTTGGGTCTGTATCCCATCCCAAACGCCTTTCCTTAATTCGTGTTCTGTTCATCTGATTTCGATAAGATTTTTAAAGTCACGGTTTAAAGTGGCTTCACCTATTCGTTTGTTTCAATTCGGGTAAAACTTCAGTTGGAAAACAAAGCCCAAGGCTGACAAATCATAGAATCGATCACAGCATACCGTAGCCGACCGTTGTCATTTCAACCATGTTTAAGATATCCCGAATCAAACTCCAGATTTAGGGAGGAAACAATTGTACGAAATCCAAAAATATAGGGCTTTTTTGGGATATATTGGCTGAATAGTACGACTAAGTTATTTCTGAAAATCACTCGTTCTCCGTTGGTTCTCAGACGACCCTTTACAAGGCCTTGGGGACGCACGAACAGACGATGAGAGTAAGCCATGGAATAATATTGGTTCGAATTGGATTGTAGAATTTTTAAATAAGCCCAAAGCAAACGTCAGATTTTGACGAACGAAATTGTTTGAAGGGTGGCTTCATTCTTGACCAAATTTAGTTATTTTCTTTGTAATTCGAATTCGACGCATGAATCATGCATACATTCCACCTCATTGGAACAACAGCTTTTATTTGATTTCTCAAAATTTGCGTGACACTGGTCGAACTTTACAAATTGAATGAAAAAAATTTTCGTGACGATTTTTTTGTTTGTGTGCCATAGCAAAGACATAAAATGTCAAAAGTTGAGGACACCGTTGGAAAGAGCGTTAAATTTGCTATCTCTCTAATATAAAATGCTAAGTGCTCCAGTTTGAGACCGGAATGAGATGTTGCAATTCTGACTTCACCATCTGTTCTTCGCAAAACAAACCTTTTAAATGAGGCGTCGCTTGTCAGACTGTTTCATTTGAAGGGTCAGGGGAAAGAACAGACTAAGTCATTTGTTTTCGGAATTGGGATACTGGTACCATTGGATTCAGGGTTAAAAACTACATCGTATGAAGGTGTCAGCATTAGGACAAACCCACTCTAGCCTTAACATTTTCATGTCTTTCATATGGCACATAAAAATCCTCATAACTAAATCAAATGCTTGCATACGAGTCTGCAACACATTGGGACATTTTATGTCTTTAAAGAAGGGATTCAAGGGCCTTCGAACAATGCTACATCACCTACCTCAGTAGCGTAGTTGTTATACTTAATTGAAAGGTTCATCATAAATTATGAAGCTTGCATTCGTCTTGAAAATATAAATTATTATCACCTGTGTGTAAACAATTATTTAAACAATCACGCTCATACCGCAGCTTGTCGGCCACGCACTCCGCAGTGGTTAACGTAATATAGTTAGGTAAATCGAGAGCTATCCAACGAGTGGTGAACGATTTTCATGGGTTGGAAAATGAGGAAGTTAGTTTTCGTCAACAGTTTTCGTCAACAATTTTCGTGACGATTTTTTTGTTTGTGTGCCATAGCAAAGACATAAAATGTCAATTAGTAGCAACATTATATAAATAACATAATGTCAGTTTATCGGCCTTTACGAGCGAAGTGGTACTAGGGGAAAGCGATAGTTAGATGAATGATAAAAGAAATACGCTAATGATAAAACAAAAAGTGATATGAAATCGAAGCATATAAAGATGAAGATAAATCCTTCTTGATGCACCAATTCCGACGATCAAAGAAACAAATGCTTGCATACGAGTCTGCAACACATTGGGACATTTTATGTCTTTAAAGAAGGGATTCAAGGGCCTTCGAACTATACTACATCACCTACCTCAGTAGCGTAGTTGTTATACTTAATTGAAAGGTTCATCATAAATTATGAAGCTTGCATTCGTCTTGAAAATATAAATTATTGAGAATGATCACCTGTGTGTAAACAATTATTTAAACAATCACGCTCATACCGCAGCTTGTCGGCCACGCACTCCGCAGTGGTTAACGTAATATGGTTAGGTAAATCGAGAGCTATCCAGTGGTGAACGATTTTCATGGGTTGGAAAATGAGGACGTTAGTTTTCGTCAACAGTTTTCGTCAACAATTTTCGTGACGATTTTTTTGTTTGTGTGCCTTAGCAAAGACATAAAATGTCAAAAGTATTCACAGTATAAACATTCAAAGTATAAACAGCAAGGTACGCGTCTACACCACTCATTATAGGGTGGCACAAAAACACTGGAATCGTTTCACATGTTTGACTGTATAATGATTATCCATCAATTAACACACTAGGAAGTGGGTTTCAACATTTTTTGCATCACCAGCCAATAGAATTACCTATTTGAAGTTTTATTAGTTACCTATTTGCGATATTAATATTATAATACTTATCCGGCTTCTGATTGATTGGAACAGTCTTGTCAAATTATGATTGGACCCCGAATGAATAACGGGTAAAACGGTGGGAAATTCGAAAAAAAATTAAAACGAATGGTCTGAATACTCATGAAAGCGCTGGAGGGGTGAATATCAAACCTCGGGACTACACTTCATCTTCCCCCACTCGAAGATGGGTGATTTCGAGGACAATATTGAACTCGATACTCGAGGGTTAGAATTTCTAACTTAGAAAGAGACTAAGCGGAAGATGAACCTGACGTGTAGGTTTGTTGTTTACACTCGAAGCCAGCGGTGGGTGACCTCTTCGGCAAACTGTCCAGCGCCGTTAGTTATAGACTCTTGTGGACCTACCGGTTTCCACCCGCTACATTTATCTTCTACTGTTTCTCTACATTTCACTTCCCCAACCAGAAGGGTAGAGAAAAAATGCGATGATCAGGTTCAAAAAAAAAGGCTGCAGCAATTTCCACAACGGTTTAATATTTTCTGTATACCTAACTCACTTGGTATGGGGATGAGTCAATTTTGTTTATTTGTTTTTCGACTGTTAAGCTGCCGGAATTTCAGGGCCAATGAGCCAAAACTCATTGCTCCAATAGTAACTCAAGAAGGAGACCAGATGAAACTCTCCAAGTGAAAGGAGGGAGTTGGTTACTAGCTAAGCACTTAGGTAAATTTTCGAACTGAATTCCATGCTGACCTAATAATCATTGATTTATCAATCAATCAATGATTTATTTGCTGTTATGGGTAGCAGCGACCCTTACAACAAAGGAGTTTGCAGACATGGTACAATATTTTGCCACAAAGACACGAGTAAACTAAGTACTTCATGAATAAACATAAACTTTCAAAGTGGATTTTTAATGTAGTAAGCCTATGCCCACCAGCAATTCTTCTAAAAACTTCCTACGCTTTAAATAAGTCATTGTGAAATTATATAGTCTAAAGACAAGGTCCTTATTGAGACAGCATAATAAGCACTTTTTCAGATATTCCTCACTTAACCTGGCCGAACCAAAAAAAATCAACTCTTTCGTTTTTTATGTGAGGGCAGCTGCAAAAAATGTGTTTGACATTTTCGAGCTCCTGAGTATTACACAGAATGCATGCGGAATCTGCGTCGACATTCCACACAACCCCTTTATGATAAATGCAGAGGCTAGTCTCCCTCCTCAGTCTTAGCTGGGCAATCAAACGTTTGACGTCGAATGGGATGTCCCAGTTTAGGTAACCCAGCAGGGACGAGTAGCCATCGATAGTGGAAAGGTAAGTCTGGCTGTACGACGAAAAGATTACCCTCTCGTAGTCTTCGTAAGCCACCATCGTTGCAAAGCTGTTGAGTACGGCTTGTTTTTCTCTTTTTTTGGTAACTTCCTCCGCATTCTGGCTTTCCCACAGAGAGGCATACCCAAGCTTTAGAACTACTTTTTTCAAGTGAGTGACACAGTTAAATCTGTCGTTGCTCTTAGCCACGTTAGAGGTAGACAGGAGTCGGTTATAGCTATAATAGCATGCACGAGGATATCTTTTCGGAGTCATACGCAGCAAAGCCTCCCACCAACCGAGCTCCCTTACAACGACGAAACTCCCAACTTCAGTCTTCCAGTCTCAGCTATAATAATTGATTTATATAATTCATTTGTATTTATACAATTCTTTACCTACTTGTATCTACCAAACTCGTCAATAATATTGATATAATTTCACTTATCCTGAACGTAATGCCACCAATTCGGATGGTGGTGGGCATGTTTTATCATTGAAAGTCATTATGCGAAATGCCTGGAACTCGTCCCACCTTCTCCAATCTTATGACAGATGTATGGATAGAGTAGCTTCGACTAAAAATTAGCTTCGTGGAAAAACTTTTTGGCTGATATTTGGCTTTTTCTTCGGCATATTTTCGGCGTAACTTCAAAGGAATTCGTATTATTTACACAACCCGAAGAGTAATAAAAACTATTGTGATCACTCTGATACACAGGACTTAGGATTTTCCTCTTAAACGACTTACCTACCATACGACTCTCCAAAAACAAAAGAAAACTGATGTTGAGTATCAACGCTACATGGATATGTCAATATAACATATTATGTGTTTTGTGTCTCAAGTGAATCAAACGATAAATATTAAATATCTTCAATGCGTCATTAAATTTGTTGGTATCAATTTTTTTCTTGTAAGTTTTTTTTCGTCGTTAGCTTTAGGAGCCACTCGCTGAACCTCGGCCTGTCCTGCTCAAAGTGTAAATCTTAAGGAGGCTACATACAGGAGGTAACAAGGTACCAAATTACAGGTTCATAGAGTGAATGGCATAAAAATTAGCTGTAGGAGCCACTCATCTGATCCTTGACAGTCTCATGACCCCCAGCGGTATCCATTTCCAAATTGCCCGTTGCTGTTTATTGGTACCTTGTTACATTTTTTACGTGTAGCAAAAGTGTTCATGACCCCCAGCAGTAAGACCCCCATACAACCTGAATCCGATGGAGTGCCCAAAAAAACGCAATTACCATTGTTCAATATTTGTTAGACCTGTCAAAAAAATATTGAACAATGGTAATTGAGTTTTTTGGGCACTCCATCGAATTCAGGTTGGAAAAAAGTTCGATTGAAATGTTGCAGCGTTCCATAACCACGCACTATGGAATACAACAGTACGTAAATACAATCTTCCGAGGTACGACCCAAAGTACTAGACTGACCAGGTATCCTATTCGATGTCTCATGATGATGTCTTATTCGTTGTTCTTTTTGCTCTCATCTTCCGTTTGCCTCTTTTAGAAGTGCCCGAGTCGTTGAACCCCTTTTCGGAAGTAAAGAAGTTAAGGTTTCGTGAGGGGCCGATATAGCTCATTCCGGACATCGATTGGGGTCACCGAGCTATGTCGTATGATCAATATAGCGAAGGGGAATGGGGAACACGTGCTCTTACAAGTTATACCTGCCAAGCGGTTTTCTCCGTTTCGATATTGCATTCGAGCGACATTTATCGAGTTTTATATTTTCATGAAGGATTCATTCGGTTACGGAATTTGTCTACCGCAAAAAGTGCTGTTCTCGTTTTCCTGGAAAATAAACTTCTTCGACCTAACAAATATGGCCTTGTTTTCTCACTGACACAAGCATACATTCAATATTGGTTTAGGTGGTTTAGGTACTAAAGTTGGGAAGGCGAGGTCAGATGGGTTCTTACAGGATTCTACATGACGAGGGGGAAAATATTTCAAAAAAGGTCATGATCATTGTTCCCCTGCAATGCTGACGTCCTTTGGAGGTTCGTCCATGAAATCGTCGTCAGAACCTTCAGGGATTCGTGCTGGAATAAGATTTTGATAAAACTCACTTGATTCTTGCTTTTTCAGAAACCGTGTCAATTGAATAAGGTCTCAGTACTGCGCTGCTTTGATGGCTATGTCATGTGGCAAATATGTCAAAGATTCAATTTGGCCCTCACTCTACTCTACTCCACTTTCGGCTCACTCGGCTTTACCCTACACTCCTTCAACACTATACGCCATTCTGAGGGAACTTCCGTTGTTGCGTGATGGTTGACAAAGCTCATATCATTAACGCACTCTAGATTAGTGTCCTCTAGTAGGAAAAATGAGTGTTATTTTCTCCAATCTGTGAACGTTGGTTACTAAAGAATGAAGAAATCTGAAAACAGTGAAAAGTTTATTTTGACCTGCACAAGAGTCGCAGAATTTTTATGCGTTGAGTTGGATAAAACATAAATATCAGAACAGATGAAACTTAGCTGCCTTGGATAGCAAACATCATCCGTTGTGATGTTTGGGGTAATGAACCACGGGTGTTTAACAGGAAAATAAACTTCTGGTACAAGCAGACATTCAATGGTTTAGGTGGTTTAGGTACTAAAGTTGGGAAGGCGAGGTCAGATGGGTTCTTACAGGATTCTACATGACGAGGGGGAAAATATTTCAAAAAAGGGCATTCGTTGTGATGTTTGGGGTAATGAACCACGGGTGTTTAACAGCAACCCTGCGATAACAACAGAAAAGGTTCTTCTCGTACGCATGCATCATCAGGTTACACGAACGCAACCTTCTTCTTCTCTTCGATCGTTCTTTCCCTGGCGCGCTCTGACGAACGCATTCTTCCCCAGTATCTATATTTTAAACTCAAATTTTCAAGTGACTAAGCTCATTGTTTCCCATATGCTCCAGGGATCAGAAAATCTTGCCAATAATCTACTGATGGCATTACAAGCTCAAAACGTGGAAAAAGTGACTAAAATCGTTCTTGCCCTCATTTATTTCAATATAATGTTTTGTCGGCCAGCAGTGATTCTTGTGGGATTTCTCACTTATTTGCTGATTTATGTTTTTAAACAGTAGGAGGTATAAATAAATTGATAACTTGTCCGTTACCTATTGAAATCGATGAAAGAGGCCATGCTATCGTGCAATGTGACTTTTTGAGGAACGTGGGCCATTGCAATGAGTCTACAAGTTATATTGCCTACCTACATATTTTTTTTTATGCTTCCCCATACAAATCTGCATCTACCCTGATTCAAAACCAATTTATATGACACTTCAAGAACGATTTTGAAAATTCATTACGAAATTGTATGAAAAGTTGAAAGACCAACGAAGAGTGATTTGCCCTCATGCCATCCTTTCATGGTGTAAAAACCACTTGACTGTGAATGAGATTAATGTACTTCCACATTTCTACATAACGTTAGTTGTTGTTGGAGAAAACATTACGAGGCAATTCGAGCGGGTGCGTTTCAAGGGAGCATCGCCTCGAGGCTTGAGCGCAATGAAGGAAAGTTGTGTCGAGGTGGGCGCCCTTGCAATTTATGTGCGGTCACTTCATGTTGTGAACTACGCTGGCCACAAGTAGCGAGCTCCCTGAGCTTCAAATGCCAGTTGGGGAATAAAGTCCTGGGAAACTGCCTTTCGAGAGGAAGTTGAGGAAGAGGGAATTCCTTCTGAAAGCTGCACTTCTTGTTCCTCGTTCCATCCAGTTCTCCTCCCTTTTTTTGAGCGATTAAACGCGAAATGGGCCATTCTGAATTCACATCACGCCTCCGCGAGGCAGTAAGTGCCTCCGATATAAGCCGGAAATAACGGAAGGAGGATGGCTCGCGGCCGTTACAACGGGGTATCAAAGGAAATATTATCTTAATAGATTCAGTACAAATGAGATTGGGACCCTCTTGCGAAAAAAAAGGTTAGGAAATGGAGAGGATGGAATCATAAACGACTTACCAGTACATTAAATGTACTGAATCAAATTTTGATTGTCACTCTCTCAGTACTGACTCACTAATTCGGTTCTTATTGGGTCGATACCGTTTCGAAAAAACCTGACTACTTCGGATGCTCTCTGCATTTTACATTTTACCGCTGTTACTCATCCTAATACTAATGCTATGGAATTATTACGTTCAACATCACAGAAGGGTAGGAGAGTATTGGGTATCGCTGTAATTTTGCCTCAGAATCAAAGTCGTTGTATCCTTGTGATAACTTTTCGGAGACACAAAATCTTTTGTTCCCAAAACCAAAAATACTTTACTCACTTTGACGTTCCAGGGGAGCGATCTGAGTAATTTCATGTCAGCCAATCAATTTGCACACGCAAAAATCAAATTCTATAAAAATATTACAAATTTGTATATCTAAATGGGGGCGTACGACTTTCATCAAAATTACACTCGAACTTATACAGTTAACCGATACACATTTCACTAGAGTGTTGAGTTGGTGGGTACGTTTGTCTCCGGTTGCCCAAACGTGCACTTACTCACTTTGACGTTCCAGGGGAGCGATCTGAGTAATTTCATGTCATCCAATCAATTTGCATACGCAAAAATAAAATTCTATAAAAATATTACAAATTTGTATATCTAAATGGGGGCGTACGACTTTCATCAAAATTACACTCGAACTTATACAGTTAACCGATACACATTTCACTAGAGTGTTGAGTTGGTGGGTACGTTTGTCTCCGGTTGCCCAAACGTGCACTTACTCACTTTGACGTTCCAGGGGAGCGATCTGAGTAATTTCATGTCATCCAATCAATTTGCATACGCAAAAATAAAATTCTATAAAAATATTACAAATTTGTATATCTAAATGGGGGCGTACGACTTTCATCAAAATTACACTCGAACTTATACAGTTAACCGATACACATTTCACTAGAGTGTTGAGTTGGTGGGTACGTTTGTCTCCGGTTGCCCAAACGTGAAATCGTTGATAAAATTGTGAAATCTTGAAGAGATTGTGCGTGGAATATGAGCTGTACGAATTACCAAACAAAAAAGAAAAAATGTCGGATATTGATGGCTTTGTGCCATACTGAGTAAACTGTTGGTTGTAAGTAAATGTGAAAATAGAGGTTTCCGACGCACGATACCTCCTCATCCATCTTGATTACAATCCTTAAACTCCACTCTTTCTGACTTCGCAGTCCATTGAACTCCCGTTCTCTCTGGATTATTTCTTTGAGACCAGCGAGAAGAAATCTTGTTGAACAAATTGCAGAGCTACCACCGGCATTCTTACTCCACGTACGTTTATTTGTGCGCCGAAATTAATAATTTATTAATTATTTATTTGGTTTCTTATGTAGGTACTCGAGTTTCGTATCCGCAGAGCTGAAGTTAGTGTTGTAGGCCGTACAGCCGCGGAAACCACCATAAACCATATGCATTCATATTTTTCCTAGTCTTAACTAGAATGCAATATCTAGTCGTGACGGGTATGAAGCGAAACTTGTACATTTTAGTTTCAGATTTGAGTGGTATAAAAATCATAGGATCATAATATGTTATATGTTATATAGAACACGTTTCATATTTCTTTCAAAATCAGTTGGTCCTCTCAATAACATCGAGTTTTCCTGAGTTCCGCCGTTGAACTTGTGATTGCATTGCATGGACTTTTCACTCTCCTCCCGACCCTAATACAACACACATGTAATATGCATCAGCACTGGCACAGTCCACGGGCTGTTTCCCTGTTTCAATCTCGATCAGGTGAAGATTTCCGAGCCAACCTTCGCTTTCTTTTCCTTTACACAATAATATGATTTCTTTATGAACCTCAAGCGAACGTTCACGTTGTCATGGCGTGCTAAATGAAATATTGAATATTGGGATATTGAATTTGTTTATGTTATTTGAACTCGAAAACTCACATGAAAGAATATTGAGCACTTAACAGTAAAGTGGAGTGGTGCGAAAAATCAATAATTGGAAATAACTCCATTCTCTTGCTCTCTCGCATAAAGATCGACCTCACTTGTGTTTCCTAATTTACAAGCTCACCGAAGAAGATTGTTTCACAAGGCCGAAACTACAGTGAGTCATCCTCTCTGGTAATAGTTGGCCTGCCTCGCTCTGACCACTTTGTAAACAAAGTCAGCTGGAAATAGTTCCATGCATTCCAAACTCCCTAGCAGGCCTGCTCGAAGTATTTTCAATATCCACCGAAACCCTAAAACTATCTGAAATACTTTACCGTGAATTCGGGGAATGGGCGATCAAGCTAATATTAGCGTCTCGTTGTGTTCCTTGTGTGAGATGCATCTACGAGTGTACAGAGCATCTGTTCAACTCTACGTTGCTGGGAACCGTTGGTTCAGCTTCCAATGGTTGTTAAATCGAACTGACGTAGTACCCACTCATTCATGGCTAATTAAAGCTTGTTAATATGAATCTTCGATAATCAAACTCTAAAAAATTGTCTTCTTCAAAGCCATACAAGTAGCGGATACGTGAAACTTGGAAATTCGTACATGAATGATACGTAAAAGTACGTTTTACGTTTGTCTACGAATATTTTCACATATAAAATTACTTTATTGAAACAGGTGAATAAGCTCGGGCGAAATTAAAATGCATTCAATTTATTTTGAGTTATTCGGTTTTTTAACGTCACTTCTGTCAATTTTCATGTTTATTAATCCCAATCATCAAGTTTTTGAATCGGTTTAGAATAATTTTCTTCAACATTCGATTTTAGAAGTCTTGTGGCCATCCAAATACTCTAAAGAGCATATTCTCACACAACTGTATGTTATATCTGTGAGGAAAAACCTTGTGACTAGATCACTATTTTGACAGTGCCTATTGTTAAGGATGGAAAAATAAATTAATAAAAATCGCAGTGGTTATTAATACCCAGTAGTCTAGTTTGGTTTCTAACAGTTAGTTACTGTTCTCGATTCCAATTGAGATGTGAGTTCTAAATCTCTCTATTGCTGTTCACCCTCAAAACAATTTGACTAAGTTTTGACCTTCGTTGAAATTGTACATACCTACTATAATTCCGGTAGTGTTATTAACATTCAAAACGACGTTTTCATTCAACCTGCATCTTCTGAACGATTTTATAACACCATCAATACCACTCCAAAGTGATACAAAGTAGAAAGCCTTATTTACGATTATGGCTTGTTTACACTGAGATGTACTCGCCTGCAAATAAACAACTATAGAACACACGTATACGTAGTCCTGTTTGAGTGATCACAAACACACGGCTCTAAAAATAAACTCGTAGAGCTCCCCTAACAGCTTGTGCTTCTAAGTCTCACCATCCCACCAATGAACTTGAAATAGTTTCTATTCTATTGTAGCATGATGGAATATACTGGAATATGATGGAGTACTCGTATTCGAACGAGCAATGTTCTTAGAGGGATGATACTGGCACACTGAAACTATTAAAGTGCCATAAGTGCCCACCATCAAGCCTCCAATTGAAATTAAAAAAAAAAAACATAGTTGTGTTTTCATATATTTCCAATTTAAAACTCATATCCGCTATCAAATTAATTACTTTGCTGTTCAAATTGATAGACCAGTACGAAATGTATAGTGTGAATCATTTGCATGATCTGGTAATATTGGGTACGTCGGTTCTTTAGAGCTCATTGAATGATCTTTGACTTGGGTAAAATAATTAAAGGCGCTAAAAGTAGACCACTTGTACCTACGATTAACATCAAATATAAGATAAGATGTTGGGGGGCTTGCTATAAGTAAAACACCTCGACCTAATAAGATCTATTTTGCCCCCAAACTGAAGAATATGATTGAAACATAGGGCCTGTCTGTTGTGGAATCAACTATTCCCACGAACTACTCAACAATATTTAATATTGTTGAGTAGTTTATGGGCCCTATGTTTCAATCATATTCTTCAGTTTTAAATTTAAAAAATACTCGAATGGTTTCAAATTTTGAAACTATTCGAGTATTTTTTAAATTTAAAACTGCTAATTATGAAAGTTTTGTACGGTGCTTAATAGTTTGTAATTACGAGTATTATACGAAATAATACGATTATTAAACGGGTGCATGGAAAAAGAAGGTAAAATTGTAGATTTGACTTGCTGATTTGATCATGAAATAACAAGGGGCCCAGAGTTTTCTCGTCTACATTCAATGGATAGCATGGGAATGACATCCCAATGGTGTAGTGTAATGGCTGGAACACTCAATACGGCATTGCTCGAACCCTAATGACCCGGTTCGCACCGACTTCAACCGTTACACCAAATTTGCTGTTCCGGCTCTTAACTTGTACCACAGTTAGCATATACCCAGAACCATAACCCGGATAACAATGAACAGTGAGAAACAGCATCTCGTCAACAAAAATGTTATCGAACTTGGGATTTCAAAAGCGGTAAACATCAATAAACAATCATAGACAGATTGTTTAAATACATTGTATTCAAGAATGAAATTATATTTAATCTTATACGTTCGGATTGAAACGTACAAATGCGGCTGGTCCAGCTTGTAGTGATTGCGGAAGTATGCAGAAGTGATCAACCGTTGGTAGGAACAATGAAACAATTCGTATGTTTGAAAACGAATCGTGACCATCGACAAAGAATCACTACGAGTGATATTCGAAATTCGGCAGAAAATACCAAAACAGTGGGCAACAGGAGACTGGGTCCTTCATCACAAGGATTGCAACCCTTCCCCGGTCCCCCTACTCACCTGACCGTACTCCCTGAGACTTCTGGCTGTTCCTTAAACTTAAATTCTCGATGAAAGGACATTGTTACCACTCGATGAGGAGATGAAGGAAAAAGCTGTAAAAAAATAAAGGAGCAGCTGTTCAGCATCCCGGAAGATGAGTTTTCTCGATGCATGGACGAATGGAAACACCGTTGGGAGAAGTGGGTGTACTTCCAAGAACACCACTTTGAAGGTGACAAAATTGATTAATTTTAAAATACATTTAATAAAGTGCTTGTGAGAAAGTCCTGCCACTATTTGACCAGACCTCGTACATTCTAGAGGTCTACAAATTCTACAGTTCAGAGAGGAGACAACCCCTCGTAATTGGAATTGCTCAAACATGTGAGGGTTTACATTTCAACATATTTTTCAATACGCGATATATACTTACATTTATTCATTTTTCTGCTAAAACGATCAGAAACGAGGCTATACAGTCATATAGTATACTTGACGTTCATTTTGTATGAAAAATTAGACGTACGAAAAACATCTTGGGAACGCTTCTGTATAAACAGTTCCTCAGATTTGTTAGTATCACTTTATGCAAAGATGATGTCACACACAAATATTATTTGTGTGTGACATCATCTTTGCATAAAGTGATACTAACAAATCTGAGGAACTGTTTATACAGAAGTGTTCCCAAGATGTTTTTCGTACGTCTAATTTTTCATACAAAATGAACGTCAAGTCCCAAAAACGATTTGGAATGGTTTTTGCACGCATTGAAAATCTTCTATTCCAAATATAAAAACGTGGTTTCTGAACATTGTTTTATGATTTTTTTCAGGTCAGATTTTTAAATTTTGCAATATTTTGTCGTGAACTTTGGTTTAGAAGTGAGAAAAAAATGTATTTGTAAAATTTGGTGCATTTTAGTTAAATATACGAGTTATCTGTTTGGAGGGTTGTAGGAGGCGGTAAGAAAAGAAGAAGTTTTTCCGAGCTTTCGGCTTTAATAAGCCATCTTCAGGGGTAGGTAGGTATTGTTTCCTCAACTCGGTCTCTTTCGTTCAGAATAAACTACGACATGTAGTTTATTCTGAACGAAAGAGACCGAGTTGAGGAAACAATACCTACCTACCCCTGAAGATGGCTTATTAAAGCCGAAAGCTCGGAAAAACTTCTTCTTTTCTTACCGCCTCCTACAACCCTCCAAACAGACAAAGGTTTTTCAACCAAAGGAGATAATGAACAATACAGAAAATTATACGAGTTATTATATAATTATAATTCAATTCTATTGTAACCCCGAAACAGTCGTGATGCTCTCTAGTTTTTTGGCAAAATATGAAATTGGGGAAGTCAGCACTCGCCAAAATATTTTTTACGTAATTTCTTTCTCTTAGGAGAAATAGAGAGAGAAGACATTCAATTTGGAGCGGAGACCAAGGAGGATATTTCCATCAGGCGATTAGGTGCAATATTAGTTGACGACGACGCAATATTAGCGGCAAACGGCTTCGAGTTCAGCGAAATGTTGGGGCTTCAAGTGTTGGGGAGATAAGATCAATAAACAAGGGTTGGAAAAACAGTTCGTGACTTTACAAGGGTGAAACGGTATGTTTTAACGTCATCTACTCACCTCCGCACATGTTGAGCGATCAGGTTGACAGGATGGCTATCTCAGCGGAATGGGGAGAATGCAATATTGAGGAAAACCGGTCCGTGGCACGAACTAGGAGACAACACGGCGGCGAAAGCCTGGAAACCGACTGTGTAATAGCGACGGCCGCCCGCTCCGCGGCACCACCGTCGCGTTCCCCACATTAAATGAACAAAGGGCGTCTTCAGTTGACTTTTCAAAGGAATCTTTTCGTTATTTTTCACATACAGACTTCCGAGGAGCAGTAACTCATTCGATCACTCCATGAGATGATGAAATGTTGACTGTGAAAACGACCCCTTGCGAGCCAGATCCGACACAATGCGCTACCAGTGCAACAGGGCCACATCTTCCTTTCCTAAGATTTTCAGGACGACCGTTTGGAGGGTCAGAACGTGGGGAAAAAATTGAAAATATAGTTCTGAAACGAGTACGTTCTGAACGCTACTAGTTTTTCTATCATTCTATTTAGTTCTAGAACTATATTTTCAATGTTTTCCCCACGTTCTGACCCTCCAAACGCTCGTCCTGAAAATCTTAGGAAAGGAAGTTGTGGCCCTGTTGCACTGGTATGTCATGTTGATCCTATTGGAGAAGTGATGTCACGCAAAGTGGAAATCACTGTTCTCATTCATAACAGTGTATGTACTGGTATGAGACGTTACAGGCACTTTTTACTCACAGTCCGATATCAGTGAGTATTATTTCAAGTGTCTAAATCAAGATTAACGTACAGTTTTCTATAACGGACAAAATTCCCCGTATTTGTTCCCTTTGTGATTTTAACTTCTCCACAGAACGAGAACAGTGGAAGTATAGCATAGTGGACGATGACAGCTATTCGTTCTCGCGGGTGAGTTTCTTAAATCACCGATTTGTTTTTTCATATCGTATAGGGCTCAAGTCTGTTCAACTTTGAAGAAAATCCTGTACACTGAAATACGAGGGTCGTTCGAATATAACCCAAAATTTCGTAATAAAAATGTTTACAGTTTTTCTAGGTAGTCTCCCTCACGCTCTGCATTTTTGCCACCTTTCCGGAAGCTGTCGGATACCTTTTTTTGTAAAAATCTTGGGACTTCAGTAGCCATTCGCGCACAATTAATTTATCGTTGCTTTCGATCCATCATTGCACCTACGGATTGGAATATCGCGTCGTTTAGATCTGTAGGTAGTCGTGATTGTTAGCTTGATTGTCGTGAATTTCTGCTACCAATTGACGTTTTGGCACACATCTGGCTGAGATTTGGCGCGTTAACCTAGCCGCTCATGAATAATTGACTCAATACCACCTACGCTGATGCCCAATCCCTCAGCCATATCGCGTACAGTACTACGTCAGTCATCCAAAATGATTTTGAACGGCGCTTACGTTTTCATCGGTGCCACTGTTCCTAGGCAAGTTCGCCACCACTTCTTGGGCTTTTCGGGAACCGGAACACTATTGTTTATTGTTATTTTCACGAGAAAGCCCAATTACATTTTTACAAATAATTACATGTTTTGGTTTATTATCTTCGATAATGAACCATTGGAATCGCCCAAAGAAAAAAAATTTTTAACCCCCCCTCAAAATTTGTTGGTTTACGTTTCAAGATACGTAGATTCAGAAAATCGAATAAAAAAAAATCCGTCCGTCCGCCGTACGCCGTCCGCCGTCCGCCGTACGCCGTCCGCCGTCCGCCGTCCGCGCCACTTTGCCCAGTTAGCGTTGAGTTAAAATTACGAAATTTGGTTTCTGGGTTTGGACCAGCCCCACAATGATCCTCGAAACTTTTCATAACCGTAGGTCAAGGGGAAGGGGTTCAAAACGAATTTTGAAATTTTGAAAATTCCATATCTCGAAAAATTCATATAGAACGATATGTTTTTTATTTCATATTTAGATAGAGTTTGTTCCGTAGAATTTTTTAAGACCGTCCGCAGCTTTGTACGACCAGCCGTTCGTTCACAATGACGGCTCAAAGATTGTGCCTCACAACACGATCGTGACTCAAACTGTTGAAATACAGGTCCATTTTCATACTAACAAGCTCTTTGGAACATCATATGGCTTAAGTGATGTCGAGTTTGTTGTTCTGAGGTGCGTTTCGTGCTACTGAAATGAAGGTAATTTCGAATGTTTGTTGGTAGGTACTTCTTTTATAGAAAAATTATTACCAACGTAGTATTAAAAACCCCAGAATTATATCGTATTAATTAATCATAATTAATAATAATAATTATTAATAATGAATACAAATTATTGATACCTAACAATAAATTATAATAATTTTCTCTAGGTACTTGATAAAATTGTTAATAATTAGTGATAATTGATAATAATAATTAATCTGACGTTTAGGATCTTGACATTTAGACCTAGTGATCTAGACAGAAGGGTGATCTGCACAAGGAAGATAATAAACCGTTGGGTCAAGAATTTGCAGAGTTTTTATCTCATATTTAGATAGAGTTTGTTCCGTAGAATTTTTTAAGACCATCCGCAGCTTTGTACGACCAGCCGTTCGTTCACAATGACGGCTCAAAGATTGTGCCTCACAACACGATCGTCACTCAAACTGTTGAAATACAGGTCCATTTTCATACTAACAAGCTCTTTGGAACATCATATGGCTTAAGTGATGTCGAGTTTATTGTTCTGAGGTGCGTTTCGTGCTACGGAAATGAAGGTAATTTCGAATGTTTGTTGGTAGGTACTTCTTTTATAAAAAAATTAATACCGACGTAGTATTAAAAACCCCAGAATTATATCGTATTAATTAATCATAATTAATAATAATTATTATTAATAATAAATACGAATTATTAATACCTAACAATAAATTATAATCATTTTCACTAGGTACTTGATAAAATTGATAATAATAATTAATCTAACATTTAGGATCTAGACATTTAGACCTAGTGATCTGGACAGAAGGGTGATCTGTACAAAGAAGATAATGAACCGTTGTTTCTTTAAGTAACAAGTTGAAAAAAAAAAATGAAATGAATTGAAAAGAAAATGAATTTAAAACTTCTACCGGAATCAAACTGAGGTTCTGAAAATGGAAAAAAACTGAGGTTCTGGATCAATTAAACGAAATAACGGCGGAGGCAACTAAAGTCTTGCAACTTGCAAGGGAGGAATTGAAAAAAATCGGTTCACTGACAAGAGGAGATCCCTACCATTCATACACTTGGGTCTTAGAGAGGATAGAAGGATTATTTACAAATATAATTTAGCAAAATCTGCATTGAGGTAGGATTTCAGGATATGTGCGGACCGCCCACTTTCTGAACCATTTTTCGAAGTAACTTACTTTTTACTACCCTCAAGTTATTACTATTTTGGAATCGCAAAGAGCCTGAACGTTTCTGTTCATCAAATTATTTTCAATTCTCAGCATTTTTAGCTTTTGATTATTTTTCTGTGAAAAAATCCAGAATGTTTCTGTTATTCAACAATAACGATTTCTTGCCAAGCCCTCAACTCCTTGCTTTTGTTGTGATTTTTTTACTTTTTTACATGCCTAACAAAAAACCGATATGTCTTGTCAACAGTGGTTTGTGTTCTTGATGGTACATTGATTGAAGAATGAAATCTGGGGGACGCCACTAGACTCCCGGATTATTACAGTTTAGATCAAGGATCAAAACAAGGAATTATGGAATGTGTTTTTGAATAGGTACATACCTAATAACAGAGGAAACATAGTAGTAGAAGAACTCTCGACACCCACGATGGCTTGACACTCCCTTGTCGGAGAAGGCGGTATCGTGACGCTAGCTATTAGCACGATACTGCTACTGCTACTCACATTCATATACTATAGGTACTACACATTCATATACGATACCTATGTCAAATATATACCATACATACCGCGAGAAGCCATGGGAGCAGGTTTAGGGGTGGAGTAGCCCGCGGGGTATTCAAACCCCATGGGAGAGACTGGGATCATAAAACATCTAACAATACACGGGGTATAAATCATTTCACGACATGCTATCGGGGAAGCCTTCGATATTCATGAGAAAACCTACTGACGGCAGCGGCAGTTCGAGAACAATCATTATTTTCCGATGAATAAGGGGCAGTTGAGAATAGGCTAGACCTGCATTATTGGACGGTCTTGAAGGAGAGGTATACACTT
Source organism: Stenodema calcarata (assembly GCA_963920205.1). NCBI lineage: Eukaryota > Metazoa > Arthropoda > Insecta > Hemiptera > Miridae > Stenodema > Stenodema calcarata. The sequence continues at coordinate 9,402,066 of OY986049.1, forward strand.
AGCGCCGTTAACAATTAACTACGGATTACGTTCTATCCGTTTCTGAGCCACTTGGAAAATTAATCTTTACAATTATTTACGGTCTTTGTTTTCTCTTTTCATTCCTTGCTTCTGTTCACCACCTACTTTTTGTATAATCTCATCTCGTGTTCGAAAATGTTACAAACAAGTTGGTCCATCAGTTGTCCAAACGTCTATATGAGGACATAGTCAATATGAGCGTGAATCAAACATAAAAACTAAAGGCAAATTTCTGAAATTAAATGCAAGCCACACGAGGTTTTTTCGTGCCTACGAAAAGGAGGTTATTTTGGTTATTTGTAAGTAGGTGCTACTTAATATGAATTACTTATTGCCGAGTTGCATGTAACATTAATTGTTCATTAATTATGTTGTTCGGACAGGAATTTGCCTCCACCTCGGAGAAGACCATCTGGTTACCCACAAAACTAACGAACAAAAAATATTTTTCAGCTCACAGCTCCAATTATTTCTTAAAGTTATTGCTGAGTTGCATGTAACAATAATTATTCATTAATTATATTGTTCGGCCAGGAATATACCCCCACTCGGACCATCTGATTACCCACAAAACTACCGAACAGAAAATATTTTTCAACTCACGACCTCAATTATTTCTTGTAGTTATGCGACTTACAACACACAAAACCACAAATTTAATGCACTTTTAAATTTCTGTAATGTATCATGCTTTCTAGTAGAAGCTGGGTAAGTTGTGAATGACCATCGCTAAAAAAAGTGCCTACATTATTCATATTTTTAATTTTTAATTTGGTACATTTCAAGTAAAGTAGTTGGTATTCTTATTTAATTATATTTGTTCAAAAACAATATAAATAATCACGAAATTCCCATAAGATTTAAGAGATAAAATAAAGAAATAAAGTTACCTACTCGTTCCTGAATAATAGTCTACGAACTATTTTTCTTCGCCTGGGAAAAAAGGTACGGTACAAGTAGGAATAACAAATAGAATAAAAATATTTATGAGGTTTGTTTAAGTGATTATTTACGGTAGCTACTATCAAACTTTAATAAGAGCTTTAGATATAATGCCAATATAAATACTTGAGGATAAAAACTTGGATTTCGTGTTCTTTGGAGCGCACCCACCTATTCAAACTTTCAGAGAAATTCGAAAAGAAAGGGTACCATCATCCCACGAAGATTGTTCCCTTCCAACTTTGTACTGTAACTTCTTTGTTCCACTTGTTCCGCATTATCCCGTCAACCTCATTTGAGTGTTTTGCCCGGCCGTCCCTCGTGTTGTCGGTTTATTTATGGTGGTTGACTGTAACGGAAGTGGGTTTTCATACAACTTGAATGAGTACATTTATATTTCTCACAGTTCAACCATTGTGAAAGTATCGAGTGGTCAAATCCAGGATGAGACTCACGAATTCACACCACCCTTCACCATGATTAGTAACATTTAAACGTAAAATCAAATGATTTTGTCCAAATGTTTTCTGACTGTGAACTCAATCCTGTAGACATCGCAATTTGGAGTATTTTCCTTCGGTAGACGAGGTTCTCTTTGTCACTCAAACTTAGATAAGAATTATTTAATAGTAGGTAGGAACGTTTTAATAGTTCGAAAGTTTCTATCAAAATTTCATTCAGAGTGTAATAGTAGTGATGTTAAACGTGACTGGTCCTTATCGGAATTTGAAGTGTAATAGATTCAATTTTAAGAAGTGATTAGGTATATAAACCTACTGATAGCAAACTGAGGAATAGCCAAGTAGTCGTAAGAGGTAACAAATTTCCTTTATAAATGGTTTTAAATCTCTTTCCTCTTGTGTCTTGCTTTTATGAATGCGTTTCAAAATATATTGTTTTAACTAAATCGGCACTTTCGGTTACACAATATCGGTGTGAACCGCTCAGTGTCGTAATGATTAATAGTCAGCTCTGAGATCCTAAAACGATAACTTTTGTGAAAAAAGCCTTATCGCAGAAGTATTCTGGTTAGGCTTCTAACGTTAAATCAAGGAGGCACCTCAATTTCAGGTTTTTTACGTTAAAGGAGGGAGGCCGTTAGTTGGAATGAGCTGCTGTGCTTCGCTTCCCTTCACTTCGCACTAAGTGACTTTAATGATAAACATCTCAATTACTCGGCCCTAATTGACTAAAAACAGCAAGCGGGGAAGGCGAGCGGGATAAGGCGTCGGAGCAGGAGAGCGAGCCTGCCAGAATTCGCGATTATTTATTTAGCAAGGGATGTCATTGTCAGCAGAAGGGATGTCATTGTAAAGGTCTCTTCCCCATCTCTGACACCGCCACCTAATAGCCGACGTAAATAATTCAGCGTATTATTCGATTTCTTGATGTTGGGAAACTAACCAATCGAAGGATATTATATTTATGACATCTTCATTTCAAACGTCTTCTTGCTTTCTACCACAGACTAGGGATTAAGAATTTGATATCTTGTGAAGACAGAAGGAAGAACGATTGAACTTATATCAAAACTAGCTGTCGGGCCCGTCGCTGACTGGCAGAACTCGGGATGGATCCATCTGCCACTCTTATCTATTGCTTTACGGATTATACCTCTCAAATGCCCCTTTACAAACCCTTATAATCTCAAATACCAAAAATAATATTCATCTGTCTCACGGGAAGGAAGAATTTAAGATTTTTATATTTCGGCTTCCCTATAAACTTCCACCCTTATGCATCGGATCAAGAAGTGAACCCCCCTATGTCCTTCCCCGGTCACAAAAACATTAAAATACCGGAGAAAATTTCGATCCACTGAGCGGTTTTCGAGAATTAAAATGTTTATAGTTCGGCTTCCCTATTAACCCCCACCCCTATGCATCGGATCCGGGGAACCCACCCCTATGTCCTTCCCCGATAACGGAAACATCTCAATACCACTAGTTGGAACGATGTGATATGATATAAAATCTAATAGGACAAAATATTTCACAATGTGTTACTATCGTTAACTAATCGAAGTGTTCATTAGTTCTTCGTTGATGGAGGTACATACAGGATCAACAATTTCTCAGCCTGACTGGTTTGATGAATTGATAAATATGTTTTTAACCAGAAGTTGGACACATTTTTGTGGTGTGTGGGGAACCACTATATTCAGTATAGAATTATCACAATAAATATCTACTAAGAGCAACACACCAACGGTAGAGAATCCCCATCCGAGTTTTTCCTAAGACAAGTCAATTATTCCTTCAGACGGTCAGTCCCTTTGTAAGGGAGGATGGTAGGAGAGGGAGTCCCTATACAACATCGACCAGCCATAAGTAACTATGACAGTCTGGTATAACTATGACAATCTAGTAGAAGCTCTTGTTACTTATACTCAAGCCTTATTACTCAAACCCAAAAACCTTTCCTCAAAAGTTAGCTCAGTTATCAAAAATTCGGCTCTCTTTAAAAATTGGTCAGTTTTTCCTTTCATTCGAATTAAGTGAACGGTGTGTGCAGATACACGTATCTGGTAACAAACGGTAACTTATTTCGCATCATTTTTTTTCTTACCTGTATATATACAGGTGTGCACATATATGACAAGGAGTACACATATCCGTATCGGGTAACGCTTGTCATACAGCACCTTATTTTCCTACTATCTGGAGTGCGGAGGTAACAACCTTTGGTAACACAGTTCATCCCTTTTACCACCTTCTCTTTAACTTCTCCTATGTGTAACAAGGCGTGCGGATGTACACATCTGGTGACACTTGACACAATTAACCCTTCCCTCTAATCTGGTGTGCGCGGCCCAATACCCCCGGTAACACAATTATCCTCAAAAACCTTTCAACAAACCTACTGAACCAAAAATCGGGCTAGTACCTTCCTTATCGGAAGAAAAGTTTAAATTGTGAGGTACCATACTGCATCACAGAAAGTAGGCCTACTCACTGTGCCTGCACTCACAGGGTGGTTTTAATGTTGTTAATGAAGTTTTTGGTTTTTCTTACGTCCTGTACCTACAATGTCGATTTTGACAACATTATGGTGTTTAGGCCGATCCCTCCATGTAGGGATGGTGTTCCACTAGAAACAAGGAGATAACCCACCGTTAGTGGTGACCTCACGTTATGGGAATTAGATAGTCGAGTTAAATGCTCTAGCGGACATTTTGTAGGTCTTATTACCTTGTTTTATCACTGTTCTAATGAACGGAGGAATACCAACCCACAATGACATGGCAGATCTCGCTATGTAGTTGGCGACGGAGTCTGGTAACCTTCGTCAGAATCTACCGGTGAGGAGGCGGCTTGTTTAATTTTCCTCCCGCCTTCACGATCACCACCTCCGGCGTCGGTTGGTTGAAACCTCTAGTTTACGTTCTTCTCACTAGAGCACATCCACCGCCTTGTTTCACGGAGTCTGTTGTGTATAACGTTTAATAAAAGCAATTCACAAAATAATAAACTCACTAAGCATATTTTGAAATATCTCGAAGACATACATTACTCATACATTGCTCAAGTTCGTAAACAATAGTCGACCAATTAATAAGATTTACTACGTAACGAGATGACTCATCGTCTCTGGCGGTATCGATCGAGTGCGTTAAATGCAGTCGAATGCACTTCAACACAATTAGTGTGAAATCCCTTGTTATACGCAATAAAATGGTAATTTACTCATGGATTTACAAGTGGAACTATGTACCGAATCTCTTGGACAGTGTCCACTTAAAAGTGTAATAAAGGGATTGTACCAAAAGAAGTACACAATTGAAATTCAACGAAAGTGGGAGGTTGTTTATTTCAGGTGTCAACGAATTCCTTGTATAAATTGTTTATCAACGTTCAAAAAATATTCTAAGCATACTGAACATCCTAAGCTATTCTGAGAAGGATACAATGATGTTGCCAGCGCCTATCATGCGAGATTCAGGGATCTCACTGTAGCTGTTTCTAAGTGTCTAATAAAGCATGTTGCGGCAGCATTTCTAATGCTACATGAATTAGGAATCCTTGCCGTTAGAGGACAAAAAGTCCAAACCAAAAACTCCACACCAAAAAGCCCACAGTCTATTAGGTCCAAAATATTTTTTTCCCCGTTCTGTAAACTACATTTATACTCATTTTTCAAAATATTATGCATTTTTCTACCTATATGCATAATATGCTGTTGCAACTTACTTGAGCAACTATAACCTTCTTCAGATATTTGCAACTTCAGCATATTACAACACAACCTAATAATAAGTTCAAGTAACCAACATTTTTCATACCTTTACTTTTTTAATATGGTTACTATTAAATAAAGAAATTATAAATTTTATTATAAATTATAAATTATAAATTTTATAATATGTTATTTCTTATATGTTATATTTTAATATGTTATTTATAATTTCTAGCACTGGTAAAGCCATACGAAAAATTTAGATTACTTACTTGGACTTTTCGGTGTGGACTTTTTGGTTGGGACTTTTTGTCCTCTAACGACTAATCTATATGGTACCTACTAATCAGTTGATTGGGGGAGGTTTTTATTCCGCAACCCCGTCCACTTGATCTATATGTGGAGTTTTTATTTTTTTGGACTTTTCAGACTATTTTTTGTGGAATTTTTGGATTGGTCTTTATGTCATATAGTCATCCTTGCTTCCAAATTTTATGCTATGTACTTATAATATAAGTAAATAATTTTATATATTATATAAAATTAGGCGATGGAGTGGATCGAGATATTTCGCATGAGCTCGTGGCCCACTAATTTCGCGGGATAGTCTTAAAAGGCACAAAATTTTGGAAACTCTTTATAATAAAGACTTTATTGGGTTTTCACATGAATTGAAAGAACTCCAGCTCGTAAAGATCATACTGAGCTTCATGCAAGTTCTAAAGGTTCTGTTCAGTAAAACCTTCCTGGAGTGAGGTTAGTCCGTCAGGAGTGAGCAACAGTCGGTACCATAAGATATTATCTCGCCTTCAACTCTCAGGACTTGATCTTCAAAGTCCTCGAAACTGGAAGAGAAATACTGTTCGTCAACCACCTCACGCTAGTAGTAGCGACCTGATTGAGTCCGGCATACACCTTACTTTAATGATTTCATGCAATTGTAACAGTCACAGACTCCACACCTGCACACCATTTCCTTTTTCCTACCGAGTTCTTCGTCTTAGTTCACATCTGTTATTAATGTGATCCCATAGGGACGTGTGATATCTCAAGGGGGTGACGCCTAGGCCATCCATAACGTCGGTCTTCGCCCTCGATGCGAAATTATTCACAGCTCGATCGGAGGCAACGTACAGCAGGTGAAAGGTGAGAGCCTTCAGTATTCCTACTATAACTCAGTGCGTGGAGAATTCTCTTCTAACCAACAATGTTACGAGATAAATCAATAGAATCAATCCGTGTTCACCTACTAATTTATGGGGGTACATCTAATTTTAAATAGATCCCTAGGCTTGTGTAAAAAGTAGGGATTGCAATTTTCAAAACGACATATGTGGCCATATTTAGATATATCTCGGATGATTTAAATTAAACATTATTTTTAAATTTTTCTTCCTCGATGAAAATAAATGTGAGCAGATTTTTAGAGACCTTAGTAAGCCTAGCTGTTCGTACACAATATGGGTAAAACTCAAAGGTAAAATCAGAAGTCATCATCATGAATTTAATTCAAGATAATTTCGAATATTTGTAAATAGGTACTGCTTACCTATATACATTTAAATTGTACGGGAATAAATTATTGTTAGGACCAAACGGAAATCAGTTAGAAAATTGACCTAGTTAACTACCTACTCAGTGAAGATCAAACACACAGTATTTGAGCTCAGTATTCGAATTATTTTGTTTAGTTGAGACTCACAAGGATATCGCACACAGAACAGTGATCTAGACAGCAGGTTGAACTAAACAGAAAATGATGAACAGCAGAGGAAAAATCTGCATCATTATTTGTCTGCTCTCATAATATGATAATATATTATATTATAATATATTATATATTATAAGTTTTTCGGCATAAGTAATGATGCAGATAATATGTTTCATACCCTCGGCTTTCACTTGTTTATCTGGGAAACCTCACGTCAGCTGTGATGGAAGCAAAGAAATGTTCAACGAAGCGGTTCGCCGCTCTTTATGTAAATTCTGAAACCTGAAAGGGAGATTTCACGGGAGTGAGGCTTTGAAAATCAAAGCACGAGGTGGATTATGTTGGTATCTTTCATTTTTATACTCCATTGAATGAAAACGATACTTCTTAAAACGCGTAAAACCACGAGAATTCGCTACATAGCTCACTTTACGTGTTCAAATAACTCATGAATTGCACATTATAATTTTAAAAACTCCAAATACGTTTTCACCCTTTTACGTCACCTTGAAAAGTCGCTCTCAACCCACCAGTACTGCGTGAGATTTTCTCTCACATGTCTGGATAATACGGTGTTGCCATGGGAACATGAAGGCGGGAATGTTGGGCTCTCGTGTAGCTGGTGGGGAGGGGCACTTCTAGACAAAGGACAAACGACAGTCAAGGTCAGTGACCGCTAGGCTTCCGAAAACACAAATTCGGTTTTGGTTAGAGCTTTGGCTGGAGCAAATTTCAGCGAAACGGTTTTCAAAACGTTATGGCTTGAAAAATTACCAGAAAACGTTCGATCGATTCTAGTGATAGCAGAAGGAACTCTCGACAAATTAGCAGAGCTAGCTGACAGAATATGTGAAACTAGGGATCCTGAAACAGTTCATGCAGTAAGCAAACCTAACGCATCTCAATCTGCTATTTCAACCCGAGATTTTCAAACCCTTGCCATTCAAATCGACGAATTGAGAAAGAGTATTCAGGAGCTTAAGCAGCCCCGAAGGTCCTCATCAAGGTCAAGTGGGTCAGGGAAACTCCCGCAGACAGCCGCAGTAACGACCCTGAGTGCTGTCAATGAAAAGGATGGTCGTAGTTTCAGTTTCCAAATTCCAAGTCTCCAAGTTCCCAATTCCAAGTTTCCAAGTTCCGAAAAACCAAATTCCAATTCTTGGTAGATAGTGGAGCAGACGTGTCTGTTCTCCCTGCCAAGAAACAAGTAAAGGAAGAGCCTTCAACTTACAAATTATATGCTGCAAATCGCTCAGAAATACCAACCTATGGAACCAAGCTTCTAAATCTTGACTTAAGCATTAAACAGTAACAAGAACCAAGAGACACAAACACGCTCTGGAAGACGGGTCAGATTTCCAGCTCGGTACACGGAGAAAACGCTAAGGGGGGAGTGAATGTAGGCGCTTAGGAGTTGATTTTTGTTGTAGTTTTTCTACCTCGTTTTTATAATTCAGCGCCACATGTTTTCGTTCCCAACTTAGTTACTTTTTATAAATAATAAAATCATTGGAGTTCCAAAATTTGATTCAGCAAGTTCGTCATTTAAAATATTTGTACAATCGTACACTGGGTTGTGAGAAAAACTCTCACGCGCGAGTACTCCAGTTTTAATTTTTCCAGTGCCTGTGAAATTTTTTCTCACACGCAAGTGCTGCTACACCCATTTAAGAATTTCATAAAACCGTCTAAAAGCAGTTATTTCTATGTGTAAACGTTTTTTTTTTCTCTCTCGTCATTTATAATGCAGACACCTGAAAAGGCCAGTGGTTCAAGCTCCCCCAATTAAGAACGAGATAACTGGTTTATGGGTAAAAAGCAACCAGGAAAAAGCTGATGTGTTCGCTGAATACTTAGCAAGCATTTTCACAGCAAACCTGGGTGCTCCCGATGAACTACCATTAGAAGAATCCCAGCCAAGTGAACCTGATGTAGAGATCCCTTGGATCACTGTTAAAGAAGTTCAGAAAACAATCCAAAATGAGATCAACCCAAAAAAAGCGCCAGGCTACGACTGCATAACAGGACAAATCTTAAAACACCTTCCGCGCAAAACCATTGTCAAGATTACAAAGATCATGAATGCATGCATCAAACTACGCTATGTACCACAGCTGTGGAAAATAGGCGAAGTTATCATGATACAAAAACCTGGGAAACCAGCTGAAAAACTTACATCCTATCGGCCCATCTCACTGCTGCCAGTCTTCTCCAAATTGTTCGAAAAACTAATAAATAAGAGACTCTTGAAGATCATAGAAGAACGCAAACTGATTCCGAAACATCAGTATGGTTTCAGAAAACATCACTCAACTATTGATCAAGTTCACAGAATCACAAGCATAATCGAGAGAGCGCTGGAAGAAAGAAAAGTCTGCTCCGCCGTTTTTCTAGATGTCACCCAGGCGTTCGACAAAGTGTGGCATGAAGGGCTAGTTTATAAGCTTCGTAAAATGCTACCTACAAGCTATGCAGCACTTCTTGAGTCATATCTTGCTGATCGATACTTTCGAGTTAAACACGATAACGCCTTTTCAGAACCCAAAAAGATCCAGGCAGGTGTGCCACAAGGCAGCGTATTGGGACCCCTACTTTACCTGCTATATACCAGCGACTTGCCAGAAATTGAAGAAAACCCAACTGCCACTTTTGCGGATGATACTGCAGTCCTGGCAATCGGGGAAACCAATAACGAATCAGTAAACAAACTAAACCGATCCATCTCTCGCATTCTCTCCTGGACAACTAAATGGAGAATCAGACTAAATGAGGCAAAATCAGTGCACGTTGACTTCACTAATAAGAAATGCAACTATGTGCCTGCTTACCTCAATGGCCAGGCAATCCCACATGCTAACGAAGCAAAATATCTTGGAATGACACTTGATGCCAAACTGAGATGGAAAGAGCATTCAAAAAAGAAAAAAACCGAGCTCACAGTAAAATTCAGAAAAATGTACTGGCTTATGGGTAGGCGGTCAAAAATGTCTATTCATAACAAGCTCATTCTATACAAACAAGTCCTGAGACCCGTATGGACTTATGGTGCACAATTGTGGGGATGCACCTCACCTAGCAATCGCAACATTATTCAGCGATTCCAGAATAATGTTCTGCGTTCATGCACAGATGCATACAGATACTTCCGTAACGACCGATTACACTACGAGCTTCAAGTGGAATCGGTCAATGAGGTCATACGCAACCAAGCCATCAACCACTTAATGAGGCTACAAGATCACGTCAACGACGATGTTGTCCGACTCCTAGACACAGATGATCTACTCCGAAGATTGAAACGTACCAAACCGCATGAGCTTGCTCAACTAATGTGAAAACGTCAGAACAATATAAGACTAAGTGATGTACTTTAGTTTTGAACATTTAATCTAAAATTCAACATACGAATATTGCTTATAAGTTTACTTGTATATACTTGGCGCAATAAAATATATTTAAAAAAAATATATATATATATAATGCAGAATAGGTACATCAAAATGTATAGAGGAAAGTTGCTGAAATGGGGAAGGCTACGGAGCAACTGGTATGTTTTCCTGCGTTCAGCTAGCATTTTTTGCATCAATTCTTCGTTTAATTAGCTTTACTTGCGAATTTTCAAACAAAAGGATGTTACTATTGCAATGGCTCAACAATTTACATATCAACTACTCCTCGTGTTACCCATTCTGTCTAGTTCTAAATGTCTAGTCCCAATTATCAAGTTACTTTAGCAATGCCAAGGTCAGTTTATTTTTGAAAAATAGATATATATTTCACGACTCGGTCGTTTTTATTCGTTTTTTTATTATCCAAAAATCGACTATTGGTTTTCTAAGTAGGTACCTATTATAGTTATAATAACTATCGGTACCAATTGAAAAGAAAAAAAGTGATCCTAACCCCTAAAGTTTGGAAGTTGGATTATTAAATAAGATAAGATAAGATGGATAAGATGGATAAGATAAAAGATTATTAAATAATCTTTTTCGACGAGACTGTTCAAAAACTAGGTAGTGTTTACACGGAAATAACATGTGAGAGAAAACCTCACGCGCGAGTACTGGCAACCTGCTGTGGCCAGCGCGTACTCGACGTTCATGCTGTGTGATTGGAACGTTTCGAAGTATTTATGTTCCGGTAATTTTAACAAGATGTTTCCATTGGTTTTTCGACCGTCACGTCACGGCGAAATTGATTGGTTACTATGACAACATAATATTATTAGGATGTTTTATTGAATTTATAATAATTATTAAATCAATTAAACATCCTAATATGTTGTGAAATTATTTCACGACCGTCATGTCACGATATAATAAAGAGACGAGATTAACATATTTCGTTATGCCAACAGATAAAAGCAAGAAAGATTAGGAAGTAGGTATAGAAGTTCCTTCGGTAAACATTGGTTACCACTTTGGGACCTAATGAACGTATTACAACGCAATTTTATGTTAATATGATGAAATCACAAATTATGCTAAAAGTATATGTATATTTACACTACAGTATCATATTAAACTTATTGTTTTAGCAAAATTCCCAAAAGTTGCTGTTGCTGTGGACCTAACATTTTTACTTCAATTCCTGGGTTTTTTTTTCCAATACCTATTGCCCCCAACATTTTTATATTCATAGTTGCCTACTGTTTCATTTTGTTAAGTTCCTGCAGCCACTTTTTTGAGGAAAAAATAGCGTAAAATTAATCATTATTGATGAATGATCTGACTGTAGAACCGTTTGTTTTTTTCGATTTAAAAACTTCTTTATTCGGTATCCCACTACTAGGTATCCTATTCAACAACTTATCTCGACAAATAGCGCAAACTACAACTTATTCATCAAAATGAATATTATGATTTTTATTTTATTAATCCCAAAAGTCCTGAGTCCTGTTATGTGCTCAATTTATCGTGTGTAGAGCAAGATAGGATTACCACAACAGGATTAACATAGTAGCCAATTTAGCAATCACGAACTAAATACTATAAATATACATAAAAATATATATAAATATACATAATATCGTTACCTTCAATGTTACTGGACAGCGGAAGCGTCAAAAGTCCTGAAAAAATTAAAAACACTTCTCAATCATCGATGGTATACGGGAACTTTATTTCTGCTCTCAACATATTATTTAATACGAACTAAATCACTCGCCACGAAATCGTGAAAACCCATGTTAAGGAAAACAAGAGTATTTTTGTCATAACTAACACTGTTTGGTGAAAACAAATAATCACGAGCGTTACCATCAGTTCTGGGCAATTCTGTTCATTGCAAATGGTGGGAAAGAGTCAGGTTATGTTTGTTTGTGCTACCAGCTATCAGACCACGTGCAGCCTTCGCCCGGGAAAAAGCTGGCAGGCCATTTTATCATTTTTTTATCAAAAACATGGTGTAAAGACATGTCTCAGAAATTATTCATCATGAGTATTACCACTATTGTATTTAACAACGTCCAATTGAACATGCGAGTGCTAACTGCATAAGACGTAGTTTAGGGACATTTATTTTTGGGTGGTCCCTCATATCTGTCCAGCACTTCGTTAGGTTAAGATTAACTTTTTTGTGCAAAAACATCATGAGTGTTAACGTCACCCGTAAGTTGCACCCTTTACAATACAGTAGACAAAATAGAATGGGACATTCAGCAATTTTACGCTTGTCAAAATATACGTATAAAACACAAAATTGCTGCAATAGTTCATTTTAGACCTACGGTACGACAAATCATTTTATTTCATTCTGTAAGGTACATAACATCAACACGATTAAATAGAAGGGTGTGTCCTCAAACTGGCTCCCAAGAAAAGTAGTAATAGAAACTAAACAACCTGGTCACAGATGGTTCTACAGCTGTGGGGTAGCCAGGAGATGCCCGTTTGGCCGGTAATGCCCTTTCTAATTGCCAATCCCCGAGATAATGGATAACAAGAAGAGCCCGAAGGGGTGAAATAAGGTTTCTATTTGAGTTGGACAAGTTGGATTTGGCGAATCGTTGCTGCTGGGTTATCGACTTCGAAAATGATAGTACCACCGTTTCCTAAGTTAAGGGTAGTTTTAAAAGGTCTTCGAACATTGATTAAATACACAAAGAAATGGGCATGTTTTCTGCTTGGAGAACCACAGTATTAGAACAACCACATTGGAGAACCGATCTGCGATGTGGTCATCTGAGCTGATTACACCTGTTAGGAAGTAAATTTTATCACTTTCAGGGAGATAATATGTTTCGTCCAACGACGAATCACGAGGTGTGTATCCTTCAGTGTAGGTGTAGGTCAGGGCAGTTCCAGTTAAAGTAATTACAATAATATTTGAAATTCAAGTTCTGGAAGTAAATATATTTAATTTATTATCTATATATTTATAGATAATATATTATCTACTTTATGACAGCTGGGCCTGGAGACATTTTTCACGCTCCCCGTTACCGTGGTTTTTATATGAGTTGGACAAGTTGGATTTGGCGAATCGTTGCTGCTGGGTTATCGACTTCGAAAATGATAGTACCACCGTTTCCTAAGTTAAGGGTAGTTTTAAAAGGTCTTCGAACATTGATTAAATACACAAAGAAATGGGCATGTTTTCTGCTTGGAGAACCACAGTATTAGAACAACCACATTGGAGAACCGATCTGCGATGTGGTCATCTGAGCTGATTACACCTGTTAGGAAGTAAATTTTATCACTTTCAGGGAGATAATATGTTTCGTCCAACGACGAATCACGAGGTGTGTATCCTTCAGTGTAGGTGTAGGTCAGGGCAGTTCCAGTTAAAGTAATTACAATAATATTTGAAATTCAAGTTCTGGAAGTAAATATATTTAATTTATTATCTATATATTTATAGATAATATATTATCTACTTTATGACAGCTGGGCCTGGAGACATTTTTCACGCTCCCCGTTACCGTGGTTTTTATATGGTTCCACATATTGATGAAATTACTGAGTATACAACATCCTTGTGAGCTCCATAACTATATGAAACAACCGGAGTATGTAATGAATGGTTTGGGGATCCCCTGTAACCCAGGGAGGTTAGGCAATTACGCACACCCAGAGGGCTGCTCTGGTCTGCTTTCACAAATTCGGCCACCCTCTCAGCGGTGGAAAAACACGGGAAGGAAGCAAAACTTAGCAAACCATTACAAGGACTGGGCTTGAATACTGTTAGAACAGGTGGTCTATAATTTACATTGATGATAAACTATTAGGTATTAATATATTCTGGGGTTATTCCTTATACTGGGGGTATACCTACCTACGTTGGCACTAATTTATAACAAGAAGTACCTTGAAGTACCATCAAATATTTATGATTACTTTCTGCCCATAAACACAAAAGGTATCTCAGAACAAGAAACTCGATATCAGCAAAAACCGAGGGAGTTGTTTGAATTACCTGTTCCTCAGGATGAACATTGCCTAGTTCCGCCGTTTGACTGATTGTGAACGAACGGCTGGTCGGATGGCTATAAAAAATTCTCCAAACCAATAATTTTCTGAGCTTCATATTCCTAAAATTGCAATTAAAAATCTCATAGATTTCTGTACTAGTTTTAATATAGTTCAATTATTGAAATTTTAGGAATATGAAGTTTTGAAAATTCCAATATTAACTTCGCACTCCCTCCTGTTGATTTAGGGTATAATAAGTGTCAAGGATCATCCTCGGGCCGGTAATGAAGGGTGGAGGTGTCTTTGAAGGTTTCTCTTCCAACATTGAAAACCATGAAATTTCATTTTGAGACGACCTTTCAAATTTTTGATACGACAACGCAAGCGTGGCCCATCTGGTTAGTGATTTTAAATTATTTTTCTCGTAACCTTTCAAGAATTCCATGAGGATTTTACATAATATGTAATAATATTATTATGAACCAATATCCGATAGGAGTCCAATTTCCCTTGGCGTGTACCAGTCGTCATGATAGACCTGCAGTACTCGTCAAACCTCATCAAGAAAGATAGAAACGATGAGAAAAGTAGGAGGGATGTAGAAAAAATCGAAAGCCAATATAAGCTAAGGATCGGGGGTAACGAAGGTAGGATGACTTTCCCATTATTGGATCCACCTCTCGAGGACACACTTTTTACTACCTCCCTGGGCCCATTACATTATCTACGAAGATGGCAGCGTTTCCACTAGAACTCCGATGCTTCTGCGTTTTTTTTCTTCTTAGTAATATCCTCCTTCTTCAAAATTCATAGAGCGAAATAGATTTGAACGCAAGAACACTTTGGTAAATTGCGTTGCGTAACTTGAGTAAGGATATCCGTAGGCCTTTAACTCGAGCATAATTTGAAAGGGTTAACATCGCAAATTATTCTGTTACGTATTATGTTTCGTGTTTGAAGAATTGAATAAATTATCCGAGAAAATTGAATGCCTGGAAGTACTCTATAATATTTCCATTATTTATACAGGTGTCCAACAGCTCTCTTCTACGCGTTCTACATTTAATTTCCGGCCAAAAGTGTCTCTGACTTTTTTTTTAATCCACTCGAAATCCGACTTTTCCCACTTTTCGACCTTACTTCACTAAAATTGTCATAAGCTGATGTTGCTTTAGTGAAACATGAGATAGCTTATGTTGGTACTTTGCGAGGATTTGCTACTGTAAATAAGATGAAGACACTAATTATTGGGCTTGGTCCCACATTGGTTTGAACCTTCGTCTGAGTGCTTTCCATTGAAAACGAAAACCAACTGACTATCAATTCAAAATTGATTTTGAACATCCTTTGGAATGAGTTTACATTTGACATAAACTCCTTGTATGAGCACTTGTGGTGTAGGAGAGTACTTCTGAGGTTTTAAGAGTTTGGTGAGAATATTCTCACATATGTGGTGAAAAGAAATCATAAAACCACATAGTAGAGCTGGAACAATTAAGAGAAACAATTTTTCACTATAAAACATTGAACTGAGGATATATTTATAAATGAGGTGCGGAAATTACAATGTCATGGTCGACCGTTTCAAGACCAATGTGTGAAATGGTGTTGATGCGTCTTATGGAATAAGAGCAGGGGTTTCCATATAAGCTTGATTCGGTTTGAATACAAGGCACTCCAACTCCCTTTAATGCACCTTTACGTCGAGTTTCCATCTCGCATTTTCGTTCATTGTAGGTTGGTTTGAATAAATCTACCTAAATTACGTCCGCAGGAGAAAAAAACCCGCAACCTCAGCAGAGGTCCAGCCTCGTTTATTATTCCAATGATGAAAAGTTTGCTAGAGCGTTAGTAAAGTTATACGGGCTGGAAGTGGGCTCTCAAAACGGTTTTTTTTTTTTTCTTCTTTTTTTTTCAACAACTCTTAAAAAGCTAGGGGTCAACCCCCCACACTCTACATCCTCCGCGTGGCAAAACTTCAACCTCCCTCAAACAGTCACGGGATCAGTACAAGTGGCACTCACGTTTAACTGGAAACCCTCACTCGGCCACTCGAGGGATAAACAACTCAGTGAAATATAAACACTTCGTGGTGGTCCACAGAAAATAGGAAGTGGGAGTGAGCAAATTACCATATTTCATGTGAGAACGTCACGTTTAATTCTTTTCAACTTTTCAATTTAACATTTTTGTCGGTTTTTACTGCCACATAGTCGAAGAAGTTCTTTATCAATCTAGATCAACATACTGACTAGAGTGGTTTGATATAATTCAGATTTTTATATAGTACAATACTTACTATACATGTATTTATGTATTCAATATTACGGGCAAGCCCATTTACACGGAGTAATAATTATGAGTCAGCGAAAATACATAGATAAAAAATCCACAGTCATGCATCATAAGAGCGAATTTTTGAAAAAATAATTGGTTTTATGTCAAATTTCTCCATTAAAGAACATGATATCCATGAAGAACATCTCAAGTATCAACCACGTTTCTTCTTCTTCAAAGTGCTCCAGTTTGAGAGCGGAATGAGAGATAGCAGTTCTGACTTCCCCCATCTTATTCAGCGTATAAAAATCTTTAAAATGAGGTGTCACTTGACAGACCGTTTCATTTTTGGAATTTATGGGTTAACCTCCCCCCCCCCCCAACCTCCCCCCCCCAACCTTATTTGATTGGAGAAGGTCAGCATCCCATCAAAGACAACCCCCAGATCTGTCATATCCGAACACCTCTGGAGGACAACACCACACAACATATTGTCTTGTAGGATCGGCTACGATACTCGGTGGAAGGAGACAATTGAGCACTTAGTCGGATTCAAGCAGTTCATTGAGCACAACTCCTTAAGACCATGGATGGCCAGCTGCACCAGTTCATAATCCACTGGTGATTTAACGTGGCGGAAAATCTTCATGTCATCAGCGAAAAATAGGCATCGAATGCCTGAATGGAAGAGCGATGCAACACTGTTGATCATGATCAGGAAGCAGAGCGGGCCCAAATGGCTGCCCTGAGGAAACCCAGAAGTAGTACAGCAGGGTGAAGACAGAGCACCCCTCACCCGAACCATAACCCGGCGCCGATGAAGGGAGCTCGAGATCCAGTACAGGAATGAACCAAAAACGCACAAATGACTCCAATAAGGAAAGTAAACCTATTACTACGTATTATTATCACTTCTATATTCATAACTGATAAAAAAAAGCTCTGCCTTGTGGAACTTAATAATTGACCACCCGGTACAATGATCCGGGTTTCTGCGATTTCCAATTCATTGCTTGGGTCCATCATGGATCCCAGTGAACACATCTTGTTGCCGTCATGCTGACTACTGTAGTTTTGACTGTAACAGTTTTCCCAACGTTAGTCACGTCGCTACATAATACGCCAAAATGGTTTGGATGATACTTGAAAGTCGTAAAAGTAATTAATTAGTTTATATTTATATCCGACAGAGTGAAGAAGACGAGGGGGATAAGAGTCGTTGACCTGGCAGCCCCAAGTTTCCCCTCGGGAAATCTAAGGGTTGAAAAACATTTTCTATATCTAACTTGGAAGTTACTTATCACATTTGCACAACAACACGATGCTTGGATATTCCTTGCATCTCTATTTGCCAATCGAACTATTAACTTACTAGGATGATGCCTCGCACATATTATGATACAGAGTGAAGGTGTTTTTTTACATGTATTTAAATAAATTATTTGATCCCATTACATATTTATACCACATACCACAAGATTACGATCAGCAACAAAGATAGATCTCAGACAGGAAAACGTTAGTGATAATCAGTCGAAAAAGGATTCTTACGCACATTTTGATTAATTGTAGGTGTGTAAAAGATGTATGATTATGCGAATGTATTAATTTTTTTCTTCGAATTATACGAGTAGGTACCTATATTGCTTTCATTTTTGCAAATTCGAACTATAAATGGATGTTACTGCATACTTTGGAGGAATGTGTACGTCGACGTACGCGAAAATTCGTTTATGGATTGCGTATAGATTCCACTCAAAACCACCTGGAAATTCTTATTTTCGTGAATATGCCTAAATTATGAAAACCTTGCAAATGTCGTTTAGTTAATTTTCAAGGTGCTATAATTATCATTTTGAGAAGAATCGCCAATAAAGCAGTTTGTTGTTGAGCCTCAAATGTTTATCAAGGTAATTTTACCCTTACTTTAGCTGCATATTTATTGCTTATTGGTACATAATCTGAAGCATATTTTGGCTATTTAAAATCTATAGTCATCATATACAAGGAGACGCTCCTGGTACATAGAAACCCCGTAGCAATTCAACAACTAGCCAACTCCTAGACTTTAGTAGCAGTTCTGTAATCACTGTTGGCCTTATTATTTCGTTTAATTAAAATGTCAATGGGTGTTTTGTAGACCCTCCTGAACTTATTTAATCCTTGTGTGTGTATGAAATTATTGGGTGTTATGCGGATGAGTCGTAATATAAAATTTATTTAATAGTTATACCTGCATTCAATGGAACTACTTGAAATATCTCAACGAGCTTAGCACTGATTCCATTCAAAGAATGAATTCTAATGGTATCTATCTTCATAACTTTGTGTTCCCTCAATATCATTGTAGTCATGTCAGTGACGGGGATGGAGCAGAAGCTTTGCACCACAGATTGGCAGACGGTTTTATAGTTTGAAACTGGTTCACTTCCCCCTCCACTCAATGACGCCAATAGATGGTAATGAACAATAGGAGAAGCTCGGTCAATCCATTTCCACTAGTTCCCACAAAACCCCTTTGTCTGAGCTCAATTCATTCCCATAAATGAAGTCAACGCTGCGGCCAGGAGATTTACAATGGGCAGAACCGCATGTCTGTATATTACATTCCTCCGGGAGCTCTTGAAAAGAGCTGTCGGGAGAAACGTAATTGCGATTCGGGATGAAGCTCCCCATCTTTCCGTCCACCTGCGGAGATGCCTCCTCTGGCACCATCAGCGGGTAATGGAGCTCCTGTTCATTTATTAAGGAGCGTCAATAAATAAACACAAGCTCCTCTCAGCGGGGTTTTTCCTTGTTATATTCTGGTAATTCCGGGATATCGTTGAACGTATTAAATATCAAGTTGTTTCACAAGCATCATGACGTGAAAAGAGCCACAAAGTTGAACATAGGAATTATCGAGTAAACAACTGAAAATCTGTCGGATGCAGTCTGAATCGCACATTATGAATCTGAATTTGAATTTCTTGGTTCTGTGGCCTTATTAATTAATTATTATTAATTATTATTAATTTATATTTATATTAATTTATATTAATTATATTAATTTATATTAATTATTATTAATTATATTATAATTAATATTATTAATTATTATTAATTATTAATAATAATAATTAATCTAACATTTAGGATCTAGACATTTAGACCTAGTGATCTAGACAGAAGGGTGATCTGTACAAAGAAGATAATGAACCGTTGTGTCAAGAATTTGCAGAGTTTTTTTTCGTTCGTAATAACATCGACAGATAAGTAAAAGGAGTGTAGCAAGGGTGTTTCAGCATCGTGCGTACTCCAGGTCCACAGAACAACAAACTCGACATCACATATGATGTTCCAAAGAGCTTGTTAGTATGAAAATGGACCTGTATTTCAACAATTTGATTCACGATCGTGTTGTGAGGCACAATCTTTGAGCCGTCATTGTGAACGAACTGCTGGTCGTACACAGCTGCGGATGGTCTTAAAAAATTCTACGGAACAAACTCTATCTAAATATGAAATAAAAAACATACCGTTCTATATGAATTTTTCGAGATATGAGATTTTCAAATTTTCAAAATTCGAAATTTCGTAATTTTAACTCAACGCTAACTGGGCAAAGTGGCGCGGACGGCGTACGGCGGACGGACGGATTTTTTTTTTTATTCGATTTTCTGAATCTACGTATCTTGAAACGTAAACCAACAAATTTTGAGGGGGGGTTAAAAAAAATTTTTCTTTGGGCGATTTCAATGGTTCATTATCGAAGATAATAAACCAATATTAATTTATATTGGACATGTATGTGCATTGGAATGATGGGAATGTTGTCTATATGACTGCTTCCTGTTTTGAGAGTGACTAGATTTATGACTCACCAAAATTAACAATTTTTTTGCAAGTCGATTTGCAATTTGTTATCTTCTCATGACAAAGTTACAGCCTGAGTTAAAGCCACTGGGTTAAAAACACAACAAACAGTTTATAATATTATAGGAAATTAACTCGATGGGCTGCAGCTCAGTTGTTATGTTACTGATATGCCAAATATATACCAATTATTAACAACAACAAAATCACAAAGTCCCTCCACTTCCCTTCATTCACCTTTCACCCCCCTCCCTCAAACTGTATACATGTGGACTTTTTAGTCTTTAGTCTTTAGTATTTTCTCAACGTGCTGACGGTGATGATGTTCGTATATCGGAAGCCTCCAGTACTTGGCAGCCTAGTGACGATGGATTCCCCCGGAGAATTCGTTACTGATCACACTTCCCGTTTAAATAAGAAACGAATAAAGTCAATTAAAAATCATCTTCACTATTATTCATGAATTAGAGCTACATACAAGTTATAGCACAGTGATGTGTTGGTTTCGCTGTGACTAGGTGCCATTTTTATGGGGATCTTCTCAATGTTTACGATTACAATTTGTTCCATTTGAGCAGTTTTCAACTTGCGCCGAAAAAGTTATTTTTCACCAAAAATCTTTCGTATTTGAGTTGATTTTCTATAATTCATGAAATCCAATGTGATATTCACAAATTTTATTTTTACCCCTTCTGGAATACCGAGAGGTTGGGTTGAGTTTATTTTCACCTGGGCGAGGATGTGAATGGATTGGGATCCGCTGGAAATACGGTGAATGAGTTAGTGTTTACTGAGTTCACGAGGCCACCGTAGCAGTGACCGGTTTAATCAATAACCTCCGAACACTGTCAGCACTCACTAAAGAAACACCAATCACGGTTTCAAACACTTGAAATCTACTTTTTAATGCTAATGCCTGAGTGAGATGGTTATCAGCTAATATAAATGTACTATGTGTGCATTGTGCACCTTCGTTGAAATACAATAGCGATCAATCAACCTCCAATCACCACAACACACCCTGAGGTCAATATGGAATATTGAGATGCAATAAATAGATTAATATAGAATACCTTAAGACTAGGCCACACCTTTGTCACTCTAATTTAATGGTTTCTAATCAATTTTGAATTATAACCAGTCTCCTAACCAGTCTCGTAGTGATGATAGTGTACAAGTGAAGTTGTATACCAGGCAATATTTTGAATAAACTGACTGAAAAAAAAAGTTGTATTTATAATATTGCTAGTATTTTGACGAATAAGCCCAAGCTAGAGTAGTCAATCATTTAGAAGTAATACGAGTATCTCAGACATAACAATAAAGTTGAAATGGTTTACTTCGTTTACTTCTAAATGCAACATCACCTCGTACATCCCTAGCAACGAAAGAATACCGCTGGAGAAGTGAAGACTACCCGTTCTCAAAACATCAGCACTTCAGTCGACTGAGCGGATCCGGTACCTGCAAACCTGATGAAGGTCTAATAATTATTAGGGAAGTGGGTCGAAAACGCGGATCAAAAACGTGTGACGCCTCAGTTCAGTCAATAGCCTCAGTTCAGTCAATTTCTCCAACGGATCTCATCCAACGGATCTAAATCCGCCCGTTAGTGGGGAAGCAAGAGGGCACGGTCTTAAGGGCGCGGACTGTTAAGGATTTTTCCAGGGATTTTCGGCTTTAAAATCCGCGCGTTAGTGGAGAACAGGGAGGGCGCGATCTGAGACGGATCAGATCCGGCGGGCCTGGATCCGAGTGTTCCCCCACTAACGGGCAGATGTCCTTGAAGGAGGGGATCCGTCGGATCTAATAACTTACTAACTAATAACTTACCTAACAGAAATTCAAAGTCGCTTTCATTCATCCGCAGGTAGTTTTTGAAGTCTTGCGGTTCATTCATCTTCAATTGTTTAATCAAAGGCATAATATGACTCAGTTGACTCATAGTCATATTATGACTTAGTTGTTGCCTCATAGCTATCCATGATTTTACCCACTTCTGGCGATTTCTCCTTTTCCTTAAGATATGATACACTACACACATGCCACCGGCAAGGGCAGCAATTTGACGTGAGGAGGTACCCGAAGACATCGCTTACCCAGGGGAACTAGCACACTAGATCCGTGGCGGATTTCAGAAATCCGACGTACATGCTCGTAAATCTGGATCCGTGAGATTTGGTCTGTGAACGGTTCTAGATAAGACGGATTTGCCCCACACACGGGCAGATTATCGACGGATGTGGCTCGACGGTTTCAAACCTGACAAACCAGAACATTTTGTTAAGGAGCAGAAGAGATTAGATCCGTCGGATCCGATCGTAGATTTTCGACGGATCGGGTTTGACGGATCGGAGGTAATGTTAAGGGACACGAGAGATCAGATCCCTCAAACCATATCTGCCGGATCAGATCCGTAGGATCAGATCCCTCAACGAAATCCGTCTGTGTATGGCTAGCTAATAGAGGAGGTGTTCAGTCAATAGAGGAGGTGTTCCTACATATAATGCGGGAGTCCTGAATTTTAGACATGTTGTTAGGGGCTATTAGGATGTAAACCATCCAAGTTTTGGTATTACGATTGCGGTTGCTTCCTCCGCAATCTACAGCTACGGGGGTGCGAAAAATGGCTATAAAACGCAAAAATTGCGAAATTTCAACTTTGTCTCATCTTTTCATGGCAGAAACTCGGAGAAGACATCGTCTCAGCGAAAAGTGTAGAGAATGCAAGTTGTAGAGAATTTAATTGGCTCTCAACCTCTTGTTTCGATTTTTTTCGGATCAACCTATAGGGCTAACCAGCGGTAAGTCACTCTTCTCTGCGAAATTTTTAGTTCTGTGATATTTCTCCGGGAACTCAAGAATCTATGATGTTCCTTAGCAGAGCCAGTCGTATACTCGTACTATTAATTCACCACTAATGGACGCCTCCAGTTCTCCATTATGATTCGAAGGAAGAAAACTAAAGCTTGCTTTTTGGGTCACGTAGTTGCTCCGTTGTTCGTATTTCGGTGAAAACTTTGGAACACGTGAGGATGCAAAGCTGTGGGCGGAGAAGGGATGACTTCGACGGTCGAAAGGGCACCAGAATATTCTATAAGAGCGGCGGACAAGGCCCTTCGTCACGGTCTTGAGTCCCTACATGGGATCCGGGAAAAGGACACTGGGAATGAGAACCAGCGTGTGGTTTCGTGTTGATCCCCTAAAACAGTGTATATGTGTATCTTGTATGTGTTATTAAGCACCTACCCTACTGTATATAGTATTCAAGGACGTCCTTTTAACCCCTTAACACCTCGTTTTGAACCCCTTATGTAGGGAAGGGGTTGTAGAGGATTTAGGGGTTTAGGAAAGAAGCAGATAAATTAGTTAGCAATCCTAAACTGGTTGTCCTTAAATCTGAACCAAATTCGAGGGAAAAACAAAGCAACCACAACAAAAATGTCTGTAAAGGCGCAGTAAATCAGATTTATCAGTTAGTGGAGTTATTTCTACAAGGAAGGTGTTGAATTAGAACACGATGATTTTCGGTCGAAATCCAAAATATGTATATTATATTTGGCGGAAAAAATGGCGATATGTACAAAGTAAATTATATGATTGGTTGATATATATACAATATTCGGTTGATTGCAACCAATGAGAACGACACGAAGGCTTAGTGATGCTCGGAAAAATCGCACAAGTGAAGGTGTGGAAACTGAGTGGTGGATGAAATAATGTTTGTAGAAAAGCGGATCACTTGGTGTACCTACTGAACGACCGATGATACAGGTTTGATATGAGCCGTCTGACGTCTTACGCTCGTGCGTCATAGGCTCTGACGTACAAGTTGGCCTCCGGCCAGCCGTCTGACGTCATAGGCTCTTACGGCATTGGCTTTGACGTACTAGTTGGCCTTCTGCCAGTCGTCTGACGTCATACGCTCGTGCGTCATAGGCTCTGACGTAGAGGCCCGCCTGTCGCTTGTGTTCTGACGTGATCTGAGGGAAAGGGTGAATAAAGGAAACAAATTTTTCCCGTTTCAGTTTATGTGCCAAAGCAAAGACATGAAAATGTCAAAAACTATGTAAATAGGTATGTCAAAAGAATGTCAACTCCATCCTGTTGTTGATGCAGTCGAGAATTAAATGCTTGCATACGAGTCTGCAACACATTGGGACATTTTATGTCTTTAAAGAAGTGATTCAAGAACCTTCGAACAATGCTACATCACCTACCCCAGTAGCGTAGTTGTTATACTTAATTGTAGGGTTCATCATAACTTATGAAGCTTGCATTCGTATAGACAATATAAATTATTGAGAATGATCACCTGTGTGTAAACAATTATTTAAACAATCACGCTCATACCGCAGCTTGTCGGCCACGCACTCCGCAGTGGTTAACGTAATATGGTTAGGTAAATCGAGAGCTATCCAACGAGTGGTGAACGATTTTTGTACGATGATAACTGGCGAAGATAAAGTTCCGTAGCACCGAATCGGTTGTAAGCTAAAATCATCAGAAATTTTCGTGACGATTTCATGTAACGCTTTTGTGTAACGTTTTTCGAGTTATGTGCCAGAGTAAAGACATAAAATGTCAAAAATAGTGTTGGTGACAACAGATTTAGAACCAGTTTTTCCAACTGTTATGGCCACAAAACACACAATAAAGAACCCTTACAACGCCACCCTTACAACGCCTGTACGGTTTCAAATAACTTTCGAATGGATTCAAATGTATGTACCTACTCGTATGCCAGCAAGAATTTTCGGAATTCTTCTCTTTCTTCACAATCATAACTGAGTAAACTTATTCATAACTCCACCCTGCCCTGTGAGATGTATTTCATGAGGCCAGTCTACGACTACACCAAACTGAATTTTGTAGGTGGAATTTCATTGACTAGGACCGATTAGCCACAAACTTAAAAAATAATAACAAATCCCCGTTGCATCGCGCTCTTAACGATACAAAAAACTCGGGCATCATTGTCATGAGGTTAACCACCTCGTTCCTCCTGGTTATTATAGTTTATGGGTGACAGGAATTGTACGCTACATCCCGTCAGACTCAGCTTTAAGCTCTTGTTTCGGTGGGCCATGGGATGAAACACCTGCTCATATATTTTCTCCTTCGCAGGATTGTAAACTGGAAAAGGAGAAGTCGGTGAACGCTGAAACTACCGAATCCTAAACCAGTGTAAACGACGAACGACGTTTAACAATTGTAAAAACGAAAGTTACTTTATGGGATTTTGTTACTTTTTCATAATATTATGAAAATGTAACAAAATCCCATAAAGTAACTTACAATTTAGTAACAATGCTCAGTGAGTAAAAAGCGTAAAACAGTGTTCAAAACTAGAAGGAAAACAATTTTATTTTGAGCTTTGTAAGTAAATATGTGACTGTTAAGACCTGACTATTACATTTCCTGAATATTAGAGTGCCCAACTGGTTTTAAGTTGCAAAATGAAAAAAAAAAAAAAACGTAAAATTAAACTCAGCAAATCGCGTTCTACGCAATATTTCCTTTGATAGTTACATTGAATTGAAATGGTAGTTTTTTCAAAATGAGGCATCTGCCAGAATAATTGTTTCTTAATTTTTTGGACAACATTTGTGTTTGAAGAGAGTGAGTATTTGCCAATTTTTTAGTTTTGTGAAGTTGTTCGTGTGTACTTTTATGGCTCACTGATTGCATCGTAGAATATTTCCTTAAGATGTATATAGAAACAGCCTTGACCTCAGTTATCTGCAGAAACATGAAGGTTTCGAAGCTGGAGCTCGCAAACACAGGTCGCAGGCGTTCCCAGTGCAAACAAGTGAACATAGGTGAGGTTCTCTGTCGCTTTTGACTCCCAACAATGGCCTGACCTCCAATTTTCGATCGTTATTAGTCCGAGTCTAGTTCGCTAACAATCAAGAAGAAAGACAAAGAAGTGGATGGGCAGAATTGGGCCTCTCTAAGGGGTTTTGGGGGAAACATGACCCATTAATTCCAAAAATGAAGCAGTCTGACAAGTGACACTTCATTTTAACCATCTTTTTATGCTGAATACGATGGTGAAGTCAGAATTGCAATATCTTATTTCGTTCTCAAACTGGAGCACTTTGAAGATGAAGAGCCGTGGTTGTCACTTGAGTTGTTCTTCATGGTACATCTGCTCTAATCTAATAACGGAAAAATCTATAAATGAGGAGTTACTCGGCAAAAAAAGGAGGCCAAATTTGTAATGAAACATAAAGATATTTTACATAAAACCAGTTATTTCTTGGAAAATTCGCTCCTATAGCCAGACTGTGGATTTTTTCTGAATATTTCATTTAAAAAAATTAAATATTTTGAAGAAAAAGCGCGAGATAGTGTCACTTTGGTTTCGTTCCATCATTGCTTTTGGACGAGCATATCGCATGTATTCAAATCTTCAAACACCCATGTTCGAATGTATATTTTAATTTTGTCAAGCTAGTTTTCGTACAAATATGGAGTTGATATCTTGTTCTTTTCACTGTTTTTGTTAGTTTTGAAAAGTTTCTTGTGGTTTACGCCCACACAACATGTCCATGTCAGACAGTTCTTGAGATTTCGCGCATTTTTAATGGTTTAACAATCCAAACCATAAATGATTTATTTATATTAATAACGTAGCTTTATGTTAATAATAATACTGCTATTAATGTTAATACTTACATATTTACATTTTTAACGTGCTCTACAATTTAGCGTATCCTATTCCCGATTGTCAAGGGTCCTTAAGAATCAGGTAGTTTGATTTACGAGCATTTTGAAAATCCCAAGTTCAAAAACATGTCAAGGATTTCCAACTTCACCGATGGAACCTAAAGTGAAACATAAATCAGCGTGAATCGGTGTTGATAATCGTTTATGGCTCACTAAGGCCCTGATACGGTAATATTGAATGTCAACCCGGGAGCTTAGTCCCCCGCAGTGGGATTCCTCCAAGCCCCTTGTTAAGTTCCCAAACAATCTCTGAAGTGTAAAGCTGCGGTGGACGAAAGGGCAACTTTGTTAACACCTGTTATGCCCCCGCCTTCACTCTCAAGTGCCCAACTCATTAGGGGAATGTACAGGTTTGTTCAGCTGCGTAAGACCGCAAAGTTGTTAAATACCTACACAAATATTCGACCCTTGTGACCTGTTTACCTACACGCAGGATTAAGAAGGGAGTGAATCGTTACCCATTAGAATATAACAAATAATGATTCTCGAATTCTTGGGTATTGAAAAATTCCTCCAAGGGGTTCCTGTTCTCAAAATCCTTCTGCCACCAGGTACTTCTCATGTCCATAACAACGCCTGACACTTTACACCTACGGATTTATATACATTTTCGGATTTGATTTTTGGGTTACCATCAATGTGGTGGTTCGCACATTCGATTTTATCGATGCACGATCAGAGTTTTAGTGCTCCCTGCACGTAGCAGACGTGAGATTTCGTGAACTTTGGTACCTAGCGAATCATTTTGGTACGATATTGTTCAAATGTGGGTTCTCTCGATGTTCCTAAGACATGTTGGAAACAATTATGCACAATAAGGGGTGAAAGATATTCCCTACCATTAGAAGTATTGTGAAAAACTGCATACAAATTTCCAAAACCCACAAAAATTTGAATAAGGATCGTCTAATGGCGACCTCGACCGTTTTTTGAAGAAAATACATTAAAATACAATTGTTGGACTCAAGTCCTTTCAAAACAATGACAACTATATTTGGCTTCGAATGGGACAAGATCACTAGATCACTAGATGTATTGTTTTATTTTTATTGAACTGTTAGTTTTTTCTGTTTGACTCCGACCTGCAATGATCCATACTAGTAATAAAACTAGAAACGGGAGCTATTTAAAGTGACTTATAGCTACTTATAAGTGACCTGGGGAAGGCTGGAAATCGTTCTATAACCTTAACGTGGTCTTGAAAAAAAGTAATCTGGTTTGAACCCCCCTAGGGGTTGAGCTTAACTTTTCGTGCGCTGAAAACGTCGATATTTTCGGACTTTCTTCAGTTTTTCGCTCATAACTTCTAAACAACTCATTTTAGCGAAAAAATTGTAACGGAACAAATTAAAGATCATTAAATTCTGCATCGATTGACTCTCCGAATACAAAATTGCATCAATCTGTGAAGTAGGTAGTGATTGACGGCTGAATTTTTCCCATGTTGGCTAAAATGCACCATTTGACGACTTTCTATCGTCTGCACATCCAAAGTACTGGTACTATCAAAACACTCTTGCAACCAAAGTTGTGGAGACTTTAATGGCGAGTTCAAAGCACACCTAAATATTAACTAAATTTTTTTATATAAATATTTAGTTAATATTTAGGTGTGCTTTAGGTGTGCTTATATGGCATATATGCCATATTCCAAAAACAGTCATTTTAGAATATCCTACACCTTTATTAAATAATGGTCGGGAAGCAAGGTGTAGGATATTCTAAAATAATATTGAGAAACTTTCCTGTATTTAGTAGTATATGTTCAGTAAATATTCGTGAATATTTGTATTTAGTAGTATATTTTCAGCAAAAAGTTGTTGAAGTAGGTATAAGATTTATATTAACCTTCCACAGGTCTCATGGTGGTTTCATGGATGAACTGTGACAAACTCATATATGTGGATGAAGAAGCTCATTCTTACTCTACTTTAACTTTAGTCTCAGGTGAGATTCCCCCATAATATGGACGTCATGTAAACTTGAATTCATAAACGTTGATGGAAATACTTTAGACCTTAGACCTCACGAACAATTCATCATGATCAGATTTCAATTCATATGTTGTATCTACGTGCCAGACAGCACTTTGTTTGGTTCTAACTTGCCAAAGTAATAAGTGCAATATCAGTTGTACTTATATTTTTATGGATGCGTTGAATGACCAAATACTAGTCGGTGGTGTGACGGTTTTTTATTCCACGACGTTTCTGCCCAGGAACTGGGCCCTATTCATGTGGATATATTATGAGATGAGGTAAATGTCACATCGGGGATTTTGAACAGGGGATAGCACACGGTAACAACAGAAGGCTTGATAGACAGAATAGCTTCTGTTGTTACCGTGTGCTATCCCCTGTTCAAAATCCCCGATGTGACATTTACCTCATCTCATAATATATCCACATGAATAGGGCCCAGTTCCTGGGCAGAAACGTCGTGGAATAAAAAACCGTCACACCACCGACTAGTATTTGGTCATTCAACGCATCCATATACTTCCACTAGTCATCAAGATCATAACACTTATATTTTTATGTTAAAGTTGGTATGTTGATGCCTACAAGAAATCCAGACGCCAGACCTTAGTTCAGATTTCTAAACGAGATAAATACCATATCCTACAACGTATTCAACTCAGCCACTTCTCTACTTCAGCGTTCAGTAAAAGTTTCTCTTCGTACGAGTCCGACATCGTTTGCCCAAGTTCTACGTGAGGTGGCAAAGTGACGCAGTGCAGTTCGAGGTATTTTATTCTATTTTTTTCTTTTTCGGGTTCGTTACTTTCGAAGTTCATCGTGCTCTCTCAATACACCCAACTGGAATCGAATGAAAAGACCGTGACCTCTAAATGGGCTCCCGCGGCCTCACCATCTCCGGCAATAAATTTCCTGCTCCCAACTCAGTCCGTAGAACCAATTTCAACGAGAATATCCGGAAGCCGATTCTCGATTAGGTGTCCAAAGGTCTTGAAAATACTCTGCTGACATTGAATGACACGAACACTTGCTAAGAAGGTACTAAAAGTACGTATTGATGTGAATACCTCTCAAGTGAAAAAACCTCATTTACAGGAGGAGTGAAAATCTTAATTCCGGATAAAATATCGAACGTCTTCCGGTAGCCTTGGTTATAAAAACTTACGATAGCTCATTGAGGATTACTATGCGGTGTTTGATATAACATAACATGATATTATTACTTTCCGATCGAAAAACTGCACTTACAAGCTCGAGCGTGTTGCGTTTCGACTAATGAACCTTGAAAATGGGGTCAAGGCAGTTTTCAACTAAATCTGTGAAAATTGCCAATTTTTGATCGACCGTGGCAACTTCCCTATTGAGCAGATTTCAAATTTGTTTTCTTTGGTTTACGGGGAATCTTGTCCCCTATATAGTACCTTTTAAGGTAGGATTGGCCGTTTTCGATGTAATAGGCCAAAACTGAAACAAGTCCGAAAATTTCGAGGTTTTTCGACCGCCAAAAAAATTCCACAAGCTCCTCGAGGTCGAAAACTTAGGTTTACCATCACTAATCATGTACAAACAACACCCCAAAGTTTCGACGACTCCGCAGTTTTTCCGCGGTTCACCCCTTCTCAACGACCTGCCGACTGGACTACTGGTAAAACAACTCGTTTTGTCCAAACAGTTCAATCTGTTTCGACCAAGGAAGTTTTTGCATGGGGAACTGAATTCGACCCAGAAATGAAAATTGAAGTGAAAACTGTTTACCTCTGTCGTCGTAGCCGTTTCTTTACAACATGGGGTTGTAGTGTCAGGATCAATGATGATGCGTTGCTGTGCTGGGGTTGTAAGTCTGTTCGCCACGTCAGAGAGGTAGTAAAGGAGTCCAAATATCTATCATATCTTGTGTTTCACGTCTCAGCGGATTTACCGAACCTTTCTTGAAGCTTCTTATTTTCAGGTTCGTTTCCTGTTGAGTTTCCTCCAGAACGCTATTCAAATTATATAATATATCATAATATATGAGGATAAGGGTTATAAAACCGCCTGTTAAAGTCGGAGTGGAAGGATTCAGGCGCATTAGTCGTTATCAGGTGATTGTTGGGTTGGAGAGAATCCTATGTACTAGAAGGAAAGCTGCAACCATCTTCTATGTAGTTAGTCTACGTAGAGTCGACAAGCTCAAGTGTGACAGTGTGCCGGGAGTTACGAAATTTCTTGCCTTTAGAAGCCAAAAGGATGGTTTACTTCGCCATGGTCCAGTCATATCTGATCCACGGGATTTCGGGCGTGGGAGGAGGTGGAGCAGGGCTTCTGGATTCAGTTTTTGTGGCCCAAAAGCTACTTGTGAAAGCCCTTCTCAACAAAAGAATGAGATATCCCACCGTGCGATTATTCAAAGGGATGATCGTTCTGACGTTCTTGGATCTCGTGGACAAAGAAACAATCGTTAACGATCAAGGCGCTCAAACTTGTTAAAAAAACTGAAATGTCCTTCCTCGAAGAAGGAGTTACGGGGGCCAGAAATCGCTGTTTCACTGCGTTGCCATTTAGAAAGACTGTTCGTGGCCAGCTGTGGCTTTTGATTTTAGGGGAGCTAAATTGTACAATGCTCTTCCTGAGCACATTCGTGCCTCCACGACCCTGGAGAAATTTAAGAGTAGGCTTAGTACGCATTGTTCGGTCAAAGTGTCAAAGTTTCTCTTTACCAATTTTCGGATACCAATGTAAATTTTTTTTTCTCACTTTCTCATTTCTACAATAGTTGCTATTGCATATGAGAAGCACTCATGTTCATTTTTTTCCTCGCAATCATATTATAGGTAATGTAATTATAAATAACTCCTCCCCACAGCACAGGTTTAACCTAGTGTGGGGAGTAACATTTGGCATTATGCTCTTGTTTATGAGAAGTACCTATATACGTTTTTTGAATAAACGCAGTATTATTTAAAAAAAACTGTTTATTGCGTTCAATACAATGAAGAAACGTTTTCACTGCCACACAGCGCTTTGTGCCTCCTGTGCGCTGAAGGTGCTTGAAGGTGCTGAAGATATTGGATAAACTATGCAAAATACGTCAAATTTCGTTCTGCACATGAGTCGATCATAGCGATAGTTGAGCCCTGAGAGATTCCATAACATTGTGGAATCATTCTATAATTGACACCTCAATAAGCCTGAGTAATGTTTTTGCCTGAAACCACGACAGAGAAGTGGAAATTTTGGGATTTTCCACTAATACATTCATTTGAAAATTTAAAACACCATCACGGAATGTAAAAAGTCTTAGAATCCCAACTTGTTCGACAAGAAAGAGATCAAGCCTGTTTCATATTTTAAGATTCTGACCACGTTCGTTTGATTTAGAAGCGCCAAAGAAAAGCCATCCAGAGGCCGTTATTAAGAAAGTTATTAGCTCTTCTCAAATCACCTGCCTTTCCCTGACCACTACTTCACTCGACCTTTATGAAAGTTTTACCATCCTCACGTCCCTTCACCACCACATTTTAACAACTTGGCTCCCATAAATAACGAGAACCGACCCTTTTGTTCTGAAGCATCCCTTACTTCTGCCTTCCCGGCCCCTCACATTAAGGGGGATCTGATTTAAGGCCAGCCACAGCCAACAAGTTATAAACTGGAACAAAGACGTTGAGCGAACTTCTCGTCTCTTGTGCCGCTACTTCATTCAAATAGGTGTTAACAAAGGTTTTGATTTCTACCGAATAATAATCCCCTTGGTGATATTTGGTAGGATACTTGAGAACTTTGTAGCACGCTCTATTGGGAGGAATTCAGGTCACCAGAGTTCTCTAACCCACCAGGCTAAAATTGGAGTACTATCGTGCTCTCATTTACCTACTATAAAATCTAACTGAAATCTCGAGTGATTCAATTTTTTCATAGATCTCAGTTTTTCCGAACCTATTCGGCCAAAATTATAGGCATTTTTACTAGGAACCCCTAGGTATTATTGATAATACGACTAAACTGGTGGAATACAAATTAAATTGAGGATTTCTACTTCAATGAAAAATTTACAACTCGTACTTTGCCAAATACAAACAGTTCACCTATTCAGATGTCGTAACTCCCCGACCGATCCACTGGAGTATTCTCGTGTAGTTACAACCAGTGGGATGTGCACACCGTAGGAAAGAATAAAACAGAATTTATTTCTTGATTAGATTTTTTTTAAAGAGGATCAGCGAAGAGGGTTTGGCTAAAAAGATAATGAAAAAACAGTTTAATTTAACGAGGGCAAAAGAGCCAAAGGACTGAACGGTCGAGGATGTTCACTTCCCCTCTGAAAGGAGAGATAGGGAGAGATTTAAGCCTTGAAGATCCGCCCTTCCCACGCCTGTCTCAATAATACCCCATCAGCCCAAGCTTATCACTTCCCCAAACTGCTTCTAACTTTCTAGTTCTCTTGGAAAATTCCGTAGTCGTAGTTCAAATCAAACGTATAACAAGGTTGTATCCTAGATTTGCCATGAAGGCATCAAGAAATTATCTACTATTATAATCTACTATTATAATCAATTTAATATTGGTTTCTGTCAACCTACACGGGTATTTTAAAGTTAAAACCCTGGAGTGAGATCGAATTAGGACTCTTCAGAGGGACCTAATAGTGTTAAAATTATAAATTGGTTTTCTGTGTAATTTTCCATGGTTGAGTGATCCCAAGAATACATTGGGCCCTGCCAGGTAGGTACACGAGGTTTGTTCTCACACAGGAGAGGAGGAAAATTGAATTGAATGGTAAAGCCCTGGAGAGAAGCCAACATCTCGCCTCACGGGAAATTCTCGGCCACAGGCTTTCTCAACGCTACGTCACTATTTTTCAGTGCCCAAAAGCGGAATCATTTATAATCTACTGTACCTGCATTACATACGTAAGTACATCAAATTTCTTCAGTCGAACTTGAAGGTAAAATATCATTTAAGTACTCATCAAATCATATTTCTCCAGGATCATGAATTTGAGTGATTCAGCTGGGTAAAGGGCTCGTGCCATAACAACATCCATTTGCTTAGTTAAGCTGACGCTGATTATTTAAGTAGTATGAAGCAGAATAAATTTCTTCTTTCCCCACATTTCATCATAGTTTCCGCTATGTGAGGTAAATTTATACTACAAGGCAGGAAAAAAGAGTTAGAGACGTATTCAGGTGCAACATGGCGATATCGCTGAGGTAAGAAATGTGACTGATTTTCTTCACTTTACTACAGGCCGGTGTATTATGATGGATAATGAAGGTTTTTATAAAAGAAAAACACGGCACTTCTGACAAAAAGAGTTTTTAATTTTGAGAACGTACGATCACTTTCAGAGAAACGGAACACACTATGGAAACGAAAAGTAAAGAGGGGATACAACCTCCTGGCTAGGTCCAACACTGGATGCTAACCAGAATTGTTCTTTTTTTCCCAACAGATAATAATTATTGATCGTTGTTCCGTTTTGGAAAACCATCTTTCATCTAATTTGCATTTATTAACAATTGGATTTGAAGATCAAGTGCCTACTGGAAACACCTCACAAGCCTAACAAAATGGAAAATACTCGTAAAAAACATTCAAACTCTTTCGTTTAGCGATAGTTTACCGTCACGAAACTTGGAGCGCCTACAGGGTAATTCAATTGAGAATTAATGGTACGAGAGGGGGGAGGATATGGAACAGCTGCGTGAACTCTCACGGGCAAGATATTTCCCCGTTTCCTTCGCGTGCTGAACTGCCAGTTTGGTTCGCTCGATTCAGTTACATTTTACTCCTTTTTACAGGGTCGCGTAACGCTTGGCTGGTTTCTTAAACGTACAGGGTTTTACAACTCCAATGGGTTATTACATTCGGTATAAACACCCATTTCAGGTATCTTGTAACACCCGAGGAACTTATCATAAATGAAAGGAATTCAGACAACTATATGAAAATAACTAGGGTAGATTTCGTTGGGCTGCAGTGAGCGAGATAATATCATTCGGAGTCCAATGGGAACTGAATTAGCGATAGTTGTGACTATGGTTGTGTATGCTGTAAAACCCTTGTACTAGAGCATAAATACCCGATTTCGTGGGTCCTCTGTCGTTGAAAGAGAGATAGCAATGTAAAAAATACTCAAAACCACTTATTGAAAGAGCCACGGATGAGCCAGGAATGTTTCTGCACTGTAGAACAACAGTATTTTGGTTTCGAAATGAAAATACAGTTAGACGATCTCAGTACTTAGCATTTGTCTAACAACAGTATTACGGTTTCGAAACCAAAATACTGTTGTCAGACAAATGCTGAGTACTGAGATGGTCCAACAAGTACCTACTTTGTCAACGCCGAAATTAGTTGCTTCATTCAACTCCACCTTCGGAATTCTTGTACTTGTGAAGGAAACCTAATCTACACAACCAAGGAGAATCGACAGAGGAGTGATTCAGTTGAGGGTTGTTGAAAGTATTCAATGTTAGGAACGGGCGGAGGCGGCTAACCTGTGGTACTCTCCTGGTGGTACTTGTACTATGGAGAATCCAGACCTGTCTGCAAAATATCTTCAATTCTATCTACATTTCATCGGAGGAATTGCCAGGGACATGAACGAAACCATGCCACGAGCCTTAGTTCTCATTATGCAGTATGGGGCCAAGCCGAATTATAAGACTATGAAGAACAAATAAAAGCCGAATTCTTTCCTGTCAGTCGATTGTAATCAAATGATAGTCACAGCCAGTCAAGAAAAGCACCGTTTCACAGGAATTTCTCTGACGTCCATCCTAATTGGTGCTGAAGAACTGTATCGAGTTGAGGTTGGAAGTTCCAATGTGGCAATAAAATATAGAGCTGATGAGCCTACAGTTGCTGAGATAAAAGAAGCTATTTCACAAGTGACTAACTTTGCCTCAGAGTCTCCCAAGATAATGGGAGCTGTAATTAATATTGGAAAGAGAGAAAAAATGGTCCTCTCCAGCACGATAAAAATATCCACAATGACATTTTGGGCCGTACAGGAAAAATTTGATTCCGCAACCTATTAATTTGAATGCTATTACAGTAAAAGTGACGAAAATTATGTGACAGAAGATGAAAAGATCCACTCATTAACTAAATGAGCTGTCGTTTCGTTTTAGAAGGAATCAGGGCGTGGGATGAATTAGGGTGTGACTCAACAAAGCCAACAAGTACCTAGGTACTGCAAATGATACAAATTATTAAACTTGAGCAGGGATAAACTTGACAAAACATAAAGTGTGAGGAGTACTTGCTGTTAGGTCAGTTCTGTTGACTGGTGAGAAAGGGCAACATTCGGGCGATATGGTTCTATACGAAATATACGCTTTTTGAACCTTAGTTAGCACCTTTCGTGCTATCATTTCAACTAACATTTCATTGATAGCCAGACAAGAGGGAACAATAGTAATACAATTGGAAAAAAGGTAGAAATACAATAGTAACTATTGTATTTCTAACTATATAACTGTTATATAGTTGAAAGTTCAAATTTCAACAGTCCAGCTTGCCTGATATACCCTTTTTCGTGGAAACACCAAAACTCACTACTGTAACAGACTCGAGTAAAATCCCAAATATTCGATGGTTGTAAAGGGTTTTTACGATACTAAAGTGAAACATTATAACTGAATTTCATAAGATATACGTTTCACCATCAGTATTGACGTCTGATAAAAAAAAGGTATCCAAGGAATATCAACGTGAGGGGGAAAATCACTGGGATCGGATAGAATTTCTCTTATACAACGGCAAACGACTACGACCTCTAATAAATCAAGCAGAGCGTCAGTCCGACAATATCGGATATACATCCACGTCGAGGGGAAGTATCTCAACGATCCGATTTTCTTCTTTCTGACATGCCCTCCCTCGGTGATGTAATCATCTCAATAAATCATGTACGAGCATATGATTTTCCTTTGCATTGTAACAGATAGGTAATATTACATCAAATAATGTTGACACCTGATGTATCTAACGTCATGCAAGGATCCTTACAGCCTTGTTTTGTCCTTCACCTTTCAATTGAGTACCGAAAACATTATCCAATTTTGTTTGTATGAGTGAAAACAATGGAGGGAGATAAATTGCTAATTAGGAGTTTCCATGTAATGGAATCAGAAACTCCGTAAGAAGCCTATTAGTCGCTGTAAGAGCATTTGAATACGCCTTTCATGACATTGTGTCCTTGAAGCGCATTTGAACACGTCTTTCCTTAAAGTGTACCTGACTTGTGTGAATGTGATAAAACTATGGATTCCATAGTAGAGTAGGAGAGTATGGATTCCATAGGAGAGTTCCATACTATGGAATCCATAGTTTTATCACATTCACACAAATAAGGCTTATTCTACTGGTGCATTTTTCACTAACTAGAAGGAGTTGTTTGACGTCTCCTGTTCCTACTATGGTTGATTCATTTTTTGGTTTATTATCTTCGATAATGAACCATTGGAATCGCCCAAAGAAAAAAATTTTTTAACCCCCCCTCAAAATTTGTTGGTTTACGTTTCAAGACACGTAGATTCAGAAAATCGAATAAAAAAAAATCCGTCCGTCCGCCGTACGCCGTACGCCGTACACCGTACGCCGTCCCCCGTACGCCGTACGCCGTCCGCCGTCCACGCCGTTTTGCCCAGTTAGCGTTGAGCTAAAATTACGAAATTTGGTTTCTGGGTTTGGACCAGCCCCACAATGATCCTCGAAACTTTTCATAACCCTAGGTCAAGGGGAAGGGGTTCAAAACGAAATTTAAAATTTCGACAATGTCATATCTCCAAATATTTAACTGAACCGTGTAATGTTTAGTTCACTTTTGAATGACCTGAAAAATTACGAATCTTTTAAGACCAATTGGATTTTTGTGCGACCAGCTGTTCGTTCACAGTGGGCGCGCAAAGGTTTAGGAAAAACACTAAACTTTCGCGCCGAAAACGGCCGTTATGTGACCCAACCACCAGACGCCCAGAATATAACTACCTTTTTTCATCTTCCCGGTAAACTACAGTCTAGAAATTTTAACCGTGAGTCGGGGATAGACCACATTGCAATATTTACTCGGTTTCTCATCTGTAAAATTGTTTAAATAATACCTTTTTGTAATAATACAAATTAAATTTTGATGATGAGCTATTGACTTGAAATTTTAAAAATAGGTTAGAACTGGATAACAATGCAATATTCACTCGGTTTCTTGTCTGTAAAATTGTTTAAATAATACCTATTTGTTTAAACAAATTAAATGTTGATGATGAGCTAGATACTTGAAATTTTAAATATAGGTCTGAAATGGATGACATTTCATTATTCACTCGGTTTGTATGACATGGTATGAGTATGGTATGGTATATTATTGTATGTATGATTTGGTATAATACAGTATGGTATGATAGGAAAGAAATTCGTATGGTATGGTATGAGTACGGTGAGAATATGGTATGGTGCCGATTTGCAATACAGTCTGGTATAGACAGAAGGATGATCTGCACAAGGAAGATAATAAACCGTTGTGTCAAGAATTTGCAGAGTTTTTTTGTTAAGTATATTATCGTTAATATACTTATTTTATTTATCTGGGTGATGTGGCTATTACGAGAGATATGATATCTCAGATATCTTTATTAAATGAACGGTATTGGAAAATTAATAAAGACTTGTTATTGAGTAGCCAATAAGACACTCTAGCATACATGATATATTGGTCCAGGGAAGTGCACTTGAAAAGTGTACTTACTTTAACTATTCAGCAGTAATGCAGGTACCCTTGAAAAATCTTTCCCAATCAACTTTTATCTTTAACCACCATTTCTTGTTTAAATTCGTTCGGTCCGTTGATACACGCAATCGCGTGCACCGACCCAGTTTCGTAAACGTAATGGATACCCTCATAGCAATTATTATAAACTCCCTCAAATGACCACTTGATCCCCATGATCGATTTTCCATTTTGATAAAGTCAACGAAATTCTCAGCGGACCCCAGAACACGTGGACTTAATCACGGCAGCAACGTAATGCTAATTTTTCCAGAATGAATATTTATCATTTAGTTTACTTTGGTACAAGTTCATAGACTTTGCAAATGTATTTATTCCACTGGGATAAATACAGCAATATTCGAGTTTTAAGCCTTAAAAATCCCAATATTTTGGAGAACCTTTGTTCTTTCGAACTTATGACTTTATCGGATGGTCTTATCTTTCTTCATAAGTTCTTAGTTCACTGCAAAAATTGAAAGCAACATCAGTAGAGGGAATAGGGGTTATCTGGCGCAGGGGCTGCAAGGCTTGTGATGCTAACCAGCACGACACTCAAAATTTGAAGGGAGCAAAACCCGCACGACCGAAAAATTTTCGTAATACGATATAGTATAATATATAATACTATTATATATTGTTCTATACTATATTATAATATACTATATATTACTGTATATTACTATACATATATTATAGTATTCGTATCGGTACGGAATTCGTAGCCGCCCTTATAGTATATATTATACTACGAGTATATCGTTTAATTGTATAACCTTCCATAGACGACTCCGGGATTCGATTAGACAGGTAATCATAACTATCTTTGAAACCTAAAGTGTTTGTTTTGGGTAATAAGGATAATACGTTATGTTAACATGGAGTATTACGAATATGCGTAATATAGCAATGTGTAATGGGTAGGGAAAGAGGTGTACGACAAAAATCACATACTTG
Organism: Stenodema calcarata; assembly: GCA_963920205.1. Taxonomy (NCBI): domain Eukaryota; kingdom Metazoa; phylum Arthropoda; class Insecta; order Hemiptera; family Miridae; genus Stenodema; species Stenodema calcarata. The sequence continues at coordinate 9,441,879 of OY986049.1, forward strand.
TCTCTGCAGCCAAATGATCATGATGTTGATATTCCAGGCAGTCCTATAGTATACGTGTATCAACTCATCCAATTTTTATCTACTACACAACCCATTTTTCGAAGTTAGAATGAAAATCAGGAAAACCTAAGTGCGAGGTGCGAGAAAATATATTCAGTATATAATTATGCAAAATTGTATATTTGGCATTTTTACCTAATTGGAGAGTATTCTGAAACAGAACCGGATCATCCACCTATTGGTTACACACGCTCGTTTTGCTATCTGTCCATTTAATTCATTTGATATTCTAATTTGAAAAAACGGCCGTCTTGAGCCTGAAGGCTAAACACTGAGGAACTAAAAATACTATTAGTAATATTAATAATATTAATACTATATTAGGGCCATTCAGGTTAATACCCTACTGGATGCCCTGAATTGGAACCCTGAAAACTGTTATGCCCATAGCTCTGTTATTCAAACAGCCACAGAGTTATGGTGATCAGGAAAATGTTCGTTAAATCGAGAGCTTTCCAACGAGTGCTGAACGATTTCGTGGGTTAAAAAGGGAAGAAGGTGAACAAACGTAACAACGGAGTCGTTTTGTGTGAAAATGGTATGTGAAACAGGTTGCCAAATTTAAATTCACAAAATATACTCATACTCACTAGGGCCTAGTGCCGTTCTCATTTTAAAATCCGAACGCTATAAAAATAAACCGTACTGAGGGTGTCCTGAATTGGAAATACGCGCTCTCTAACGGCTCGTTAGCCCCTCACATTCCCGCCGGAAGCCGGCTTTTAATCAAAACTGTGTAAAGAAGATGAGGGAGGCTGTGCCTTCAACGGACAACCACTCACTGCCCCGCCCCGCAACGTCTGGTTTCTACGAGCCCGCCAGAACCACTTCATGCTGGCATACTCTCGGTCTCAACCTTTCCGCTCGTTTCCTTCCATTCTTGATTAAACATTAATTCGTAACAAGCGACTAATTAGCCTTTAGGAGGCAGCATCTGGGGTGCGCGTTTTAAATGGCTTTTGGTTGTTTTCAACCACCATTTTTCCGGAAATTATTCAGACGTTTTGCTGAGTTGGTTTATTTAGACTTACGTGTCGAAGCTCTTAGAAAATATTATTGTTATGTTGAACCAATATTATTGTTATGTTGAACCTAATTTGAATACGCAAGTTGATAGATTAGGTTCAGATCGAACATCAAGCTCGCACACCCAGTTTCAATTAGCTAACTCTGACCCGTCGATAACAAATAATACCGTTGGTAATGTATTCCTAATATATACCCATTTACATATAAAAATACATACAAAACGCTGCGAATTCTACTATTTTCCATACATATTTTCCTTCAGTCTAGATAACTGTTCTATATGCAATACCCTTGTTAGTCTCTTGAGTCTTTTCGACTTGGTCGCTAGGTGGCTAAAACCATGATTGTGTTGCTCGAGTCAGCTGGTTCTACCTTCGACCTCCCAACGAACGCCTGGACTTAGTACTATCCAAGTCGTTACATTGAAATCTGTGATGGTTTAAAAATTGCATTCCTACTTTGGGTTACCAAAAGCTTCATTGGTCTGCTTTTGAGCATCGCATGTTGAATTTCATCGAAGTTCTCGGTCAAAGCAGACCAAACTAGCGAAATATAGTTGAAACTAGCAAATTTTACGGACAGAGGAGTAGGGGGGAGAAAGAATTCTGGCACAGGACCATTACGGGGCAGTGTATACTAACCCGCACGACACAAACGTTCGCCAATTAATTTGACGTTTGATTCGAAGTTCGATGTTTGCGTCATGCGGGTTAGTATACCCTTCCCGCGTTGGTCTCTGCGCCAGAATTCACTTTTTTCTCCTACTAAGTACAGATGACCTTTTTCCCCAAATTCAATATTCAAATAGTACGGATTTTGGAACGTAAACCAACAAATTTGGAGCGAGTTTGACTTTTTTTTTAGTTGATTCCAATGGTTTCGTCATTCAAAATGTTGAAATCTCTTTGGGTTTGTATAATATACATAATATGTATAATATTATTATCTATGTATTCTGAAGATTAAAATATAAAATACATGTGGGACAACTTTCGCCTAGGCTTCTTTCACTTCTGTTTTAAGCGCCTAGTCTGGTTTTTCAAGGACGGAAGATAATGCGAGTTTCAGCGTGAAACAAAATCACTATTCAGGGCAACTCTACATTTTGTATGCAACCAGCCAGCTTGCAGACCATCCAGGAGAGGTCACACGCTCGGGATGCAAATCCTTTCGGAGGCTTCATAACCAGTGCTAAAATATATGGTATTCCTCCCGAGGTTCACGATAAATCATGTTCTCTACTTTACATGTCGAATACCGCGGGGATGTGGTGGGCGAGTCTACCTTACTCGCTATATTGTTGTAGACGTATTACGAGAGTTTCAGTTAGGCAGCTACCATGAAGCGCACTTGTTCTGCATGGTTCCGTCATGAACTTCTTTGTGTAGTGGATTGAAAGGAATGTTTATTTTCTACAGGCGAATAAAGGTTTTGGGGTGAGGATTGATGTACTATCATGACCCTAGTACGTTGTATATAGTGTTGTTGGCCAACACTTGAACACACTGTCAGGTCAATTGTTCAAGAGCCACATTTGTAATTGATGACAGAAACGCTGAAGGATGTCATTCCCACCACTAATTAATCTGTCACGCTTCGGGCCTAACGCATCTGGCTGACCAGGAAATCTATTGTAATCATCAATATTATAGATCATTTACAGGGGGAAAACTGTACCACATTTTCAATATCCATATACATTGACAACATACATCTATGTTACATAAAAGAGCTCTTTGTCGGTTATGACAAAAGTATTTGAAAAACGCTGCAAAGTTTTGCACGATGGTTTATTATATCCTGCAAAAATCTCCCTTCTGTCCTTGTGAGTTTTAAACTACATGCAATAATTGGAGGAATGAGCTAAAATATTGTGTGCTCGTTCGAGAAGGTGATAACATGGCCATCATCAGTAACTAGCTAATAGATGGTCTCTTGAGTTTTCCCAACTAAATTGTAGGGTGACCTAGTAGTAATTCACTTACTCGTATATAATTATGGATAAAATAATATACAAATGATTGATTAGTAAAGTAAAGTAAAGTAAAGTAAGCAACCATTTAAGGTTGAATTTCCGTCCGACTGCCGTTTTAAGGCGTCGCGGACGTCATCGGCTGTCCACCTAGGTGGATCAGAATTGTTCCGATGATTTCGCTTACAAAGCTACTCATTGCCTCGCCCCCTTGAGTTGAGAGGGGATAAATGATTGATTATAATTATTTTTAAACAATTCCGGGTTGTTTACTCGAACTTGTACCTACGTACGAGTTGGCGATGATTTATAACACGAAGTACCAACCAAAAAATATTTAAAATACTTCAGAACAAGAAACTTGATACCTCAAAACTATGTGTTGTACAGTAGGTACCAACCAGGATTACAAAAAATAATAAATCAAAAGCTTGGTGGTGAAAGTTGTAAATAATTCCATTTCACGTTGATTGAACTGGGTACATAACTCAAAAAGTAAGTGGTCAAGAACACACACCTGAAATACTGACGGATCATACTAAGGCAAATTTATGGAGGAAATGACAAACTGCTTAGAACTGCTGCACCTTCCGTTCTGGATGAGTTGGAATATTGGTTTTGGGGGAAAATGTTGTTTGTATTTCATTATTGAGCCTCCTATTCAATGAGTTATTAGTTGACAATCACAAATATTATATATTATAGCGGAGCACCGAAGTTGAGGTCCAACGATTAATAAATGTTGAATTCATCTGTTTTGAATCAAGTGAATAAATGAAGCTGTGGTTGTGGATTGTTGGTGAAATGAGAATAATTTTAAAAGGATGAAAAGGACAGCCAAGTTATTTGTTCTCTTTCCTTAAGAGCCTTTTCCATTTATTTCGTTCTACTCGAGTGGAACAGAAAGAGAGAAAAAGGCATGATGGCCAGACGTTTCCTGGTTACTGTACGCGCGGGAATAGAGAAGAGCGGTCCAGATCCATTACACGACTGACTGGATGCGACCACATTGGCTCGGCAGAGTGACAGACGGCTTTCCTTATCGCGCCACTTCAGATGGCGAAGGAATCAATTCTCCCGCCTCCGCAAAATCTTCAGCCTCCAACCATCTTACGAACCCGGTCCTAACCCTGTAAAGAGCATTACATTCAACTTCAGAAGGCGGGTCTCATTCCCCTTTTTTTAAGCCCGGAAATGGGGATTCATCCTCACACGAATCCGATGATATTGGAAGGAAAACTTTTTTCAAGGAACTCTAAAAAAATATATATAGCCACTCGGATTTGCGTCTCATCATATATGTACACGTAAATACATACGCATTTGTGGGAGATACAATGCGTACGTAATGCAAAAAGCTCTATTTATTAAGAATCTTTAGGGTACCGAACCTAGTAAATTATGGCTTTGTGCATTGGATGGTGGAAGATTGCAGTGACTGGTATTTACTTCCTGGTATATACGGCAGGAGCTCAGGCCATCACAGGTGAGAAGAAACGTGTGTGACAATACTGTCCCTAATTCACTCGGACAGCCGCAAAAATTTATATCGAAAATTGGAGCGACGCTAAAGCTAAAATACAGTAAAGGACCGAACTCTAGTGGGACATCAGGAACGCAAGCAATGGTCTTCTTGAGTGAAGCCGAAAAGCTGAGAAATGAAAAAGACGAGTGTGAATGTGGCGGAACAGCACTGGCAGTTCTGAATAATTTTTGGATAGTGGAACGGGTGTGGTGTGGTGGCCAAGAACACATCCAAGACTGCTGAGCTTGTCTCTCGTCCTTGGTATGAAAGAAGGTGACTAAGAATCTGCGTATATGGGAGAGACCGAGCTCCAAGTGTAGCCAAGGATCACAGTTAAAAATCATTAAATATTTGGGGAAAACAAAACTATTCTAAACATTTGAACTTTCACATGGCTTGAGGCAATAAACCACATCAATACACCAACTTGGGAGTGTCGGTGTGAAAATTAGCTTGATGGTCTTTCGCACAGTTATTCCTTCTTGTTATAAAAAGCAGTAGCCGATCCAGAAACCTCATAGGAGGAAACTTCATCTAGCTAAGAGGGGTCTGGTTGGGCAGACGGGGGTTCACCGGCCAAACTGCACATTATTATGCTGCTTAAATACAAATTCAGCTCAATTTCTATAATTCCTTTTTTGGCATTTTAACGTTTTGAGAAGAAAAAAAGAAAAACCATTTTCCAAACGATTGTGTTAGGACTTTTGGTTTATTATCTTCGATAATGAACCATTGGAATCGCCCAATGAAAAAAATTTTTTAACCCCCCCTCAAAATTTGTTGGTTTACGTTTCAAGATACGTAGATTCAGAAAATCGAATAAAAAAAAATCCGTCCGTCCGCCGTACGCCGTACGCAATACTAATATCTAATACTAATATCTTAATATACTTAATATATTAATATATTATAGATATGCAATATATTATAGATATGCAATATATTATAGATATACCTACTTAGATTTATCTACCCCAGTATGGTATCTAAGTACTTAGGAAAACCGCTACACTGTATGAGAAGGAGCAAGTAGGAAGTACTTCCCGAAGGAAAGCAGCTACACCTTCATACAGGAGCGAGTACTTTCCTACAACTACGCTGTATATTTATGAAGGAGACAAAGCAGGTACTTTCCGCTGGAAAACAGCTACGCTTCATACAACGGAAAACAGCTCGCTTCACAATTTCAAATTTTTTTGACAAATAAATATAGATATTTTAGGTTTCAGGGAAGAGAGGAGCGAGACCAGAAGTAAGGGGGAAGAGTGATTCGAACTTGGTCTCCTGCGGGTGTATACATTGCACGTGGGGGGCCCTTCCCCAACTTTCGGGAAAAACTTAGGTCATTCTCCTAAGCCCCGGCCAACGCCCTGATCTGCTGGTCAGCTGCTTTTGCTTTATTCATTCAAAATGGACATAATATGTACATTTTAAATATTATTTAAATATTATTTAATAATTTAAAAAAGTTTCTTAACAGATTGTATGAGCTTTGATATTGCTCATTAGGTACAAAAAACCTAATGAGTTGATTTTACGGGTAACAGGCGACCCGTCCCCGGAATAGAGAAAGGTGCGATTAGCTCCGCTTGGGCAGCTACGACTCATCCCGGTGAGAGGAGGTTCGTGTCATCTACCAGTCCCGGTAAATATATGTAAGTGTAAGTATGTAAACAATGAGAAGCCAGGTGAGAGGACAGGCAACAAGAAGAAGATGGCGTGGTCAATGGCAAGGCAAGGCAGTTGAACCTATTGATTTGTTTATTGTTGACTTGTCTAGTTCTAATTGTAATTCTAATTTATAATTCATTCCGATTCATGTACTAAACTGGTGAACCTCATTCTATAACTAAGTTGTCACACTGGCGACGAGGATGCCTGGAAGAAATAGAAGAGGACGTGTTTCTGCTGCTACGAGTGATCAACAACTATTCTAGTTATAATTGCTTCGCGTTCGATCGAACATTACCATGCTATAATTAAACCAATAAAAACATCCCCCAAACAACAGATCACAGACATATAGATTAGTTGGACATCCACGTTCTATCGAACATTACCATGGGGATGAGTTGGGAACAAGAGAATGGGGATGGATTGCCAACCCTGGACGGATTCACGAAAAGCTAATGGGGACGGGTCGCCATGATATTTGGCCGGCGGGGATAGATCGCCGGTTCCCCGATTGAAGTATTTTTACCTAAACAAAATGAACATAATTAAGTACTTTTTAGATGGCTTTAAAACCACAGTTTATTATCAATGTTGTACCATAAAACTCAACGATGGTGGGCGTGGAAGGGGGGTGGGCCCCCTTTAGCCCTCCCTGTCGATCCGCTGCTGAAAAGAAGGAGATACTGTGTGAAACTATGTGTATAGTCACACCTTGGAAATAGATGATTCAAGAAAACCTCCAGAAAACTGGGATACTCTCAATCTGGGTCTTCCCCGATTTGAGATTTTCTGAAAATATATCGAATAGCCGCTAACATTCAAGCCTGAACCTAGAGGACTTCCCGCTGGCAATCTCCCTGAAAGCCGTTTCAGCGAACAATACCTTTATTGGCGGCGGCCGTTAAAGGCCCATTCTGTAGGGAAATGGTGGTCTCGGGCCCGTTATTGGTGGTTTGGGAAGCGAGTTTCTCTCCCCGCTATATTGCTTCCGTCGGCACGCTACCATTTCCCAAGTTTACCTTTTTTCCTCCATCGCTCGTATCGCTTGACGGTCCCCCGAAATATGTAACGCAATTGCCGCTCGTGATGTAATTGTAAGGATTCAGAAAAGGCCGAGTCGGACTTTGGAAGGATTCAAAATGTCTGAAGACTTCGCCATTATTTATTGTATCTTTTACCCACCCTGCTTCCTATCCAGCGTTTCTGTTTGACTCATCTGAATATTTTGTGTGATGGTACGATGAGACGATCAAAAATGTACTGTTTAACTCGGCTTTCAAATTTACCAAGGCTGTATGAGCCTTGTTACCATTTCTTGGGAGTTTAACTCTATGGTTTATCATGTCAAGTATTTCGAATTGGCCAAGGTGTGGTACTTCGATTCTACGTGACTATAAAACCATCCAAACGCACACACTTTCACAGAAAAATTAGTCGCTCCGGTCAAAATTCACCCATTAACACCCGTAATAATTGTTTTCTGATAATAATTCATAAATGACCATCATTTCAATAAAAATAGAACCAGAATTGATCCGTTACAAGAATTTCTCGTATGAGTATGCATGGAAGAGAATATTGAGGAATTTTAATTAAGTTCATCTGAAGTCATCTAAGAACCAACCCGCATTTTCTCAATAGTTTTAACAATTCGTTCATTGTATGCACATTTCAAGGATTTTTCATGCCTGTAATTTCGTGGCTTTTAAAATGTGGTATTAGCTCATTTTGGATTTTTGAATCTAGAACGATTTTGGTTTTTTCCTCAATATCGAAATGCCCATTCACACATTTCCTTGTTATGCGTATGTTTAGGGAAATATTACCAAAGCAAACGTCGATTGAAAAGTTAACAACTTATTTGGGTTGCCTTCTGGCGTTTCACTGAAAATGTCACTGATTTTCGCCGTCTGACCGTAGATTTCTGTCATTGTTGGCGTCTTGTTGTAGTACCTCTTTCCTTTGTCGTATTATCCTAACTTTGAGAGGAATCACGTTAACTCTACCTAGCACATTATCTACGCTACCTAAGCGCAATTATAGGACAGAATGATAAATATAAACCCATTACCGCGTTAAAGCAATTTAACTCGTTACGTTAATACGAAAAGGCACTTTGGGAAGTCGGCTTACTTTACCGGGTTAAATCCCTGTTTGAGCTCTTCGCAAGCATTACAACACGGCCTTTTCCTCCTAATGAGCCAAGATAAACTTCTTCTTGATTAAGGCAATTTCCTAGAGCAGATTAATCTTTCTTCAAGTAGAGATAACTTTGCAACCTCTTTTTTTGATATCATCTGAGAACATTTATGTAGATACTTACAAACTAAAACCTCCTGCATGATCTCTCATTATAATTTGCATTGAAAAATGCTTTGCTCCAAACTCCTTGTAGGCATCAAATTTCGATTAATCTACTAATCAAAAGTTACCTAGAATCTATTTAGATACACAAACTATGTTATACGCAAAGTCGTTATACGCAGCGGTCGTTAGTTGTATCATTTTGGGATCGAGGAAACTGAATTGAAGTTAGTTCATCTCTAAAATAATTTTAGAGGCCGGATCATTAATTATTAATGAGCCGGCCTATTTATCGCTATAATTCATCTTCATGGACGAGTTCAGAGAATTAAACCTTCGGCAGGTTAACTTCAGATTTCTGCTCCATGAAGCCATCAACAAGTTTGTTGATACTTATCTTCCTTCGCTTCGTCATTGAGATCGATTGTTTCTTACTTACTGATCGAAAAATTTCTTCTAACGACCAGACTTACTGGACCAGGCTTTAATGAAACTGTTGTTGTAAAAAAAAATTAACTTTCTTCTTTAAAACAGAATAAACACAAATAAGTTTATAGTACGTATTTATACAGATAAGGAATTAGGATTAAACGTTGATTCTCTTTATTTGATAGATCAGTATATTTCTTAGTTTCACCCTTACCGTTTCATCTCCAACACCTCCTCACCGTTTGTACGAGTCACCTACCTCATCAATAATTGAAGACGTTATCTGTTTTCCTAGACGTAGACCATCACTAAATAGGATCTTAAATGACCCTAGTTCCAGCTCTCACGGTTCACCAGTACCGACTGAGGGCCCAAAATCTGTAAATGCTCTTCCTCGGCAGAATCGTAGAAGAGGAAATTATAATAAATATTTCAATTAAACATACTTTACATTTTTAATTACCTACTTTTGAATTAAAGTTTTTATAGTATGAAAGTTGATTCGAAATTTCATATAAAAAATAACTAAATTCTGAAATTGAAATGGAAAATTCTGAATTTTTTGGAAGATTCTGATTTCGGTTTGGAAAATTCCGAATGTAGTTTGGAAAATTCCGAATATCGTGAGTTTTATTCGTGTCAAAACCAGTGGGATTATCGGCTAGGAAACTTGTGTCATACCTGGAAACTCGGGAAAGGCGAAGGTGCTCCTACAGGTTCACACAATGCCGACCCTGAGCGCCACATGATCGGTCACCCGTACAACGTCGCGACGCGTCGTTCCTCACAATTCCCTGAACACAAATACTCATCCCACGAACCTGACACTTGAACTGCCCGAAGAGAGTTTGGCTGTGGGCGATAAGTCATGACCGAGGGATTGACGGAGAGACACAAATTTATTGACCACTCGCACTTGTGTTCCGTCCTAATGATGACTGCTCCGAATCGGGTCACTGTGGGTGACAAAACAACACGTCAACATACCGTAGCGGCCAACTGTATCGACCAAAAACACACGTTCAGTTTAATATGTTGAATCGATCTACGAATCTTAGTCATTATAATGAACTATAATGATAACTATAGTTGAATCGTGTGTGTTCTACAGCAGAGTTCCAGAAAAGAGTGAGTGAGGAAAGTAACTAGCAAATAGAAGTACAACCAGAAGTACGTACTCGTAACTAGAAACGTCTGCTTTATAAAGAACACCACATCTGGAACGAACACCTGAAATCCCGAAGCGCATGTGAAAAAATAAAATTAGCGACAAGATGAAGGATTTTTCAACGTGAAGATGTAAATGAATGCAAAATGAAGGCGCGGAGATCCAGAGGCTTATTAAAATCCGATCTCCTAGCCAGCCAGGCCTCTGACGTCATAGGCTCTTACGGCATAGGCTGTGACGTACTAGTTGACCTCCGGCCAGCCGTCTGACGTCATACGCTCGTGTGTCATAGGCTCTGACGTACTCGTTGGCCTCCTGCCAGCCGTCTTACGTCATACGCTCGTGCGTCATAGGCTCTGACGTACTAGTTGGCCTCCTGCCAGCCGTCTAACATCATACGCTCGTGCGTCATAGGCTCTGACGTACTAGTTGGCCTCCGGCCAGCCGTCTGACGTACTAGTTGGCCACCTGCCAGCCGTCTGACGTCATACGCTCGTGCGTCACAGGCTCTGACGTAGTGGCCCGCCTGTCGCTTGTGTTATGACGTGATCTGAGGGAAAGGGTGAATCACGGAAACAAATTTTTCCCGTTTCAGTTTAGGTGCCAAAGCAAAGACATGAAAATGTCAAAAGAATGTCAACTCCATCCTGTTGTTGATACAGTCGAGAATTAAATGCTTGCATACGAGTCTGCAACACATTGGGACATTTTATGTCTTTAAAGAAGTGATTCAAGAACCTTCGAACAATGCTACATCACCTACCCCAGTAGCGTAGTTGTTATACTTAATTGTAGGGTTCATCATAAATTATGAACTTCATAATATGAAGCTTGCATTCGTATAGACAATATCAATTATTGAGAATGATCACCTGTGTGTAAACAATTATTTAAACAATCACGCTCATACCGCAGCTTGTCGGCCACGCACTCCGCAGTGGTTAACGTAATATGGTTAGGTAAATCGAGAGCTATCCAACGAGTGGTGAACGATTTTTGTACGATGATAACTGGCGAAGATAAAGTTCCGTAGCACCGAATCGGTTGTAAGCGAAAATCATCAGAAATTTTCGTAACGATTTCGTGTAACGCTTTTGTGTAACGTTTTTCGAGTTATGTGCCAGAGTAAAGACATAAAATGTCAACATGTTGGTTTATATATCGCACATTGGGTGCAATAGTGCATCACCAAATTTGATGCTTCGGTGTAATCGAACTTTGAAAACCATTTCAACTTTGAAATATTCCGCTACGAATTTCACGAAGCCAGTAACTTTCTAAATTTCTAATTTCTGAGCTTTAAAAACTGTTTTTAAAGCCCAGAAATTAGAAATTTAGAAAGTTACTGGCTTCGTTAAATTCGTAGCGAAACATTATAAAGTTGAAATGGTTTTCAAAGTTCGATTACCCCGAAGCATCAAATTTGGAGATATGACACTATTGCAGCCAATGTATACAGGGTGTCCAGATTATGATCCGAAAAACTTCACCCACGTATTCTACAACTAATTTGAGACAAAAAGTTTCTCCTAGAGAATTTTAAGAGGCTTCGTTTCCGAGTTGTTTAACTTTTAAGATTTTTTTCGTGTTTTCGACCTTATCTCCTAACTCCATCGTTTTCAAAGTATTCACAAATCTGAGGATACCGTTGGACAGAGCGTTAAATTTCCGATCTACTCAGTCTCTAACAATAATTTTTTAAGGGAACTAAAGGTTGAAAAATGACCCCAAAAAGTAAATTTTATCAAATCTTGAAAGAACACTTTTTTAAAGGCTCATTAGTCCCCCATAATTCTAATGATACGTTATAGCCTGTAAGTCTAAACAAATGCGCAAACGCCTCAGCTTTCCAACGGTATAATTATTTTTTCTTTTTTTAAGGTACCCGTACGTTTTTGAGAAAATTGAGTATGTATGCGAAAACACGTGTATTTTCAGGCACATTTTCCCGCTGAATCGAATGTTGTCGTAACTTTTTTATAATTAATCTATTACTTTTTGATCTAGACAGAAGGGTGATCTGTACGAAGAAGATAATAAACCGTTTTGTCAAGAATTTGCTGAGGTTTTAGATAGGTATTACTTCGTATTATTAATGAAGTGATACTTCTGCGGGCTTAATATAACTATCCTGTTATTAAAAGCTGGCTGGCGGTGGAGGTTCTTCGAACTTCAAGTTCAGATGAAATCAGTTTGCCAAATCGAGTTCGCAGTTACAAATCAGGAGCACTGTGCAATTATTGATTGTATTATTAAGGTGTATCTGCTCAATCGTCATTATAAAGCGAATATCTATGGTTATGCTCCACCATAGATAATTTGGTAACAACTTGGTCAACTAGCGACTATTTAAAATATTAGGTTGTTGCTTTATAAATATCAATCAATGACGTGAGCAGTGTCATTTTCTTGGGTGTGTGTTTGAATCTTTAAACGACAAGTACCCGGGAAGCTGAAGCTTGGATTTTATATGGCCAGCGTAAGTTCCATGCTCCAATCGTTCCATTATAATTTTACCTTGGGCCAATCATCAAAATGAAAATTAATAATGTACAGAATGTAGATGAACCAATCCGGCGGATGTGGATCCTCCCATTCTTCACTTGTCAAAACACGTCTGCGAGAGCCGCTTCAGTATTTATGGACAACGACGTGTACGGCCACTGATTTCACTGCACAAATCTGATTAATATAATATATTAATCAGATCTATAGAGTGAAATCATCCGGATGATCCACAAGAAGTTTATCGTAGAATAATAGAGTTCTACGCGGAACATAACGAAGGCTCTTACGTACGGCCGGACAGACAAGAGAAGATTCGAAATTGGCTGACGTAGGCGGATGATTGGCGGCATCCGCACCATTTTTGTAGTGTCCGCAAGATGAAGTGACTCATGAGCATTTGGGGTCATCACGGTTAGTTCACGTTTTTGTCAGGAACCAGTTGAGGATTGGGATTTGAGTTGTGTTTAACTTGTACATTCCTGCAGTTTTATTGGTGAACAATGATTTTGTTGTGAAAAATTTAAACGTGAATCCAAATATACCATCAGATTTTATGTTTTATGCCGGTCATAACTCCCTTAATTCTTTTAATTTATAAAACCCCTGCAAAAAACCGCAAATAAGATCTTTGACTAAAAATTTAGTGATGGCTGGAATACAAATTTGTCTTACTTTTAACGGAATATCTGAAAATCCACAATTTGGTAAATGACACCACAGGAGAGCAAAAACGATAGCATAGTGTTATCAGCATAGTTGACGTTGTTTGTCAACTTCATTGGTTCGGGTGATCTGTCGAATCGATGGCTAAATCGATTCTACCTTAACTCCTTGTTAAGAATTCCAAGGGTGGCTCCAGGTACAAACATGCGCAAGGTACACTACTTTACCCACCCACCTTGAAATTATTAAGGATGGAAAAATTCATTCGGTAAAAGTTCTTTACGGTTTTCTGTTGATTAAGGAAATTGCGAGGCTCGGAAACCCTACGGAGTTGAATTCCCTAGTTAACATGCACTAAAATGTCTGTATGATATTTTGCATTTTATACAAACTCAACTATCCCGAAAATTGGGCACTCTAGTGACGTCATCGTGTAGTTCATAATAATGACGGTAAGTGAAAATAGTTTCAAATGCGATGATAGTAAAGTCTCGTCACGTTTTTATCCTTGGCAGGGCAGGATTGAGAAGAGTTCTCAGGGCGTCTTCGATTTTATTTCCCCTCGTACCCAAGAGGCCCAGAACCTGGTGGAACCGGGGGTTCGGTAAAGTCGTTAGGAAACTGTTCCTTGTTTGTGATGCTCACATGGAATCTCGCTGCCTTAAATTTACTGTCGTCAAGTTGAACAAGGGATTCATTAAGGGCCTAACGATTTACTACTCACTCCTCGAATACTCTATTGTTGGTTCAGCCTGTTGAACTGTGGAATACTGCGTTGGCATTGGTCGGAGATTGACAGTTGGGTTGATGAATGAGATGGAGCATGACTTCCTAATGCTGTTACAAAGGACAGGAATAGGACGGAATAAGATATAACATTTCTGATTTCACCATCGTATTCAGCGTTTAAAAAAACCTTTAAAATTAGGTGTCACTCGTCAGACTGTTTCATTTTCAAAATTTATGGGTAATTCCCCCCCCCCCCTAAAACTCCCCCCTTGGAGTGACCCTATTCTACCCATCCACGAACTTAGCCTTTCGATTGCCAAGACAGAATTCTTGTGCAAATTAGTACTTATCTCAATTCTATCGAAAGTTATACCTACAAATGATTTTTGGTGTCTTTTGGCAGTGAATTCCGGATGGTCTAAAACGGAATTTGGTATAAAATGGTAGACGAGATCAAGAGCTCCCTCTCCTTCGAAAATTTGATAAAATCATGAATTTAAAAAAAGATTTCTTTGAAAAAAGAAGGTTTTTTATTATGAAAAGTTGCAGCAACTAAAGTACTTTGGCTCTCACAACCAAAGTACTTTGGCTCTCACAACCAAAGTACTTTGGCTCTCACTACCAAAAGTACTTTGGCTGTCATAACCAAAGTACTTTGACTCTCACAACCAAAGTACTTTGGCTCTCACAACCAAAGTACTTTGGCTCTCACAACCAAAGTACTTTGGCTCTCACAACCAAAATAGTTTAGCTCTCACAACCAAAGTTTTTTGGCTCTCACAACCAAAGTACTTTGGCTCTCACAACCAATGTACTTTGGCTCTCACAACCAAAGTACTTTGGCTCTCACAACCAAAGTACTTTGGCTCTCACAACCAAAGTACTTTGGCCCTCACAACAAAAGTACTTTGGCTCTCACAACCGAAGTACTTCGGCTCTCACAACCAACATTTATTCTACCCCCTATTTAGTAGGTACCCTGTTTGTCAAACAATTTCCCGGGGGGATACCCCAGGACTCCCCTGGTTTTAGAACCTCCAACTCCCCCCCCCCCCCCTCACGTGCAAAATTCCTGGCGAGCATACCGATAATTTGAATAGGACTTTGACAGGGTTGGTGAACGAAAAATGACTTACCTACTGAATTTTTCATATTCTTCCGTTTTTATAATATAAATTATTATCATATCAATTGGAAACGGCAATAGAAAAGGTGCTACTAACAGTGACTAACAATGAGCAGTATTCTCCACCCTTACAAATCCGAAGAACTGATTAGCATCTGAGTAAACTCGAGTTGAACTTTGCAATCAAAGCGAAAAGATAATAAGTAAATGATTAAGGCGTAGAGAGCAAAAAATTAGCAATGGGAAACAGCGGGAGCGTCATTATTCATGGGATTCCCCCACAGAAAGTCTGCCTACCCCATCGGTCTCGAATGTGCTGGGGCACTTAATGGAAGGGGACCCACTTACCACAAACACTAAGTGAGCTTTTGCCGAGGGGTGAAGAAGTTGGTGATGAACTGGAGTTCTCTCTTGTGCATTGAAGAAACACTCCCGAATTGTCTTCAGTGAAGTCCAAGGTTTAAGCAGTAGTTGAGCTCAATATTCCTGTGAGTAATTCCAGTCATGTAATTGGCGTATTTTCTGCTGATGTCTTCTGGAGGCGCGAATCCTACCAGTCCCTAATCCATCATCGCAGCTACTAGTTCCTTACACCAACATGTAATCAAAACCAGTTTACCCGTTTGTTGATTAAAATCCGCAATCTGCATAGACGAAGTTTGGTTTTGAGGCTTGAAATTCAACATGACATGTGTGAACCCACATTGTGTAATACAGCAGTGTAAATCAACACCTGTTTTGACCAGTGGCTCTTATCGGTTATGTTAAGAATCCTTCACTTATGGCACACTTTGCTCAGTAGCAACTCGATTGAAGATACGATTTACTCACAGACAACTCCAATGTTTTATTGATACTGAGAGTATGCGTATGGTTGGGTGATAAAAGCGCCACGTAAGGAGAGCCCCGGTGGAACAATAGGATCTCGCTACTCATAACAAACACTTGTCTCAATGATATAGAAGTCTTCGTTTTCGAAAAGAAATACCTTTCATGCAAAAAGATCTTAAGGGTATTAAGGATATGTATTCTTTTGATTTTTGTTTTTAAGAATGCGTTTATTAGGAAAAGTTACGAATGTACTATGAACAGATATAAATGAGTAAACTTGTGCTGGGAGTTGGAGTTATATTGAATAACATAATAAAGAAAAATAACCTGCATATTTAGATAAAAAGTATCAACATATTCTTGAAACGCGCTAATGACATCGGAAAAGGAAACATACTAGGAGACAGAGAATTAAACAAATTTACACCGAAATACGTATAGAATCTTTGTCCGTAAGTACGTTTATCTGAAGCCCTTGTCATACTTTTCAAAATTGAAAAATGCCCAGACAAATACATTTTAATTGTATATAATAACATTTCAGGAAGCGGTAGTACCTTCATCTGAGAAAATAATTCCGCAGAAGGGTACTCAATAGTCTTTTTTAGGAAGATTTTGAAATGATCTTGAAATTCAAGCCTTTTCATATTTCCAAGTATAAGTCCCATCTGTTCAAGGTGCAAAACCTCGGTGCCAAAAACTATTTGTACGATTTGACTCTCAAATATTCAAGTATTTAAACCCGTTCGTGGGGTCGTTTTTTGGAGGAGCCACCTAACAAATACAGGAGTTTTACCGATTTTCACACAAAAAACCTCTAATTTGACAAAACATTAGAGGTTTTAAATAAATTTAAGCACCAAATTTTGGTGCTTCTAAACCGCTGCTCTCCAAACTCATTCTTGATTTTTGTGGTTATCGAAATTTTTTCGCGGGGTTTTGGATTTGGTGTCATTTGAGGTTTTATGGCGTTTCAACTCAACTTCTGATTAGCATGATTAGCAACTCTGCTTCTGATTAGCGAAAATGGGATAACGTCTATCCGAATGGCTGAGCAATTCTTGGGGAGCCTCTTTTAAGGAGCCAAAGCAATTCACTCTCTGCATGACATGGATTATATTAGTTTAAAATAATATTCGCTTGGCTTCAAAACCAAACTACATGAGATTTGCTGAGGAGTTTGTTTAAATTAAACTTATAATTTTTTTGTGAGTTGGTTTAAAAAAGTGAATATCGTGAAGGAAGGCCAGTCAGTGGCCACATTCGTCATTGAAAAAGCGACCAGACCTATTATTAGTGAGTTACAAACACCATGTTATCTATTCCAATCTAAGATTATTTAAATCACAGAGTGTATGAGTTTTGGTTTAGAATTCTGTCGTAACATCAGAGCAATAGTTTCCCTTCATCGCCGTTTACTCCCCCGGAGTAGTAAATAAAGAAAGTGTACCAAGTCATTCCTTTATAGGTAATAAGAATGTACAATTGTGCTCGTGATGTTAACAGGCCTGCAATTCAGCCCAATACCAACCAGTAAACTGACAAACTGAAAGTTGTTCATACGAGGCCGAACAACGTCATTCATCTTGTTTATATGGAAGCAATAACCGTAAACAACTATCAGTGATATTAAATCGTTTTAAGTTAATTAATCAATTCGTTGGTTTTCATTAGCAGATAAAAATATAGAAGAGAATGGACGCAAATCCTGCCTCACTCACCTTCAAAACTCGGCAGCAACCACGAAACTTGCAGCACCGAAGCCGACGGTATACTGGGAAAGGGATGGCATTTTCAACCCCACGCGAGCTGAGGGGTTGTGCCCACCCCTACACATCCCACCCCTAACGGGCATTTAACCAATAGGTGAGAAGAGCGCCCCCGGGGGAGAGTCTAAAATTAAATTTAGGCAGCTTTTTCCATCTCTGTTATCCCCAAATCCCTCAGCTGGTTTGATCGATATTAGTGATTCGATGAAAACTGTTTCATTCACTCGAGACTTATTAAATAGAAGTACCTACCTTCAATGATTTGTTAAAATGACCGATTAAGAAGACCGTGTACAGATTTGTAAATAAAATTACAATTCGGGTTGGATTAGAGAAGTAAGATGTTGAGCTCTACCTATCAATGCCTCGTCACAAAAACACCTCGAGCGCCAATCTGCTTTTTTGTTCATTTTCGTTTTAGCACACTTTTGGGTACCAGCCGAGATACGTAATTCTCAGAGGATTTTTTGAAAAATAAGAAATTCAATTCTCGTATCTGTAGATGCACTAAAACGAAACAGACCAAAAAAGCAGATTGGCGTGGTGGCTATGACATGTTCGCAATGAAACATCGGGCCCAGCTATCCCTTACGTCCTACGGGTTTCCCCATGCGTATTAATGCCAATATTGATAGGTACCTGTTGAATTGTATGTCATCATTTCTGAGTCAATGAGGGAAATATGAGACTAAATTAGAAACAAGTGCATTTTGATGAGTGTTGATGAGTTTTTCTTCAACGTTAGGTAGGTATTCAAAATATTAAAAATCAGGATCAGGCACATGTCCATAATAATTCGATTCCTTCAAGTGGTATTCATTATGAAAGTAATACCGATGGTAATGTTTGTGGGACCACATCCTTCTTAACCTTTGTTTTTATTTACAGAGATTGTGCAGTTATTGAATACTCGTAAAATTGGTAAAGCTACATGTTATTCTCCTTATTTTGACCCCCTCATTTTGTTCTTTACTTGCATAATCAACAACGTTTCTTTAAGGCACTACCACAAAAATCCTGAAATTTCATCCACTCGCATCCAGCTACTCCAAAATGTGGACAAGATATATCTTTTTTTTTGTCGATTTTGAATTTGGTGTCTGTCTGTTTGTCTGTCCTTCAATCACACAAAAACGGCTCAATGGATCGAACCCTTCTCCCATATTTAAATATTTCCGTGATCGGGGAAGGACATAGGGGGGTTCACTCCCGGATCCGATGGATAGGAGTGGGGGTATATAGGGAAGCCGGCATATAAAAATCTTAAATGCTACATACGAATATTATTTTTGGTAAGTATTTAAGATTATAAGAGTTTGTAAAGGGACATGTAAGAGGTATAATCAGTAAAGCGACAGGTAAGAGTGGCACATGGATCCATCCCGAGTTCTGCCCGCCCAGGACAGGTAACAGAGGTAGATGGACACACCCCGAGTTCTGCCTGTCAGCGACGGGACCGACAGCAAGTGGTTATATAAAATAAGAAGAAAATCAAGGAGCCCCCAATTACCTTATTTACTTGCTATTTGCTTCACGCTATTCTGACTTCACCATCGTGTTCAGTTTGAAAAAGCTATAAACTAAGGTGTTACTCGGCAAAAAATGGAGACAGATTATGTTATAAAACCAATAAAATAGAATTAAGCTTTTATAGTTGAACGCAAAAACACCATCTCCCCCCCCCCCCCCCCCAAGGTTCACTGCTCATCTCCTTTTCATGAGGTTTCGTTCGAATTCAAAAGTAACTTTATCCAAACAAAACTTGGGAGTCGATTATGCTGTGAAACGGTGATTGATTGTTCACGTCAACTGCGATGTGATTTAACTGCGATGTGATTAAGCTGTTTGGAGTGTGATTTAATGTTGTGCTAGTGTCAATGGAACCGTTGTGATTGCTTGTCCACGTCCGTCGCTTGGTATAAATGCGATTGTCAGTTTAGTCCTTCCCAAGTCTGTATTTTTCCTGGCGAAACGCTTTGATAATATCTGTTATTTATTGTCAATTATTATTCTGTTTTGGGGACTGTGGGGACTAACGTATGAAGGTTAGCTAAATCCCACACGGACCAATACTCAACGTCAAAGCCTCCCTCCTTATTGACTCCGTTTCGTGCCAGGGACGACAGAAAGATTGATTCACCAGGTGTCGGTACTCGCACTACTGGAATCGAGAGTGTGAATGGAGCTGACTCCAACAATAATACGGTATCTAGGTCATGTAGAACCTGATGCCGGAACCGAGACAAAGGGCCTGTGTTACACTCCCACATCGGGAGCCCTCGACCTTGCCTCTTATTTGACGTCAAGGCCTTGAATATAAATTGGAAGGGCCATTCTAGTCCCCAGCACCACAAACGATCTGAAGTTTAGTAGCTCCAAGTGGTCATCAACCTACGTCAACGTGTGGTGGAACAATCAAGACGACTTGGAGTTTCAAATTGTCGAAAAAGACAGTGCCATCAGGTGTGGTGTTCACTTCTGATCGTCGCAGACGTGATCAGCTGTCTTCTAATGAGAATCAGAATTTGTTCTGATTATTTCACTTTCAGATTCTCATAGCCTTCGCTCCGTTGAGTGGAGAAGGGTTCTCCCAACAGCCACGTGGTTCATACTCAACAATACTTGAATAAGCACTAACCACGCTCGAGGTATCTTTCAACCGGCTCGAGGTCGTTCCGCCTTCGACCAACACGAGCCACCACACTGGTTAGTTGCTCACCAGTTCATCAAATCGTTCTAATATGATAGGAGATGACAATTGAAGCTTTTTTGTTGCTTCACTTAACTAATTGACAAGTTTTTCATCAAGTCCCATCAGCTGTCGGTTGTGGTAAGGCCAAACTATTTTTCTTTTTTATTTAGAATCATTTTTGTGCAAAGCACTGTATAGTGGGACAATTTATACATAAGTATATAACAATAACATGAACAGTTAACGTACTAGGTTAACTCCAATTACCTCCTAGCAGGGAACATGCAGAAGTACAAAAGCACTGTACTGGATACTGACTGACTAACTCTAAACTCTAAATGACAAAGGCTCTAAACTCTAACTCTAAAGTCCAAAGGCCGAACTTTAAAATTTAAAGTTGTGGCATTTTAATTTAATGTTGTAGCATTTTAATTAAATGTTGTAGCAAAGTTGTAAATGTTGTTTCCAAGGAAAAAAATGCTACAACATTTAATTAAAATGCTACAACATTAAATTAAAATGCCACAACTTTAAATTTTAAATTTCGGCCTTTGGACTTTAGAGTTAGAGTTTAGAGCCTTTGTCATTTAGAGTTCTACATTTCTACATGTAGAAACCAAATAGTTGACGTTTATTCAACAATTCGGCCTTGGATTTCAGTTTTCAATGTGGAATTGGTTGAACGGATGTACCAAGATTTGATCGAGCTAAGATGAGTGATGAATTCATGGCACATGATCATAGAAAGTTGTGGTCACTCCATTCTGAACAATAGAATCTCTTGCTGCCAAAATCTACCCAACTCACTACATATTGTCCTATAGTTATGGTTAATCTTCGTTTAGATAATATTATAGGTAGAAGATCTTCGTTTAGGTATTGGTCCATTTTGACGTAGGTTCACGTAGTAATTGCTTAGTAGGGTCGGCCAACCCTCTGATTTGAAGTTTGCTTACTTAAAATGTTCTCTCATTAGGTCATGCTGCATGACTGGATGCATGACAATTTTGCAATAGTTGGTGGTTCCCAACGCTATCGGGAGCCCAGTCCCTGGGCTTACCTATTCCCAACGAATTGCTCTATATAAATTGTGTGGGAACAAAGGTTATTGAAGGGCATTTAGAGTCTCATCCTGCTTTTAATACTAAAATTGAGAACGATTACTTTGCGGACGGCAAGATAAGGGCTTCCGTTCAGCTTTGCGGCACGACCAGCATGAAGAAACAGTTTGGCAGAGGCGTCTGAATTAGCGACACCAATTTTCAAATCTATTATAAGACGTGGTGGAGGATCGTGAACCGTTACCACAGGAAGCCTCTAATGGAGAATGATTCAAGGTTCTAGCCCTGACAATCCCTCTTCATTGGAAATAAAATCTATTGGGGAAAATGATACCAATAAATTTCATCCGTTACCGTGTCACTATGCAAGGTATCCGAGACAAGGCCCTATTCCACCCCCTTGTAATTACGGGAACTCCACCTGGCATTTGATGTAAAATCCAAATCCGACATTAAAAAGGGTCTCAGTTTGCGAAAAACGACTATTTCGAAACCTGACTGCCTTCAATTCCATTATTCTCAAATCTATTATTCCGTAACAGTTGAAAAAATATAGTTTCTTCTATAGAAATTGAAATTTATCAAAACTTAGTGGAGAAATTACTCTTTGTAAAATCGACCTATTTCATCTTCAATTGTCACTTTTAAGACAGTTTTCGATTTGTATCAAGGAGGAAATTTTAGTTGTAATAATGACTGTTACCCAATTATTATTAATAATAATAATAATTAACAACTAAAATTTCCTCCTCGATACAAAAGAAACCGTAAAATGGTAAAAAACCGGTTATAATAACTTTGAAATTCCAATTTTTCAACCAATACACGATTTTCAAATTTGAAAACCTCGCGATTTTTGCTAGGATCAATATTTGTATTATTCCCTTCAGATTTGGTTTAAGCCATTATTGTCACATTTGGGCCTGTTCTTTACTTTTATGACGAGAACTTTCAGTCAGGATTCAGGAGAACCCCCCCTCCCCTCCCCTCATCAGTGAAATGCTCGTCGTTCCTCCAATATTTTTCAATAATTATTGTTTTCGACTTACCAAGTAACGATTTTCCTCGTGAGATGCTCTAGTGTTGGGGTAATTAGGGGTTGGTTGTCAACTTGTAGAGAGGAGTGGATAAATCTCCTTCGATGATCGGCACTGCGCATGCGAGTTCTCTATGTCCAACTAATCTATATGTATGTGATGGATGTTTTTTTTTCTATTTTTGAGATGAGATCGCCAACGAGCGTCCAGAGTGGCTGGCAACGACGAAGGGAGTAGAAATTCTTGTAGGTCCTCGGGCATGCGCTGTGCCGGTCATGACTGGAGCCTATCCTCTTGTAGAGGTTTTTGCAAGCTTCTGTTGCTCTCACAAGTAATAGAGATATACCCTTAATTGATTAATTAATTTCGAGAAATTGGAAGTAAATTCGATTTTTAGATTGACCAATTAACTTAATTGACTTTCATGATTCTATCTTCAATTAAAATGAAGATGGAATCATGAATGTGGGTTCCCAATTATTTGCTACGATATTAAAATCTTACTGAAGTATTGAGTTCCGTTGCGTATGTGAAGAAACTGGTACCATTGTTAGTAGGTACCATTTCTTCTTACGTTCATAGGATGGATCTCCAGGAATAAGCCGAGTGGAACAAAACCCCCAGTATAGGTACATAGTCATGGGGAGTGTCCAGTACGGTCTGCTTTGGTTGATTATTGGAGACAGATTCACTGGCGTCATTCCGTTGGTGGGAGGGGGAACCCCTGGTTGAAGGATGTTGGGAGGTCATTCGGGTGTTCATCCGTCATATTTTGAGCCGTAGGCAGCAAGTTGGATCGCCAACCTCTGCGAGAAGAGAGCAAATTGAGAAAGAGTGTCAGACTCGACGGAATCTTGACTTTGGGAGTCATTGAAACTGAACCAGGAGGAGGATTACAAAAAATCTTAGGGTAGACGAAATCGGACATCTTGTCATAAAATACTTGCCTAAATAGTCAGATATATCTATAAAGTAAATCTTTCGTGGGAGGGCCAACATGAATTCAATGGGATTCTCAGTAACTGTAATTTTATCCACTTGGATAAATACGTAACGTGACGAGTGTTGTTTTTCTGCATACAGTTTAGAATCTAAATTGGAAAACACCACGAGGAAATCGTTTGGAACAGGAAGTAGGTATTTAGTTGTAGTTCCAAAAGTTGAGCCAACAAAAAACCGAAAAGTTGGAAAGAAAATAGGTATTGTTGAGTAACTTATTTCAAAGACATAACTAGATGTTACTTGCCTTTTAGTGTATTATCGTTAGTTTCAAACCTGAGTTGATTACAAATGTGTTCCAAGATTCATGAGAAAAAATTATAAAATAAAATCCACAGTCATGAAGCAAGGCTATAATCAACGTTTTCCACCAAAGCCAACTTGCTTCATGGAAATGAGTTCGGTATCGCAATTTAGGCATTTTTTGACGCTGAATCGAATGGTGACACTTCCATGCCTCCCTGATAAGGAAGGCATCTCATTTCTATTAAATTGTTAAAAATAAATAATTATTTACTCATAATTATAATTCATGGCGAAAAAACATCGAGAATAGGGATGTAGGTATTAGAGTAGATGTTCAAAAGCCCCCCTCCTTGCTGAACACACAGGCGGCATCTTTTGATAACGCTCCTCGTGATGTCCCGGTGGAGGCTCCTCGATGGAATATAGTTTCCCGTTTTTCCGAGATGTGGAGCGTTTGAAACTGTTCAGAGAGTGTCACCATTCGTTTAAGCGTCAAAAATGCCTAAATTGCGTCTAAATTGCGATACCGAACTCACTTCCATGAAGAAAGTTAGCTTTTGGTGGAAGACGTTGATTTTCACCTAAAAACCCTGCGTTTTTCAGGACTCAAACGTCATTGTCTCTGAGTATTTAACCTGAGTATACGTCATTTTAAGGGGGTTTTCACGCTGAGAACGATGATGAAGGCATAATTGCGATACCTTATTCCGTTCTCAAACTGGAGCACTTTGAAGATGAATAAACATCGTTGTTACTTGAGATGTTCTTCACAGTTCATCTGCTCTATTCTGATAACGGGATTCGTCATAGCAATTCTGAATTCACCCTCGTGTCCCGCGTTGAAAAATCCATAACCTGAGGTGTTACTTGGTCAAAAATGGAGACGAAATTTGTTATAAAACCAGTTATTTCTTCGAAAATTTGCTCTTATAGCCATACTGCATGACTGTGGATTTTGTGAACATAGTGAACTTAATCTTGGCAAGGTTGAGTATTGATCAATTTCGAAATAATTTGTTCCAAGTTAATGGTTTAACCAAGCGATTCAATCAGTAAATGACATCTTTATCATCAATAACACATATCTACTAGAAAGAAAAATGGCTCACTATATTTGGTCACACTGCCCCCCACCGGTTTAGGGCAGAAAAGCCAATTACCTTTTCTGTGGACAGGCACAAATGATTAGGGTCAAGCTCAATGTTTGTGTCGAGTGAACGTGCGTCCGTGTGTGAGAGTGTGTGTCAAGCTGAATGGCAATAAGAGCTCAATGGGCTAACTGCTAATATCCTGTGGTAGCTGCAAGCTGTGCAGCACCAGCTCCAGTCTTCTCAGCTCAGTCTCTCCGAAAGTGCCAGGACTCATCCAGTGGCCCCCGAATATCGTTCAGTCCATATGTGTTTTCTAACCGAAAAACACTTTTTACATCTCGAATAAGACCTTCAAGTTTCTCGACACCTTTTAGTTCGTGGAAATTATCGCGGTAGTTTCAATATATTCAATTGATCGTCGCCATGGTGCAAAAGAAAAAACCGGACGAGGTCCACTCTGGGTTCTACTTTAAGCCTCCGGACGTTCCTTGGTCGGAGTCAGTGAAACTCTTCCTGTACAATCCCAATAACAATGCAGTATTTGGAAGAACGGGATCAAGCTGGGGTAAGATCACAGTACACCTCCAATAATCTCACACCTTTACTGTACGATTCCCCTCGTGACTCCAAATTCATTACTTTATTTGTTTTAGCCAAAATTGGAACGTTCTACTTGGTATTTTACCTAGTATTAGCGTCCTTGTTTGGGATTATGCTGTGGATTTTTTACCACACGTTGGATCCTAGAATACCACGATGGAAACTAAAAGAGTCATTAATTGGAACTGACCCAGGTAAATCTCCATTAAAACCCAATTATATTTATGAAAAATTATATTTTAAAGGAATGCCAATAATCGTAGGATCCTTCTTTCAGCCTTCCTTGGGAACTAGGCAACGTAATTATCCCACTCAACTATCAATTTATGTACCTACTTATGGAAAAAATTATTGGGTTGTTTCTTGAAATGGTTCTTGATATTGATTACTAAGATGTTCAACATACAGACCATGAACATATGAACATCCATGAAAATACTTTGTTTCTACAAACCTCTGAAAGCTCAAAAATCACCGAATTCAGTGTAATGAATTAGTGGAATGAGAAACTGAAAATAAAATTAAGGATCCCATATGGGATCTTAGTAGAAGAATCATAAACGTCATTATTTTGAATGAGGCGTAGGGCGAGAAGGCAATATTATGAAGATGATCTCCAATTACATATTTTATACATACTCGTATCTCCAATGATAAGTTACTGTATTGCCGAAGGATTGGGATTCCGTCCTATGCCAAACGATACCGACATAAGGAGTGCACTGATATGGTACCATGGGAAAAACAGGAAAACCCACAACTATTGGACAGAGTCGCTAGAAAATTTCTTGGAAAGTAAGTGTACTACGTACCAGCCATTACTGATTAAGCCGTGAGCATGGTTGCGTTTCAATTCGGTTCTAACTGCAACATGACATAACTCACATTTTGTTATATTTAGTAAAAATATTGGAAAAGTATACTGACACAGAGAAAACTCACCCTATTGACGCTAAAATCGAAAGAGTCAACTTTTTTCATCATGACATAAGATTTTAAAAATTGCTCCCCTGAAATCCGGAAAAACTTAGTTCTGTCATGCTGCAGTTAGAATTACGATATCTTACTGTGTTATTAAACTTGTACAGTAAAAAATATCTTGGGCATTTAATTAATTTGTCGATTCTGTAAAAAGTTGAGCGACTCAAGTCCTTAAGACAATATCCCCTCTACAACACCTTCGTGTTAGACCATTAACTTCTTTGAACATTAATTTTCAATACATTCTCAAAAAGCTATTCTTATTAACCATAAACGTGTACCATTGAATTGTTGATAGTCTAAATGAGTTTAGGATTGCTGTATTTATTGAATTCATTGCCGCATCCTGATGGAGGTAGGAAGAATCTTGGAAAAGTTACTAGAGATACATCTGTCTTGCTGGTTGCGCTCGTCCATTATGATTATGAATGATAGTGACGGCCGGCGATAAATCATCTACTCTCACAAATAAAGTTCTCTGGGGGAGAAGAAAAATGCATTTATCAATTTGGTTTCTTATTCAGAGCCCCAAATATGATGAACAAGGCACCTTGAAGGGTTCGTTACTGGTTTCACCGACTTTTTCTTAAGAATATTGAATTCAATCATTCTTCTGACACCCCTGCAGTTTACAATAGTCATGTGTTGATCGTTCAATGAAATATTTGCGTTTGAAAGCCGAAATCCAGGTGAAAAATAGTAATATTCTACTGTTTTCTACGAGATAAGCACTCAGCGGAGGGTCCACATCACCCGCCAAAACCTGTCCACACAACGCTGTCACCCTGTAGTTTTGTTTCCGGTTTGATTCAAACTCCACCCCCATTCAAAACTAAAATCAGATTTTCTACGGCAGAGATTTATTCGAAAAAAATATTTAAGGAGGAGAGGGCAATTGGAGGGAGAAGATTGAGGACGGCATGTGTCAAATCCGCTCTACTATATCTGTACCATTTAGGCACAAGTAGATAAGTCGATTTTAGTCCAATGAGATAATAACTCTGGGGCACTCCTACATATCGTGTGTAAGGATGCAAGTCGTAATGGAAATGGCATCCTTTAAAACGTATTGAGCACTTTTCAGACAACTCGGAAATTTCCTTATGGACTTGGACATTAACGAAACGTTTCTTTCATTGGCAAAAGCTAGATAAGTACAATTAATGTGGGTTATTTATTATTGAAAAATTCGTTTTGAAACCCGTCTCATTGACCTAGGGTTATGAAAGGTTTTAAGGATCATTGTGGGGTTGGTCCGAACCCGTAAACCAAATTGTTGAGGGGGCTAATTTTTTTTTTTTTTTTTTTTTTCGTGGGCGATTCCAACGGTTTATTGTTGAAGATAATAAAGCAAAATTGAGGAGATCATCATTGAGCTGTTTATAGCATAAATTATAGTTTTAAAAAAACTCATTTACTCATTTGCAGAAAAGCTTGATCCAAATTCAGTGACATCCCTTTTTGACATGGATATGCCGTATGGCTTGGGGTCCTTCCAAAAGTTGTTTGATACAAAAATATGAGACGTTTTTATTGGCGCAATTACCGTGGTGTTAGAGACTTGAAATTTGGCACATAGCCTCCTTAGGACTTTCATCACAATAGGCCCAGGACCCTCACTGAATTTCTCCCTTCCAGCGGAAAACTGACATACCCATGGTCAGAGGTTTTTCCCAGTAAGGGAGAAATTAAGTAATTTGCATAGAGTGATGTTTCAAAAGAATTGGAAAATTATAAACCGCTGCGGGAGAATCTGCAGCGTTTCGCTTTTGTATTTTTCTGCATTCACGGACTTGGTTGTTAACTCTTTAATAACGAACTGAAATAACGATGAATTCTTTGAAATAAGATTGCTACATTGTATAAAGGAAGAGCAGGGATATTCTGCATCGCTCATGATTATCTTCACTCGACATATTACAAGATTCGTTGTTTCTAAAATTTCCATTCATCGTCATTTCAGTCTACAGGAAACCTGGTCTGACTCCTGGACGAGGTCAAAACATCTACAACTGCGACTACGACCGCCCTCCAGGTAGGGGCCAAGTCTGCGACGTCGACGTCAAGAACTGGTTCCCCTGTACGTCAGAAAATAACTTCAACTACCACCAGTCTAGTCCTTGTGTCTTCATTAAACTCAACAAGGTAAAACCGTTTGGCCACATTGAATAATCTGGCAGTAAGGAAATCCTCCTCCTCCCCCGCTCCTCGACCCGAACAGTTTCTCATGGCTCAGTCTAGTCGACCTGACTGTCTTATCATTAACTAGCGACAGACCCCCTTTCATCTTGAGTTCAGAATTAGTCTTGTAATTCCATCGACCCTCTCACCAATAAATTCGACGAATTCGGTGTCAATTTAGTTCAAAGTCACTTGATTCGTGATAATAGATTTGTTAACAAATTAAAGTAGATGAAATCTGTCCAAATCTTTCACGAACATGATTGAGTAATTTATTGTAAATAACAGGTTATTGGCGAAAGAAAAGCAAACGCCGTTTTCTCATATTGAATTCACTCACACAGAAGGCACTGAACGTTACAATAGTGTCAGTAGGTACCACCTATTGCCTTTTCTGTCCAACTTGACGTATTCGACTCACGTTTATTGATTAAAAAAAGGCTAAATAGGTAGGTCTAGATAGTCTAGGAGCGTTTTGATACATGCTTATTCTTTCCTTTACTTGGTCTACTCTATTGACTCCTCTACCGAATCAACACACTCCTTCAAAAACAAACAAGAAACAGATTAATGGAGTAACCTCTCTGAAACAAGCATCTTGGATGAAAGATTTATTTGTAAATAAGCCCTCGGCGCTAAGCCAATGGCACATTGATCTTTAACGAGATGTGTTTCCAGGTGAAGTAAAAATAATTGTTGGCATTAAAGCAACGCTTTAAAAATAGTCGAAGGCATTATCGTCTTCCTCCTCCTTCCCGGTAGTCACAACATCGTAAAACGACTTAGTCGATGCAGATCGTGAATGTAAATGAAGGCACTTGAGAAATTGTCCGGTCTATTCTAATCTCTCAATAACTCACGATACAAATTTGGCAATACAACTCTGCATGTTTTCCAGATATACGGATGGCAACCCGATTACTACAATCATACGGACGAATTCCCGCCCCTCATGCCAGATGACTTGAAGAACCACATTGTTACGCAAAAGGCCATAAACCCAGAACTGGTGAGTGTGTCAAAATATCGATTAACAGTGTGAAAATAGGCGATTTGGTATTGCGCGTAACCCTCCGCCATCTGACTTCCAGCTGTGAGTGAAGAACAGTATAATATAAAATATTATATTACCTATTCTGAAGATCGTTTACAATGTATAACAAGTCGTATTTTTTACTCATAAAAACCTCATAGGTACATAACCTCTGTGCCATATTATGCATATTGTGCAAGAACACAGGCACACAGGTTATGTATGAGCGTCTTTCCAGTAAAATCTTATATTAATTCAATTATACTAATTATTAGTATAATTGAATTAATATCAGATTTTACTGGAAAGACGCTCATACATAACCTGTGTGCCTGTGTTCTTGCACAACATTATTGGGCATCAACAAAATTATAAAAATAAAAAATAAAATGTAAAGTAATATGCATATAAAAGTAAAGCACTGTAATGAAAAGTAAAGTAATTTTGTCTCCAAAAAACGTGATGAAACCAAAAAACTCCAATGACACAATAATAATAATTATTATTATTGTGTAATTGGAGTTTTTTGGATGTCAACAAGACCTTTGATTCTGTTAATCACAAAATGTTATGCAATAAACTGATAAATAAATGTATACATGCGATACATAATGCGATAAATTACTATGGAGTCTGCCTCTAGTGCTGATCTTGTCATTTTTGGCTGATCGTATTCATGTAACAACAGTTGGTGGTGGTGACCTTATAACTATAAAATATAATATCCGTCCCATTTCAAGTGGTTCTATCGAACACTCAGAACTGTCATATTATAAGCAATCAGCTCTACTGTAGACGATGCGATTTCGATAACAATTTTATCTAGTTTTACGTAATTTTGTGTTTCAATTAAAACTAGATCAATTGGCTCAATTCAAGTATAATATTATTACTGATAATCAAATAACTAATTCGTTATTAGTCTAGTCAGTTTCGTTTCCCCCATACTAGTGCCTTGGATGTCCATAGACTGTTATAAAACTATGCCGGCGCGGCGGGGTATTTGGGGGGGCTATAGGTACTTAGCCATGGTCAGGGCTCGACTAGAGTTCGTGGCTACATTATGCCTAGAGTGTTCCACCGTCCCAGTCTCTGGTTTCTGGTCCACTCGCCAGGTTTAGGATGATTTTATTAAGCACCTTCACATTTCATTGAAATATATACGCAATTCAGTACAATTTCATCTTAAATTCTCTCCCTCACAACATCTCAACCAAGAATAAAACCTCTCACCCCGAACCAGCTGTTATTTCCACTCCAACAGATCGCCCAACCGAGGCAGCTACACAAAGCCTGACGGCAGCGCACTACCTTACCAAATGAAACAATCATCCTAAACATGGTGAGTGGACCTGAAAGCAGAGACTGGGACGAAGGAACACTCTGGTCATAATGTAGCCACGAACACTAGTCAAGCCCTGAAAATGGCTAAGTATTAGACTAGCCCAAAGCAATAATATAGCCCAAAGTTTTTATATCGCAAAACCTCCTATAACCCCCAAATACCCCGTCGGCCAGAGATGCCAAGAATGAACAGGACGTTGACCAATTATAATAGTATGTCCTCTGGGTCCTGTCAGGTGTAAGCCCGACCAGCGCTGTCGATGAATTAATGCGTGTTGCATATTACCTCATTCGTACTCAGTATATGAGAATCCTTTTACCTATATTATTTTCAATAAACCTAATGTAGATTCTGAAGACCAACCCACCCCTTGAATGTCACATGCCCTGACATTGTGGGTCGGTAAGTGGCTCACAGGCAGAATAACGAAACATTATTATTCCACACGTTCCCCAATCGTAATTTTAACGTTCATTGCCTTGAATTTTATTCGCAGGTGAAAACAGTGTGGGTGAGCTGCGAAGGCGAGGGACCGATTGACAGGGAAAATATAGGGGAAATCCAATACATCCCACGGCAGGGCTTTCCAGGCTACTTCTACCCTTACTTCAACACCGAAGGTTATCTGAGCCCTCTAATGGCAGTGCACTTCAAGAGACCAAAAAGTAAGATCAAACTCATAGGAAAATTGGCATCCATTTGCAGGTGTAGGTCGCTGAAATGATTGGGACCCACCTTATGCCCATAAGCTGTGACTTGAAATGAAATGAAATGTTTTATTTGTATAAGCCTTCCGGCGTTACAAGGTATAAGCTGTGACTTTAATTTAGGGAGTTAAAGGAGCGATGTTCACAAAAGTTCTTGTATAGGATGACCTAAAGCAAACAAGTCCTGGGCAACCAACTGACCGAATACGTAATCTGGAAATTTCGGCTTGCGAACACCCATAATTGCAATATCAATGCTCTAATTACATTCATTACTCATAAATTACAAAGTCTAGCTTAACGTTAGGTAGTACCTACCAGGTACTACCTGGTTCGCTCCTGTTGCTAGTCAATATTATTATATGTTTTGTCCAAAAATCGGCAATAGTATCGCAGTTGTCTGGGCAAAGCCCAACTTTATTGCCCAATGGCCGCTAACTTTTCGGTTTAATATTTCAAGGGGTCACTCAATAGGTCCATCTTAAGGCTGAGTTCGAACATGGATGTATTTGGCGTGTTAAAAGTGTTTTATCAAAAAATGCAAAAAGCCAAATCGCTCAAAAACGTTGATTTGGGGATGTACAACAGTGGAACCGGGGGGGGGGGGGGTCCGGACTCCTCCCACTCCCGAACTATTAAGACATATTAAATAATGAATTTAAAAAAGATTTCTTTGAAATTGACTGTTTTTTCGATTATGAAAAGCGCTACGTTACTGATGTACAAGCAGAGGTTAGGTAGGTAGAACTTCTTTTATTGTCACTGATGGCCTAAACGCTCTATATGCAACAGAAGGAATTAAATCGCTTAAAAAAAACTTAAGTTATAGGGTAGTTACATATCGGAGCACCATCGATGATCGCACCCTCGCGACTTAACCGGAATGCTTGCCTCGCTGATCGACAATCGATGAGTGTTCATAGTCGTTCAGTTCACCATGGATGTTCTTCCACTTTTTTTCGTGGATTTGAATGTATTTTCAGTTGTGTTCGAGCTCAGATGGCAGAATGATATCCAGTGAAGACGATAATGTTTTTGTTTAGTCGGCATCAGCTAGAAGAAAACCATTCCGTTTCCAAACAGAAGATTCAGGGCCCACACAGTGAACCAGCTGAAAGGAAAATTGGGAAAGTATCGCCATTTACTCCCTCAACTGAAGGAAGATGAAGAGAGGTTCCACAATTACATGAGAATGTCAAGAGAAACATTCAAATACATACTCGACATAGTTGAGCCCCTACGTCTGATCGATTGTACAGGTCCCGTTATGTAGAAAACTAGAGGGGCAGCCTCTCAGCCAATTGCACGTCCCTAGGAATGAGCCCACATCGCTACTTCCCTCCTGACCGAGAAGGAAATCAAAATATTTGGTTTTCCTGTAAACAGCGAAGGTTAGCTGCAAGGGTGCGATGAGTGTATCGCGATGAAGGTGCTTCGCTATGAACGCTCTCATACCTATCTATTAACGTATTTGTTTCACGTCGCTTTGGTCGCGAGGGTGCGATCATCGATGGTGAACAGTGATGGTGCTCTAATGTAACTATCTACCCTTAGGTTAGGTTGAGAACCTCCTGACCCCTCCCCGAAATCAAAGTCTGGATCCGCTCCTGACTCCAGGCTAATTTTCATACTCGGTAACATCTGCTTCAAACAACACGTGGTTTTTGTGGTATTAACATTTTGGCATAAAGGACGTATTGCCCTAAAATGTACACCTTTACCCAAAAATGTTTGGATGAGGGCAGAGTACTGGATTTAGAGCACCCAGATCCAAATTGATAATTTCCAATTGCGTCATGACTAATCATTTGTTTTTGTCTCTTTATAGCTGGAGTCATTATCAACGTCGAGTGCAAAGCGTGGGCTAAAAACCTGAAGCACGACCGGAAAGATAAAATTGGCGTAGTACACTTCGAAATTCTGATAGATTGATCGTCAAAGTCGAACGGAAGCGACGAGACAATCTGCACCAGCGAAATGCTGCCGCACCAAAACAAAAATTAAGTACATTCGTAACTAACTAAAACGAGCGAGAGTACTTCTAATTCAAATGGCTCTGATATTCAGAGCAATTAAACCTACAGCAGTATACGATTAGTCAATCCTCAAATTCTCATATCACGGAAATGCTTCGGGACGAACGTTCCACTTAAATTAATACCAAAACAATATTCGACAGGCAAAGCGGACTGTTCATTGGTCTCTTTCATATAAAAAAGCAAATGTACATTAATTCTTTTTTTTTTTTTGAAAATATAGAATAATGTATAGAATTACCAATAAAATTACAAAATATTTTTAAAAAAATTAAAATCCTGCAGGATATTTACACTAGATTGTCATTGAATTGCTCCCATCCCGTTTCCTTAATCATCTTGTGTACAGAGTGTGTTTGTACAGAAGTGTAGTTTTTTTTTAAATTCTGCTCCCTAATGCAATACGTCAGGTGAAATAACGTACCTAGTTGGATCATGAACAATTTCAACGGCGGTTTTGATTTGAAACCGCTTTTAGGCCAGCATTGTCTGAGAAGATCTACAAGAAATATCGTTACAATCGTATTCACATACAACCAATCCAGTGATCAATTAATCCCAGTAGGCGAAATGGGCTCCAGAAATTGTGTTTTCTGTTTTCTGAGCGCACTTTTTACTTTTAGGAGTAAAACATTGAAACATCCCTTTGACATTCGAAAATAACCAAAGAATTTACTTTCATCATCCAATAGTCCTTTATATATAAAGAATTTATACTATGTATAGCGTGGCAAATCCTCCCTCAAATTTCCACTTTAGCCAAATTTTTGAAGAATTCTGTCCGACTTGTCCAGCCCTTTCCTCTTCGTCAAGAGAAACTGCAATAGCTGCTAAATCTTTTCCGGAAAAGTTCAATTTCGAAGCACAAATTTTGAAATACAGATCCAGTCTGGTCCCGTCCCGTGGACGTTGTAGCGTGAATCATCCTGAGAGTTCCAGAGGTTACAACGATTTGGATGAAATTCACTAGGATTGTGAGGGTTGGTGTCTTCAGGTCTCAGCACCATTGAATCTCCACTGATGGATCGTGATCTGTAATAGCATCCTAGTAACAATTAGTCGACGAGGACCCCCGGGATATCAGAAGTTCGTGGTAGAAGAGGTGGCGAATGTTCACCGCAGTAATGGAGGAGATTCACAAGCCACATCACAGGTGCATAAAATATATATTTTCCACAGATGAGATTTTTACGTAAAGAATAGGTAGGAAATTTCCTCAAAACGTTCCTCTGAAATTCCTCCTGTACAGAATGCATGGTGAAATGGATTCAGAAATCAGAGAAAAATTGATTTTATAATGAAATATTGGTGCGTGTAAATGACAGAAGAAAAAATTTAAAAAAATAAATAAATTCAACAGACCAATTTCTAAATAATTTCTTCGGATATACATATGTATATTGTATATTTATATTGAATATATATATTGTTTTTTTAAGGGATAATGTGTGGGAGGGTGATAATGTTTCACCAGTGAAGCTCCGCTCAAAATGATTCAGCTTCGTAACAACGAAGTTTGTGTATAATTTGTAATGAAAATAATGTTCTACGAGTCAACGAAAATCGTACCAAAAAACACTCCGTGTGAAAATCGCAAATATCATTCCATATCGATGTGTTAGATGTGTAGTAGTAAAAACGTCTTACCAAGGCGCCAAGAGGAGATTTCGAAACGGGTACAGTGCTTGTGAAGTGGTTAACACCTCTTTAGTTGGATGGGAAAGGGCGGGCGGGGAAAGTGGATATCATAACTTTTTCCGGCTGCTAGGATGATATTTGCAAGGCGGGATGATTTTTTATCACATCTTTTTGATGTTGAAGTTGAAAATACCTGTAGAGGCAATATGCAAGAATATATTAAACAAACAAATAAAATTACAAATTATTTATTAATAAATTTATAAATTATTTATTTATTAATAAAGTTATGAGTTAATAAAATAAATACAAGAACAAAGGCAAGGGGCCTTGCCTAACTGAATAAGAAGAAGCACATGGTAAAGTTGAAGAACCGGGTTTTTGAAGTTGTATAACTTGGCTCCCTTTAGACCTTGCTACTCGAATTTCTTAAAAGGCACTGGCTAAAGTTTAAACGAAGCTCTGTGCAAAATTTCAAGTCAATCGGTGAAGGTGGAGAGGCTGTAGCCTTGACCGTGTGAACAAGAAGGAGGAGAACAAGGTAAGGGCGAAAAACCAGGTGTTTGAAGTTATATAGCGGCTCCCTTTAGACCTAGCGACTTGAAACTTTCAGGGCTTCCTATTATCTACACCAAGAAGATCCATACCAAATTTCAAGTTGATCGGTCAAATAGACGCCAAGATATGTCTTAAGAATGCGTTTCGTGACGTCCGGTGAACTTACACTCGGTACCGTTCGTTCTTCTCAACTTATTTGCTACCGCGTTCCTAGATACTTCTACGCTTTCTATTTATACGGCGCTCGGACTCAGGTAAGGTAGCCAGTGAACGATTTGCATTAGTATTTATAGAATTAATTATACGCCCAAGGGTTTCTGGCAGTTCTGATGTCCGGTGTTTTATCACCGGGCACCCGATCCGGCCGTCTCATCTCTCACCACTTGGGGTTTCGTAGAAGCCTGAGACCTCGAGACGAACAGGTGCATTTAGACGCGAGCTGCCGTCGTGAAATGACTGACGTTCTGGAGGCGAAGTTAGCGAGAAGGTGCGGGATTGAGACGTATCGGAAATGGGCTATTGCCGAATGGGATCGCGGGGGAAGAGGAATGTTTGCCGCTAGTGATATACTTTCGGGTGAATTGATTTGTGCGGATTTACCGATATTGACTGGTAAGTTTCAACCGACTTCGCCAACTCCTATATATCACGCATGACCTCACCGACCTATTGGTAGATACCTATCGTGATTAGAGAACGTGATACTATCGACACGTGAGAAACACTTCTGTCCCGGATAGAAGCAATAAATTTCAAGTCTTGATATGCCATTGAAAGGATGTAATTATTATACCCTATTGTAGGTCTGTATATTGTTGGTTCGTCAATTATTTATGAAATACAACAAGTCCCAATAATTTAAAAGTGGGTAGAAAGTGATGCTCCAGCCATGCAACATGACCCAATGAACGAAACTCCCACTAACTTACTCAATCCATACTCAATCACCCTATTATTAATCATTTTACGAGACGTACGCATCAGAAGAAACCCATTTTTAGACGAAACGTTTTATAATTCTAATGATTTTTGACTGTATAAAATACAACAATTTTCTCCACTATAATACTGGATTTTTTTAAATTTAATACCATAAAACTACGTTGCTCACTATTTACCTTCTTCAACCAAGAAAACATCAAAAAGATCGTTTCTTCCACCATGACCTAATGATCAAAATTTGATAATTTAATTATCAATGTACCTACATAAATAAAGGACTCAAACTTCCCTTAACAAACGCTATTCATGCAACTTTTACACTATAAACGAACCATAAAATTTCAATAAATCGCCACTCAAGTTCTGATACAGCTTAATCCACATTTTTGCAAGGTTTTTTGCACACAAAAATTATTAGTTTGTTTTTGTACGTATAAGACATACAAGAGTTTCTTGGCTGAACGTTTATTCTGGGTTTTATTCAAATTAAACTGTTGAGTGAATGTTTTCTGGAAAAAGAACAAACAACAAACAAAAAAATTTGTTTTTGGTCCCCCCCCCCCCTTTTAAAATTGGTTTGTTTACGTTTCAAGATACGTAAGTACCTACATCCCACCTCATGACCAATAAGTCACGTTGATTCAATAACTAATATTCAAGTACTTCTTCTCACCGAATTTACGAAGGAAAGATGGTTATTGTTCTCAGTCCAAAATGTTTAAAACTCAAATTTCCGAAAAAAATGTATAACAAAATCCGTTTCAGACCATCCTGAATTCACTGCTGAAAGACACAAAAATCATATGTATATATATCTCACCCTGAGAATAGTACCGTAACAAGTCAAAAACTGCAACTTTTGGGAAAACGCAATTGAAGTTTCGAGTTCTGGACATTGCCTATAAAATAGCGACTTCCTTTCCAATAACTGCTGCTCCCTATCATTGACTGTTGAAAATATGGCTGTAATGATCCTATTTTCTTGTCGAGCTCGTCCCGATCCATCTGTTTGTAGCGATAACTTCTAAACCCGATTAATTGGACTTGTCACAGTACTATTCTCAAGGTGCGATATTTATGTATGTGACATTCCAGACGATAAATCTCGATAGAATCAAGACAAAATTTCAGTTCGTATACGGGCAGAATCGGGCCACTCAAAGGGGGTTTAGCGGAGATATGAGGGGGGGGGGGGATTACCCATAAATTCCAAAAATTAAACACCTCATGATCACAGGGTCTACTCTTTATTTTCAAGTATTATCAATTAATTTGCATTTATAACCTTTTATGTTCATCATAGGCATGATAGAAGGAACCGAATAGCTTCAAACTGAAATAGGTAGGTACCTATAATTACCTACCCAATAAGTTTAAAATTGCCCATATTTGAATGAGATGTTCCAAACATCGCATTTTACGTTAAACCAGTTATTTCTTCGAAAATTTGCTCTTATAGCCATGCTGCATGACTGGATTTTCATGAGTGCGCGATTAAACTTTAAGAGCACTAGACTTAGTTACGTTCTCTCTCGCAACAAATGTCTACAAATAGCGTGATTTAAAGGGTACCTACGTCCACAAGCCTGAGAGTTATCTGTAGCCGCCGCACGGCAATCTTCCAACATGAGGAGAGACTGCAATAGTTGGAATCCCAAGTAGGAACGTGTCTAATTAAAGAACAAAATTAATTAAAGTTTTCCCACAGTGTTAAAGAGCTACAGCTGAATACTAGGAACCATATCAATGGCGTTCAATTTTTTTTTCATTTATTTATTGCAACTGACTATGTATTTGTCTAGCAATATCTTATCTCAAAATAATTAATAGAAGAGACGGGACAGTAGCGGAGAAATAATGTTATGGGAACAGTAGTAATGGTCATTAAGAGCTTTATCCCATTTTAAAACCATTCTGTTTATCGACAAGTAGGAGTAACAAGAAACGTCTAAAATGTAAACAGTCATCAGGTTACGAACAGGTGCTTCGCATCAACTGAATGCTCTTTTCTCGAGCCTACAAAGGGCTCAGAAAAGAACGATCCCTGACGAAACCCTAAATAGATTGAGTTTTTTTGTTTGGCTCAAATTCAGAAGCGTTAGATGCGAATCACTTAATATACTGAATTTGCACGAATAGTTTATGTTATCAGCAAGTGCGATCATTTCATCAACAATTGAATCAATAATGGACATGAAAATTGATGGCAGAGAGGGGCGAAATCAAAAAGTACTCTAGGATGTTTTCACATTGAACCAGTAACCATACCGGACGCTCATCAGTTTGTACTCGTTGAGTCCAAAATTCATTATTTTAAAATTATTAACACAGTTACCAGCAGTTCTAGAAACGTTCGTATTACCACACGAAATAGTGAGGAGAGAAAATTTACAAAAGAAATTGGGAGTCGGTACAGGCTCAAAGACGTATTTTGGGGTCCAATCCTGTATTTTAATCATTGAAAATTACCTAAGTAATCTTAATGTAGATAGATTATACCAGGGACTCAGGATGGGACCGGTTCCCATCCACCGCACCGAATCATAGGCTGTGTGTGGAGCGTTGCCCTGTGTGGGTCCAGTCCACTTCCTCTAGTAGAATGATGGGCTTTAGTAGAGGATGAGCTTCATGTGCTGGACACTCAAAGAGGAGATGAGTGCTCCTCTCCACAAAGTCTGCATGACTGATCTCCTGTGCAGATGTTTACAGAAGCACCCATGGTCAGGAGCCTCAATTTTCTCCTTGGCAGCACCAGTGCTTCTGTGCTCCTTCTCCAACAAGGTGCTGCAATTGTCAACTTCTCAAAACTTCCTATCGATCCTATCGATCTACCTACTCGAATAACGTCCCTACAGGTAATCGGAAGATGAAGGCATCGTGTACTTGTAATAGAGTACATGGAGCAATGTATGCCTGTAGTACTTGTTTGTAAACTCACGTCCATTCTGATATGGAGAGGCCTTAGACTTTCCGTCAAAAAGAAGTGAACGAATGGGATCTCTCATAAAGTAAGACAATATGAGTACAGTATATCTGATTATTACTAACACTCATCTCAAGGGCATTAGGGAATTGAGGGCAATGAAGAAGCCGACCGTCTTGCCAAAAAGGGATCGGAGTCCTACCCAAACGGTCCTGAACCCCAGCTGAGGATCACTAAGAGTTATATAACTCAGCAAATCAAGAAATGGGAGGACAACAAGCTTGTAATCTACTGGCAGAACACTCCGAAGCAGGGACAAGTCAAGAGGTTACCAACCTGAGGCGTAAAGGCCGTTAATGGCCATTGCCCTTTAAGGTATCACCCGCCGATATTGCTAAGGAGATGACAGAAAACCTCCTTCACTTTGTTTAAGAAGAGGCCATTAGTAAGGCTCTAAACTGAGTTGGGGATCAAGTCACAATAGATCTCTTGGTCTCAGTGACATGGGGTTCCTCCCGTCCCTCTTCGGAAAAAAGCACTCATCTCATAGTACGTACGATGCTTGTCTGTTGCAGGCCCAAAACTGTCTTGCGATTTAGTGGCATGCACAACATGTTCGGACAATAGTCGGCCGCTCAGAAATTGTTCTAGGAACTGCCACTTACCTTTTTGTAGTGAAAATTGTGAAAATGACAAGTCTCACGTGGAAGAATGTCATTTTTTGCGCTCATTGAATTTGCGAGATGAGGAATGGTCGCCACACATTTACCGGGCTGTGACTCTGATCAGAAGCTTGTTGATGGCAGGTGAAGACAAGGATGTGGTCAAGCTCTTGCACGCTAACTGTGGGAAGCAGGTGGATATGCAGGTAATGAAAAAACTTTGAAATTGAGCATTGCTTACCATTTGGATCCACAATAGGTACTTAGGGAATAGCGACAGCAACACGTTAAGTGACCAACTAACATTCCAGGTGACATCACTGCTCTCATTGTTGGGGAACACGTTAAATGAAAAAGACGTCTCATGGATACGACATTGCTGCGGAGTTTTGGACGGCACTGCATTTGAAATTGAGTTGAAAGACTCGACAAACAGCTTGAAAGGCCTGTTCCCCCTATCAGCCATGATGAACCACAACTGTGTTCCCAACACGAGACATTTTTACACCGGTAGAGCTGACGGCTACAGGATGCTGGTCGTTGCCTCACAATTTATACCCAAAGGATCTCAAATTTATACGAGCTACTGCCCGCTCCTGTGGGCCACAAATCTCAGGAGAACGTTCCTATTTCACACCAAACATTTCGAATGCACGTGCGAAAGATGCCGAGACCCATCTGTAAGTGTGTGGGAAAATATAACACCAATATATTTTATTTTCATTTTCATTATAGGTTTTATATCGAATAAGAACACTACGATTTACTCCACTACCGTTTATGTATTTCTATACACTGGATGTCACAGGTACAAAATCGCCACAGGCCAGACATCGATTCATCGGATTACAACGAATACAAAAGGTCTCTCCGAAATAGCTCAAAAAACATGCCGTTCCCATAGTACATTAAATTTCAAGTTTGTTTCACATTTTGCAATTCCTCCCATTAATAATCCATTTTCAGCCTACAGCAAATCTAAGCCTACAATTGGGAACAGATGGAAACAAAGAGATACAGATTTAACTCAGAGATTGCCAAGAACTACCTTACCAGCTAGCTTGGTTCATTTGAAAATTTCCACTCAAGTACGATTGGCAGAGAAGTTTCCAGGTTATACAAGTTTTCTAACTTCGAACTTTAGGGCTGTTATTTGGTTCAGGTGCATCCTGTAGGTTTTTCCAAGGCCTTTCCATGGTATGTTATTTGGTTCAGGTGCATCCTGTAGGTTTTTCCAAGGCCTTTCCATGGTATCCTCTGATTTACTATCAAGTGAGTATTTGAACTAAAAACAGCTACCAGAAAAAAATGTTCTTAGCTTGAAAATTATGAAGTTTGCTAGACGACCTTTCTTGTTCGTTGTACACTAAGGACGATATCTGGCCTATGGCGGTTTCCAGCCCACGACACCTTGTCGCTCTCAGACTTCCCACTAACAGACAGTAGATGGAGCTTGTAATGCTGCATGCAGCTAAAATTGTCTAACACCAGTAGGCTGACGTTGCTCAAAATGTCTACTAAGAAATACCCTAGTTACCAAAGTTCGTTTCATCAAGGTTGCAAAAATCCAAATTTGTTTCAAAATAATTTAATAATTTCAAGACAATTATTGCAACGCCTCCAATAACTTAAAGTGAAAATATACAATTTTCTTTTTCAAAGTGGGCGTGTGCCAATTTCGTGGGTGAATATACCTTCTTCAAAAATGGGGCTTATATAAAATTGTCAAGTACATATTTTGGGCACATTCACTTTCACTGACTGCAAATTTATGATTTTATTTGGAGAAAACGCAAGAAATACGAAGAAATTCACTGAAACGCATTTTCATTCTCTGCTTTGCAAACTGTTG
This sequence comes from Stenodema calcarata, assembly GCA_963920205.1. Lineage (NCBI taxonomy): Eukaryota > Metazoa > Arthropoda > Insecta > Hemiptera > Miridae > Stenodema > Stenodema calcarata. The sequence continues at coordinate 9,484,250 of OY986049.1, forward strand.
CACAATCCTTCTTGGTTTATTTTCAATTTTTCCACAACCCTTCGCTTTCGATTCCTAATGAATTTCATGTAAAAACACTGTAAATTCATGTTTTCTATCTGAACTCTGTTCTGTATACAATATCCTAGTAGGTTCAATCTTGATCATCATTATTTATTTAGAATATATCGTTAGCAACGATGTGGGCCTAGATGCAGTCGAATGGTACATAATTAAAATGTTGATATAATACTTCACACAGGTACATTCTCATCTCATTGCAATGAGTTGGCTAAAACATCCACCGGTAGCTAATATCTTCTCTTCGTAACGATAACTTCGACACATTTCATCATTTTGTCGTAACCTAAGCCTGACATTGTATCGTAGGCATGGCCAGAGCCAAAATCTTTGTCAGAAACGTCGCCTGAGTAAGTGGTACTCATTTCCTCTGCCATAGGAATTCGGGACCAACCTACAAGCAGTCAAATGTTCATGTCAAAGTATCATGCTACCGCGAAACCCTCTGGATTTCACCAGCGATTGGAAGTGCACAAGTTGCGGGGAACACAGGAACGCCAAGCACAATATCAACATGCATAGAAGCCTGCGGAACTCGAAAGAACTGAATAAATATTTGCCGGAGTGTAACTACATCCTAATCCAATTGAAAATAGACGATTTATTCAAAAAGACCAAAGGAACGATTTTGGAAGGTAATTTACAATTAATTAAGTACGAATTTTCAATAAAATATTTTGACATGGAAATGTCTTATGGTTAGGGTTATTCTAAAATTCGCGTGATACTCAGGACTGAGTGGCTCCTAAAGCTGATTTCTACGTTATTCACTCTATGAAGCTGTAATTTGGTATGTAGCCTTCTTAAGACTTTAACTTGACCCGGATCAACTGACTGGTCCCTAAAGCTAATTTATATGCAACTAATATTTTGTCAGTGCATTTTACGTTTTTTCCCGACTATCACTCTACGCAAATTACTTAATTTCTCCCTTACTGGGAACAACAGACATATATGGATGTATCCATCATCAGATGTTTATCCTATTAAAGGAGAAATTAATTTCCTAATCCCAATTACCTAAGCATTTTATGTTCAAATCATGTAAGATCATGTAGGGCCTACCTACGTGTATAAGGAAGTATAGCCCATAAAATTTCGTCTTCGACATTTTTAAGGCTATATTCTGTAATGAATTACCGGTATCATAATTGTATGTATGTATGTAATGGGTGTCGTGACCACCAACCAGAACTAGCAGGTTCACTGTTGCAGGCATGATACAAGGACAAGAGTAGAGGCTGAGACGTATTTCGTCCGTGTTCAAGTATGATAGTACGTAGTAATTGATTTTTTTGACCAGTGTGTAGGTAGTGAGATATTTTAGATAAAACAGCATGTTTTTGTGTTCTATCGAAAGTTTGAGAAAACTGAAGAATTTCGGAAGGTAACACTTACAGAAGTACCTTCAAACCCGATCATTGATCTCACACTTTAGTGTACGAGCCTTTTAGTGTATTCGATGTACATCTCAATACTGACTTGAGTAGAGTGAAGTGAAGGTTTGAAAAATGGCATTTGAAAAAACCGTTCCTACAAAACAATTCAAATGGTTTGGTAATCAGTTTAGTAAAACCAAAATTACGAGTTTGGCTGGCATGAAACTTTCAATTCAATACTTTACGTGTGATGCTAGTAAGATCATACCAATACAGGCGTTTAACACCTGTAAAGCATGCAGTACGCATAAAATAATAGGGTTTGCACTTTTTTTCGAAAGAAGATATTTCAAAAAGGTCAAAAATTGACTTCATGCGCGAAAATTACCTTCTCCTGAATTTATAGAAAATAAAAAAACAGGCAGCTTATAATTTCAGTTGTAAATGAGGATTGGTGACGATGAAATTATTCGGCCAGGCGATTGACTGACGCTTTATAAAAAGGTACTCCTAAATTAGGAGTATCAACGTACTGAAATACCAGCCATGCGAAGTCAGCGCTCCAAGATTTCAGGCTGTTTCGCAGCTGTCCCACGTAATCTCGACGATCAAAATATTTCAAACGCTCGCTTCCTTGGGAATTTTTTCTTTAACCAGAATGAGTTTTGACCCAACAATCGGTCCTTAAGGGGGTTTTAAGGGCGCTACAAACAAATTTGGTGTTGAAAATGCACATAATAGAATAACTCTCACTACCTACCAGAGAGCAGCTTTTGTTCCAAACCATTTTCACGTTGTGTAAAAGAGAGGACCGTGAATCAAGTGACACCAGAGCGTGCCAAAGTCGACTTGGAGGTTATCACGTGACCTTAACGTGACTCATTAAGTGGATGTCATTCGATGAAAATGATACTCATGATACGCATGATACTGAGGGCAGGAGTCATGAAGATGGGACACTTATTTTTCACAATAAATTTACCAAGATTTTTGTCTTTAATAAAACTCTCGCAGATAGGTTGTGATGTGAGGAGGAAGTGGTGTAGTAAAGCATGGGTAAAGACCCTGAATAACTAGGTGAAGGAAGCTAGCAACAATCGCATGCTATTTTCTAAATTTGGGGGCCGCCCCGAGAATCATCATATCTCTTCCATGACCGCAATTAGCCCATGCTTTTCTGAAATAGTTGATCGGTGTGATGATTGTGGAATAACGCCTATTAGCCAGTCTTTGTAACAGGTAGAGTCAGGGCCGGATTTAAAAAATAATATAAGGCACCACCTGTGGCGCTTGCCCTGGCCTGGTGGTTTGGGGGGCCCTCCCCGGGAAAATTTGAAAAATTAGGTGCAAAATGGTGATTTCGTAATTTCAATTGTGGTGCGGGCCCCTTTGTGACACCTATGATTAAATCTGGCCCTGGGTAGATTGACAAAGAACAAATTTTTGGATTATTGAGCTGGAGCAAAACAAGGTTGAGGTTTACATGGCAGCAGATTATAATGAGCCCACGTATTGGTGCGACGGATGGGGAACGGCCCCACCATGAGTCCCTGCAACAATTTAATATATAAAATATAATTACGAACACTATTTTGATTGTTTCCGGATTTATCCGATTCAAGGAACTATCCTACCAACACCCTTGAAGGGAGTGCCTACGTATATTCAATGACGTGTTCAATAACTTGAAGGATACCTGTATTTTTTATCCATTCAGATCTCACAGAAGTTGATTTGAGAGCCGTATGCCAGGACTGTTTGATGATACTGAAAACGATCGTCCGACTGAAACTGGGAGAAACTCGATTCAAGGGTAAGGCAGTGAAATTCCTAAAACGTAGCGTACTAACGATTGAAAATTCTTTTGATACTACATAAAGTAACATGTTCTGTCATTCCAGGAAGACTGTGTAACAGACTAGAGAACATATCCCAGGAAATGAAACGAAGAGGAGTTCTGATAGACAACCCAGTAAGTATATGGACTATACTTCTGATACGGACATTTTTCGTTTATACTTTGTTTCAAGTCCACCTCATTCCCTAGTTGAAATTCGGTGAAATAGGCCCAACCAGAAGACAGAAATATTATTAAGTAGAAAAGAAGTACCTACAGATCCAATTGCACTGTCCCTGAACTGTTTTGCCCGAGGTAGAAGATCAGCAAAAACCAAATTTTCGGACTACTCTCACATTTTTCTTCCATGTTTTTATAACTTTGAACCGGGTGATATCTGGCGATACGTGTAAGCGCTCAACGGTGTTATTTTCTCTCGATAATGAATTTTCACCTGAAATCGAATCATCCTGAATCACCCTGAACTAAATTCCCGATATTTCATACAAGATTTAATACAGAAATTACGTTTTCCACTACTTTTCAGGAGGTTGAAGGTTTCATTGAATGTGGGCAAACTATCGAAAACCAAGATCGACTTGCCAAAGCCAACCTATTTTGAAAACTTGGGGACACTGCTTATGGCCTTCGTTATGAAACTTTCGGAGGATACAGTGAAATACAGGTGGTAATACTCACATCGACGATTTTCAAACTTTGATGTAATGATTGAAAGAGGTTTCAATTTTGACACCGAATTGGGCCTAATGGTGCGAACTTTATATAAAATGTGTTTGCCAGGTGTACTCATACTATTCACAAGAAACGTCCTGTCTTGAAAATACAGTTTTGAGACATTTCAAATGTTTCTTGTAAGATGTAAATATTTGTAATAAAAAATGAATAAATGTAGGTAGTTAATAAAACTGACTACCTATACACTACCTCTCATTTCTTTGACACGATTCACCTCATCCTCGATTCAAATTATTGAAGGTGATAAACCAAAATCAACAGAATTTATAGAACAAGCTATTTATTTAATTAATCCCTAACTGCTCTCAGGCAACTCATTTGAACTAAAATTTAAAATTTGTAGATATAGGATAAGTAAAAAATCAGTCAGGAGTGGTGAAGCCACTAAGTACCTTTGATCACTTTTTCTGCCATTGTGCTTTTTTCGGTCAGTGGACGTGGGGTCACTTGGGATTTTGAGCCCGAAACAGGCGTATCAATCAATTTTTTTTGCAAAGCATCATCTCGAGCTTTTGGGGTATGAAGCAAATGGAAATGAACACTGCTAGAAATTAACACATTTTTTGGAACAGGCAACAAAGATGGGATTGTCTAGTTATAGATATACAGCTGACGATGGATGAATACCCGAAAACATTACCAAGCTTAAGGATTCAAAATGCAGTTTAACTCTCCCTGATTAAATTATTTTCAACACTCTTAAGGATTCGTATTGGTGTTTTTTGGTGTATGTAGAGGCATTAAGAGAATATTTGGCTTCAACTTTATTTCATTTTACAAAACTATCCTTACTGTACATAAAGGAAAAGATGTTTCCTATATACCTACAAGTATGTCATCAAATTAACTTAATGGCTGACTGCTCTCATGAACTAAGTAGAAATCTAAATTTGGATGAAAATCATTGGATCATCACGTGTCAAGTTAACCTTATGAGCACTCACTGAGCGAATATCATGGTAGATTCATGGACTCTTGAAACATATGAGGTGCGTCTGTAGCATCAGTGGCGCCGGACTCTCCCGACCATAATCCCTGAAGGCTGAAATTAGCTTCTTTCTCCAAGAAGTACGTCAACAATGGTGCGATGAATTTTGTCTTGACACGCCCGTTTTCCATGCAACTTTCGATTCCTTCTTTAGAATTCAGTTTGAAGAACTCTTCCTGAATTCTTTCACTGTAAACATCAACAATCACATAATACGCAGTGTCTCACATAAATCATGTGGTATCTCTAGTGGTAAACTAACCTCGGATAAAAGAGCACGAGAGGGCACTCCAATATTTCTTCTCGCGACAAGTACTTTGACAGGAATTTGGAATTTCGTCCAACATCAACTAAAGAAACAGTAGTCCAATACGGGTGTTTGTCTAGTTTCTTCCTGAGTACATTGAAATTGCAGCCATACTGGTTGATCAAGAAAAACGTGACGTCTCGTATGCTATTTTGTCGGAATCCCTCAGTGATGTACCTAAACAATAAAATGAATTCAAGTAGCACAAAATTAAATACAATAATTATGAACCTCATTTGAACAGTAAACAGAAATACCGCTACCTTTCAAAAAGACTTTTGTTGGCCACGAGGGTATTGAGGGAGCCAGGGTTCATATTAGCTGCTTCCAAAATTTGCAGTCTTTTTCTAGCTTCAGCTTGACCCATTACCAGAGTCAATATCCTTGGATGACCTCGGTATACTGAGAAATATTCCTCTTTATCCACCTCTTCTAATCTTGCTCGGACTGTTTCACAACACAGTGTGAATAATTTCAACGCACCGTGATTGAAGTTGCAAGGGATGTTGTTTTCCTGAAAGTTCCTCTACATAAACCAAATAGTAAGGTACAATTACAAATACACCTAACATGTGAATGGGATTTATAATAATAATATAATAATAAGTAACTTGATAAACACGGCCTCTCAAATGGGGCCCATTAATTGTACTCGGCCTCCCAAATGACCGCCATACCTGACTTGACTTTCAAATCCCTACAACGTCTTCAACACTACTTTTAAAAACTGTTTGAAACTGAAGGGGCATATTGAATTGGTTCTGATATGAGACTGCAACCTGCTGTAACGTATTAAGTTGAATCTCAAATTCTTTGAGATTCAAGTTTGGTTGATTGGTGGGTGTGGTGCAATGTTAGTAGTCGGGAGGGGGTGAAAGGAAATCTCCTGTAGATCAAATAGGAAGGTGGACAGGCACAGCAAATAGCCGAATTCACGGACGAGCCCAATTCAACAATAAAATCAGTTACACTCAGGTGAAAAATGAAGGGAGAAAGCTGAACTTCGTGGAGAACGGTAACCGCACTGAGAGTGGCAAGGAAAGCAGGTCGATGCCTGGATTGGAATGGAACAGGTTGCCAGGGCGGGGCAAGCGGCTGAGCAGGCGATGAAGCATGTACCAAGTTGGTTGCAGAGAAAGGTCGGGGTACACGAAAGCGCGTCAATTCGTCCCGAGAGAATGCCAAGGAGGAAGAACATGTCGGCCAATACACGACGATCAAAAACGAAATTGCAGGCATAAGGCGCCGTAACCAATGCCGTCATGAGAGACACCCAGTTTGAATGTAAGGTAGCAAAGAAATGCACGGTGACTTCGAACAAGCTGGTCCACGTGGCAGGCATAGTATGGGCTCCAAGCTACGTTCAAGCCAACACGAGCGAACGATATAGCGTAAGGAGAGAGGGGATATACGTAAATTCCCTCGTATTCCGTTTGAGCAACCTCAACGAACGCATTGCCCGTGAAGATGCCTGAGAAAAGGAGAGTTGTGGGTGCAAAATAACTCCAAGGTCTCGGACGAGAGATGATCTGCCGAGAGGATCGCCATCAATTAGGTAGTCATGAAGAATAGGCGTGGTGGAGCGGTGGTAAGTTGCCACAGTGCAATTCGCCGGGTTAAGAACGAGGCCACGAGCAGAGCATGTAAAAGCGTCAAGGCAGGACTGAAGAACGAGGGTGAGACAAGTGTGACTGATCTGAAAGATCACTAACATCAAACTACTGGTTTGACAATTTCAGACCAGTCAAAGAACACCATGAGCTCCCAAAACGCCCTTTGCTGACTTCGGCTGACAGATGGCCCTCCAAATCCAACAGTTAATTTCAAGAGGGTCAAGATTGATTTCATTGATTCAACTAATGGCACGAAAACAATAACTCCTTGCAACTATTTGGAATAGTGATTACCTAAATAAAGCAAAATAAGTGAGAAAGAAGAAGAAGAACTCTTGGAATAGGAAATATTGGAATATTTGTCGAGACTATTGACGAATATTTGAGTATTTGTCGAGACTATTGACGCCTGGTTCGTAAAATCCAAAACTACTCACAAAATATGATGCTATCAAAATAAAACCGTGGATTACAATAATAATGTACATTTAATCGTGGTAACTGTTAAATATGAGTAAACTGAGGAACTGTACATACCTCTAAAAGTTTGAGAATCCTATTAAGGTTGCCACATGTGTTACACATAATTTTAGGACGAACTTTCAAAGCTGTGCGTATATCGATATCACCCACATATTTCACTTCTTTCAGAATAGTAGATGTATTGGCAGGGTTCAAGGCTAGAAGATACAAATGTCGCCGTAACTGAAAATGTGCATTTGTTATTGTATTATGAAATACATCATGGTTGCGCTGAAACAATTGAAAAACTGAAATTTGAAATTAGGTATAGGTGTTCAGTAAGATATACCTACTGAGATATGGCATCCCTGAACAGCAAGATTGAGTGAGCGGAGAAAATGTCACAATTTAATAGAGGTTGCGACAAGGTGGCCACATGGGCTGCAATGGACAACTCTCCATAGTTTGAAAACCGTTTAGCCCCTTACCATATTAATATTCTCTTATTTTCATCAGCACCTATTCAGAATGATATTATCCAATCATGTGGATATTCCAGGATTTTTTTTTATAAAATGGTTGATAAAACTTGTGTAATCAACGCGCTTAAGCGTTTCTTTGCTGACATCCCATCTCAGTGCATCACTCCTCGGCTGTCCTGATTTGCTGGATACCAAGAAATTGTTTAAATTTGGATTTAAGGCTTGGCACGGCTCCTAATTGTTTGTGGTGGAGTTTATGAGGAGTAGGAACAAGAGTACATATTTATATTTCATTGTATCTATCGTTCATAACTGTTGATTTGAGGCACAAACAGCCAAGGAGTCCACCTCCTCGAGTAATTGGCAAGCAAACTCGTATTAGTCCGATTGGGAAGCTTTTGAGATGTCCATTACTACCACTATCAAGCACGAAATGGTCCTATCAGTGCAATGAGAGCACCTCCACTTTCATCGGACAACGGGCGTATTTCAGTATGAATGAGTACTGTGAACCGATCTCACTCAACTCCTCTAGAAGCAATTACGACCCAATACAGAATGGAAACTCTCCCAAGGTTCATTTGGATTCAATAATTATACATGTAGGAAATTAATACATCAGAAGTACTCTTACGGTTTCAATCGGCATGCCCACATCAACTTCAATCAATTGTACATTCCTATTGATTGTAGTGAAGCTTTTGTTCCACAATCTGGATAAATTTGGATCCATACTCTCTGCATCGCTCAATCCGAACTTTCTTTTAAGAAAAGCCCGTAGTATCGATTTCTGTAAAATTAATTCGTATTTTTCAAACCAACACGATATAAAATAAACCAAAAACAGCACATAAAAAAGTGGGGCTTTTAACCTTGTGTCAGTATGATCTAGCCTGAGAAAAATATTCTACAACATATTCTAAAACTACTAAAAACATATTCATAGTAGGAAATTCGGCAAACGCTGATAGACGATTTTTAATGTTGAAGGTACGAGCACAAACAGTGGAAGACACGGTAGAGGCCAATGGGCAGGCAGGTTGAGAATACTCAGTGTAGGCTTGTCTAGTTTAAGAGAATAGAGGATGCATTTTCTGGCCCCAAATTGATTAGCGAGGTTGATAAAATCCTCTTGTACGCAGAGCGTGTAAAATTACTGGGGCCCCTAAGTCCTCCAGATGGTAAGGAATTATAAACTAAGTACATTAAGTACTGCTGGCTACGTGAAATGAGCGTTAGGTCTAGTCGGGGACATGTTGAAGCAACTGAAAAAAGGTGAAGTGAACATGAAAATTAGGGCTTGGATAATGGATTGGATGGGCTTGGATTTTGGTTGGATCAATTGTTGGAGAGTCCTCTTTTAATGTTGTAATCCATCAATTAACTCCTGTCGACCTTTTAAGAATAGCTGTAGCAAGGGAAATACCTTTGCTTCCTGGAAGAGGAACTCGCTAGGAAATCGTTTGGCTTTCCAAGCATCACCTATAGGATTGCCTTCTGTAGCACCACTAATTTTCGCGTATGGTTCGGAAATGCTCTTAGCTAAACATGACTCAGTAGAGATGGTATAAGAGATGAATTTCTTTCTCGGAAAGTTCAAAGCACGGAGCGGAATTGGCGCACCAGATCAACACTGAAGGTACAGAACACAACAAAAAACTGTGGGATCGACGAGCTGGAGCAAAACAAGGTTTACAGTTCACTTAGTCCCAGATTATGTTGCTTACACTGTAAGAATAACCATTTCGGCAATTTCTACCAACAAAACTGCTTCTGAAATGAAATCCGATCCCTATTTACATATGAGCAACCTAACAGCACGACCTGCAAAAGGTTTCAATCGGTGTTAAGATGCTCAACTACTCACTTTTACATCAAGAAGCGTAGCAGAGCTATCCAACAATTCTTCCGGATAAAACTGGGGCTCCAAATCAACATACTTGAGCATGTGAGTCATAACATCCACATTTTGAGGGATGAAGTTGTGCTCCTTCAACGTTTGTATTGTTTGCTTTCCCAGCGTCAAATACCTGGAAAGAGTTGAAAAAATCAAAATTCCAGTCATGCAATGTGATCTAATGAGCAAATTTTCGAAGCTTGCCCAACAGCCTACTTTCTACCATTAATTTGTTATTTTTATTCAAGCAGAAATATAGTAGGTCTTTAATAATATTAAATTACTAGCTGTTTACCCCCGCTTCGCAACGGTAGAACAGAGACCCCCTTTAGGACAGACACTTTAACCCTTTAACCTTCCCCAACGTTCACTCAACATTTTTCCTAAGTTTCATTCAGATCGGTCAAGTAGTTTTGAAAGAATTCAACGATCACAATTTTGTGCGCCGCGATGCGCGCAAATGCACGTTACGCATGCCAACTTTGTTTTTTCATATGGGAACCCACTTTTTATATTGCAGATTCGGATTCCTCGTCAAATTTTATGAACTTTTTACTTCGACAACCTTATTGTTTGGGCGTACCTAGGAGAGTCCAGAAGCGCCCAAAGTTGGACTAACCACGTTTGTTCACAATTTCGATAAGACGGAAAACCCCCAGTGTGGCACATGAAATTTAATTATTTTTTGACACTGAATTACACTTGATTAAACCGGGATTACAGCCTGAAACATGGTCGTTTTTAAGAAAAATCACCTTATCCTGGCTTTTGATCAGTTTACTTTTAGTTAGATGTGTTTTTAGGCAGGTGGATAGCTATCGGAAGTATCTTGTTAGGCCATGTGATTCAATTTCCCTCGCAACAGTATATTCAGCTGATCTTAATATCCAAGAATGAGATTTTACGGGTTGTAAAATCTGATTTTGATTCGTTCAGCTTCATTCTTCTCATCATAGTCCACTTGACAATCTCATTAGTGGACTTTTGTAATTTGTGGGTGGTGGATTCTACATGTTTTCCAACAGATAGGATTGCACTGTCATCTGCAAAAGTAGCAATAGTTGTGTCTTGTATGGGTAGGTCCCGTGTGTACAAAAGGTAAAGTGCGAGTGAAGTAACTCTTTCTGAGCAAATATTCTGTTAGAAACCTAACTTTACTGGTATACTAGAGCAGGATTGATCTACTACCCTAAATTGTATACCATCCAAGACGAAAATTCCATAACGAACCTACTAACATCCGAAGAAACTTACTTTGTAAGACTTGAAGCCGTAATCATCTCAGGGCGGAACCCAGCCTCCCACAAGACCTCAACTCGATTACGGACCGTGAATGGGTGTTTGGCGAGAAGGGGCAAAGAATCCAAGGTGTTATGATTAACCACGCTTAAATCCTTGAAAAAAAAGCAATAGAACAGATAGTTTACGAAATGAACTCAGTGGCATAATAGTATTATAATAATATATTATATTCTATTATAATAATATGTGGCATAATAATATTATGGGTCACTCTACGTAGGGTCAAACTGTCCCTTTTCATTTTCATACTAAAAAAAAATGGTTTTTTTAACACTTTTCCCACTCATTAACGATCCATGAGAAGAACACCTGAACACAGAAGCATAATATGTTTCTCCGTATTATTATCTCTACATCTCCGTAAATACGAGCCTGTCTCTAGTTACATGATGATCATAAAAATAATAGAAGTGAGGTAGAGAGAATGTAGTGAACACATGACCATTAATATGATATCTATGATGTACTATGACTTTGTAACTACGATTCCACTCTTGTTCATAATTATTCTTTATAACTTAATATTATTACCTACCTATATATAATTTGTTCCTTTCTTCACAAAGTTTTTAATTTACTCCAAAATACCAGAATTATAATACTGTCTGAAGATAGTAGGTAGATCAGAACCAAGAAGATCATAGAACTAAACTTCATTGTATAGAATTAATCATAACATTGTTTCCCTCTCTCCCCCTGATTCTTTGAGAAATGAGTGAGACAGGTTCTAGGGGTATCCACGGAAGAAGGATCCTTCTTCCATGAGGGGTATCTTGCAGCTGGGAAGACCATGTGTATTTTAGAACCTACCCACCTCTTTAGTGCTAGAAATTCATCTGAAATTGCGATTATTTCAGGTGATAATAACATGAACGAAAATTCCCTTACTGGCTTTCTGGATGGGTGAGGGAGACCAGATGCCAAATAAACAACACACAGAATGCAACACGTTTCACATCATAAGAACAAAGAGGGTTGAAACTCGTTTCTGATACTCCCCTGAATTTTTGAGGTTTTCCCCCAGAAAATTTGAATGATTAAAAAGTGAATTCTATATCAATACATCGTCGCTTAAGAACCCGTATGACACATCTAACATTTTGACGAAAATGAGGTTTTGGTGTTCCCTTATTGGAATTTTCGCGGCTGAACGATTGGTGAACTTGGTTTTTCGATCGGGCCGTTCGGGGCGCTACAATATGCGATTTTGTCATCACAGCACAACTAAAATCATCTGGCAGCATGACACATCTGTGACAGTTAATATAAGTGAGGTACTTAAGTGTTTTGGATTATTACCATTTTTCGCGCCTTTTTTTCAGTAAATCTATTTATCAATTATATCCTATAATGTTCGATGTTCACTTTAAACAATGAAAATGCTGGGAAACCTGAAAACTATATTTTTTTAAATGGACGTGTAAAGTTTGAGTTGTACATGTGCTGTGCTGATTTGCCTAGAACCTGTTTGATGTGCTATGCTGTCAAATGTTTTCTCCAGCGTCCACGCTTCTCATTTCTTGACAAACATTGTCATTTTTGAAGGCGATCAACAGATTTTAATCGTTTCCTATTTTATTTTTTTCAGCAGGATTCTGGATCGGATTGGAGTGACAGCCAAGAATATACCTTCACATGGTTGAAAACCAAAAATGTCCTTTTCTTGAAGAATTCAGAGTATTTTCAGTCCCTCTTTTAGCTTTTTGCACAAAAAGTTTTTCCTTAATCAAAAAATAAAATATTTTTTTAATCAATTATGAGTTTCAAGTTAATCTCTTTACTTACCTATCCTGATTAATCCAGAATATAGATTATTGAAGTTTCAGTAAGTTCAGCACAGCACAACTACAGAGAATGAGACGTGCAGCATAGCACAAGTGAGGAGCACAATAATAATAATAACAATTATTGTTCTCCTCAATTATTGTGACAGCATAGCACAACAACCCAATTTTTCAAATTATTCTGATTATTTAAACTCCTGTTGGATAAATTATTTTACCTGCACCAATTGAAATGGGGAGGAGAGAGAAAAACTCTTAAACGTTTAGTACAAATCAGTTTTTTTGTCCTCCTGAAAAGTAGGCAATTGTCAGATTATAGGTATGCGAGTAATTTGGTATGGACCTACTAGAGCTGTTTTTTGTGCACACTCCAGGTCAGGTAATTACTTCGAGCAAACATAAGTTTCAAACTTATATTAATATCTATTTACTTCACTTACCTGTAAATTCCTGAACCGATCAAGGAGGTCGTGTTCAGTGAGCGACTTCACTTTCGTAGTGTACGATTTGTAACGAGCCCCATGATCGCCCTCTGAAGAAGAGAATCAAAAGGTAGGTGAGTAAAAAGTAAATTGATTAAATATAAAAATCGGCATGTATACCTACATATGAACACTCAACGATGCATACCTAGGTACAAAATAGGACACATAGAACATAATAGGTTAAAATTTCCTTTCCAAACACATAGATCTTTACTGCAAATTAATCATTCGCAATCATTTTGAATATTAAATCAAAAAATTTGGATATTTCTTGCAATTAATGGTAGGTATTGATAATTATTATCAATACCGCTAATTCCAAGAGAAATCTAAACTTCATAAAATTGGTCATATCATACTTTATACTGATAATAGGCCCTACACTAGGTACTTGATGATTGTAAAATAATGCAATGGTACGATTATATTCGAATAATTATTATTCTCCTGTAGGTGCCGCGTTATTCAACTCTCACAATGTAGTTAAAATAGTTATAGGTAACTACCTTTCAATGATCGCACAAATTCCAAATCATTCACGACAGGTACTTCAGAAGAAGAATTTCGCCTTCCACATAATCCACAGGGACGTCTACGATGAACCATCAACGTCGTTCCGTACCATTTGAACACTTTCTCCAGTCTCGATAACTGCATAGTTGTTCTTGCCGCAAGCATAGTGGGCAGCTATGAAGCAAACGTCCGCACCCTAAAACCAACTTATCTCGCGGATCGTTAATTTTCAATGTGCATTGTCCAAAGACTGACTTTACTACGCGCGTTATTACAACAACTAATTACAATCAACTTAATTTGAGGAGCAAAGCATGATCGAAGTAAACAAACGAAACCATAACAGGCACATTGGATTCCCTTATCATCTTCGTCTTGTGAATTGTGGTTGACCGGCTCGGTGCGGACACTGCTTGTGTGTGAGCATGGATGAAGAAAATAACGGTCTTTCAAATTTCAAAAGGCCCTCAAAAGTAAACAGCGAAGCATCACATTGTGAATCTATAATTTTTTATACAACCTATACGCCAATTTTTGGCTTTGCAGCTTTTTCACAGATTTTCACTGTGGAGGTACAGACATACCTTTGAGATATGACCGCCTTAATGTGTTAGTAGGTAAAAATCAATCTTGAAAACCCTTGATTATATCAAATTTTGAAACAACGGTGGTGCTGGATATTGTTTGTTTCTACACTATCAAATGAAAAAAGCCAAACCAAGAAATGTGAAAAAAAATACGTCCCTGGTTCAGAGAACAACCCTTTCCAGCAGGGGTCAAGAGTGAGAATTATTTTCCAGAGGGGAATCGCCCAAATCACCTTTTAATGATTATTGAAATCGCTCATTTCGTACCTAATTCTTATTTTTTGAGCGATTACTATTCACTCCGAGAAAAATTATTTTTTGGGGATTGACGCCATGAGAGATTGACCTCTCGGCTCAGGTCAATCCCTCTAGCTCCATTGCTATTGCTCATACAGACCTGCGGTTGGTCTCATTCGATTCAGCGATTAAACTACTAAAGGATAGTAAATATATTTAGAAAATCAAAAGTGGAAAACATGTATTTAAAAAAATAATAAAGATAAAGTGGAAAAAATGTAATGTAATTTTTTTTGTTAATACATTTTTCCACTCTTTAAAAAAAATATATTTTCTATCCTTTAGTAGTTTTCTCGCTGAATCGAATGAGACCAACCGCAGGTCTGTATGAGCAATAACAATGGAGCTAGAGCAATTGACCTGAGCCGAGAGGTCAATCTCTCACAGCAAGAGTCAAGAATAATTTTATTGACAGGAATAAAACATACAAAGTTTGTACAGAGTGTTTGAGGCTTATACGATACCGGCCTGACGGCCCTAAAAGTTTAACGAAATGAGGGATGATGGAGGGTAGAGACATGGAGGCACTCTCCGGAACGGCGGAGTCTCGTTACCCCCTCCCTTCGTTTTACGCATGCCGCAATTCCGCACCCATGTGAAGCAAGCATCTCCGCATTCGCCAATCACTCACAGCGTAAGAGATGCGGAGATGCTTGCAATCTTCCCGCATAATATCGATTTCTGCTTCACTAACTCAATAAGAACTTCGTTGTTCATTTTGATGATTAAATCATTCAAATTTTGAAGTACGGCAGTAGAACAGAGAAGATATAAGCTGAAGGGCAGATTATAATCAATAATTATTGATAACGAATAATAACAAGAAACTGCGCAGTGGCCTACAGCATGCACTTCTTTGTGCATTTGTACTACATCCACTTCTTGTTTTGTGTAAGATGGTCGGATTGGCCTTAACCTTCACAACGAATTGTTTATGCACCAGCTCAAGATCGTGGGGACCAAACTCCACATTCGGCAGATTAGGAGAGAGATGGCTCAACGGAAGCAATTGTAATGAAAAAATAAACAAAACTTTAGTTGGGGAAAAGAAGTGTTTTTACAGTTGTATTTTTATTTGGCTAGATTAGACGGAGATTACAGCCTAATACATGGAAATTTTCTTTACTATGCAAGAAATCAAGTTCCACTCTGTAAAATGTTTCAACAATCTCAAGTGTGGTACATGAAGCATAAATTGTTTCCATAATCATCGATTCATGTATGCAATATATCACTCGTTCAGTTCCAAAACCCACTTTGTCCAGAGTTCTGTTCAGTGTTACTTCTTTTAGTGTTTCCTGATATTGTAATCAATGGGTTCACTGATTGCTACTTCTCTACTAGGTACAACTTTTAGATGGTATTTTGGCCCTCGATGCACTATATTTCAAAACCGAACTTTTGAAGAATATTTCCACATTGAGCACCGTGAAAGTATCATCACTATGAATGGCCACAAGGGAAAACAATGTTAATATGTTGACTAATTTATTAAACGGGTGCTTCATGCAAGTTGTTCTGCTCAATCCCGTCCACGAATAGCTGGTTAGCACGTCTTTGGTGAACAAAATATCACAAAGTTTGTAGCACACAGTCTTTCCCTTCAGGCCCGTACCGATTACTCCCTTGAAATGGGACAGAATCTCGTCGAATGAGTCCGCATCATCTAGCTCTCTTTCGAAGTCATTGATGTCGGTAACGCTGTGGAGAGGCCACCTGGAAGTACTACTGTTTTGAGCGTTGAATCGACTTCCAGGTACAGTGCAGGCAACGTTTCTAAGTTGATTTATTGACTCTTCTAACCCATCCAACCTGGCATGTAGTTCTGTGATTCCTTTTTCCATTGTTTTTTTCACTGAAACGAAGAAAAACGCACCAGTTATAATATAATAGTTATAATAATATATTATATTATATACCAGTTATTTGAAAAATATCAATTTAGTTACCAACCTAACGTAAGAAAGAGTGTGAAGCAAGTAGGAAGAAATGTCGGCATAACAAAAGTGTTCAAAGTAGATTTGGAAAAATCTTAGAAAATTCGTGCAGTGGTCACTATACTTTCTATATTTGACATCAAATCCTTATTTTTAAGCTCAGAATTCCCAAAATAAGTTTGACCACAAACAGATCATCGAATATCACACCTTTTTTATTTAAAAAATAAATAAATAAAATAAAGCTCTCACTGAGACCTTGTTAAGTTATTTCGAATGGAAAAAGTAAAAAATATACAATTATACATTATGTTTTAAATGCCTCCCAAGTTCGGTCCACAATGCAGCTTTCCTTACTTTTGTAACATAGACAGAGCATCGGGTGGTGAAAATGTCCGCAGAATTAGTAGAACAGTTCCGGAGTTATAAGCGTATGGCAACAAATTTCAAGTTTGCGCATGCGCAGCTACTATTGCTGATCCAATTGTTGCGAAATTTATATAATACGATCTTGGGGTCAGTCCCCAACTAACATAATTTGAGCGAAACTGGTCATGACTGGAAACTGGTCATAATTGCAATTAGGAACTGAGAAACTGTGGTTTTAGGAAATTAAATTTTGCGGATGGGCACACGTTGCCAGTTTCTTCCCTGTTGGAGTCCAACTCCATCTTGTACACAACTGCCCTGAAGATGAAGAAATATATTCTTCGAAACGTTGGCACATAAATCAATTTTCATTTGACCGACCCTCGACATCCCTCAACATCATTCTTACTGACGGTCAAAAAAAAATCACACACACCGATAATATTGTAATACTCAGGTAAAATACTACGTGATAAATTAAAATGATGCTTACATTGATCAATTGCATTAATCATGTTATTTGAAATAACGGCGTCCAATGGTTGGTTTTCTTCGTTGCCATCAGTGATGACCTCCTCAGCATACTCTATCTCATGTTTTAGAGGAAAGTCCTAGAAAAAGGCACAATATGAACATAAGTACATTGATCATGAAACTGTTTTGGTTGTGCATAAATATCAAACTGTGGTAACCAGGTACCGACATGATAATCATGGAAAAAGTAGTAATAGACCCCCCCCCCCCTGATGTGCTTCGCTTTTACCCTTAATTTACCTCTTAATTTTGGTGTTCTGTACCAAGCGCGGTTGGTTTCGTTACACACATAAAAGTCTGAGAAACACGACATACCACACACAATGTAGGGTTCGAACCCAAACCATCAAATTAAAAGCAGGCCAAGATGACGAGGGTTGGCTATAGGCGTAGAGGTACACACCTCCCTGCACGAAACTATACGACCATAGTATGGTTGTATAATATTGTTAAAACCAAGATTGCCGTTGTAGGTACCATCATACTATGTAGTGTACCCGTATACCAGCTCTACAGTGCGCAATAGCATACACGTGAAAATTTTCTAAAAGGTCGCTCCTGACCAAACATCGACGACAGTTTTACGAGATGAATTTGCTGAAGTAGGTAACACTAGATATATTTCCATTGGTACCTACACCTAACAATGAAATTCATTACTAATAGTACTAGGTACTAATTCATTACTACCTAATAGTACTTAGTAATACTAAAAGTACCTGTCAAAAAATACTTGTAGAAATTGAACCTACCAGAACATTTGACGAGCAGCTACTTTGATGAAAATGAGAGTCGTAGAAGTTGGAGGTGGTCGGCCTGCCGCATCTGTTTTTACACTGTTGAATTCCATGCGGCGACTCGTCTGTTCCTTCCTCACTTAAGGTGTCAGCGATTAAACTGGCAGTTTCAAAGTTAGGAATGCCCGACGCCTTTACAATACATTCGTAACAACTCCAGTTTTTCGCGTTGGGGATACTGTTTCTATCTTGCTGAAGTTTTCTGACTTCTTTTTTAGTTAGAGGCCAATACAACTTAGTGCCCCCATCATCAACCCAACCCGAGGGGACAGCCTCTACCTCCTTAAAAACCGGCACGTAGACAACCGAAAAAGACATGAATAACAACAACTTAAACAAACTTGAATAATGAACAACCAAAAAAAGGCAACATGAAGAAGGAAAACTTCGAGTGTAGACAAGCAGCATGTGTGATGGATAACAGTCACACGAGGTTACGAGTAGGACGGTACAGGAGCACAGAAAACCCTACTATACTACAGGAGCTCATTCTGTTGTACCGATTGGAAACTACGTTACTACAGATTTCTGTACCTCTGGTCGGCGCCACTACAGAGATATGTACAAACATTATGGATGTTTGTAGGACAGGTATGATTTTCCGACTTTTGGTCGATGTTCTAGGTTCGATGTTCAACATCGATGTTAAGGATAGTCGATACTATCGAACATCGATACTGACACCATCGATGTTACCAATGTTATTCCTCGCAACATCGATGTTTTCCTTACTAGAATGAGAAGACAATCTCTCCGAAGGCGAAGGAAGCTTGATGGAAGTATCTGGTTTTGCAAAATGTAAAATCTGTGGTAAAAAGCTCAAAACCTCAGGCAGATAACACGTCGAGTTGCACACCAATGTCCGCCATTGCCATGCAGGACCGAAAAAAACCGATGAAGGGAGAAGAAAATGTTATCACTTGTTTTTGCCATTGCATTTCTGTTCATTGCGTCCCGTGATTTTGCATTCAGATTTCATTTTAGTTCGTTCGTTTAGTTAGTATCGTTTTCGTTATTTCATTTTAGAGTACACTGGTCGCAGGCTATCTACCCCACTTCCCACCGGTTGCAGGCTATCTACCGCCGCTCGTGTTTATCTGCCGTTCTCACCTTTCACCTTTCGATCTGTTGATGTGTTCTCCGTAATGGCATGTTCTCAGTTGAATCGTCGCGTCCAGCCCTAGGACACCGGTGCTAGTTCACGGTTCTGGCATTCATCTTCACTTATCGCTGCGATCGCACGTCTTCTCCCACCCTACCACCCACCAACTCATGTAGACGCTCCGACAGTCCGACTCCGTTCCGCCATTTGTATTTTCTTGTACGTAGTATAGTAGGGTTTTCTGTGGACAATAGGGGTATTCATTATTATTCCTCGTAGGTTTAAATTAAATATTAAAACCTTCTCGCGCGTTAAAATGTAAAAATTGTAGTGATGAATACCTACGTAGTGTAGTAGGGTTTTCTGTGTTATACCTACGATTTCATCCACAGACGTGCGACGAGGTTAGTAATAAAACTTACGTACGTAATAGGCTCGTGAAATTTGAAAATACTGCTGTCGTGTACGGAATTCGTATTTTTTCATTAACTGAAGTCGTTCGTTTTCTAGATGAGTTGGGTTGTAAATTTAAAGTGCGCCGCTATCGGATGTGACGTTCGATTTAAGACTCATCCAACTGCTTCCTTTGTTTGCTTTCCCGACCCGAATGTGACCAAGCCCGACCATCAGAAGAGGTGAGTCTGTTAAATTATTCTAATGGTTTCGTTTTAATCTACTTTAAATTACGTTCGTAGTAGGTACACGTTCATTGTGCAGTGAATTTTTTTGCTTGTTTACTTTCCGACCCCGTACCTCGTTGGTTACCGTACTCACCCGCACCGCACACATTATTTACCTACATTATTCTCTATTATAGTAACCTTAATGGGATTATTAAGTAAAGTTAGGGTAATTCTGAGCCTAATCCAGTCAACTTAAATACTCTCCACACTGCGATGTTGTTGGCATAAATTGACGACAATAAAATGCAGACGTCGCAAACGTGAACTGATAAGGAGGGAAGCGATCTTACATTTTACACTTTTTCCTTATCATACTACCTACCTTTTCTAAATTGATTATTATTTTGTTCTGAGCAGAATAAGTGATGTGGATTTCCCTTTTCCGACACTTATGTTACTCTAAATATTTATTTTTAGTGACATAAGTATAGTAATGCATAGAAAGAATTGAGGTTAACCGGACAATTGCTCAGAATTACCAAAGTCAAGAATAATTATAGTAAAGTTAGGGTGATTGTAAGGCGACCAACCGTCTACTTTTTCAGACTTCATGGAATAATAAATTGTTCATCCATCATTTTCAGGTTGCAAATATGGCGAGAGGTATCGGGGCAAACTGACTCGTTACGTTCACACAAGCTGTGCCAAAGACACTTTGATGCAAAGCAATTTTACGACAGCGATAGACTTCGGTTGGTCCGAGGAAGTGTGCCCAGCTATCGTACCGGACCGCTTAATCCCAATAGTGGAACTCAACCTGTTCTGTACTCTCTATGGGACAAAGCTGAAGAATTTGTGAGTACCTACTCTTACTATCAAGTCGAGTGGACATCAGACTTGAAGTACAATATGACATAATGTTGATCTACTGGTGGAATTTTCCTGTTTCAGCTCAAGAAACTTCAGTTTGTCAGGAAAAACGCCTCAGGGACCGAGACGTTGACCCCTCCATGCGTCAACGCCTGGCTCCGGACGCTGAAAGCTATTCGTTCCCTTTGGGAGTACTTGAGCATTGAGCTTCCTGATGTGAAGTACCTACAGGTGATTACACACAATAACAATAGCACGCCCAATTACGATTGTATGACGAGCATTACACATTTATTCGCAACTTTTGATGAAATGAAAAGTTCCTGTCATGTAGCATGGCTATAAGAGCGAATCTTCAAAGAAGTATTCCTGCTACTGATTTTTGACTCTAAAGTCAAGTTTGACCCGCTTCTTTTTCAGAAAAATAGGGTCCCTCTGTCGTGATTAATCACCCCACACGTCAGGTGAATTAATAATAATTTTTAGCCATAAATACCTATTTTTACCCCCAAAAACCAATATCTCTAACCCCTAGTCTGTGCGAAAAACAAGTGAAATGGCATTTTTCTGTCTTTACTCACCCTTCCATACACTTCCAGTCATTTTATATTGCAATTTTAGCCGTTTTTACCGATTTTTGACCCCTAGAAAGTCCAATTTGACCCCCTTGAAATGTTTTAAAATTGCTAATTTTGAACTCAACCTTTTGTTTGGCAATAGGTACAAACGTTTTGGAGAAATTTGGAATTTTTATCATGTACCCAAGGACAGATATTATCTGGAGTGGCACATAGATATACATCATTTTTTTAAATTTAGGGATGAAATGGTGATGCTCTGAAACGGATTTGCCTATAAAAATATTTCAAACATTCATGTTCTGAAAATGATATATAAAATCACTGAAAGTGGCATGGAAGGTTAAGTGGAGACAAAAATATCATTTCATTTGCTTTTCACACAGAATAGGGATCTAATTAGAATTTTCGGGGATGAACAATTGGTATTAAGGGCTAAAATCAGTATTATTCACCTGAAGTGTGGGATGGCGACGGTGGCGGACTTTGAGGGGACGGTGCAGGTATTTCGATGGGAATTTTTGTCAAAAAAATTGGGTCAAATGTTGGGACAGATCGTTTGTGATCAAACAAACGTGATATTATTTAACTGTTTATTCATGTTTGATTTACCGTTTATGCTCATCTTTGACTTGCAGGTGCGTCGCCTCAATCAAGACCTCCTGGAGTGTACCTTCGGCATCATCCGATCATTGTGACGACAATAGATAATTAGAATGCAATTACATTAGTGATATCAACTATCCACCTGCTGTGATGTCAATATATGTTCGAATTGTAATAACTAGTCAATCAATATTGACGATGGTCGAACAATTTCATTGTGACGACAATAGATAATTAGAATGCAATTAAATTAATGATATCAACTATCCACGAGTTGCGATGTCAATATGTTATGTTCGAATTGTAATAACTAGTCAATCAATATTGACGATGGTCTAATAATTTCATTGTGACGACAATAGATAATTAGAATGCAATTACATTAGTGATATCAACTATCCACCTGCTGTGATGTCAATATATGTTCGAATTGTAATAACTAGTCAATCAATATTGACGATGGTCGAACAATTTCATTGTGACGACAATAGATAATTAGAATGCAATTAAATTAATGATATCAACTATCCACGAGTTGCGATGTCAATATGTTATGTTCGAATTGTAATAACTAGTCAATCAATATTGACGATGGTCTAATAATTTCATTGTGACGACAATAGATAATTAGAATGCAATTACATTAGTGATATCAACTATCCACCTGCTGTGATGTCAATATATGTTCGAATTGTAATAACTAGTCAATCAATATTGACGATGGTCGAACAATTTCATTGTGACGACAATAGATAATTAGAATGCAATTAAATTAATGATATCAACTATCCACGAGTTGCGATGTCAATATGTTATGTTCGAATTGTAATAACTAGTCAATCAATATTGACGATGGTCTAATAATTTCATTGTGACGACAATAGATAATTAGAATGCAACTACATTAGTGATATCAACTATCCACCTGCTGTGATGTCAATATATGTTCGAATTGTAATAACTAGTCAATCAATATTGACGATGGTCGAACAATTTCATTGTGACAATAGATAATTATTATGCAATTAAATTAATGATATCAACTATCCACGAACTGTGATGTCATATGTTCGAATCGTAATAACTGTTCAATCCATATTGTTGAATAAATATTGTTTTACCGTACATTTGCTTTAATTGTATTAATTTCATCCTTTCTCGTACATTTACCAAGGGTGTGGAAGAGAGGCGGATGGAAATGGAGTAGGGAGGGGGGGTGGTGGTTGAGGAACGGTGGCGGGGGTTTGTTGTAGCAACTAAGTAGGAGTGGGGAGGTAACCAAGGTGTCAGGCGCATGCGCGAGGATTCGGGGGGTCTTAGTTCAGGTTTCGGCCATCTCATTTTTGCGTCGCGCCACCTGTATGCTGGCAACCACCCCCCACCCTGAGTGTCCCTTCTGTACGTAGTATAGTAGGGTGTTCTGTGGTCGCGTCAGTCGAGATGAGTTTAGGAAAGTTGTACCGCGAAATTATACCCGACGAGGAAACGTGTATCAAATATTTGAAGGATAAGGGCGTATTACCGAACCAACCAGTGTCATGTGCAAAAGTGAGGGGTGATGAAGTGTGCGGTGGTGACCTAAAGGAATGTTTAAAAAAAAGTAAGAAAAGAGACGCAAATGGAGAGTTGATAAAAACTGTGTACCTGCGATGTTCGAAGAAGAACAAATAAATTTTTTACTTACAATGATGTGTCGGGGAAGTGCAATAGCAAGCTCTCGCTATGCGAAATCGTCGAACTAGTCTGGATGTGGTGCAATTTAGTTAGTAATAATGATGCTGAAGGTGGAGTGGGAGAAGTAGTCATACTGTGACAGACTGGTACAGAGATGTGTGTGTTGATATGTACGATAAACGTGATAAAATGGGTGGGGTTGGTAAGCTCAAGTACAAAATCAAAGACTGTGGGGCTCGTCAGCTGCTTGACAGACAGTTGATGGAAGAATGGTGGAGGTCCGTGAACGCAGGGAAAGATCTTCTCGACTGTTTTTTCAACGACATGAGGTCAACATTTCTCGTGACATGACAACCCTCATTTCTCCGACGATCTTCACTTCAGAAGAAATACTACATGACCACGACGACTCCTCACGTTAGAAGAGTTAAGGTAAGATAGGTCGGGGCGGTAGATAGCCTGCGACACGACGGAGGGGTTCGACCTCCCCGACCCGAGTCCGGTAGATAGCCTGCGACTAGTGTACCCATTTTAGTTTTGTAGCTAGTTAGTTTTCGATTTTAGGTTCTTTCGTTACCATGAATAAAAGAGTATTGTTTTCGGAGGAAGAAAAAGTTTTCGTTAGAGGGATGGTTCTCGAAAATAAAAGTGTACCTAGTTGAGTCAAAGAAGAGCGACGCTGTGTCTGTTATTGAAAAGAATAAATGTTGGGACAGAATGACGGAAACGTTCAATTCCAGCGGAAGATTTCCTGTGGCAAGTGAAATCATACAGTCATGAAATGGTTCGTCGTTCGTTCTTTAGAAATTGATGCCTCCTTATCTGTTATTACAAAACTACTTAAGTATAACTACTACGTATAACTACTTACTACAGTTTACATAGGAAATTTATTTCATAAGGAACGGTTATAACCGTTCCTTATGAATTAAATTTCCTATGTAAACTGTAGAAACGAGTATTCATTTTTTCAGAGGACTGCAATTCAGCTTCGAAAGTTGTGGGAAAATATAAAAACGAGGAGGAAGCAGGAACTGGCTGCAGAGAAAAAAAGAAGAATGAAGACTGGAGGAGGGCCCTACACACCTGATGTACCTGCAGACCGTGAACTGGACGCCGTAGAGTTGAGGAAGGCAGTGGATAGCGACACTGTTGCCGCATCCAATGACTACGAAATTATTGAGGGGACATTGTACCCCATTGAGCATCAAGGTTAGAACCCACATATCTACTTTCTTTACAGCTCGGTACCTACCTTATGTAGGTATACTACCAACATTATGCAGTAATTATTCAGGGTATGTTCCGAGTGGAACAAAATCTGTGCAGAACCTGGTGCGATCATTCGGATTACAAAACTGTATTCCTAACGCTTCATTTTGATTTGGGTTCTAGAGGTCATTTCAACGGAGAATGCAGAAGAACTGGACCCGTCACCTGATGAACCCATTGCATCGGGTAGCCAGACACTGCCCCACTCGGTGCTGGAACATACCCCACTAGATCGAACTGAGTTCGGTGTTGAATGGGGGAGATGCTTCAGTTCTCCAAATTATTTAATTTATTAAATCAACATTTATGTTATTAATAGAAGGGAACTTGAAGGAGTAGGAATGATTAGTTAATGTTCGGATTTGTCAACGTTCACTCACTGATTATTTTAGATTTTCAATATATACAGAGTTATTTTAATTATTAAACAATCACATTTACATCTTTATGTTCAGTAAACACTCCTGAAGAGCATTCTACAATCTAGGTGACCTTGCTCAACCAACCATGAGAATATGAGATTTTTGTGGTAAAAAGCAAGCGTTGACCTAATATGCAGCTGATCGATAGATAAAACTAATGCCTTGACGATGAGTATCGGGGAGGCGTCCTGAGAATGACTTTTAATATCGACTTCTGGATAATACGCAGCGGATTCAGGACTGCATCCGACGCCGAGCCCCATACCAAGATGCCAAAGAGGAATACACTCTGCACTAATGCTTTATAAACTTGAAGCAATAGTTTCACGCCCCTGCATCTCAGATAAAGCGGATTAAGAGATACCTAACGGTAATATACCAGAACAATATTATATTATAAACAAATTTGCGATAGGCACAACGAGGTGTAAACACGTCGCTGAACGCTGACAATTTGGACCCACAAATTCCAAACGGGATCTGCGATTCGGATTCCTTGGAAACATTTTTTCCCAATTCTCTAGCACGGGTTGGTGTATTATTTAAAAAAAAAAGTCAAACTGGGTTTTTGGTTTATTTAAAAAAAAATTGGTAGAAATTGGCTAGCACAGATTACGGGTAAATTCACTTTCCCCTCAAAAAACCATAAGGCAAACAATTAACCTACTGAACAGTTGAACAGCCATGGTAACATTAAACGTTTAAATTAAGTTCAGGCATATATTAAATTAAGGAGTGGATGATGACATCACATTGTGTAGGTTAAATCTTGGAAGGACGATTATTTCACAGAAATATTCGCGGCAACGTTAAATTTTGAAACGATGAAATACATTGTCAAACCTCAAGTTTGTTTTCTACCTATTTACAGCTTAAGAAACGACGATGCTGCGAGATCTTTGGGCGACCCAGAAGGTGCCACCGTCCTTAGCGATTGTGGCGCTGAAAAAAATTAAAATTTAATTTATCTATCCATCACAAAAATACGGATATAAATATAACTAAAACAAATTAGAGGTTCGTAATGGAATTATTAATTCCCATGAAATTCCTAAGTTCAAAGCCGAGATTTGGGCACAGGTGAGGGGTATATCACACGCAGGTGGAAATACGAATACGCCGGACTATAATATAGTCCGGCGTATTCGTATTCGTGTGAAAACCATATTATGGTTTTCATTTTTTTCGTGTTTTCGACCTTACGTCACGAAAACGGACATAACTTCGTTATTTTCCAAAGTACCTAATCTCAAATCTGAGGAGACCGTTGGAATGAGAATTAAATTTCCTATCTCTGTGGTGCCAAACCAGAATCTTCTGCTCATGTCCAACGGACAAAAAATCAGACTAAAGAGAAAAATTGGTCACATCCCGGAAATTTCCAATTTTTACAATCGCCTGTAAAAGCTACTAAGTACTTCTACTAGAATGTTTTGTACAGTTATTGCAAAAGTTGGCCAAAAAGCTCGGCGTTCCAACGGTATCCTCAAATTTGAATTTACATTGGAAAATAAGAGAGAAAATCACTAGGAAGGTTTCGTGGATGCCAACATGGAACGAGCTCGCTAACAAATATGAGATGGAGCTGATGATCCCAAAGGCAAGTTAACGCAGTTGGTCGCTGTACTTGTGAGACAAAAAGAAGCGTTTATAGAAAACTGTAAAGTGAGAGCTCGTGTTGCATTACCACAAGGTAATGCATTTGGGTCAACTTTTTGTCCGAAGTATTTGTAGTCCGCTGTGAGATGCTTGATATGAGCTTTTCACATACCCCCTCAGTTTGTCCTCTTACGTAATTTCGATAAAGTACTAAGGATATACTTTTTCTACCTTTTCGGTAGTGAGAATGATAACATTTACTTACTACATGTAGACGGTTTCTTTGAGGTTGGAAGGAGCAGTCCAGGTCACTTTGATTTCCTTCTTAGCTTCAGCGTTTGTGTGGGTGGCAGCATTCTGAATAAACAGAATCAAATATCATGAAAAATCATAAGGAACAATTCCTTTTAATGGGATCTTGTGACTGCGCGTAATGTAACATTTTGAATTCCATGTGACTTCTTCGTCTTAAGACGATGTACGACGGTAATTACATTGATGTCCCATATACGTAAGTAGGTATTTGATAACATGTCGAGTTTCGAAGAGTTGTAATAATTTAATAAGACCATAACCTCCTATGTCGGGTAGGTATCAAGTTTACACAAAAGTGTTGACGTAAACCGAAGAATCTCCGAAGAAGGCGAAGTTCCTTAATGCAATACAGTAGCAACGTCGATCGTGAGTTAAAAAGGTACATGTCGGAATTACTATTCACCTCTTTGGCGGATCCGCAGTCGACAGTCTGAACGTCCTTGGAAGAAGAAAAGTGTCCTACAGGCGTCGTTCCAACTCGGGCTTGGAGCATGAACCCTTTGATGGTTTCTCCTTTTTTGCCTGCAGAAAAATGCACAGTAAGTAGAAAATGTTGATACCAACGTTTGGTACATTCATTTATTTCACAATGTCAAATAAGCCAAAGACTCGTGAAAAATTGGTATTGCTGAATGAATTGTATTGCTGTGAGGGATGGGGCTATTGGGATGGTTCCTCATTCTTACTGACGTACAAATAGTCGTCATCGATTATTGTTGTACAAATAGTCGTCATAATTACGTGTTGGAGGCGATTGAATTTTCAATATTAAAATCTGGGAAATTTGTGTGATAAGTCTGGGCATATCAGTTATAGTGACACTGCAGGAGAATAGTAAAGAGGACCCAGCGACAGTTACCATCATTTAAATGTTGTTGGTATTAACTTTTTTGTCAGCTCTATTTTATTTATTAGTCTGTATTTAGTCTCTCAAACAGGATGAAAAGCTTCGCAGTTAGTTGAAAGGTGTTGATAAGTACTACAATACGACATGTCAACGCTGAGGGTTTTTTCTGACGGATTAGCACAACTTTGCTCATTGCAAATTGATTGGGTACGCTAATGTCGTATAACGCCACAGATATAACACCTTTCAGTTTTTCGGATTCGGTTGTGGAATGGTTTGAAACGCTTTATTTGTGTTCGGTCCTTTTTACTAGATTTTAGGCTGCTCCCACCCGCTACAGAATGAAAACAACAGGGCACCTCACATATGAAATAACACGTCTGAGCGAAGTTCATAAGAAGATTAATTTGAAGGAAAAACAGCTCATGACAACTGCAATTACCAGAAATTGTGACCTCAACAGTCTCTCCGGATCTGATCTTGTTCTTGCTCAACTTGATGAGGTACGGCGTCGTGTTCTTGGGCTGAGGGCTGGCAGGATGCTGAGGGATCATGTCTTCGCACACCTCTTTTGGAGCTCCCTTGCTGTAGCCATAAGCCCCATTGAGAACTGCAGCGCAGGCCACTGCCAAGAGGAAGATTTTCACCCTGAAAAGGTAACATTTTTGAATTCTGAGGTAAACTGCGCGAAGAACTCTTAATGAACTGCTTTTTTTCTTCTCAATTGTCAATTATGGTCACCCAATAACTTTTAAACTAAAGCCAGATCTCCCTAAATGCGCGCTTCTTAATGATTCCATACCCTCTTCTTCACTTTGCCCTACGTGCTCATAGAGAACTGGCCACTAGTAACAAGTATGAACACCACATTGTGGCCAATAAGGATCCGGACACTTAGAGAGCAAACTTCATCAAAGACAGGATTGAAGAAAAAAGAGTGTACTATCTCCCAAGGCGTCCTTGCTGTTTGAAGCTAGAACTAGCTATTCCTTCATGAATAATACCACCCATACTATCGAATGTTCATACGGTTGAAACAGTTAATTTAGGTACCTTGAACGAACTCTCGACCATCGTAAATAAAAGTTTCGAATTAATAAATAAATTACTGGCTGTTAGTGGCTGAATATTAAATTTTCAGGAGTAGTGAGGTCTTTTCCTACTTTCAAGGGTGGAGTAAGAATTATTGTGATAGGTTCATAGAATACAAGGAAAGTCCTTGAAACGCAATTGATTATTTCAAAACTCAAGTGCACGCGAATAGCCGAGCTTTGTGTGAGTAATACTCTACTTGTTTCTGATGGCAAAATAATGTCTCTCTCGAACACTTATTTCACTTCGTGGTCGAGAAACTCGTTGTTCGACCTCTTTCCTTTCTAATCGCCGACCTTCGTTCGTTTCGGAATTGATGGTTATACTGGGATAAAACGGTTCCACTTCCTAACTTCATCGCGTTATTGAGAACCGATGGAGCCAATATCATTCAATTATTGAAATAGCAATAAACCATCGCTGTAGGTTGTTGCCAAACTATATTATTATTGGGTTGGGCTGGAGGCAAGATGTGTTGTACAACTGATAATTGTTTTCGTTCCATGATGTAGTGTAGCTGTATTGGGCCGAGGCTCCTACAAACATTTTAATTATCCTACAAAGTTTTAATTCTACACTATCCATTACCGAAGCCCTTGTTTGATAGATCGTTTCATTACACCCACTAACTGTTCGCTTTCACCCATTAGCATGCACCATAATAAACGAGCACATTACAGCACGATACATTTTATTTTTTTCCCGAAACACCCTTTGTTTCACAGCGTGAAACACACTTTCTTGTGTTGGAACCATAAATGTACGAGGGACGCCCAGAAAGTAAGGTTACAACATGTGTTAAAAATTTAATAATAAATATATATACCTATGTACCTAAATGAAATTTACAAGATACGTGTCAAAATTTGTCACTATTTCTCTACATAATTGCCGTTGAGTTCAATACATTTTTGAAGCCTAGGGACCAGTTTTTGTACTCCCTCGTTGTATACGTTCCGCTCCATCCCTCAAAGCCATTTTTTGACAGCATTCTTGTAAAATCTTTGTCCACCCAAAAACTCCTTCAATTTATTAAAAAGATGACAATCCGATGGTTCCAGGTTCAAAGAGTAGGGTGGGTGAGTCACAATATCCCATCCAAATGGAACAAGCAGGTCCTGAGTGAGACGGGCGGTATAACGTCTGCCGTTGTCATGAAGGAGTGACACACCACGAGTCAGTATTCCTCACCTTTTGTCCTTGATTTTTTTTTCAACTTCTCGAGTGTCTCACAGTATGCAGCTGAATTTACGGTGGTTCGCATAAAATTGACCAATTGGTCAATCCAATCCCTTCCCCTTTCCGGCACCAAAAGACAGAGGCCAGGATCTTCTTCTATGAAAATTGGACTTTGAATTTTTTGGTTGATGGTGAATGGGTATGCCGTTTTGACTCTGGAGTATAGTGACACAGCCAAGTTTCGTCAAGAAAAATTTAGTCAATAAAATGTTATCCCTCGCTTTCAAGAAATTCGCGTGCAGCCAACACCTGCGGTACCTAGGTGGAGAGATTGGAGGACGAACATTCGTAACAGACAGAGGCGTTTGATGATCTGTTTTGACCGTTAGGAACCTCTCTACCTACCAGCGGGGACAACTCTGAAAAACAAAATTCCTTCGTCCTACTCAGCCCTTGTAACCTTCCTTTTTGGACGTCTCTCGTAAGTAGTACTATGATATTCCTACCAGATGAAGAGCCAAACTAGAACAAACTAATTATTATGTAACGTGACATTTCCCTGGTATAGGAGGGTTTATGCCTTTTGCTCTGGATGCGCACGAACTTCAGTTATGCTACCTACCTCAAGTGAACAAAATATTCTGGGACTCATCACACGCTCGTTACTGAATTCACTATCATAGTGCTATCTCAAGCAATTGCAAAGTTTGTAACGTGAATATGATTCAGCAAAATAAACAAATCCGAATTCCTTCTATCATTAGTGAGCGAAATTATTTTACGTATAGATGGATGATTAGGTAATTGGTATTTATAAGCTGATGGCTGTTACAAGAGTTTGTATCTTCGAAATGATGGTCCTGCATTCAACAGACATTGGCGTAACTAAAGTATTGAGATACTTAAGTGCCTACAAAATTACATTCGTTGTTGTTCGCAAGGCTACACAGTTGACAGTATTAAGACATCATGAGATGCCTACCGCTATTCGGACTCGGGACTCACTCGTAAATGGCCAAACACATTACATTGTTTTTATTTATGACTCAATTATTCGAGAGGATGTCAATTCCTTAGATGAACGAATGCTGCAATTGATTTGCTCGTCCCAAGTAAATACACTTTAACGGTCGCGAGGTTAAGTGAATTCAACGAGAATCAGAGAGAAAACTTCAGGAGGTTCGTGGTTTCACCTTTTGAGGCTGCGTTTGACAACAAACACCTCCAAAAGGGTGTCATACCGGACCCTCGTTCATCAAGATCTTGAGAAATACGTATTGCGAGATACGCCAGCTCAAGAAAACTTTAACCTGTGGTATTGAGATATAGAAACGAGATGAGCATTGGTATTATATACTGTTAAACTATACATTGCGAATGGCTTCCGAGAACTAACATTAATAAAGTTTTATATGAAAAACAGCTGTAGTTAGACGTTAATTAAAGAGGGTCAATTAAAGTTGGCCATAGGCAAATGGTGATGATGTAAGCATTTAGACCAATCGGTACGAACTGAGAAATGATTACTGTGAAAGATGATTTAAAAAATTGAAAGATGCTAACGATGAAGTTTCTGATGACTCGAGAGCCGTTGATTGTTGGTGGAATTCGCCCCTAATCACAGCTGCGGTGATCAAGACCTAATCGCTCTGATCGTATAAAAGTTCGGTTACGGAAGCAAAATGCGTTCCACGGTAAGTTAATGGAGTTCATAAGCAACGACAAAATGGCAAAAGCAGCTTTTTCAGCAACAACAAACAGCAGCAAAGTCCAGATTTATCTTGGTCAGCCCAAACTTCCGCGATTTGCCAAAAAGTCTATGGATCGCTTTATGCTCTGAAAAGATTTGCATATAGCACCCCTCAGGATCTCCGTTTGCTGCTGGTGAAGACTCTCATAATTCCCTTGTTTACCTATGGTGATCTCCTTTATGTAAATTCTTGTGATGCTGAATCGAGGAGAAAACTTGAGGTTGCATTCAATGGATGCATCAGATATGTCTACAAGCTTAAACCACGGGGGCATGTCTCCTCCCACATTAATTCTGTATTAGGCTATGGCCTTTTTGATTACTTGTCCATCCGTTTCTTCAGATTCATCTTTCAAGTCGCCCATAAAACGAACAATGTCCCTTCTTATCTTCATGGAATTTTTTCTGTTAGTTGTACCATGAAATATTTCCTCATTTAAATTGAAGCGCTACTTCGGTTGGCTGCATTGGGCAGGCCCGCTAGTCATGCTCAGTGATACGGTCGTCCGCCATCATTTTTCCCGGAGCACATGCGAAACCTTCACTTTCCATCTTCCTTCTCGTGTACTGGCTCTACCGTCTCGTAATACCTCTTCGATTTTATATTTGATCAGTGAGTTATTTCAATCTGTCATTGGAAGTTCGGCGGTGTACTAAAGGAAGCGATCATCGTGATTCTTAAGCAGATTGGTGAATTCGACTCAGCTTTCTCCCAGCGTCCATCTCTCCGGAATCGTTGAGGACAAGAGACATCTGCGATCACCGAAATTACGAGTACTACATACATCATCGCACTACCATACCTCTTCGTCAATCCCTCTACCGTTTCAAGTCACGGATTGGGACTTACCAAGAAAGCACCTACTGGCGACTTCCGATCATTGTTTGGTGTCAAGTCTTCCAGTCTACGAGCCGATAAGTCCCTTTTCCTTCCCTGTTACCGTACGGCACCAATATTCCCTTTATTTTTATTTGCTCGAGTACCGACAGATTTATTTGTGCAAAATCCGATCTCTTGCCGAGTCACACAATTTAATTTTTCCATTAAGAAATTTCATTTTATTTTATCTCAAGAAATTTTATTTTATCATATTGACTGTTTTCCCACAAGATTTGCGTTTATTAAATTTATTTTCAATTTAGAAGCGTATTTAAGTTATTGATTTTCTTCCTTTATCTCCTACAGAATAATCTTTGGTTATTTTAAATTTTCCTTCTTTGCCTTTGGGTTCATCCCCACTTTTCAATTCATTTTTCTGTTCCTTTTTGCACAAATAAATAAATGGCGCCCAACGTAAAGAATACTATCGTATAGTATACATGAGCATAGCTGAATATTTTTCCGAATTGCCGTACGGTAGCGCTAGGTAGGTAAAATATTACTATCTAGTTGTACCTACAATATTGCCCGTCGTAATTTTCAATACGTTTTTATACGATTTTCGTACTTAATTTGTAATTATGCCTGGAGACGGAGCAAAAAGTAAAACCACCTCTACTCCCGAGGTTGACGAAACTATCAAGAATTTACATACTAAATTAACTAATGAACGTGAAATGTTATTTGCTTGTCTACAACAGACGTTTGACAAATCACAAAACCTAACATCAAATAGAAGTGTCCTGGCATTTTCTGCCTCATACGATCGCCTAAATGCCATAGAAGCTAAGTTGGATCAATTTTGTGAAAAAGCCAATAATTATAATGTTGACATCCCTGATACCGATAAGCAACGGAGGTTGGACATTACTCAGTTCTATTGCAATGCCGTAGAATTAATTGATATTGCACGTTCTAATTATGTTAATGCAAAAAAGGTACATGTAACGAGCGATGAATGTCGAGCTGTAGGAACTGTTACCGCCGCTTCCTCCTCACAATTACCCAGAATTCCCCTTCCTACTTTCTCTGGCCGTATTGAGGAATGGACGGAGTTCCATTCTTTGTTTATTTCTCTGGTCGACCAGGAGCCCTCGTTGGCGGGGAACAATATAAAGAAGCTTCAATATTTACGATCCAGCCTAAGGGGTGACGCGCATGCGGTGATAGCCAGTTTTCCCTTAACTGCTGAGAGTTACCCGTTAGCTTTGGCGGCTTTGGTGTCTCGTTACCAAAACCGACGTCGGTTAGCCTCTCATTTTATGAATAGAATTCTAGAATTCAAACCCCTTCATAATCCGTCACATGCCGACTTTCAAAAATTCTTGAACGTCCACGACAACAATTGGATCTCCTTATCTAAGTTAGAGAACATAGATATTCTGGACTTCGTCAAGCTGCACATTTCTCTTGGACACTTAGACCCAGGTACTAGACGAGCGTTTGAAGAAGAATATACCTCATCTACAATTCCTTCTCATCAGAACTTAATAGATTTTGTAACTGAAATGAGCCGTAGGGAAGAATTATTGAAACCCATTATATCGATTCGTTCTTCACGTCCAAAAGATTCCGAAACTACTTCTTCTTTTTCGTCTTCCACAATTCCGAAGAATTCCGACAGGATCCATGTATACCAGGTATCACATAAAGAAGCTAGTTCGGTTAATATGGGCACTAAACCTGTCAAATATATCCCACAAAATTCCAATCCCTCAACTTCTTGTCCAGAACCAGTCATTTCAAAGGATTCAAATGCCACAAGTAAGCCTCAGCTAGTATGTTGGAACTGTGGTGCCGACTCTCATACCTATGGTGATTGTCCAAAACCTAGAAGACGGTTTTGCTATCGTTGTGGATACGCGGGTGCGACTATCAGAACCTGTCCCTCCTGTACCACGGAAAACGACAACGGGAGCCGATCGTAAAGGTCCGGCCGACTCCCATTCATCAAGACCTCCCGTCGAAATCCTTATTACCAAAATTACCTGCTACCGAACTTCCGTCACTGATGTTACCTTCTACCTCTACGTCAATTGTAAACAGTTCCTCCCTATCATCTCAAGATTCTTCCATGGAAGAGAACGTACCGCTTTTGAGCATTTCTTCGTATCTTTGTACCTCATGTTTACCTTCTTCAACTTATCGCTCTTATTTGAATAATATTTCTTCTCGTCCTGCTCTGTTATCCCTTCCCTTAATATTTCTTCGATGCGATCAGGACGTGACGAGGTCAATATGCATCCACTCTCTCTATGACACTGGCTCCTCTCTTTCATTTATAGGGGAACAAGGTCTTCATCTTCTGGGACTCACTGAAGCTGATTTGAAGGACTCTCCTCGCTCGATTGTCGCCCAGATGGCCAACGGTACCCAAACGGTAATATTCAAGTCACATACCACGAAGTGTTACCTCGGTCCACAGATGATGGAATTCGAATTTTTGTTTTTGAATACGTTATCTTTTCCTATAGTTTTGGGTTTAAATTTCATCAGGAAAACCGGAATTATCACCGACCCGAGTAATAATACCTGGTCCCTTCCTGGATTACCTAATCAGAAATTTGAGTTCTCTGAATCACGTTCCTTCTCTCGAAATATAGATCCGTTACAAACTGTAAATTGCTGTAGTATCAAGGATCTTACAGATGCTCAACGTGAGGTTTTGAATCAGATAGTTGCTGAAGGATTGTCGACCTTGGAGAAATCTCCGGGTATTACCTCAAGGATTTCGCACTGTATTGATGTTGGCTCTTCTGTCCCCATAAAGCAGCGAGCTTACAACTACTCTCCCAAAGTATTGGAAGCGATGCATAAGGAACTGGATAGTATGCTCGAGAGTGGCATAGTAGAACCTAGTCACGCTCCTTGGAGCTCTCCAGTAGTCATGGTGCGCAAGGGTGACTCCTACAGATTCTGTATTGATTTTCGTAAAGTTAATGGGATTACAAAAAAGGACTCGTATCCAATGCCAAACATGAATACGTTGCTCGACAGTCTGCGACAGGCTGTTTACCTATCTAAGCTCGATTTAAAGCAGGCGTTTCTGCAAGTTCCCTTAGCTGACGAGTCCAGTCGTGACATAACCTCATTCATTGTTCCTGGTAGAGGTCTCTTCCGTTTCCGTTTCATGCCGTTTGGATGTACGAATTCTCCTGCAACTTTTCAGCGGCTAGCGGACTCCATATTCCTTGATATGTATCCCCAAGTTGTTGTTTTCTTGGATGACATTCTTTTATGTACATCGGATTTCACGCAACACTGTGAATTGCTTAAAGAAGTTTTCCGTCGGCTTTCAGCATCTGGCCTCAGGATCAACCCCGACAAGTGCGAGTTTGGCTGCAGCGAAGTCCGATACTTGGGCTATCGTGTGAACGTTGATGGCATCAGTGTCGATCCTGAAAAGGTGGAAGCTGTAACCAATTATCCTACTCCTTGCAACCTTGTGGAGCTTCGCCGATTTTTGGGGATGGCGGGTTGGTATCGGAGGTTTATTCCTGATTTTTCTACCATTATCGCACCCCTAACATCACTACTCAGTAAGAAGAAAACTTGGTGTTGGACTGATGATCAAAACACTGCCTTCAAGTTTCTTAAACGCTCCTTGACTTCAGCTCCGATTTTGGCTAGGCCAAACTTTGACCTGCCATTCATATTACAAACAGATGCCAGTCATTATGGAATTGGTTCAGCACTTGTCCAAATCCACGATGGTGTCGAGCGTGTTATTACTTATTGTTCGCGTTCTTTATCCAGTGCTGAGCGTAACTATTCCGTTACAGAAAAGGAATGCCTGGCAGTGATCTATGGTATTGAAAAGAACCGCCAATACCTTGAAGGTAGCAATTTTACGGTAATTACCGATCATTCCTGTTTAAAGTGGCTGCTGGAGCTGAAGAATCCCTCAGGGCGGCTGGCAAGATGGACCCTCCGGTTGCAGCCTTACCACTATAAAGTTGAATACCGTAAGGGAAAATTGAACTGCGTTGCTGACGCCCTTTCGAGGATTTCCACGCATGCAGATCTCAACGCTGTCAGTTCTTCTCTCTATTCTTCTGGTACCCCTGCAATGGGTCTGTCGCACGACGATTGGTACAAAAATAAAATTTACAGAGTAAGGGCCAATCCCGAGAATCATCCCGAGTGGAAGGTTGATGGCAACCACTTGTTCTTTTACAGAAAATCCTTCCTCAAGGCCGAACTAGAAGACCCCAGTGAAGATTGGAAGTTGGTCGTTCCCTGGAGTCAACGGGCTTCTATTCTTGCTGAATGCCATAATGAGCCACAGTCCGGACATTTGGGAATTGCTAAAACTCACTGGAGGGTCGGTCGACTATATTATTGGCCTGGAATGTACCAGGACATAGTTCGCTACATTCGCAGGTGTGATTTATGTCAACGGGTGAAACCATCTAATGTACCTCCTCGAGGATTGATGTTTCCACGTTATATAATCCATCCGTGGCACACTGTTTCGGCAGACATCATGGGACCCTTTCCCCGGAGCCCGTCAGGACACAAATATCTTCTTGTCTTTGAAGATCTGTTTACAAAATGGGTCGAGCTTGTTCCTCTACGAAATACCTTATCTTCCGCTATACTTGCAAAGTTCAGATCGACCATCTTGAATCGTTATGGGAGTCCTTCAGTCCTAATTACGGACAACGCTTCGAATTTTGTAAGTTCATCAGTACGTTCCATGGCACAGGCATACAACATAGAGCATCGCACCACGCCACTCTATCATTGTCAGGCGAACCCTACTGAGCGGGCAAACCGCAACGTTCGTCAGCTGATTCGCACTTATGTGGATCAATCTCGCCATAGTCATTGGGATACCTACATTGGTGATTTCCAATTTGCACTAAATAGTGTGGTGCATGGCTCAACTAAGTTTTCTCCTGCATTCCTCAACTTTGGTCGAGAAATACAAGCATACAACTCTCTTCGCTCCCGTGTTCCTGCAGGTCAAGGCCAGCCTATGAACCTCACCCCGGATGAATGGGCCACACGACTGGAAAAGCTCAAGGAGATGCACCATGTAGCTGAAGAGAATCTCTTCCAGGCGAGCACAGCCCAAAGTCACCGGTATAACTTGCGTCGGCAACCTGACAAGTTCAAGGTCGGAGACCAGGTTCTTCATCTATCTTACAACTTGTCTTCTGCTGCCAGCAAATCCACTGCCAAACTCTGCCATAAATACGAGGGACCCTTCGTTGTCGTCGCAGTCAGCGCTGGTGGTACCTGCAAGCTCCAAGACTCTCGGGGCAAGGATGTCGGCCTTTGGCATCCCTCTAAATTGAAGCGGTATTTGCCCCCCTCAGCCGCTGGGGAGGAGTGTGTACCATGAAATATTTCCTCATTTAAATTGAAGCGCTACTTCGGTTGGCTGCATTGGGCAGGCCCGCTAGTCATGCTCAGTGATACGGTCGTCCGCCATCATTTTTCCCGGAGCACATGCGAAACCTTCACTTTCCATCTTCCTTCTCGTGTACTGGCTCTACCGTCTCGTAATACCTCTTCGATTTTATATTTGATCAGTGAGTTATTTCAATCTGTCATTGGAAGTTCGGCGGTGTACTAAAGGAAGCGATCATCGTGATTCTTAAGCAGATTGGTGAATTCGACTCAGCTTTCTCCCAGCGTCCATCTCTCCGGAATCGTTGAGGACAAGAGACATCTGCGATCACCGAAATTACGAGTACTACATACATCATCGCACTACCATACCTCTTCGTCAATCCCTCTACCGTTTCAAGTCACGGATTGGGACTTACCAAGAAAGCACCTACTGGCGACTTCCGATCATTGTTTGGTGTCAAGTCTTCCAGTCTACGAGCCGATAAGTCCCTTTTCCTTCCCTGTTACCGTACGGCACCAATATTCCCTTTATTTTTATTTGCTCGAGTACCGACAGATTTATTTGTGCAAAATCCGATCTCTTGCCGAGTCACACAATTTAATTTTTCCATTAAGAAATTTCATTTTATTTTATCTCAAGAAATTTTATTTTATCATATTGACTGTTTTCCCACAAGATTTGCGTTTATTAAATTTATTTTCAATTTAGAAGCGTATTTAAGTTATTGATTTTCTTCCTTTATCTCCTACAGAATAATCTTTGGTTATTTTAAATTTTCCTTCTTTGCCTTTGGGTTCATCCCCACTTTTCAATTCATTTTTCTGTTCCTTTTTGCACATAGTTTGTCCCCTCGACTGTCCACTCTAGTGCAAACATTTGCAAAAACTAAAGCATTTAGTAACTCCTTACGTGTGGCAGGAGCAAGAGCTTGGAACCGTCTGCCTCTCGCTGTCAGGTCTCTCCCCACTCTCGGAGCAATTACCAAATCACTAAAAGAACATTTTACCCATCAATAGTCTCTTCATCACGTTTCAGTAATCCTCTTTCCTCCTTCATTTCTACTGCATTTTCTTTCTACTCTTCTTCTTTATATTCTTTTCTTTACAGTCTCCCTCTTCCTCTTTCTTTTTTCATAATACGCAATTCTAGTTTTCTTTTTGTTTTTTTTTTCTCGTTATCTCTTTTTTTTCTAACCCCCAATTGGGTTCTTATAAAAATAGTATAGTTTAGTTGTTTTATATAATTGTCCAGGCTCGGCGGGAACTTTGTTCCTATTTGGATAATAAAAGAGTTTATTATTATTATGTTACACTGAACTCTTCAGACAGGAGCTGACTATGAGGTTGGGCTTTTAGTCGTGCATATTACAAGAAAACAGAAGGACTCTTCTAAACCCGTACAAGAAATACCTAGCTTATTAAAAACACCCAGACCTCTCACATCTCGACCCCTTAACACATATCAAAGCGATATCGTCATTCCTTATGTAGCTAGTTACCTGGGAGAATCGAAGGGAGA
The DNA here is from genome assembly GCA_963920205.1 of Stenodema calcarata. Classification (NCBI taxonomy): domain Eukaryota; kingdom Metazoa; phylum Arthropoda; class Insecta; order Hemiptera; family Miridae; genus Stenodema; species Stenodema calcarata. The sequence goes on from OY986049.1 coordinate 9,524,325, forward strand.
ACTATCCTTCGTATGTAAAATGGGCATTAGAGAGAGAGAGCATTAAAGGCAAAATGGGCATTAAAGGTAATAGACCACCACCAGCTATAGAGGAGGAATAAAAGTTCTAATGTGGGGGGGAACTCGCTAGTTCGCCCCACAATTACTTTCTTTACACGCCTGAGTAGCAAATCAAGGGTCTCACGGCAACTTCCCAAATCGTCATTTGGGCGAATTTTCAGCAGAGCCAAAAACACATCTGCCAATGACTATGCTTATCGAGTAATTCAGTAAAATAAATCGTGAGATTTCGTGTTACCTAACTTAGGTACCTAACTTGTACTTTGTTAGATCGATCCGCCGGGGGAAGACGCTTCGAATGGTGTGCAGAACTCATTTTGGCCAAAATTGACGATGTGGGGTGTTGCTGTGAGACCCTCGAAATTACGCAGAACTCATTTGTTGAAACTTTACCGGAAATCGACTCCAAAAAGATAATGACCAAAAACGAACTCTGCTAAGCAGAGTCTGCTTTGTTATCAGGAAGTTGTAACTTTTATGTTAACTTTTATGTAACTTTAAGTTAAGTAAATGGACGAAGGGAGGTTACTTCTTCCATGTCCATGGGTATTAGGTAGTTACTTGTTTGTGTTCCGTGACGTAAATTTGACCTAGGGAAGGGAGGTCACAAACACAAACAAGTAACTACCTAATACCCATGGACATGGAAGAAGTAACCTCCCTTCTTCCATGACCCATGGAGTAGGGATAGGGAGATATCCGTCACTTACGAAATACCTTGAACGTATAGCCGAACACACAGAAAAGACATTCCGGGCTATACAGATTACTGGCTGAAGGCTACAATTTCATGATACCGCGAATACCATTCTAACAAGTTATAACCTTATTAATTAGCAAGTCTGTGAAGAATTTAAATACTTGAATTTTGGGTCAAGTCGTGAGTAATACCAGCAGGTATAATATAATACTCATTATATTAGTATTATGATTGGCATGTAGTGATGAGTCGTATTATCTTTCATTGTTCCAATTCATTCGTAGAAGTGTGAATACATTCGCTTTAAATAGAGACTTCGATACTAGCCCGACATTCGAATCTAATACTCGTTGTAGACTCACAATAGTTTATTGCCAAGCCATACGGGCTATCGAAAATATCGTTATGTACCAAAGCTACGAGCTTAGTCGTGGTGAGTTGTCCGGCGTATGAGCAAAAAACGCTGAAACACCATATTGTATTCAAACAGTTTAGTACACTTGGGTTGACGTTATTTGCGCATGTTGAATTTTCTAAATGGCCTAAATAACGCAGTGTGGTCCTTGGAAACCGTAGTGCGTGGGTAAAAGTCAAAATCGGCTGAGAGTATGCAAAACATGCACGACTTGTCAGTGTTGAAGGAGGAGTTGTTCGGTGCGCCGTTGAACCTATTCATGATGCATAATTTCTTATGTTACCGTCTGCAACATGATAAGACCTAAACGATTCGACTGATTTCGATGCCGCTTTTTATTTACCTTAACACCCGTGTGAAGGGTTTAGTGTAATTGCCTGAGACACAATCGAAACAGAGCTGGAACTTTTGTTAACAAGAACGATTTCTGTGAGAAGAGATTGGTCGTATATTTCGTAATAATGCATCCGTAACACGTTTCATGAACAACGGAGGTGGAAAAGAGTTTGAAAATGGGTCGTCAAGAGAGGCAAATGCAAAATCTACGCAATGAAGACCTGTTTGACTGCTTTTTATGAAACCGTAATGACGAAGTGAGATCGATCCAATTATTATCCTTAATTTTGTGTGAACTGAGCGACAACTGATTTGAATAATCTGTGGTTGTTAACATCATCGCCGGTTACGGATCCTCACGCCGCAGTAAAACCAGCGGTGAACTCCATAGGCCAGAGTGGTTAGAATCAGTGCGATTACATTTCAGACGACTTTTAGTAGGATATTGTCACTATTCATAGTGAATCGATAAGGTGGCAAATTGAGGTATCCGGCAGAGAAAGCAGCTGTGCAACGGCTGTAGGTGATGTTATGAAACTGAGGCTACCGGTCAGCGACTAGTGATCAAGGACTTCAAGTTTGTTGACACTTTTCAAGCCCCAACACATTTCTTAACCGGTAACTTATTACAAACTGATTAATGGCCTCGATATTGGAGTTGGAACTCATTATTCAACCACAAGGACTTCACATTAGCGAATCAAAATAACTCAACACCTTCATGATATACGAGTACATAAAGTATAATGCATTGGCTCATGTCCCTCATGATTAAAGCCGCGGGACTCAATTAAAACTGGTAATCCATTGAAACGGCCATCTAAATAGGTATAATCGTTTTCGGTGTAATATTTTCGGCATTACGAAATGGAAGAAATTTCCAATGTACAAAACAGTTGTGTGATGACACTACAGTATCGTCTGTATCACAATATTATTTCTTTAACAACTATAACGTATACATGGGACCAGGAGACCTTATTTTCAATCATAGTAGTTAAACTACAATTATAGCGCAGTCGGTGGGACCACCAGCGTTTGCTGTCACAAATAAACCCATCGTTCCGAATTGCGATCAAAAAGCAGCTGAATTGTACCTCGTCCTCTTGCCAGATTACGAACAAAGGAATTTGCAATTTTCTGGAGTTGATGATGATATCTAAGACTGAATGAATCTTGTGTGCATGATATCGAACTTCTCTTTTTTGGCATTTGATCGGGAAACCCTGGATCCGAATATCTGGATGACTATTTTTGAACGATGGCGGTCTTACCGACTGCGCCAAAATTGCAGTTTCACTACTTACTAGGATTGAAAATAAATAAGATATTTATATATCTTATAAGAACATGCGAGTGAACCATGTCCAAAGTCATTCTATTCAGATCTCAATCCTATCTCCAGGTACACTGTAAGATATTTTTCTTTAAAGACATGTGATATATAGACAGACACGTGATATAATTTCTATTTACAGGAAACTCTGGCATGTTTCCCTGTTATCGAAAAATATAAATACGTAGGTAGGTAGGTACATATAATTAGGCATGGTAATTCCTCTTTTAAGCTGCGACGATTAAGGGTAATTTAGTTCAAATTAAAAGATTCCGCAAACATTTCTATAGCTTAGATTTGGGCGAAGGAGCGTCCAAGGTCCCAAAAGTTCCAATTATTTTCATGGCGGGCCGAAATTCAAGGTTTTGTCTCGCATCACTCAGTCAATGCTCTCGATACAACCATTTTTCTTAGTTCTTCTTACGGGTTTGAAAGCTCCAACTACCTATTAGGGTTTTTAGAAAATAACCCTTTTGACTTTTTGTTAAAGGATCTACTGTGGGTGTGCGATTTGGGTTACGTATCTACTAAATCATCCAGAATGAATGGTATACCTAGAACTTTTTAGTGTGAGTTTTAGTACAATTTTGAGTTGCCTTCAGTTATAATAATTTTAATTATTATTGTTGGTGGATGGTTTCATCTTGTAACGCTCGCTGAAATCCTTAATCGTATTTTGGGTAATAACCTCCTTTGTTCGGGAATTAAAATGGGGAAAATTCAATGGATGACAATGATAATTAAGAACCACTTGGTAATGATTGAAATCCCACAAGACTCTAAAATAATTTCTAATTTCTATCAATATATAATAGGTTTTCAATACGTATGTCTGTGCCTAATCGAATTTTTCTCTTATTTATGAAATCAAAATATCCTAGTGAGAAATGGATGTTTCTTTTCAAGTTGTCCGTTCCTAAATAATGTTTGTATGTCGAAATGGGTCAAAAACCATTAAAAACGTTTGGGGTAGGACATATGGAAAACAAACGTTTCACCGTGTCTTCTTTGCAGGGTTATCGCAAATACTGAGTATACAATGGTGTACTGAAGAAGAACCGTCAACTCAACTTATACAGTACAAAAGATGGATACTCACATATTGCCGGTTGCGGAGTCTGACGCAGAATGGCCAACAAGCCAGAGGTCCTGATGAGGGCCGCGAGGTCCTTCTGGTCCCCCTCTTCAGCTGCCACCAAGGTTTCTTAATCGTTCATCCATCTTTTCCTCAATCTCATGAAGGATCACCAATCCGTTTTGCAAACCCTCACCGTTGTATGGCCGGGATGAAACTCGGAGTACAACTTCCTACTTGTACAGCATTGAAATTGTTACCTATTCAGCCGTAATTGGCCCATCAACAAAAACTTGTAGAACGGTATGTTTTGGTTTATTATCTTCGATAATGAACCATTGGAATCGCCCAAAGAAAAAAAAATTTTAACCCCCCCTCAAAATTTGTTGGTTTACGTTTCAAGACACGTAGATTCAGAAAATCGAATTAAAAAAAATCCGTCCGTCCGCCGTACGCCGTCCCCCGTACGCCGTACGCCGTCCGCCGTCCGCCGTCCGCGCCACTTTGCCCAGTTAGCGTTGAGCTAAAATTACGAAATTTGGTTTCTGGGTTTGGACCAGCCCCACAATGGTCCTCGAAACTTTTCATAACCCTAGGTCAAGGGGAAGGGGTTCAAAACGAAATTTAAAATTTCGACAATGTCATATCTCAGAATATTTAACTGAAACGTGTAATTTTTAGTTCACTTTTGAATGACCTGAAAAATTACGAATCTTTTAAGACCAATTGGATTTTTGTGTGACCAGCCGTTCGTTCACAGTGACCGCGCAAAGGTTTAGGAAAACCACTAAACTTTCGCGTCGAAAACGGCCGTTATGTGACCCAACCCCCAGACGCCCAGAATAAAACTACCTTTTTTCATCTTCCCGATAAACTACAGTCTAGAAATTTTAACCGTGAGTCGGGGATAGACCACATTGCAATATTTACTCGCTTTCTCATCTGTAAAATTGTTTAAATAATACCTTTTTGTAATAATACAAATTAAATTTGGATGATGAGCTAGATACTTGAAATTTTAAATATAGGTCAGAAATGGATGACATTTCAATATTCACTCGGTTTGTATGACATGGTATGAGTATGGTATGATATATTATTGTACGTATGATTTGGTATAATACAGTATGGTATGATAGGAAAGAAATTCGTATGGTATGGTATGAGTACGGTGAGAATATGGTATGGTGCCGATTTGCAATACAGTCTGGTATAGACAGAAGGGTGATCTGCACAAGGAAGATAATAAACCGTTGTGTCAAGAATTTGCAGAGTTTTTTTAAATTCGATTTTCTGAATCTACGTATCTTGAAACGTAAACCAACAAATTTTGAGGGGGGGGGGGGTTAAAATTTTTTTTTCTTTGGGCGATTCCAATGGTTCATTATCGAAGATAATAAACCAAAATGAAGTACGAGGTACGCGGTGTGGGTGTGGGAGGGGGCGCAGAGACATAAAAGGTCTCGTCGTATGACGCACTACTTGGCCTCCTGCCAGCCGTATTACGTCATACGCTCGTGCGTCATAGGCTCTGACGTACTTGTTGGTCTCCTGCCAGCCGTCTTACGTCATACGCTCGTGCGTCATAGGCTCTGACGCACTTGTTGGTCTCCTGCCAGCCGTCTTACGTCATACGCTCGTGCGTCATAGGCTCTGACGTACTTGTTGGCCACCTGCCAGCCGTCTTACGTCATACGCTCGTGCGTCATAGGCTCTGACGCACTAGTTAGCCTCCTGCCAGCCGTCTTACGTCATACGCTCGTGCGTCATAGGCTCTGACGTAGTGGCCCGCCGGTCGCTTGTGTTCTGACGTGATCTGAGGGAAAGGGTGAATCAAGGGAACAAATTTTTCCCGTTTCAGTTTATGTGCCAAAGCAAAGACATGAAAATGTTAAAAAAATGTGTAAATAGGTACCTAAGCCCAACTGTAATGTCAATTTTCTGACAATGAGTTTTCGACTATAGTTTTCATACCTTTTTACTTAAGTACTTATTGCAATTTGAGACTGATAATGAGCTGTTTGCAAATAAAAAGTCTGATAACTACTTTATTACATCTTATTAATCTATTTTCAAGTTCCGATTCACAGTTGAATGTATTTTATTTAGATGTCGTAAAATTCGAAAACGATGGAATGACGAAACCTGTCGACTACTGACTCAAGTGATACTGTCGACTTCTAACACATGTAGGTCGACTACTAGTGCAAAACCATGTCGACTACTGAAGAAAATGTTGGTCACTGGTATCGACTACTACCTAGAGCATTGGGATTTTTTACAAAACTTGTTTTTCCCTTTTCAAACCATGTTGAATAATATTTCCCGCTGCCAGGTCTTTTAGGGAAGGATCTTGGGTACACAATGAACAGGTTTGCAATGAGAAAAAAACCGAGTGAATATTGAAATGTCATCCATTTCTGACCTGTATTTAAAATTTCAAGTATCTAGCTCATCATCAAAATTTAATTTGTTTAAACAAATAGGTATTATTTAAACAATTAGGTATTATTTAAACAATTTTACAGACAAGAAACCGAGTGAATATTGCATTGTGATCCAGTTCTGACCTATTTTTAAAATTTCAAGTCAATAGCTCAGCATCAAAATTTAATTTGTATTATTACAAAAAGGTATTATTTAAACAATTTTACAGATGAGAAACCGAGTGAATATTGCAATGTGGTCTATCCCCGACTGACGGTTAAAATTTGTAGACTGTAGTTTACCTGGAAGATGAAACACTAGGTCTAAATGTCTAGATCCTAAATGTTAGATTAATTATTATTATCAATTTTATCAAGTACCTTGTGAAAATTATTATAATTGATTGTTAGGTATTAATAATTTGTATTTATTATTAATAATTATTATTATTAATTATGATTAATTAATACGATATAATTCTGGGGTTTTAATTACTACATCGGTAATAATTTTTCTATAAAAGAAGTACCTACCAACAAACATTCGAAATTACTTCCATATAATGTTTACGTGTGAGGAATCTGTACTGAACACCCCTAAATGTTAGTTTTTGATGTAGACTATTGGCAAATTCGTAGAAGTTCTTCTGCATCTATTAGAACGGGAAGAGGTCATTCGTTTACAAGAAAAATAATAGTCTCGAGCATAACGAAACGGCATTATTGGAACAGTGGGACGGCATACTTTGATATCCGATATCCTTGGCCAACTCTTCGCTCGGTACCCGTTCTGGATTGATGAGCTGAATCGTAAACAGGGCTTTGAGAAAGATGCGGTCATTAGGTCTCCTTATCTCCCGATCTTTTTTTCGGCCTTCGCAATTCAGTGAGCGGGTCGACACCTTCTAGCAATTTCCATTGACTTCCAATACCGTCGTGTTGGGAAGCCTGACACGTAAAGGAATATTTTTTTATATATTGCATTTACTTTAAAAACAAAAAGGTCCAAGTTATAGAGGTAAAAGAAAAATTAATTGCGTAATGCGATCATCCCTCTTTAAGTTAGGACAGTTGTGCTGAGGGATGGAGTCACTTGACACTACTACATAAATCCACCTCTACCTACTCAAGTCCATTACTGATATTGTTTCAGTACCATCAACTTGTTTAAATTCTACTTATCATAATAAAAATATTACCACTTTAGGCAGTTAAGTATTAAGTAAAACTTCTTAATATTATTTTTTGTCTGTTTGGAGGGTTGTAGGAGGCAGTAAGAAAAGAAGAAGTTTTTCCGAGCTTTCGGCTTTAATAAGCCATCTTCAGGGGTAGGTAGGTATTGTTTCCTCAACTCGGTCTCTTTCGTTCAGAATAAACTACATGTAATAAACTTCAGAATAAACTACATGTAGTTTATTCTGAACGAAAGAGACCGAGTTGAGGAAACAATACCTACCTACCCCTGAAGATGGCTTATTAAAGCCGAAAGCTCGGAAAAACTTCTTCTTTTCTTACCGCCTCCTACAACCCTCCAAACAGATTTGGTTTTTCAACCAAAGGAGATAATGAACAATACAGAATATTATTTTTAGTACCTACAAATACTTTGAAAATTAGCTTCTTAAATATCTATCAAACTTCTACGAATTCCTCGGAAATAAATTCTTTTCAAAATTCTGTTTAATGTCAAATCAAGTTTAATGTCATTCGGAAGACTATTTAACATTTGTATACCCTTATAGGAGAAGAAATTTTACCCTTTCGCAGTACTGCGAAAGGGTAAAATTTCTTCTCCTATAAGGGTATACAAATGTTAAATAGTCTTCTTCTAACGTTAGAAGAAATTTCAGCGTCAGTTTAACAACATCTGCCAATCTGGAACTACCAAAACTTCTTTCGTATTTTGCCAAGTTTTTAGTGATATGAATGAGAACAATTTTTTTTATACATATTTGAACCATCCAGAACATTGAAAAATATGAAGATTTGCGAGGTGGCGAATCTCACTTTTTTATGTAGCAAGGTCTTAATTATTCGCTTTTGGATGATACGATACATAAAGGTTCAAGATGATTTTGGCAGGCAGATCCCCACACAAAGTTACATACTGTAATTACTGATTGGGCCAGTGCGTGGTAAGACATTCGAAGGGTAGCAACCGACATAAAATTGACATAAATTGATAAATGTTTTTCTAACTTGGTATTTCGCGTTCGTGTAATTCGGGATTGACCCTGGAGATCAAGATATATTCAAGAGGTGGTAACTTATTTATGAGGTTTGGTCACCAACTTCGTCGTTTAACCTCAATAAGTTAATCAATAATAATTATTGATTGACCATTATTGTACTTTAATTTGTTGATTAAGTCAAAATATGATGAGATATTATGAGAAGATTTTTTTGGCTCCTTTTTCTGGGCTTATTATGACAGCGAGCTAAGCACTACTTAGATTAGTTCTCTTTAACAAGATGTGACCTACTCAGAATTACTCAAATTTGAGTAATTTATGTCAAATTTGCTTTACCTATTTGATTCGAGTGTTTCGTTGCCTACCACTGTTTGCTTGGTGCAACGCTTGGCTGATCCAAAAATCGATAAGCCACAGCCATCAGGCCGAACGCCTCTCAATCCCTATCCGGCTTGTCTCCTCTTCAATCCCCGATGGAGGACTGTTCGATTTTGGAGGGACCCTTGCTCATGCGTTCAAGTTGGATTAAAAGTCCTTAATTTTAAGTCTATAATATTGGTCCTACTATATCAAGATTTTAGAAAAATAACCAATAGACTTTGTTAATCACCAGTAGAAAGTTGTAAACATTGTTGCTCGTGGGTAGTTGGCGATTCCTTGCTATTAATACGTACCTATCGTGATTATGTGTAATTAAGGGGTTTTCCGGAGAGTAATGGACAGCGGCGAAGGCTCGCCTTGTATGCCAAGAAGGTCAAGAATTGTCTGCCTTTTCTTCTCGACCAGCCACACTTCCCATTTCTTCGCCTCTGGCGTTTCCCACGTCTTTCACGCATCCACGGTCTTTTTGACGTCTGATTTTTGGCGGTACCGAGGCCAAGCGGTTTCCGTATCTGATGATTAACCAAAAGAATTGGTGTCAAAGATTACATTCACGATAGGTATGTTTAAAAAAAATCAACAAAACTCAAGCAAACGGCAGGTAAGTCATGGGAGCGCTTAGAATGTTCCATGAACTGTCCAATAAGTAAATACGAGGTGTTTTTCTTTGACTTTTGAGATCCTACAATTGAGAAAAAGAGTGAGATCCTACAGTTCCTCCAAGAGCTCAGAAAGGGCAGAACATTATAGAAATCGGTGATGCTTTGTCTAAAAAATACCAAAATTTGAGTAGACACGAACTCGGAGGTGGAAAATAAGATTGAAAATGACTGGTAAGCGTTAGATTTGAGATGTCTTTCTTGCGCAAAACCCTATTGATGGTGAAATTCTTCCTTCTGCTGTGTCAGCGTCTCAGTTAGCAGCTGTTATAGGTGTCACAAACCAAGAGAGAATACCTAACACTGCCGTCCTAAGCAAGAAAGGCGTACCTATCTCGAATAATTGAAATTTTAGGTAGAAGCATTTTTAGTCATTCACCTTTCGCACTTAGTTAATACACTTTTTTCAACGTGGAGACATTCAACGGTAGGTATACTCCCCCCCCCCCCCCCATGGTCTTGTGTCTTCGAAAGAATATTCGGAAAATTAACCGAAAAAATTGACGTACGCCCTTTTTGCTTAAGAAACAACAAGCTTTTGAAAGGCGGATCTCAAAGAAATTCACCAGATCAAATATGCCATTTTCGAACTGCATTATTTAATAATCAAAATGGTCGGGTGCCAATTGACTGGAACATTATGGGTCTCTTGTAACTTGGAGATGAGTCAAGCACCTACCTACGTAATTATTTCATAAAAATACCTTTCTGCATCTAAATAGTTAAATTATCTTTATTATCCCATTGACCTCAAAATTCATGATTCAATCCTTTCGACTTTTATTAGTAGGTGTAATATATACCTATCTTAATCAATGTGAGTTAGTTGATTTACCTAATAAATACTCGTACTTATTTAAATAATAATATATTACTTTTTACTATGAAACAACTTACATCCAGAATAAAATGAACTGAATCATGAATTAAAATTCCATTTAAAGTTAGGTACGTTTGTTGAAATTCTGTTAATGATGGTAGTTAGAAAAATAAATCAACTTGATGAACCGCCTCTCACAAAATACTAGGCAAGAAAGGCGTATCTCTAAAAAAAAAAAATTGCATAGGATTTAACACAATTTTTGAGATAAAACGCCCAATAACATCTTCCTTGTCTTTTTTTTTTTTTTAATTCTCTAGCAGTATATTACGGTGGTTTTTGCATAATCAGAAAACCACAAATAATTGAGATACGCCCTTTTTGCTTAGGACGGCAGAACAGGCAACAGGGTGATCACGCCGTTGTTCACTTGAAACACTTACCTACGTGAGAAATGGGATCGGTGGAGTCGCTTCAGGAGTTTTTTCTTGATCTAAAATTTTCTTGTCGAAATAATTGTGAAATGATTAGGATTTATAGATTTTCTACCTGTACAGATACCTACTTGGAACAATAATTTAGAAATTATTGCAAAATGGTTTCAATGTTCACCATTTTTTGAATGTAAGAGAAAAGAAAAGGTTATTAACAACAATCAGTCTCGAATTTTTACTTAACATGATAGTTGGGAACATTAAACAAAAGAAATGAGGAATTTAAGGGTTTCGCTGAGCCAAAATCCTTGGTAAAAGTTAGACTAACTTGGTGAACTAATATCACAGTCAATTGTACCATTCTTTGAAACGACACACACTTTTGTGATTTTTTAACTTTTAGCGGGCGCAAGACATCAAGAAATCTTGAATAATAGTGTCTCAACTTCATTTTATCCGAATTGTGGGTTAAGCTGTGTTGCTTCTCAAGTAATGAGGTGTCAATAAAAGTAAATTAATTTTGTGGGTTTCGTTGACATTAATTTCATAGCATTTATTTAATTTGGGGAATCGGGTTTTGAATGGTTTGAAACAATTTTTTTTCTTGAGGTTCTTTATATGGAATCTTTGGAAAAATAATTTAATAAAATAAAGTATTTGGAAAAGTAAAGTATGAAGTTGAAACTCCTACTATGAAAACCCCCTTCTGGCCACTCGATCCGCGGTAGAATCTTTTTCTTCAACGATTTCAAAGGTTTGTAATCGACGAATAAATAACAAAATTTGATAACCAATCAACAGATGGTCCGTCTTAAGTTGGAAGGTCATTAGGACAACTAGTCGAGACACCTCTTGTGCAAGGGAGCAACGGCAAACTGGTTGGAAGGCACCGGTGCACAGGGCGTATTCATCATGCGAGTGAGAAATCCGAGGGCAAGGGCGTTCAGTGTTGGCCACGCGGTATTAATTATACAGCGACTTTATTCAAAAAATGTAAAACATGGTGGCCCACCCTCATCCACGTTGTTCAGTTTTCGTGAAGATCCAGTTCAGAAAAACGAAAGAAGTCGCCTTCATATCGAATCGAGGTGTTTGATTGAGATCGAATGGACCTTCAAGAGGAGCAATTGTCAACTCAAATAAATCGAGAAAAACGGAAGAAGTCGACTTCATATCGAATCGAGGTGTTTGAGATCGAATAGACCTTCAAGAAGAGCAAATGTCAACTCAAATACATCGAGAAAAACGAAAGAAGTCGACTTTATATCGAATCGATGTGGTTGATTTCGATCGAATGGACCTTGAAGAAGAGCAATGTCAACTCAAATACGTCGATAAACTCGAAACAAGTTTATTTCAAATCGAACCATTCTCACTAGTGATATGCTCATTTTAAAGGTTTTTTTAATGCTGATCACGATGGTGAAATCAGAATCGCGATTTCTTATCTTATTACGTTCCAAAACTGGAGCACTTCGAATATGAAGAAACGTGATTGATACTTGAGATGTTCTTCAATGGTGACATTTTACATAAAAACAATTTACTTCTTCGAAAATTTGCTCTTATAGCCATGCTGCATGCATGACTGTGGATTTATGAATATGATTATACTTCTCTATCCATAAAAAATCGAAATGTTTACTGTTTGCACAGAAAAAACTCATGCATAGTTATTATTTTGGCAATTATTTATGTCACATATTAAATATTTTGTTGCGTGACCACGTCTTCAGGGGCCATCGGCGTACCACATGGGCATTCTGTATTGCTCTTCTCGAGCTCCGTACTTGAATAAACTAAAGGAACTTCTCTAAAATTACCTAAGGAACTTCTTGAAATTCATAAGATTTACTCCAATCACAGTGACTCATGTGAATTTCATAAAAATTGTTTGAAATTAAGCTAATGCTAAAATCGGGCGTTGAGTTTGCAAAATCGGTGAATGGCTTCAAGTTCTGTTCATCTGTTCGAAAGAGGTTATAGAACGTACATAAACCCTATTATTTTACCAGAATAACTGGAATTCGATATGAAAATTCGTTGCCACTTAAATTCTACTAAAGCTGAATACAGTTTATTGAAAATTGGGTTCCTCAAAGAAAACAATCGTGTCCTCGAATGGCCCAAATAAAAATCAGGAACCAGTTTATTTCTTAAAGCCGCATATTCATACACTGTATGTATAAACAACACCTTTAAAACTAATTCAACAGTAATCCAGAGTTAAATATAAAAATTTGATAATTTCTATTTATTCATTAGGTATCCTTTCTGTAATGCATAGGTAATATTAATAGACGTAAGCCCATGACCCCAACCCCATTTCGCTGAATACCTTTATCAACATGGGTAGTCTAGGTAGCTCGAAGTCCTTGACGGCCAATAGAGCGTGGACGATAGTGACATATTTGCTTGATCTTATAAAAGAAACAACGGAAATTTTAGGAGATATATCCTTTATATATAAACAATACTTTACACTCGTAAAAAAAAGTTCGCGCGGTGTCACTTTTTTCTATACTTGGATCCAGGATCAGTCGTACGCTTTATTCCCACTCCGTCGTTCCTGGCGGCTTCGGTGTTAGATCGTAGAGTACTCGTGAAATTCCTGGGATATTGGCCACCTCTGACATCATTTTCTGAACGATCTAAACGGAGGAAGAAGATATTAATCACATACTCCGCGTTTACATCGCTGGAATAGGTACTCGATAAAGCAGCTTGGCGTCTTGAGTACCACGAATTGAGGATATCGATTTTTCCTTTTGAGTATAGGAATATTTGAGGCGTTCAGGATCAAAATCGGATAACTCCATAAAACTAAATGTTACTTTAAATACTCAAAATTCTCATCTCGGCGGCAGTTCATCGAAAAATTATTGTTCGTTGTTCGTTCATTTTATAATTACAATTTGTTTAATAATAAAATAAACGAACAACGAACAATTGATGAACTGCCACCGAGATGAGGATTTTGAGTATTCAAAGTTAAATTTAGTTTTATGGAGTTATCCGATTTTGATCCTGAACGCCTCATTTGATATTGATATTTGTACGGACATGGCCGGAAAAAATAATCACATGGTGTGAAGATGCACAGCTGTGGATAGAGGGGCGGTATGGGCATATCAGGGTATGATTAGAGAATTTTATAAACATTTAGATCTTTTAATTTTATGACGAATATCCTTAATTTTCAATGTTGTCGATTTTCATCATGAGAAAATGTATGGGAACACCGCTCAAAAGTATCAACACAGCTACAATTTTCATCACCTAACTAATTTTGATCAGGAGTCATGAGATCCATAATCTTCTACATATTGTTATTGGACGTACTAAATACACAGAAAATAAATATTAACTCAAAATAATCAAGAATGAACTTACATCTACAGGAATGTGTACACCTGGGATAGCTGGGACACCCGTCATAAAGTCCTGAGTAATGAAGGGTCGGAGTACGATTGACCTCTGACAGGAGGGTGCCTTGAAGGCAGCATCTCTATCGAAATGAAGGGGTAGAAGTACAATGGGCATCTGCGATACCTTGCCCATTAGATCACTGTTGAATAAAACCTGAAAAGCAAGGAAAATGCATTGGGTGGTCACAAAGTAAAAATAATATCGAACTTGGTTTTATCTACTGCATTCAGCCATTGAGAACATCAAATTTTGTTAAGGATGGTTTGTACTCCATATTACCTGAGTTGCGAGATAATCCGCTTGCCTTAATGTGGCAAGGACAGGTGACGTCAGGTACGTGGGAGTGATGTCCTGGAAGGAGTCTTTCACTAAATCTCCACCGACGTAACAAACCCGATTGATATTATGGCAGACCCGAGGAATGAGCTTCGATAATATCGTCAGATCCTGCCAATCTGGATCCTTCTCCGAGGAAATCCCTACAACGTAACTGTAACTCCTGCAGTCTCCCTGAAAAAATGATGAATTGTAAGTAGTTAGGTATAATCAGATCACAAGATCAATGAGAAATAATGTTAGGTCGACTTTTAACGATAAAGCATTCGGATGGGTGATGAACACGACAGTGGTTGGGATCTGTTCCAGCGCTCCTCGTTTTATTGACCCATGATGGCGACTCTGGTCCTGTAAAGGCCAGATACCAGCCCAACCCACCGCAATCACGGCCACGACGCCAGCAGGCAGCTGGACACAAATATGGCTCCAGCCTGAAATGGGTGCTGACTTGAATTCACGTTTACATTGAGGTGGACGTTATATAGAGTAAGGTGTAGCCTACCTGGACTCCGACGCTCCGAATGGGTAAAACTGTAGCGGCTAAATGCTGTTTGGAGGAAACTTTCCTGAGCTGAAGCCTCTCCTCTTCAGTTGTCGCATTTTCAACTCTGTTTAAGAGAGCGTGATTCTGCGAAAATGTGGGGTTGAAAACAAAATAAATTAAATAATATCAACTAAAACTCGATCTCCAAAGGAATTTGACTGATTGTATAGGTCTGTTAATAAGCTCCGATTTATACACACCTTTTGGAGCATTTGATCGTATTCCACGATTATTTTTACGAGGACTTGGGTTTCAGAGAAATCCCTGTCCATGTATGGCTCGTCTCCACAGAGCACTCGGATGGCCAGGCCTGGACCGGGGAAGGGGTGTCTCATCACCAACTCGGTGGGTAAACCTAACTCTTGCCCCAATACCCTGACCTAAAATAAAGGGTAAATACATAAAATATTCATACATCAATAAACCATTAACCGCCTAGGTACTAAATCCTCAAACGTTATGAGATCAATTAGAGCTGTCACTCGTATTTACCTCGTCCTTGTGAAAATCTTTCAAGGGTTCCACAACTCTTCCCAACTGCCTTAGATTCCTGATCAGCTGTGAGTCGTTATGATGAGTTTTGATCACTTGAGCTTTTCCAGAAGCAATAGTTGATGCAGATTCGATAAGATCCGGTCGAAGAGTTCCTTGTGCCAGCACAACTTCCTCCACACTGAGTTTCAAGTCTGCTATAACGTCGTTAGCCACCTACAAACATTTAAACGTTGTCCAGTTTCAATAGATGTCAGGATGGATTCTATTGTCATTCGGAAATAATATTGGAAGTCATGAAAAAATAAAGTTGAAAATAGCACGTACTTCTACAAATATATCTCCGATGATTTTCCTCTTTTCTTCTGGATTTGAAGTCATGCACAACATTTTGGTAACAGAGTTACGAGATATTGGGTCGTCCCTGTCAGCTGGGATCGTTGTAGTACCATGAAGGAACTGTTTCGCAGCGTTGACAACTAGAAAATGACACAAATTACATTTCACCCTTATCGAAGATACAAGATGGACGACACAACTCAGCGTCAAAAGAAGGACAACTACTTTATTGGAGCCGAAATATTGGAGTTCCTCACCTTTGAGGTCTATACCGAGTTTTCGGAGAGATTGCTCGACCTTGCTACTTTCTCCCTTTCTCATGAACCCATTATCGATATGGACAGCGATCACTTGCTCTTTAGGCAACGCCTTGTGAAGAAGGGCGGCACAAACAGTTGAATCTACTCCACCACTCACCAACATCTGTAATGAATAGAAAGAATTTGACTACGAACAAAGTTGCCTCACATAGTGTATCAAATGATACAGATTTCAATATTCACCAATAAACTGTATATTCCACAAGTCTAGACTTACGAGAACTTTATTTTTTCCAACTGCATCTTGAACGTATTTGATGCAAGACGCTTCACGGCTCTTCAGAGTGAAGTTGCTGGTTAGGCCAGAGATTTCAAAAAGAAACGAGTGTAGCATCTCTTTGCCATGCGTTGTCAGATCAACCTGTGAAATGATTTACTCAAACGTGAGCTTCATTCAATCAAGAGATGCACGTGAATAATAGCATTTCTAACTGAGTGTAAACAAAACAGTATAACTAAGATGAACATATGGAACGCATAAAAGGAGCGAACCTCACTACATTCTGCCCTCTTTGCACTCTCCTGCAGTCTTTGCACGGAGAAGCAAAGGAGATCGAGAGTATTCGTCTACAATTGTCACTAGGTTATTGCCTCCCTGTCGCTGAGGGAAGAGGTGAAGTTGATGCTTAATCGTTCAAATGGTTGAGTTGCTTTAATGAGAACGCCTGGGGACTTCTCAAAGTATTTAGGTTTGATTTTTGAACAGATTGGGCAGCTGTTGGTCTTGTATGAATTTCCTCCACTGACTGTAGGGCAAGTTGTGGCTGCGAATCCAGTGGAGCATTATACATGGAGTACAGGGATTCAGTGTTTACCGCACCACAGATTCTATATAGTGTATTTGCTACCACGCTATTCTTCAGTGCGGATCTTAGCTCCCAAGTCCGTTGATTCGAACTCAAAGTGAAAGAAACAAAGGCAAGAAATTGCCAAACATTAATCCAGAAGAATATGATTGTACATAGATAGGGAATCGCTCCTCTGATGACTGGAAGGGACTTTCTCTAATATTCAAGAATACTTTTTTCTAGATTAATAACTCAACATTTTGAAATAATTTTTCTTTCCAATTATATTGGTGGCAGCTTTTGGATCGCCTGAAAGAGTGAGGCGGCGGTTGGGTGGTTTCGTCACTCTTTCAGCTCTACTAGTCTACTGTCTTTTAGACAGCAATTCCTGAGTTTTTAGGTGATTGGTGGTTTGATGGAGAATAGCGTTCCCTATGGAGCTCCTTTTCAGATGGTTTGGGTGACTGGACTTTGGAGGTGAGGCATGTTCTCGCGGAGTTTTGTGGTTTCTTAGGAGACCGGTTTTTTATGTTATAACTGAACTAATTTAATATCTCCCTTATCTTCCATCGTGGTATCGATACTTCAGATCGACCGAATCAAAGCATAATCAATTATGTCGATCAGAAATAGGAATTAACATACCTCAGGGTGAAACTGGAGCCCGTACAAACGAAGTTTGTCATTGGCAATAGCCGCCACAAGATTGCCAGATTGAGCTACGGCCTTGAAAGTTTCAGCAACTTTATCAATACTGTCTCCATGAGTCAAGAGCACATTCTGGCTTTTTTCAAGCCCCCTGCAATTGAAATATGTCGAATTAACACAACTGAATGGCCGCACACATGAATTACTACAACATTTGGCCATCACAGGTGATCCATTCTTGTACTGAATTTGGAATTTACTCACTTGAAGAGAATACATTTTTGATCAACATCAATAGTGAACTGCCCATCTTCTCTAACATCCTTCCGTACAACTTGACCGCCGAACTCTTTATTCATCATCTGCATACCATAACAAATTCCTGCAAGCAAACACGTCTGAAATTTTTAACCTTGAACGTATGCAAATCGGTATTTCAACTCATTTCAACTAATGTCACATTACCCAAAACAGGAAGGCCGATACGGAAGATATCAGCATCATATCGAGGAGCATCTTCTGCATAAACTGAGTTGGGTCCACCCGAAATTATAATTGCCCTGAAATATAATCAACATTAGGTACGAAACAGATCAAAATATGTAATATTGTGTTAAAATCCGACGAGGGATAACAACTGTTCATGGATTTGCCTTAAGAAAACTGTTCAAATCCGCATCAAGGTAATTTTTGGTTTATAATTTTCGAAAATGAACAATTGGAATTAACCAAGAAAAAACAAATTGTTCAGCCCGATCAAAGTTGGTTTGTCAAAAACATGTAATTCGAAAATCGAATTGAAAAAATTCGCCAGCCCGCCGTAGTTTGCCTATTTGAAATGAACTGAGAAAGTCAGCGGGCTCTGTCCTTGAAAATCTCCATAACGCTTTACCTTGCAAACTTTATGAAAGTATCCCCTAGAATTAACCTATTTCTGTCACTGATTCTTCTCTCCTTAGCCAGAAGGCACTTGTCACGCTCCCGGTAACTCACCTTTCACTTTGTTTTTGGCCAATCAGGAGGGACCTTTCACATTTGAACCGTTTCCAAATAGATGTCCACTCACTCCATCATCATTCTGTGTTGTACTAATGATGGTGTAACATCCGAAACCGGTTTACAAGTGTAGTATTTATTTTCGTGGAAATAGAAGTTTTCGTTCTGAAACTTGTATTTTATTTCTGAAGATAGATTTCCTATCCGAACAACATCATCAACATGAGAGTGAATCAAAACCGTGAATTTTCATTCTGGGATACAGTTGACTCAAAAAATTATATCGAATTTCTTGTTCGGAGACTTTTTTTGTTTCTACAAAAACAAAGTAATTTCTATTATTTGTCAGAAGGTACATTTTTAGATAAATAATTTCCGGTATAGGCACCGGAAAAAGCCCCATAAACGACATGAATAAGTACATTAGGTCGATTCGAAATTTGAAAGGATAACTGACGAGACCATCACAGAGCACATATTAATTTTTTTTTTAAATCATTCTCCAAGGCTGTAAAAAACAACCCGAGTCAAAATGAAAGTACAGCCAGTGCTCATGCAGTAGTAAATTTCCACCACAAGTCATCTTAGAACATCATGATGTGGTGGAGTTTGTTATAGTCAATTTATCACATTCCGTGAAATGAATTATTTGATCAATAAAACATCCACACATTTTCAGCAAATTTCCGAAAAAAATAACTAGTCTTATGTACTCCCCTCAGCCTATAGATTTTTCAACGCTGAACATGATGGTGAAGTCAGAAAATCACATTCGTTGCCAGATGAAGAACCATGAAGAACATCTCAACTATCAACCACGTTTCTTCATCTACAATGTGCTCCAGTTTCAGAACGAAATAAGATATCGCAATTCACCATCGTGTTCAGCGAGAAAAAACCTTCAAAATGTGGTGTCGCTTGTCAGACTGTTCTATTTTTGGAATTTATGAGTAATTCCCCCCACCCCACCCTCCTCAAAACTCCCCAAACCCTCCTTTAGAGTGGCCCGATTCTAACCATCTACGGACTAAGCCTATTGATTGACAAGGCAGATGTTTTGAGCAAATTAGAACTTTTTATCTCAAATTCATCGAGAGTTATCGTCTGGAAGGACCCTTTTATTACCCAAAAAATTAAAAATATTGAATATTATTTTGTTTTAATTACGTTTCGTACAAAAATAAAAGTAATTTTTGTTTTTTCAATTAAAATAGATATATGAGAAACCCTGTTTTCGGGGGAAGTATTCCGTACCTCTCGGGGTCACCGCTTCCTAGTATACATATAAGGAAGCTAACTTACTTGAAGCCCTTCTCTTTCAGGTTGAATGCCGGAGTGTCCAACGGTAGAATAACAGTTTCGACGCAGAGTTCACGCACGCGTCTATCGATGAGTTTTCCATACTGCGCTCCGGCATCGAGGATCGCAACACGATCCCAACCGCTTCCTCCATTCATCCTGTCATCCATTGACACCTGTGAAATTAAACCAAAATGAATTTGAACAGGCTTTTCGGGTCGCCTACATAGTCCACCAAACCCACCAAGAAATTCACCAATTACATGAGAAAATGATTCGATACCTCCATTTAGAATACCTCCTATTTTTGATTAGTGTAAAATTATTTCAACGATTTCAGAATATTTCAAGGCGCATCCAAGGCCAAAATTAATTTATGACTCGATCTATTTTAATAGTAGCTGAAGTCAAATCTGAAACCAGTTTCGTAGCCATCACGGAAACCACTTGCTTAGTCGAATCCTAGTTTCAGGTTTTAAATCGGCGTTGAGGCCTCTGATTTCGTAATGAAACATGCGAAAAAGCAAAATTTATGAGAAAATTAACTTTCACGGTGCAATATTTGAAATCCGAAAGGATCCACTCATTCACAAGTGGTTGGCACAAATAACAGGTATTTATGACATCAAATGAAATACTTAATAAGCGCTCGCTAATTTTCGTCTTGGAGAGAGTAAGAAAGAACCCCTCATGCCCAGGTTAGATTCAAGTTCCAGTTTCGGCTCGATAGTTCTATGTGAATAAACAATAAATAATCAAAACTTACCAAGAAACTGAATACAAAGACAATGAAACCCGATATAATTGAATTTGAATAAAAGCAGTGAACTGATTCTATTGTTACCTAATAATATCGTAAGACGAACCAACTCAGCTCCTCACACAGGTACACTGGACTTGTGGAGAAGACGAATACAGAGCTGGTTCACTGAAGGAAATAAGGGTAAAAAAGACACCCGAGCCAAGGTGAACCACTGCCAAAAGTTGGAATTTGATTTTTATAATGGGATTTTAGGGATAATCTATGTAATTACCTGAAAATGGAATAGTTGAAATTTGATATGTATGTTTCTCGTAATATGATCGGTAACGGTAAGCAAATCTTCCAAAAAGTTAGGTTCGTACAGAATATCTATGTACAATTACATAATCAGATTATGCAACAAGTTAGTGTTAGAACCCTAGAACTATTATATAACAATACCTACATATTGGTATTACGCAACTCAACTGAATCGAAACATACATCAGAGATTCAAGGGAAGTTAACGACCACTGCATCAGTTCATTGATGAGTGGTGACTAGTAAATTCGCTTTTGTGGCTACTTCAAGGTACATCTATTGACGTACCAAAACCGGCTGAATGAAGAAGGGCCATCTCAATGTCATTGTGAGCTAAACAGATATATCTTATATATTATATTATATATAATATACTTATGCTGGGTGGCAGTGGACTTGACCTTCAGCCTTTTAGGTGATAATGCTAATTGGTGGTGATGTGTATTTGTGCACGAACCATTTAGATACTATTACTATACCATCTGGGGATCTACTACCAACAAACCTATGACGGTCGTAAGCTCAGTGGACTAAGGTACTTGTTGTATTCCGCGGTGGGCGATTTCTGTTAAGTCGAGAACGTAGAACCGAAGAGTTGGTTCTCTCCGGTCCTCCATAAGTTGGTACTCACCGTGCTCCATACCTGATAATACTGATATTGTGTACTCTGCAGGTGAAGATAAAACGGTATATCCAAGGGAAGTAACTAAATTGTAATACCATATAAAAACCACGAGTTCCCTGCCAATCATAATGTAGAGTAGCTTCAATACATGAAATCAGAGTTGTGTACAATGCACATGTTTGGGTCCTACCCTACATTGATTTGCATGAGCTTACTCGGCATACACGCACCTCCTACCACAAGTCAGTTGCACATAGATTATCAGTCTTCAAAAAAAACCTGGTTTAATCAATCCTGGAATACGGAATAAAACTGCAGAGTCAAGAGCTATAAATAAGATTCCTCCATTCGTCGGTAAAAGAAAATGGACAGCGAATACCATGTAGGCGTATGGTGTGCTATCATTCGAATCATATTTCTCCGGTCCACTACTCAATCTTCGAAACCTGTTCTATTCAACTAAACGACAAACACAATGTATTGAATAACCACAAGTTTGAAAAACCGTGTTATCAAAAGAAACTGAGTGCTCGGAACAACTGTCGTATTGAACGTAAATGACTGACAGTGTCTTACCAAAACGCACGGGCGACCCACACAAAGTACGGTTAGTTATGATCGTGAATGGGTGTATTGTATTAACTCACTTAGAAAGACTGGAAAATCTCGGGAAACTTCCGGAAAAAGAGCACAAGAAAATAATTACGGAAACTTATAGCACCGACGTGCCCGATCGACGGCCGTGATTCGTTCTCGTTTGGTGAGAGAATGGATACTAATTACTATGGAGCGCTGATAGCATCCATGATCATCACACAAAGAAGTTTTAGTTTCATGGAAGAATGAACGACAAATCCTTCTTCCTTGATCTGTTCCTTGACAGCACTGTCTGGCGGTGAAGTAATATCATACTTGTTAATAATGTGGAAGGGTTCAAGAAGTGATGTGAATTTAGTGACTCTTCCTCTCGATTTATGTTGTGCTCAAGCCAACCATTAGGAAAAGTACAAGTTTTTAAGGTGCTTTAAAATATTTCCTAGCTCGTCTTTGTGAACGCTATGAAGGGGTCAGTCCTCATAGCCGTTGGTTCATTTCTCTAGCAAAAATGTGCAGAAATCGGCAGTTGGTCAGTAAGTAGCTTGAGTAAAGGCGGGTTCACAATGAGAGTCAAGTCCGGATTGCTCTGTGATTGGTCAAGGCCGTGTAGGTAAGTACACCCCCAACCTTCGACGCTGACCAATCCGCAATCCGGACTTTCCGCTCCATGTGAACCCGCCTTTCCCATCCTATTTATCAACTTGAATCGTAGGTAGATGCTTTGCTTAAAGGTTAACCACAATTCAAGTCTTACATTCACTTCAAGTATAGTAAATATTTAGTATACAAGTTAGGTATGTACACTAAATTGGTCGGAAACGAAAAACAACGTCCAGCGACGAGACTGATAACAATGACACAAAGTCTTCATGGAACGTCAGACCTCAACAATTGTGATGCCAGTGGGACCCAGATCGTCAATTAGGGAAGCTTACAGTCCGACTGGCGTAACCTGGCACATCGGACTGGTCAGTCCGATTGAGAAGGGGGCGGAAGATCCGTAGTATTCCTAATCTCTCTAATTAAGTTACTTAATTTACGCCACAAGTTGTCCTAAGTCACATAATATGTTACTTGAGTAAATAATATTATTATTTACTTATTATCAAGTTGAGGGTTTTGAATGAAAAAATCGGTAATTACACTTTGCTTCTCAGACTTGGTGCCCTCAATTGTTTTTGCTATAAAAAACGGCCTGATCACAATCCGAAAATAACTTTTTTTTTATTTTTTATATATAGCACAGAGAACGTGAAATTGAAGGTGCATGGTTGAAACCGTGAAACTCATCTCCAATGGCCAATTCTGTGATTGACTTTTGAAATAAATTTCCAAATTCACTATATTAATAAAGAAAAGCCCCCTCGTCGTCCTATTTTTGAAATTCATAAAATACATCTTTTTTATTGGGGCTAAATTTTTTTTATTAAAAAAAAAAAACGGTATTTTAGGCAGTAGTCATAGAACAACACCAATATTATAGTTTCAAATGATATTCTTCCATTTATTAACTTGCTCAAATTAACGTTTTTAATAAATTTTTTAATATAGCTACTCATAGCAATTTCTAAAAATATTTACACGTGCCAATTTCACAAGGTCGACGAGCCTTATTATCAACAATTGTCTGATAGATTTCAGTTTGCATGTAGATTCTTGTTATTTTCGTCAACCAAAACATTACCACTCACAATCAATGCTCTTACATAAGTCAAATAATCAGTATTGCGAGAGCAATTTTATTTTGCAGCTGTAAAGTACATAGTTTTTAGGCGTTTGATAGCAACATTACACTTTACTAACTCGTTCCAGCTTGTTTATAATTGATTATTACATACGAACTTGAAATTAATATCAACCATGCGAGAACAACCTCGTTAGATGGCTAAATAAATCATTATATAGTTACGAGTTTCAAGTGCATCGACGTTTCCTGGAATTAATCTATAGGATGTATGAAGGAACCATAAAGTATTCAAATCCATTGTACGACTAAAACAAGTAAGATGACGAGAATATCTGAAGAATACTGAACCGTCTAATAACAAAATTATCGTTGGAAATACACATACTTACCGTACACATAGTCAACCACGAAATCCGTAATAGGTACACAATAGAGAATCGTTAACATTACAAACCCTGGAAATATAGTAAATGGATTCGGATGTCTTCAGAAAGAATGAAAATAACGCAACTGGAAAAACAAGTGGACACGTTTACTTTTCTAACTAATTACGTTAAATGACCAACATTCATATCCTACGTAAACTATAATAAAATTTTGACACTAATTAAAATTATCATTGCTGATTTATACTAGATTATCATTTGAAATCAGACTCTCGACGAAGAAAATAAAGGCTAATGCATCTATATAAAGGATAAAACATAATTTCTATTGAAAATAATAGAAATGGACAATGAATAATGTCACAGTTTCATGATGGTATATCACGTGCTGTTCTTTCTTTACATTTTCTATTCGGTACTTACCTAGCGGATTTTTTCTTTCATATTAATTATGCGATCAACATGATTTGATTACGTAAGTATCATATTTTTATTTAATTTTACACGTTTAGAATTTTCTAAGGAAGACTGCCCACCGAGGTACCTATCTCATCTAGGTGGCGACTTGTGAGACCTACAGAATCTCTGTAGTTACTGGGTTAAACATATTTCTAAATTTCATTACCTCAGCGATGGACATGGTTGATTAGGATTAATAAAATTATATTATTTATATACTTCAATATTGAGGATAACCTGACCGATTTTAGGAGGAAGTCTGTCGGTACTTACATACCTACCAACCACTTGGAAAATTAATTTTTTCAAATTCAAAATAGCATAAACATTGAGCTATCAAGCATCTTTGTAGTTAATCTAAACAATACCAATTATCGAAACAAAACGTTTTGTCAACCCAACTATTGGAAAACCCAGCAAATGCCAATTTGCTATTACATCTTCGGTGATTACGAGGGGAGAGTTTGAATTGGATTAGACATTATGAAATCACAGGAATATCTTGTGAGCGATGTTAACGAAAAGACAATTAAGACGGAAATCAAGTGCAATATGGAGAGCGGTGTAATTTTTACGGCACAGTACTCTTGAGAGAACTTATAGTACGGACTGGCGGGCTAGTTGAGGGTCTTCTAGCTGGTGCAACCCACTTTCCTAAAATAAAAGACAACGCATAAATACAATAAAATTTTGGTAGGTATGAGAGTTGAGACAAAATACGGGTGTGGGAGGTTGAGAGAATTTCAATAGGTGTGCAGTGCAACTCACTCTTCAACTGCACATCATATCCTGTTGCACAGTTTGGCCCAATACGAGTCATTGTTGGTAGGCTATTCTTGTAGAAAATGTTGGGTCAACTACAACCAATATTTAGATAGAAAAATTGGCTCATTAACGTATTTTTTATTGAAGTTCCAGCCATGCAGCGAGCCAAAAATCCAAGTAGAACGATACCAAAATACATAAATGCGTCAGACGTTATCACTGGTGCCGCAGTATGGCCAAATATAGTCTATTCATATGGTCCTACTGCCCAATTCCAAAACCCAATGTTAGCTGTTGTTAGCATCCGTGAAGCCTTTTCACCGCTCCCTGGTTCCATCGAGGAACCAAAGTTATAAATCAACATCTGAGGGACCTATGAGGAGACCTTAAGCATTTCAAGTCTGAAATCCCATTCGTAGGGCTGTATTTGGAACCACGAAAACAATTCACCGATCTTCAACACACAGAAACACATTCTGCAACCCAGAATGGCTTTTTTTACATGGATATGTTTTATGGCTGGGGGTTATTCCAAAATTTGCGTGATACAAAGAAATGTGAGTGTTTTGTCGCAATTTCCGTGGTAATAGAGACTCAAAATTTGGCATGTAGCCGCATGTAGCCTCCTGAAGCATAAGGCCGGGATCAGCTGAGTCGCTCCCAAAGCTAATTTCTATGCTATTCACTGTATGAAGTTGTAATTTGGTATGTATCCTCCTTAGGACTTACACTTCAAGCAGAATAGGCCCAGGAGTCGCTTCCAAAGCTAATTTCTATGCTAAGCACTGTATGAAGTTGTAATTTGGTATGTATCCTCCTTAGGACTTACACTTCAAGCAGAATAGGCCCAGGATCAGCTGAGGGCTAATTTCTATTCACACTAAAGTTGCGTGATACAAATTTGAGTGATATATACTCTGTGGTTAGCAATTACAAATACTTTGGCATGTTTTGGTGTTCAATTTTTCGTAGCCAAGTTTTGATATTGTCTGGGAGGACACACACCAATATAGATACTATCTATATACTATCTATAGATACTATCTATATTGGTGTGTGTCCTACCAGACATATATATATTATAACCAATTTAAAAAAATTCAAAATCCAGGGATGGATTCAGAATGTTAAACAAATTCAGAATTAAAAACGTTCAAAAATTCACAAACTAACTCAGGGGATAGTGGGGTCGACAATAGAATGAACTGCTTTGATTGCAGTGCAATGCATTCAGAACCATCTAGTGGCCAGTTATCAACAACCAGGGAAACAAATGCAATCAGTTGAATGTTATCCGGGACACTAACTGTTCTAAGGTCAAGCTCAGAACTGAATTTATTCAAGAAGACCTCAAACCAAAAAAGGGATAGAAATGGTTGATTATTTACGAAGGACATCAATTGTTTGGTAGTAGTGTTGTGGTTCCAGTAACTCGCACTATTCAGCCATACGATTTTGCAGCCTATACATCAGATAGTCATTATATTTTGTCTATATAACTCACTTGCTAGTGGTCGCCAGGCATCGGTTTGAGTTCTTTGATCTGCTTGATGAGGTAAGCCTTTTCATCATTGAATTGTTCATCTTCTGAACGGTCGGTGTGGAATTTGGTGAGGAAATCCACAAGCTTGTCTTGGTTTCTCAGAAGTATATCCAGAATAGGTTTAGGCTTGTTGGGGTTGGCAACGAAAACCTACAAGGCAAATCACAAGTTTCAAAAAAGATGTAGACGATGCGAAGGATTAACTTTTCCCGGCTGTAGAGTTAATCCGTCTTGTATCAGGACAGCTCAAATACACTGATTACATTAATACATGAGACTCTCAAGAAGAAATTTACCTTGAACACGTGGAAAGCTTCAAACTGGATATTCCTCGATTTTTCTTTCAACATGTTCATCATCAGTTTCAAATTGTCTGGATTCGATATGTATCGTGTCATTACCTAAAGGAAAAAAACAAGTTGAACTTCAAATTCGGGAGCAAAACCTTCCATAAGGGAACCTCATTTTATTACATGAAAATGATCCCAATTTAATAAATAAATAAAGTTCCATTAATCCCTTCAGTACCAGAGGGCAAGTACAAGAGGGCAGTACCAGTATGTTTGTCCCTCATCACCGAGTTAAGTGAATTTGGTACAACTGCGCCTTTTATAGCCTGTTTCAAACTGCTTTAGTATTAGGGCGAGCGGGCCGTAGGGGTGGCGGGGCACACACTGTTGCCATACTGTTAGGCG
The DNA here is from genome assembly GCA_963920205.1 of Stenodema calcarata. Lineage (NCBI taxonomy): Eukaryota > Metazoa > Arthropoda > Insecta > Hemiptera > Miridae > Stenodema > Stenodema calcarata. The sequence goes on from OY986049.1 coordinate 9,552,170, forward strand.
GTTGATCAAGAGACACTGAAGCAGCCCTTGTCACTTTCCCGAGATGGGGCAACGCCACGGTAAATGACCCCTCAGTAATTGGCCAAACCCCTTCTCCAGTACCAGAGGGCAAGCGCCCCTCGTCACTAAATCAGTTTGAAACAGTGTATAACTACAAGGCGCCTCCAGGTGTTTGCTGAGTTTGTGACTGCTGAAAAGTACAATAACCATTTCTACCTCTTCAAGCAGCACTCACAAGGACACTACCACGTACGTTGCCCCATTACTTCACTGGGAGTCTGGAAAAAGTTATTGGAGGAAAAGAAAGTCAAAATCTACGTACAGTGAAATTATGGCGGTCCAGCAAAAGCTCTCCCAGAAGTTTCAAGCTCTGTCGCCGGGTCACATAGTTTTCGGAGTTAAGGAGGCGCTGATAATGTGAGAAGACTTTGTCGTAATTCAGTTCCAGAAATTCGGCACAAAGCATTTTATGTCTTGTGAGAAGCTCCTGAAACAGGATGAAATACAATTCCGTTGAAAAAATAAACACAATTCGTCCTGTTTGTGACTCATGCAGGTTCCTCGATTTTTGCGGCTTCATTCAATCTGCTCTCGGCGTTTTTGAAGTTTTCTCCTAAATTACCTAAATTAAAGTTTTTTTAATTAATATCGTTGGCAATACACATTACTCTATGGCCGAACATGAGGATACTATTCGGAATCGACAATTCACGTAAATTCCCCATTGGGCTGAACTCTTGTTAGATTCACACTCATATTGAGGTTTTTTTCGGGGTCAACCTTCGAGCCCTTATTGCGATTGAACGGCCAGTCGTACAACGCCTGAGTGGTATTGAAAAATACTGGTAGTTCAAATCTATTCACATTTCCATTTAAATTTCTCGATTCTGTTTTTGACAGTTTCAAACCTTATTTTGAACTCCTTCACAGTAATCAAGAGTTATGAAACATCATCTTCGACCCGCATTTCTATCATTTGTTTTTCTCGGTCAATTCCAATGGACGATTATTGAAAATGATAAACGTACGGTCTTTCTATATCGAGGGTCTCACGGCAACTTCCAACATTGTCATTTGGCCGACTTTTCAGCAGAGCCAAAAAACCATCTGCCAATGACTAGGTTTACTGAGTAATTCAGTTAAATAAATCGCTTCGAATGGTGTGCATAACTCATTTTGGCCAAAAGTGACGATGTGGGGTGTTGCCGTGAGACCCTCGATATGTACAACTTGTTTTCCTTGCCTACTCTGCAATTCCCGTTGATGTTTACCTTAAAAGTTGAGAAAGCGTCCGAAGCGATATCAAACGTAGAAACTTCGACGTAACGAAAGAAGTTGAAAAAATCGTCCGAGTGAAGCATTATTTTTGCAAGAGCTTCGTATCTTGCACATTCACGCAGCATGGTACCGCAGTTGAGGGCAATCTCTTGGTGTTCGTAGCTGGAAATCAAACGTGCGCGTTAGAATCTCGTATAATCCACGGTTTTACGTTTTCATAGATGGTATGAAACAGGGCGGATACAGGGGGAAAGGGGGGGGAGTCATCAATCAGAAAGTGTTTTATACAAAAAATGCTAAAAAACATTGATTTGGCCATGCACAAGTAAGAGTTAGATATTAATTCAAGTCAGTGATTCCCTGAATCCCTACCTCCAAAAAACAATCCGTGTAATGATCACCGCTCCGCAAATATCATTCTACAGCGGCCGGAAAAAGTTATGACATCCCATTTCCCCGCCCGCCTTAACCACTTCACAAGCACGTTTCAAAATCTCCCATTGGCGCTATGGGGAGACGTTTTTTTATTACTTTCACAAGCAACTCATAAAATAACACATAGATGAGTGGTATTAAAAACGTCTTGCCATGGGGCCAGGGGAGATTTCGAAACGGGCACGGTGCTTGTGAAGTGGTTAGGACATCTCTTTAAGGCGGGTGAGGAAAGTGGATATCATAACTTTTTCCGGCCCGCTGTAGAATGATATTTGCAAGGCGGTGATTTTCACACGGTGTGTTGGGGGGAGGGGGGAGATATATCACTCTTTTTTTTTAAGTTGAAAATACCTGTAGAGGCAATATGCAAGAATAATCAAGTAGAATAACCCACAAGTGTTTTAGTTCAGCTCCCTATGTGAAGATAGTAGCCTCAAATAGCGCATCTAGCAAAATAATTAAGGCAGCCTACAGAGGCATTTAGCACAGTATGTATCCACGTGCATTTCCAGCTTGTACAACCTTTCTCTCGTGCTTCTCCCCAGCCGGCTCACAGAACTACACTGGATTAGGGTCGACCAGCCCAGCCCCCACCACTCCCGGTTTTTCTCCAACAGGAATCAAGGATAACGCTTATGAAATAATTAGCATAACCCAGAGCCATTTGGAAGCCAACTTTTAGATAGATTGGTCCGGTTACCCAAGCCGAGATAATGGGTTAAGTCTTTCAAATGGCACTGGTTCATGTTATAAAGAAGGCCTGTGTGAAATTTCAAGTCGATTGGTCCTGCTACCCAGTCTGTAGACTCGTCAAAGTGGCCAAAATTAGCCTAAAATGTCTGTTTTTTGTTTCTAAATTTTTTAAATGAGTTGAATCTTTTTAAAGGCACCTGCTAAAGTTGAAACGAAGCTCTACGCAAAATTTCTAGTCAATCGGTGAAGGTGGAGAGGCTGTAGCCTTGCCTGACTGAACAACAAGAAGAACATGGAATTATCCACACCAAATTTCGAGTTGATCAGTCAAAAAGGATCCGAGAGTGGATACCTGAAAAACGCGTTTCGTGACGTCCGATAAACATACACTTGTACTGTCCGTTTTTCTCAATTTGTTAGTTTCGCGGGGCGGAACGCTACCGCATTCCTAGATTTCGCTCTTCATGCAATAGAAAGAATTAACTTTGTACTTCAATGTCAATACATGTGTCTGTGGAACAAGATGAACTCAATCAAAACCGCTCGAACAATGCTGGAATTTCTCAAAAACAGTCATTGATACGAGCATTAACATAAGAATTTTTTCTCTTCACCAAACAAAAAAATTTTTTTAAAACATTAAAACATTTAATGTTGCTAACACTTTGAGAAATCATGGATATTATAACCCGGAGCCCAGTCTCCTGGCAGGACCCCACCAGGTTCTAGTCTAACATTTTAAACATAATATATTTAAAATGTCAGAAACCATAATATTGGCGACTGGGGGGGGGGGATTTGTAAGAAAACATAATATTAAGTTTTCTTACAAATCCCCCCCCCCCCCACCCGTCGCCCAATCAAAGTCTATGTCCGCCCCTTGTATGAAACCCAAACCGCTGCCAATGATGATTTTCAAAATGATGAATACATACCCATTCATGAGAGTGAAGAGAATCTCGGGCTTGGTGCAAATGTATTCCACGGTTGGCGAGCGTGTTCCGATTTGACGGCGAAGAATGTTGTTGAACACTTGGGCAACGTCTTTTTTACCCTAGAAATGTAAAAAAAAATAAAAAACTACAAAAATACGAATAATGACTACCTACTAATAACAAATGAGTGATGTTGTGGAGGATTGATCCTTCGCGTCCATAACAAAATACCATCTCCAGGCCAGCAGCGAAAATTTCATCAAGATCGATTGAATAGTATCAGGGTGGCGAGGGGCTTGCAAAAATAATTTAAAAATAAACTTTTCAATTAAAAACAATTCTTTTTCTGAATCAGCAACTTTATGGCTACTTTTCCACGTAATCACCATTACTTTCAACGCATTATTGATACCGCACCAACAGTTTTTCTAAACCTGATTGGTACGCTGGCGTGCCCTCCTCCCGTAGGTACTTCTCAACCTTAGTTGTGAGCTCCGCATCCTTAACGAAGTTATGGCCGCCCAGATGACCCTTTGGCGTCGGGAAAACGAAGAAATCACTGGGGGCGAGAATAGGGGGATGAGGGAAATGTTCCAATTGAATTTCAAAAGCAAATTTTGGGTTTGGCGAGCTGTATGAGGGCGGTCGTTATCATGGAACAGCACGACACCGCCCTTGGAAAGCAAAGTGGGCCTTTTTCGCTTTATTGCTCTTCTTAATCGTTCCAATATTTGGCAGTACCTTTCTGCAGTTATTGTCGTGCCTCTTCCAGCAATAATCGACCAGAATTCCCTTGGCATCCCAAAAACTGTTGCCATAATCTTGCCAGCACGGTGAACCACCTTGGCTTTTTGGGGAGGCGGCTCTTGAGTTGACTTCCAAGTTTTGCTATAGTTTTTGGATTCAGGTGTAGTATGATGGATCCATTTCTCATCCCACGTAACAATCCTGTCATAAATTGTATCTCCTTCTAAATCATACATTTCGACAAATTTGTTTGCAGCTGTGACTCGTTGTCTTTTGTGTTCATCGGTGAAACGATGAGGGACCCAGCGGTCACAAACTTTCGAAAATCCCAATTCATCTTAGATTATTCTTCCATAGACCTTCGACTGGTTTTTCCTTGAAGTGCAGGTTGAAGATTGTTGAAAACTTCATCGATCGTTAATCGACGATCTTTTTCAAGAACGTCTTCAACAGCAACAACAACGATTCCGACTAGTGAGGTTGATGGCCTTCCCAAACGCTATTCGTCTACCACTTTTTAGCGTCCATCCAAGAATGTTTTACGCCACTTTCACACACTCTGAATGCTCATAACGTCTTCACAGTATACCTTTTTGAAGAATTTGAACATTTGATATACCTTCAGAGCCTTGAAACATTCACAGTGTGACCACGACACACAAACAAAAATTCCCTCCAAGTTTCAAGCTCCCCGCTTCATTTTTAATGGAGATATGAGATGGAGAAGCTTACAATGGTTGTATAGTACTATTGCTACAATGACAATGATACTCATTTGCGACTACCAAAAGGCCATTCCCCCAGATTTCGTAATATGTTAGAGTGAACACTCGACAATTACAAATTTTAGGCAATTAATGGACAATTGGGAACTACTATTCCAGGAGCTTTGATCAAATGCCACTTTCAACCGTTTGGACATTTTGTACAATACATATAGTTGATGATATTTCAAACAAGAATTTCCGATACTAACATCACATGACGAATGTAAATCCTTCAAATGCATTCTGCAATCCTATTGGGGAACACAAACATGGAATTCAGTGATACTACATCATACGTAGACTACATAGACATCTCAGGACATTCACTGCATGCCAGATCTGCATAGAGTTTCCTGCAATCTCCTTACCAGTTAAATTTGGACCTTTTGATTGATTGACACAATCAATTTCTAGTACCTAACCTTGGGAGCCAAGTATCCATAAATCTAAATACTAATACTGGTAAGCCATTATAATATACTTGAGCGATAATATTATCTTACCTCAAAGTCAATTCTGTTCAAGTTTTGAATAAGAAGCAGGAGAAGGTTACTGTTGTACAGTTCTTGAGCGAGTTGAGCAACAATAATATCAGTCTGTGGTTCACTATCTGAGGTACCGTACAGCATGTTCTTTATCAGTACCAAATTTTTGCTGACATCATCTTGAGCCTGGAATGAAAGACATGGACAATAAGTTCAAAACTTGAAGTAATGTTTATTTGATGCGCAGAACTTGAGTTGCCTGCTATTAACTAACATGAAACAAAATCAGAGCCTCATGGGCTTAGCAAAGTAAACAAGTCTGGAGGCCCACTCCTTTTCCGGATATTTCAATTGAGTCGTCAAGTGAATCTTTCAAATACATCTTAGTATGTCACTACTTTTCTCAACACGAAGCGGTGTTCTGAGGGTGTTGATTGACATCTCCACCACCGTTGATAGCAAACTCTTCACCTCGAAACTCCCTGCAGAGATTGGGCTACATCCGGGTCACTATCGAGAACTTGAGTACTCAACACAGTCACTGCTATTTCAGGCGTGAATGAGCATTGATACTATTTGGCATTGATACTACATCACTGTAACATGAGATAGTTTTCAGTCAATCCCCGTGAGCTCTGCGTGTGCTCACCTGATATACGTCCTAGTCCTTCGTGGACGCAATAGTTAACGAAAATAATTCATAACTCTGTTTTTGAAACTAGTACGACAGTGTATTCTTGTACGAAGGGTGGCTTCCAATTCATTTGTCCATGTTTACACTAAGACCAAGTAGAAGGCAGAAGAGACATCTGTCTGGCTCTCCATGAATTCAAACGATAACTAAAACGTATTGACTGTAAGCTTTCACACCTTTTCAATTTTCTTGTCACCCCTCTCCAGAGCGTTTACAGCTTCTTTCAGGGCCTTGACCACCTCTGCGGGGCTCTTCTGAGATTTTCCAAAGAGTGGCATTTTTCAGATTCAAACTGGGGAGAAAAAATGTTACATAAATTAGATAGCGAGTAATTGAAGTCACGTTAGGTACCAACTTTCTTTTATTTAAATTAGTGCATAAATATAAATGATTGTTCTTCGTATTTTCCTTCATCGCCTCCACAACTTACTCCTTTTGAATGCAAGGTTGGTACATACTCAAAACGTTCTGACATACACTTGATATACATATTTGGTAATCTTTTAATTAATCTCTTCTATCATCTCTGTGCTCTAAACAATTCATGTTTCAGTTTGCTCTGGGTGTTTTGAACCACTTCACATTAGTGCCTGACAGATACTTCGGATCCACCTCGGACTGTAGCGCCAAAGGAAGGAAGGAATGGACTATAATTCCTTAAATGTGAACTAGTGATTGGCACGCGAAAAGCCGAAGGTTCTATAATTTGATGGACTGTGAGCGAAACACAGACGAATAACGTGGACTCAAGAGTAGATGATGGAGCACGTACTTAACGCACAAAGTACGAGGGTGTACCCTAAAGTAACGGGAATTGGGGTGTGGTGAAGAGGGAGAGTAGGGATAATAATCGTTCGAAGTGCGAAGTTCTGTCGCTGTGATTTTTTTTTTTTTTTTTTTTTTTTTTAGTGAAACAACTTTTTCCATTTCGACGAAAACGTGATGGCCGATTGTCGAGAGCAACAAGCGGCTGTGAAATATTGTTTATGATGGGGAACTCGGCCGCGGAAACTATTGCAATGCTTGTGGAGATGCGGCCCTAAGCAAAACTAGAGTCTTCAAGTGGTTTATTTTTTCCATTTTAAAAATGGAGAAATGTCAATTAAACGACGCCCCCCAACGTCAAAAAGTGACGAAAACATCGACGTAAAGACCGTCGCCGAACCATTGATCAATTCAGTGAAATGAGTGGAATATCATGAAGTTCAATTCAGAGGATTTTTTTCGGAGATTTGCACATGGGAAGAGTGGCAGACAAATTTTTCCCTCGCCTTTTGACAGACGAGCAAGAGGAGCGTCGACTTCAGACATGTTTTGAGCTTCAAAATCAGCTCGAAGAGGACCCTGATTTTTTTCCAAGGTGATTACTGGTGATGAATAGTGGTGTTATGGATACGACCCCAAACGAAAGCAGCAATCAAGCCAGTGGAACTCACCTGGCTCTCCGCGTCCCAAAAAGGCTCGACAAGTAAAAGATCAAGACAATGATCATTAAATGATCAAATGAACAAATTTTGTTTCTTCGATTGCAGAGGTGTTAACCAGAGGTTGTACTTGGAGATTTTGAAAAGATTAAGGGAGAGTATCCGAAGCGAAAAGGCAGATCTTTGGCGCGCAGGCGACTGGTTCTTCCATTATGACAACGCGACGGAAAGCGTGTTGCCACTGTAGAGGATGTAAAACAAAAATCGCTGGAATGCGAAGAACATTCCAAAAATTGTTTAAATGGGTTGAATTTAAAAAATGTTTTGAACAATGGAAGGATCGGCTGCAGATGTGCCTTGTGGTCAAGGGAGGAATTAAGGAATAAAGAAGTTATGACGAAATTCCCTTTTTTGAGGTGGGTGGGGGGGTTCCTTTTGTACATCACCAAAATGCAACAAATCCCTAGAGGCGAAGGGATTGAGCAATACTCGAGAGGAGGTCTGCAAGAAAAGGTTAAAAAAAAAAAAAAACGTTAAGCGGAGAAGATAATAAGACAGTAGCAACTAGGATTTGGACGGAGAAGAAACGGTGAATTTGCGAAGGAAAGGGGCCAAGAATCGGTAGCATGATTAACAAAGTAACTTATCAGCGACCATACAGTATTGTCACTTTCATAATATGCAGAGCAATCTAACACTATTCAAGAGCAGTGTCAAATACGGAGTAAAGCCTGTACCAAATTAATCGAGTACTTATTATTTTGTTCAAGGTAGAATGTTTTTCTACGTAGGACCATGAACCTCTAACCAAAATAGTCACAAGTTGACAACGTAGTGAACTATAAATGCAAGCGATGAAGCATGAACGGCTCGTCGTTCCCGAGTGACTTTCAGGAGCGAGTAGGTGGCAAGAGAAATTGGTGATGAAAGTGAACCGATGAAAATGACAGTTGCGTGAAGATTCATTTCACAATAATGCAGAGGTTGTAATACTCATGTGACAAAAAAACGTTGCTAGTCCAACTGAATGTACAATGATACACGAGCTATGAACACTAGGTGTTTTTTTTAGTCCTTCTATCAAAGCGTCCCAGTGTAATGGGACAGAGAATATGATACTAGAATAATAACACAAGGTATTACAAATCTGGTCTAGGCGGACCATTACCAGCCTGGTTCAAGGTTACACTAAAACATTGACCGATAATTTTTTAATACACCGAAGACGTCGCACAAACACAAAGGGTTTTCATTCCATTAGGGGCTCGGATGAGAATATAGAAACAAACAAGTTTAATAATTATTACTCGACAGAGTTACCTTCAGATACGTAGGCAGGGAAAATTTTGCGTTACCCACTAGTTCACCATGGGAGAAGGAAAGTCTATGAATCAGTCCAATGACGAGTGATGTCCCTTGGTTGTTACAGAACGACTTCGTAGTACTTTATGGAATCGGAACTCACGCTTTTCGTTTGGAAATGAGTACAAATTTGCGATATTTAATCATAGAACATAATCAACTCAACCACAAAGATCACAACTGTCCGAGAACAATGACCATCTTGAAGTTACGGGTTATCAAAGCAATCACCAATCAACTTCAACATCAAGAGAAATCATTCCGACGTCCAAGCTTGCAAATTATTCAACTTTTAAAAACAACACGTTATTGGGAATGATGCGATATTGGTATTTAAAGGGATTTGAAAATTTTGAGAGCATCTTTCCAAATTTGCTTGTTACAATTTAAACCCAAACTTTTCAAATAAACGAAATATTGTGGGCAAAACTAAGGATTTGTGTCAAGTTTCGTCATTGCACCAGAAAGAAAAAGGGATCTGGCTCAGTGGAGGAAGAGCATTGATTTACTCTGTGGAGGAAGAGCTTTGATTTGCGCCTTAACTTTGACAGCAAAATACAGTTTATGCGGAGCAACTTCATTATTTTGAAAAGATTGGATCAAAATTTCCATTTTATCTGATTGAATCAAGAAAAAAAGTTTTAAAGCGCTGTGCGGAACTATTTCAAAACTGTTCTTTCATGGATACTACATACTGTTATTTCATGGATACTACATCCTGTTCTTCCATGGATTTGTCCGTTGGTTAGATGATAAGCTATCAGTTGTTAGTTGTGGCGGGTTTTGTTTGTCTGAAGCCTGTGGTTGTTGTTTTCTGACGAAAACTCACGAATGCTCAAGCTTCAAGTTGATTCAAATTCATTTTCACTTCAGGTTCGCTGCACGAGTCTGTGCATTTAATTGTTACCGCCATCTGATTTAAACTCCTCAACATCGCTGCGAAGAATTCTCAGAGGTCAAAATTCTCATTTTTGAAAACGTCAAGTCGTAAGTACGGCCCAGACGTAAGTAAGTATGGAGGAGCATACAGTTTCCTTGTCCATTGTTAGACTTTAGTTGTTAGCATTTTATTAGACTTCAATTGTTAGAATTTAGTTCCAAGATTTCGCTCATCTTGCTGACAAATAACCTCGGAGGCCAATTCTGTGTACTTATTTAATCATTGTGGCGGAAATTTAATTGTTATTGGTGTAGAAGAACATCGAGATTCGCCATCAATACGTATTTGAATCAGTTTCTGATACAATCATGCTTTATCGTTCAGTATATTTGTTCTAGAATTTTGTTATGTTGTTCTAGAACATGAAGAGAAGAAGCATGTTAGGGCGAAGATCCCGGGCGGTGCAGCAATCTCCTTTGGCTTCAGCCTTCCCTTCGCAGTCACTAATTTTAGACCGGTAAGAAACCACAGTAGCAATGATGGAAATCCTTAAACTGTAAATCCTTAGTCCTATGTTTTTGCTACAGATTATCTTGAATTTATTAATGTAGTGTTTGCCTTGCTTGTGCACCAAATATTGCATGCGAATTACAATAACGTTGATGTGAAAGTCTACAGCTTTTACACAAATTGGCTCTGCTTACGAGGTTATCGAGAGGTTCTGACCAAAACATACGTCTCTTCATTCCATTCACATTTATGATTGGTCATCCTAGGGTTCCCGCAACTCCAAAACAACCTGCTCGAGATCGGACAAGCCCACATCCGTTTCAAACGCCATCAATCGATGGCTCACTCACCGGGCTGTCCAGGTTTGTATGAATATAATGCCATTCTCACGAGCATCCTTTTTTTCGTGGAATACCTAGTACATAATTTAATGAGACGTAATAACCCAGTTAGCTAATTCCGTGTTTCATATTCATTAGGAGCACGGAGACCTGGAGTGTATTCAAGAACACAAACGTTCCGTCCAAGAAGTCGCCGCAAAACGATGGGAAGAGGTAATACCAGTTCACGTATTCTCATAAATTAAACAACTTCATATTACTGTTTGTCTTCGACGACGGAGCACAGTGGCCTGAAATGGCCTAGAAACGCCAAAATCCCTAGTTGATTAATTGACTGAAACATTGTAAACTCGTTTTTTTTTGGGTGCTCAATTTAAATTTGATGTCAGTTCTTGTAGAAAACGGTTTCAAGTTTATATATCCGGCCAAAGGTTCGGTGTACATAAAGCAATCATCATCATGTCTAGGATTGGCTAAATCCCGATTATACCAATCTCAATAAAATATTTCGAGTGGGTCTTGTACGATATCCTGGTGTAAGAAAGAATTAGATTATGAGTAGGGACATACTAATTCTCGCTAAATTGAAAGAACAAGCAAACTGAAGGTACCTTTCTACCATTTCTTTGGAATAATTTAAATAGGTATAAACCAGTATAAATAGTATGTACTTGCAGACTCCAGAAGGGCTTGCTACGAGAATAGGTTCATTAGCTGGCGGTTGAAACACTGAAATGGAGCTATTGTGTCGAAAAGGCGGGTATACCTACTTGCTGACAAGAAGAAGCTGAGAGCTATCATTTTTACATTAGACCTGCCAGTCTTTAAATGATGAGTCAATGACACGATGAGCATGCAGATGCTTATTGGTCCGAAGAGAACGCGAAAAGTAAAGATAACGAGCAAAGCCGCAAGTTCCCACATCCGATCTTTCCATTTCTTGTTTCAACAGGTCCTACTGAGTGATCCTAGACCTGAGTGATCCATTATTCAAAAACACAAGCTGGAACCTACTGGAAAAATTATTAACCATAATTTTTCACTTCTTATGACATTATAGACTTGAAATAAATAGAAGGAATTTTGTGCTCCATTGTCATGTTTCCTTTGGCATAAATTGTCGGAAAATGGGTGTTTTCCCGCCTTTTTGAGCTTGTGTAACACTGTCAAATTTTTTTAAATACATATAGACCCATGGTATATGCTAGATTAGGTACTTTTCCAAGCATCAGTTGTAAATTCAAATTGTATCAAAAATCAAGTTGAAAAAGGGTGTTTTTGCCACCCACAGACCACTGTGTGGCGCACAGTGTTGACTGGCTAATCTGGGTGGAAAAAGTCTGACTCATTCACAAAATTATCCAAACGTTGTGGATAATTGTCTGGGTAGTTTTAGATAGCTTACAGCCCCTTCACGATATTTTCTATTTGTATTGGGTGAAAAATGGGTATAAAAAAAGGCATTTAAAAAAATTTGGCGCCAGCCGCTTCCAAGCTTATTTTTGGCTCTAGTTGTTTGAAAAGTTTTTTTTTTGCGTTTTGTGAATTATAACGTTATTTGCAGAACTAGATTAGAACGCTATACTCAACTGTGCGGCGCCATTTAGTCTAACTGACGCATCAGGTGGAGTTAGCTGTATGCTGTAAGAAATTTAGTACTTGGACCCCAGTAGTTGTTGGGCCGTCTTTACCCAACGGGGCAAGGCAATGATTAGGAAAAAAAAAAATGATCAGAAACTAAGTTAAATGATGGACGATGGTATCTCTATCCATAAAAAATAAGGGTAAACTAATTTTGACGAATGGTTCCCATTTTCACGTTTGTGAAACGATATAAATTCTTTAAAAAACTCATGATTTGGTGGTTTTGAAAATTCAACTTAGCTGCCGACCCATTTTCGCGTAATTCAGTAAACTAGGATCGGCCATGTGGCACACAGGATCGGTCACTTATCACGTGGATGGATAAGTTTTCATGTTAACGAAGACGACTAGGAACGTTTCAGTGTCAAGATCCCCACGAGCTTTGCATATTTAGTTAATTTCTGCGTTAGACAAATAGAAATGTATTTGTGTCAAGTTCCCAACTTCTTTCTACTTGAATTGTCTACAGGGGGATGACTTTGGAAGCTCGTCCTATACAAATGGGTCGCCTCAACAGACTAAAAAAGAATGAACCGCTTTGTGAACTGAGGTACGTGAACATGATCTCTCTGGTATGTGGATGAAATGAATTCGAAAAATGGTGCGAATAGACCATTTAATCAACTCGTCATTGACTTGTAATGATTATTTCACCAAATTAGTTGCAACCAATAGATGAAAGACCATAACAATCCATTTTGTAAATGTAACATCAAATTCAGTGGTCTTTTTTCGAGGAGTAGGTTTGACTCAGGGGAGGCTTCTATTCGCATGGCCTCCCTAGACCTGTTTTTCAGTATAATCAAGGAGAAATGTGAGTTGTACAACTTGGTAGAATAAGTACCTTAAATTTGAACACTTTCCAAAGACGACGTAGAAACACTTACCGAAATCTCTAACAAAAACTATTTTGCTTCCAGGAATATTGGGTTTCCAAAGAATCTGCCCAAGAAAAACGGCGTCAACAGTAAATTTGGAACTAGTTCTAACATATTTCCGTCAGTAAGTAGCTATGATTCGAAATCTGATAAATACATGCTCAAAAAAGACGTAAAAGGATCCGTCGAAGAAAAGGAATTCAACATTCTACATGGAAAACATCAATTGGCGAAGGAGTCTGAAAATAATAGGTTAGTATCAGTTCAACAGTGTATAAAATGCTATAAACATTTTCTCCAATATATGAATTATTTATAACTAGGTTGAAACTGCTCCACAATTGAGCATTGGCTTTGGAACGTATGTACTGAAGTTAAAAAAAAAATCCCGAAATCCATCGAAAAATGATCAAAACAAGTGAATTTTATCATCAGTGCTTATAAAAATTGAAGGAAATAAAGAAAATGAGCGTGATACGGTATTAAGGCGTCAGTATGATAACTAAAACTAGACAGCAAAATTCAAGTGTCAAACTGGACGACTTTCAAAATTTTGAGTCTCAAAACTCATTTGGGGATTTTTTTGTTTAGGTAAAAAACTATGAGTATCAAACAGTGATGTTCGAGTTAGAGCCTATTCAAGTTAGGGGATTTGGCTCCTCAGCTTCATAGTACACATGTAGGGTTTGCCCGGCATCTTGCTCGTCTTGTGAATCACTGGAGAAGAGAAGATAGGCCAACATAGCTTGCAATCGACAAATACGTATCCCCTCTACTTGGGTTGCACTGACTCAATATTCTAGCATCTGTTCATTAATCCCTCTCAGGGTTGCCCGAGAACTGTTGAATCTGGAAAAGAAATGGGAACATCAAGACATAAGAACTGTCAGTCCGCCCTGGTCCAATGGCCCCAACAACCTTTCAGATTTCAATTTCAGCCAGCCTCAGCCTCCACCCCGAATTTACGGTAGGAATATACTATTGCACAATATAATTTAGTTAGTTTAGCCTGTTGGTACTCTCCTTTCGTTAATACCCACAATATGTCATTTTCAACAGTTTCGAGTCCACCAGAGAGTCCCCATAATCCTACAGATTTCAGTACCACTCTGGGGGTGGGCCCCTTGGAGTCCACTGTCGTCGATAGAAAGAATGAATTGGCTGAAGAAAAACTAGACAGCAGTTTCACTGAACTCGAAACTCTAGTCGAAGTTAGTATGAGTATAACGTAATTATAATTATACGTATTCGTTAAGTTAAATCTGGGATCACAGATCAGATACACGGCTTAGGCTGTATTCCATAGCATTCCATGCAATCCATAGCATTATGGAATGCATTGCAGCAAGCAGTTATTGAGAACGGCATTATTCAGAAGAGGCACCCACTTGTCCAAAAAGTGATGCGAATTCTTGCATTTTGTAATCCCTTTCTCCAACCCTTGGGCCGTGGAAATCACAATCTCTTCACTCATAGTCCGTAAGAGGATTACATGATCACCAGAAGAAGTCTCCTTCATTATGTAGTACAAGGAGTCTACGAGGCCTTGACCATCAGCTGCAGCGGCGGAAGGCCCAGCAGAGTCTCCATTCCGCCCGTGGGTTCGCTACTGATTGCTCCAGTAATCAGAAGACAGGCTAGTCTCTGTACTTTGACCAGCTCCTCACCCACACCACTCTGATACGCCTTCCCTCACCACACCAGCGCCCCGTAGAGGACCACATGTCTCACCACTGCTGTGTACAACCAGTGTACCATCTTGGGTTTCGGCCCCATATTTCACCACAGGCTCTTTGAGGATAAATGTACTCTTGGCCCTTGCACCCTTTAGATGTGGGTTCCAAGTGAGCTTGCCATGTAGTATTATGCCTAGATATTTTGCCTCTCCCCAGACATCCCCAAACTCCATGATTCCAGGGTGATACGCTTCTTGGTGAAGCGACTCGCCAATGTCTTTTTAGGATTGACTCGCGGCCCCTCTTCACCACACCACGTGGAATCAGTTTGGTTCTATCGTGGCCTGTAGGGTTTTTTTCAATCTCCTCGTCATCAATTCAGTCCTCTACATAATGCACAAACCCAAGCGCGGCACTATGGGATCACGGCCACCGTGTAGAAACACCGTCTGAAAAGGTTGCAAACAACCATACAAGTATTTCCATTGCTCAGTCAGCTTTTGGACGTTCTGGATTGGACACTAGTGTCAACAGCAAATCCTGGGACCTGCTTGTTACTTGAACATATACGTTTTAGTTTTATTACGATTATATTTGACGATATAGAGTCATTTTCACAGGAAACGTGTGACAATCCTCAGGCGCTAGATTTGAGCACAGTACTTGGCAATGTGTCATTGGGAGTCAACACCATCGAGCTTATGGACAAACCAAACATTAACAACATGAGCAAAACAAGCTGGGGCACCAAGTACAAATCGGTGAGTATTAATAGTTTACAACAACTAGTTTATGCTTCCTACTCAACCGAGGAGGTCTCGGGGTTTATGAAGCCTATGAATAAACGTCTATTAAATATTAAATTTTGTTTGTTTTCGTTGTTTTTTTGAGATTGTTTTCAGTTTTTACGTGCCTCATGGAACTTGGTTCCCATTTGAAATGACAAAGTTTATGTAGATATCGCACGTTTTCCGCATACGCTTTTTGGGCACGTATTTGTGCGGCATTTTTCAATAAACACCGTATAGCGAAGATAACTGGGTGTAGTCAAGCTCAAGCATGACCACGTATTAGCAATAACAACTCTAAATTACCTCCACAATACTAAATATTACAAGAGATGAATTTTATATCTTCTTTGCATGAAGTTGAACATCTCTTTTCCCTTTAGCCTCTAGTCTCAGTGACCGAAGAGCCGGAATTACCTCACGCTGGCAAGGAAAATGTCCCTCCTGATACTACTGACGATTTTTGCTTGCCACCTGACTTGGATGAAACGATCAAGTCCCCATCTGTAGGTAGCCCTGCCGGATTTCAGTCCGAAACTCTATTCAAGGAGGTTGGTTGATATTGTTATTTTATAAAACGGTTAATAAGTAGTACATTTAAATCCAAAACCAAGTACTGACTGTCGAAATATTCAGGCTTTTGATACTGGTTTGTGGTTGTTTTGTATCCATTTACGAAAATGGGCGTTGAGAAAACCAGATGTGTATGGCAACGTATTTTTCCACTTGGGTGGTGTTTACTCCAAAAATTTCGCAACCGTTCCATTTTGCGCACTCAGTGACAGCTTCCTCGGATCGCTTCCATTCACACCTACGTACATCGATATCACACTCCTTAACAGCCAGTATTTATAAATCTGAAATATACTATGTACTTATCTTGTCAAATATTTTATCCGTAGTATCAAAATCGATTGGTTGATCTCACCTTGAAGATCGAGGCTGCAGAGAAGAGAAGAATAATAGCGGAAGAGGAAAGGAGGCTTTTTGAAGGAGAAAGGAAGAGGGTTTTTATCGAATTCTACAATTTCATGGAGAAAAGCGGAACTGAGACGTCACAGCCCAATGGGAAACGCCGTAAACTCACTCAAACTTCTGCAAAAAAAACCAGACCAAGTTTCGTCGCTTCCAAAGTTCTCAAAAAAGGTTAGCGTCGTTAATTAGTGGAAAAGTTCATGTAAAGTACTTATCATAGCTTTCGATATGAGTCGTCCTTGTCAGATCGCACTGCCACTGTTTCAAATGGTTTGCTTTCGACTTGTTTCGCCCATTCTCACATTATTTATCATAATAAAATTAGCACATTTCTACGCTTGTTATAAAGAACAATCCTGCTTCAAATTCGTAGGTTTTCAACTTTAATTTTCATCCGATTGTAACCCAGTCCACGTTCAGTGGTTTAATTTCAGTCTATCCCAATTAGAGTAGAATACCCGTATCGATATACAACCGTTAATCATTTTTCTCTCGATTTTCTCTTCTTCAGATTTCAAATCGCCCAAGGATGCTGGCTCATTTATGCGTACTCCGTCGCAGATGTCCGGAGAAAGGGCGACTGTATTCGTTCCATTCACCCCCAGATCTCTCCGCAAAAATCTCAATCAACAGTTCAATTCAATTTTCGGATCTTAGATGACATTGTAGCGTTCATTTTAACTGCTAGAAGCTAATATAAATATATAACCGATGAGAACTGAGAGTTATATATTTTGTATTTCGTACTATTCGTGTCAATTATTATTACTATTATTATTATTATATGTATATTTTTTGTTTTTACAAAAGGCTTGTATTATTACAGAATTACAGGTGTTCGTATATTTACTGCATTTCATTCATTTGCCAAACCTCAATAGGTCCCACGGATTCAAATTAGGCTTTTGATCAAAGGAAACAGTAAACTAAAAGCAACAAAACCAAGTGTAATTTAAAAAGTCAGACTCGACGTGAAAGACACAATGTGAATTCGAGATTTCACACCAAGCTTCATTCATTATAATGTTTTCAATAAAATATTTCATGTGATAAATAATATAAAATAACAAATTTAAGGACACAGCCTTACATTTAGCCATGATCAAGCTTAGGTATAATACGATCGTTACTTCTGATCATTGTGGGTTATTGTACCTACCCTTCATGATAACTGACAGTTGAGAATGGAGATGTTAAGTATGGGAGGTATGTAGACACTGGATGATGCGACTTTCTGAAAAATCAATTTCTGTGAAGGTAAACAAACGAAAATTAATATTTTGAATCCCATACTGGATTGTTGAAAGTATACTTCACGACTCCTTCCCCTACGTTAACAGTCTCACCTCTCAAAATAAATACACGATCCTTTCCTTATCAATCCTAGTGGAGAAATATATAACGGTAGGGCGTCAACCTTCAGCAGCTTTAAACAAAATTCGCCTTCCAACTCTTCTCAATTCTTTAAGGAATGTACAATACCTAGATATAATAATCAGTATAATGTGGGAATAAAAGTAAACCATTATTGGGCACGAGCAGGTAAACTCATAGCCACCACATTGTGAGTAGCAGGCGCCAGTGAAACTTGACTCAGCTGATTGTCCTACTGCATTCTAATCACAAAAATAGCATTTCAAAACATGATAGCGATGATCAAAACAGTTTGTAGGATTTTTCAACCGTGTCCATGGATGAGGGCTGACAGACGATCAGGATAGCTCCCATTGCCATAAAATAGCGCCGTGTGTCCATTTCAAGGATGATCTCTTTATTTGTTGATGCAGGGCGTTAAGCGACATCAACATTAGTTGAGTGGAGCAAGAGCAAGCCGGTCGAATTCTTAAAAAGGGAGTAGCAAAATCTACAAAACAAGCTCAGCTTACAATTCAAACCCTATCAAACGTTCAGAATCATGGTCTGAATACATTCCACGAATGACAACCTTTTTGATACCCCAACAGCTGAAGAGGTAATTATATTTCTATGCACTATCATTTGACTTCATAATTTATTGCACAAACACACGACTGTAAACCTTTAAATACTTTAAAGCTGGTCGAAACCACTCAATGTACTGTACAACCTCGCCAATCTCCTCAACTTAGCACTTGAATGCAGCGTACAAAATTATATAAATAGTTTCTTTCATTTCATTTTTTCCACAACAATCGTATTATTAACATACTATACAACATCAACAAGTAAAAATGAACCGAAATATTGGTGTAAATTTAAATTAACCGAGTTCAGTCGTATCAAATCAGCAGAGCTTTCGGGGTACAATCGTATCCGCAGGAGCATTCCATTACTTTGTATATACACGTGGGAGATCCACCGAAAGAAAGTTGATGATTATAAAAAATACTTAGCGATCGACTCTGGTGAGTTGAGATGATGCTATGGCGAAAAAAGGAGAGGAAGCGATTTCACACTTTTCGCCCTGACTTCCGAGACTGGGTCCTTGATGAGCTGTAAAAGCTTGGACACAGCAGGCCCAATGTTGAGGGTGTCCCTCGTGGGTTTGGACACCTTTTTCACGAGCAAACCTAAATCCAAATTTGATTATAAGAATGAGTATGAACAATTTATTCCGATGCTTACTAGCAACCAAATGATCGATAATTTAAAACCCCGTGTTCGTGTTATAAACTGTGTTGAAATCAAAAGCAGAGATTGGTTTTGCGCTACAAATTCAAGTTCGAAAATCAATTCAGCATTCTGAAATCCGCAAAGATGCCAAATACGCATTTTCAAGTCTTGAGACCGATTCACTTTCCTTTCTATCAACAAATTTACGCATTTTGGTGCTTTTTCACTCACAGATGTGACCAACGTTTTATAGCCGGAATCGGTTAGATGCCGTTTGTGTGAAAGAGGTTTTTTTTTAACAATTGGGCAACTTCAGTACGCATAATGTACTTTCAAAATCGTTGCTGATCTGAGGAGCATATGCTTGATATGCTCTGAATTTTTTAATTACTCAAATTAAAAATAAAATAAGTGAAATGTTTAATATTTCGATAAATCCTTAGCCATTTTCAAAATATAACTTTTGTGACCAAGAGTTGAGAAATATTGAGCATTTTCCTTCTTATTTCAAACTTATGAGTGACTTAGTTGAAACTATACGAACTGATCGAGCTATTAATCTGTGGGTACGTGATTTTTAGAATGGAGCCATGTAAAACAATTTGTTCGATATATTGAAACTGGCACTTGCCGAGCATGATGGCTGCATTTCCTCGGATATGAGACCAATTGCTTTTAGTGTACGCCAGTGCAGTGTTGAACATGTTAGGGATGTAGTCCTCCATTTCCTCGATCTGGATAAAGTACAAAATCATTAAACCATCATACAGGGTGGGGCAAAACAAACAGTGCAGTTTTGAAGGGTGACTAAATCCTTCGTGGAAGTGGTAGGAACCTGGGAGGGGTCTCATTGTGTCCGGCCACTCACCCCATTTTCAGTCACTACCATGGTTTGGACCGGAGAGCATCGAGGCTTCGCTGTCCGCACGTTTTTCGAAAGCGGCCGTTCTTTCATCGCCACCCAGCGGGCCTTCCGGCTGCACTTCAACATTCCACGTCGAGATCCCGTCCCTCATCGCAATGTTATCGCGGCTTGGGTTCGTGCATTGGAAGAAACTGGATCCACAACAAGGCCTAGGGGTATGGGAAGACCAAAAACGGTTCGAACACCAGAAAATGTGGCTACTGTGAGAGCAGCTGTCGAACATTCGCCTAGGCGCTCTGCCCGTAAGCATGCAACAGCATTGAACATGTCTAACCGCTCGCTAAGGAGAATTTTGCATGAAGATTTAACGTTCCATCCCTACAAGATGATGATTGTTCAGGAGTTAATGCCCCCAGACTTTCAAAACCGTGTTAATCGCGCCCAAGAAATGCTAAACCGTATCCCACCAAGGTCAACTTTTTTCTCTAGTGACGAAGCTCACTTCCATCTGTCTGGAGCCGTGAACAAACAAAATTTTCGCTATTGGAGTGACACTAATCCACGACAACTTCACGAGAGACCTCTCCACTCCCCGAAAGTTACTGTGTGGTGTGCCATTTCGAAATTCGGGGTGATTGGGCCTTACTTTTTTGAGGAGGATGGGCGAACCACAACTGTCAATGCTCAGCGTTATGTTTCCATGCTGGAAACGTTTTTTGAGCCAGAATTGGAGCAGTTGGCTGGAGAACAAGATCTGGGGGATATCTGGTTCCAACAAGATGGGGCTACGGCCCACACAGCGATCATTTCGATGACGAAACTGCGGCAGATGTTCCCTGCGCGCCTCGTCTCTCTGAGGGGTGACCTGGGGTGGCCCGCGAGATCACCAGATTTGAGCATCTGCGATTTTTTCCTGTGGGGCTACCTCAAGGAAAAGGTTTTTAAACATCGTCCTCACACTTTGGAAGAGCTGAAGACACGAATTAGAGAGGAAATCGCCACAATTCCAGTCGATATGTGCCAGAAGGCTGTCGAAAGTTTCAGAAATCGCCTCCATCAGTGCATTGCTGCTGAAGGCCATCATCTTGCTGATGTAATCTTTAAAACTTGAATAAACAAATGGGGTGAAATACTGAATCAAATAAAACAAACCGCATTTTTCTATGTTGCGCCGTTTTTTTTTATAGCCCTTTTTAAACTGCACTGTTTGTTTTGCCCCACCCTGTAGAATCGTCACAAAATCATTAAGTAAATCATTATAGAATCGAGCGATCTGAAGTGATGTAGCGACAGATGGGAATTAAAAACTAAATTCTCTGCCAAGGGCGTAGCTCTCGCACAACCAATACATGGATTTATATGAATAAGAATGAAATGATCGTTCGTAAGAAGTAATATAATAAATATAAACGATTATTAGAGAATGTTGAAGCTCATTATGTACTTCTTTTGGCTCAGATCTAGAGCCGGACGGGAGGACTGTTAAAAAAGTTCACCTCAATTTGGCTTCATCTATAATAAAAAAAACTACCTTTTTCATCTTCCCGGTAAACTACAGTCTAGAAATTTTAACCGTGAGTCGGGGATAGACCACATTGCAATATTCACTTGGTTTCTCATCTGTAAAATTGTTTAAATAATAATCTGTCTGTCTTTTTGTTTGTCTCATCCTCAATTGAGAATGGCTGAATTCATAAAGTGGCGGCTGGTACCATTTGACGCAGAATTTATCTGGGAAGGTTTGTGAAACATCCGCCTTTAAATCTGTCTATCCGCTGGAACGCAACCACGAGGGACATTTTATGTCTTTGCACCCCCTCCCATCAGAAACTTATATGAAGCTTGCATTCGTGTTGACAATATAAATTATTGAGAATGATCACCTGTGTGTAAACAATTATTTAAACAATCACGCTCATACCGCAGCTTCTCGGCCACGCACTCCACAGTGGTTAACGTAATATGGTTAGGAAAATCGAGAGCTATCCAACGAGTGGGGAACGATTTTTGTACGATGATAACTGGCGAAGATAAAGTTTCGTAGCAACGAATCGGTTGTAAGCGAAAATCATCAGAAACTCCGTTACATGTCCCGCGTTTCATTCCCGCGTTACATTTTCGATGTCAAAAAACTCTTAGTTTGTCTACCTATTTGTTTGTGCTCTGTAGACGGCCAAACCGCTGAAGCGATATTGATGGATGGATTCTGTCGATGTAAGATTTCACACACCCACTTCCTACGATTCAGATAACTTCTCTCCCGGTCATCTTGGAGCGCTGAAATTTGGTACTCAGCCTCATGAGACCGTAGGGAGTGACAGCAAGGACTAAGATCAGCTTCGTTAGCGATACAGCTGAATTCTCTCCTGTTCATTCTAGGGAACTAAAATTAGATTCACAGCCTCATGAGACCACATGGAGTGATTGGGAGGATGTAAGATCAGCTTCGTGAGGGAAACAGCTAAAACTTACACCTGTTCACCCTAGGGCGCTAAATTTGGGGCAGTCATGGTAATTCTAGTGAGTTAAGGTAGAAAACACAAAAAACATCTTAGAAGTGAAAAAAGTCGGATTTTCAGTTGAAAAAAATGTTATGGGACAAAAGTTGCAAATTAGTTGTAGAATCGATCCCTGAAGTTTAGACCATTCATTCTGGGACACCCTATTCCTATATAAATTTAAAATAGTTGAAGATAACAGAGAAGGAAACCACATAATTTGAATATTTGTAAGAACATTTTAGGTGGAAATATTGTGAATTCGAGATGTATGTGCCATGGTGATTTTTAAGCGCTCACGCGGTGAGTTTTAGAAATGAGTGGAAACCATATTCTCACCACAGCATCAATGAGAGCAGACACGAATGGTTCAAATTGTAGAACCCCGTTGTAAAGTAAATGCTTTTGTATCAACTCGGACACCTTAGGAGCATCCAGTACGACACTCACTTGTTTCAGAGTAGTTTTACATGCCTACAACAGAAAAGGTCATTTATATTTTATAGGTAACGAATAAATATGACGTTAAACATTAATTTGATAAAGCTCAAATTATTAATTTGGTAGCACAATGTTTAATTACGAACCTTGACTACTGAAGGCTCAGGCTCTGATAAGTGTAACAGTATACATGTGAATGAATTCAGGACTTGTTCCTTGTAACCAGCTTGTACTACGTTTTCCATACTACTCAACTGACCAAATAACCTCAAGGATGTACACCGAAGAGCAATTTCCTCCTGAAATGTAAATCAACGAATATTGATACTGTAAAGACATAACTGTAGCAAAACTACCATATGAGGTTCTCAAGACAGTTCTTCACTGATTAATCATGTGAGGGTGCAATATGCAAAATTATTCAAAAATCATAGCATAGGATTTTCTGAATCCATCAACTCAAATTGATGTGTGGGTGGATAATGAATGAATAGGTTTACAATTTGGGTTCTCAATTACATTAATTAATTAGCCAAACTTACAAGTAGGTATCCAAGTGTCTTTCAGAAAAATTCATTTCATCCTAAATATTAAACTACCTACTCAATTCGTTGACAACTACATGTTTCTATAGGGTGGTTCAAAAATTGAGATCGATTTTATTTAAAACCAATTTTCAAAGTAGGAACTTTTGTTTGGTTATACGAGAAAATTTCCATTTCTTACTCATATGTAGGTAGGTATACAGGGAGTCTAGTGTAACTATGTAACTACCTTATATTATTATGTAAAATAAAATCTGGGAGTACCGTTGGAAAGAGCGTTCAATTTCCTATCTCTTTGATACAAAATCCGATTGTTTTAGTCTGGCCTAACCGGTAAAAAAATTGCGAAATTTAATAATTTGAAGATTTTCTTAAAATCACCATTTTTTCTATAGCTGTTCGCTCTGTTATTACGCAGGTCATTCGTTACGAAAAACTTGCCCAGAATCTCAGTTTTCCAACGGTATAATTAGTTTTTACTCTTTGGGGGGAATCTTTTTGAGAAAATTGAGTTTGGATGGATTTTTAGTTGACTAAGAAAAAACCTCTACGAGGCATTTGTAGCAAATTACCTGTAAAATCGATTCCCTAAGTTTGTTACATAGTTACACTAGACACCCTGTATATTGTTAAGTTGAATTATTATACTATTTTTTATTATTATTATTTTTTTTTAAATATAAATATAAAGTTTTGTAAATCACACCCTCGATTATGATAAACTTTTCCAGAATAGATGACATAAATAGTAACCTTTTCGAAAAATAATTTGATCCTCAACGCGATAGAAACTTGAATGCGTTCAAGCGTCTGCGAATTTAAAGAAGGTATCAGTTTGCATAAGCTTGACATAGCTTCCAGAGGTATCCTCGAATGAAGGGCTGCGTCCGGATCATCCAAACCCTGCATTAAAACTCCTAAAACACTGTCCTCGTGTCTCTTCATCTGTAATAGAATACAAACCATTGAAATATGTACAAACTGTTCTTCTTATTATTGTATGTACCTATTTGGGTAACAAAAGCTTAGAATACCCGCTTATACGAGCAGAGCAAGTGCTCACTTTCCCATGAGGGGGGGAAGCCAACCTTCGAATTTGAAGCCCACTGCAGTTCATGGGGGATGTTGGGATATGAAGGATAGGGATGTTTCTAAATGAACGACCATTTGAATCTGATTCTGCAGAGATCGCGAGGAGTAGCAGTAGCATTTGATAAATTTTATCAAATTAAGAGAATATTCGGATTTCTCGGGGGATTGTCATACTGCAGGTCATCGTTTCACTAACTTGTTCAGCGGGAAGGTCAGCTATGTAGCTCAGTCCTCGAAGGGCTATCGCTCGCACAGTGCAGTCAGGAGCGTTGTAAGCTGAAAGAAGACTCGTTACCAAACTGTCTATCAAAATCGCGTCGCCACCTGTTGACGCCTGTACGGCAAGGCACTGTAACAAGATTAGAAATCAATCGTGAGTTACCATCCATCAGAAATCAAATCAACAATAACAGGCATTTGACGACCGTTGGGTCTGAATATTGATGACGCTCTGAGGGGGTCCTAGTTTGACTCCCAGCCGGGGAATGATCTCTTCCCAGGTAGTGGGATCTTTGGCAGTATAATGTTATGGCGCCCATCCCATTCCAGCAATACTCCTTGGTTGAGCGACTAATGGGGTAGCCCCCTTCTTCTACCACACTTTCTCGTTGCAATGCAGGTATTTGCTCAGGGTTAGGTGGATGCCTCAGAATCGTTTTTTCAGACGTAGTGAGAAGACGATTATTTTGGGACCCGGACATCAGAAGACTTGCGGATCAGTATGGGGCCGATGGAGGTGTCCTGGAGGGAGATGGCTCTGAGTAGATCTAGATCCTCTCAGGATAGAATTTATCGCCTCCTAGACTTCGACTTGACTACATTGATCTTCAGGATGGTGCACCACTGACCTCTGTTC
The DNA here is from genome assembly GCA_963920205.1 of Stenodema calcarata. NCBI lineage: Eukaryota > Metazoa > Arthropoda > Insecta > Hemiptera > Miridae > Stenodema > Stenodema calcarata. The sequence continues at coordinate 9,577,571 of OY986049.1, forward strand.
TTTGTGCATCTTGGGCGTGCCCGAAGACGTTCTGCACTTTTTGGTGGATTGCACAGTCCTTGCGGAGTTCTGAACAGCCCAGTTTGGGACAAACATACCTAAATCAAAAGTTCCAACTATACCAAGGTTTGTCTAAAGAGTAGGAAGATCTGTTGACTTACCTCAGCATAGAATGCAGTAATGATGATTCTTTGACTTTCTAACACGTCACTATATTGATTGAAAGTTGATAGGATCTTGGAAACTAAGTGTGGCAGCGTCTGACAAATGCTCCTGTTGACAAAATGTAAATATGTTATATTTGTACAGATTTTAGATGTAGAGATAAGTTGACCATTACAGCCATCTTAAGAAAAACCATAGCGACTTCTTCTCAAAACGTAACATCTACGGTAACACGTAACAAATATTGTGGTGAACCACCCTTGGATGCTGTTGAACTTGTATACAGATTTACCAATATTCAACCAAAAGTTCAGTCAATGCTTTCAATTTCACCGAGTGCCTGTAATCATTAACTCTTGACGAATTCATAATATGGGAACCATAATGGAGCTACGTCTGCTCACACCGTGATTACAAGCTAAGAGACAAAGTTTCACTAATGAGGTGCACTAAGCTGGTGAAGAACGGGAAGGATGGTGTGAGAAGTGACTCTAGATACAGTAACTGTGATTGTCACAATTACTGACAATTATTGTCAAATTAAAGTACAGCGCGTTTGAAATAATACAAAATCAATATAAACGTGAGTGAAGCATAGGATGAATTTTTCTTACACAGTGAATTGTGGAATGCATGTGACTAGAGCGTCGATGTGCTGCAATTGGGAGCCTGTTGTGAGGGCATCTGATGCAGGTTCACATCCAACATTAATGAGAACTTGTTGCAGACAGTCTTTTATAACTCTGAAAAAAAAAAGAATAAATGAATATTAATAGTGGAAGAAGGAAGAATCATTATTGGTATATGGTAGTCAAGCACAGTAGTTTAACCTTCCTCGACTCTACCTGAGCTCGTCTCTCCAATTAGCACCCAGAACACAATCATGTGATATGGTTGCTGAATACTTATTAGTCTTATAATGGTTTCGTACAATTTTGTACACGGGTGTGTATATTTTGGAAGATTGCTGACATACGTTCTTCTACCATGGGCGGATATAAAGGTGGGGGGGGGGGGAGACGGAGGTCATCCCTTATTGCCCAATGGCCACAAACGTTTTGGCAGGTTATCTCAATGTTCAAGGTATCTCAAATTTTGAGGTGGTTGCTCAATAGAGTTCGAACATGGTCATTGCAAGCACTATTCCAATCGACCTCCTTGCAATGGAGAGGAAACGGATCTACCTGCGGCGATCTTCAGATGAGTCACTATCCCATATCAGGAAAGAGGAGAGAGAGAAAACCCTGCAGCATTGGCAGAATGAGTGGGACTCTGATGTCAGAGGGGCCTGGGCCCACGTGTTTATCCCACAGGTGCGCCCATGGCTCGACAGGAGGCACGGGGAAGTGCAATTATACACTACAATGTTCCTGCCGGGCCAACGGATACTTCCGGTCCTACCTACACCAAAGAACATTAGCAGACACCGCAAAGCACCTCCAAGATAATCTCCAACCAGCAAACTTGGGAGAGGATCGTGTCCTACAGTCCGAATCCTCAAGACAAAAACAAACTGGAGACGTGATAAGACACCAGAAGGGCGCATGACATCGCCCAGCAATTGACCCCACTCCGAAGTATAGCTGAATAAGTGATTCCAGGGTGGATTCCAGAGTTAGGGTTAGGGTGATTCCAGAGTTAGGGTGATTCCAGAGTTAGAGTTAGAGTTAGGGTGATTAGAGTTAGGGTGATTCCAGTTTAGTTAGGGTGATTCCAGAGTTAGAGGGTTTTTAGTGAGTGAAACCTCACACGGCTACGGAGTGCGGTCCCTCCAAAGCTCAAAGTCTTTTTTATTATTTTTTTTTTTTTTTTATTGAAAATCACTAGTACTGGATTTAAGTGATTTGGCATTCAACAATTTTGATGAAATTCATATAATTATGTTCAAAATTAGTTTTAGACCAAAGTATAGGTATATTACCACACCAAGGCGGACAAATATTATATGTTTTTCCAAGGCATCATGAATTGACCGGGTCACGCGCACACCTCCAGGAAGTACCTCCTCACGACCAGGCTAGATCCTCAAGGATTGATTTCCTTTTACCTATTTAGTTCAAGATGTACCTATAATATATATATTATATAAATTGATCAATGGCCCTTACTTGGATGGAATTATCTTGTATGCGTCTCTATTGGTGATAACCAGCGTTTTATTAGGGCTAGGCGCCAGCACAGGTGGAGTAGCACCGATGTATGCTGCCAATAGAATCATCAAACTGGGAATTATCAAGGGAAGATTTTCCTTTAGAAGATTATCAATTCTATTGCCCAGAACCATTTCGTATAACGCACTGACAGCCTAGAAACGAACAAAACACAACATGTTGATTGAAACAAGAACAGAAACAGCAAATTCAAATTAGGTACAAAGTTTAATTTATTTTGTATAGATCACTGTTCTATACATACAGTACCCCAGTAATTCCTATAACGTCGTTCTGACTGCAACCCAAGTTTCCCTTGTTTTCAGGAGCGAACTGTGATTCAGTAAGTAATCTTTAGTAGGCACTTGATTATTCTAGCTCTCTTAAGACTGCAAATTATTTTATGATGCATAAATAAACGTTTCTGCAATAAAAATTGAAGTTTTGATATTATTCTTGTACATTTGTTATTGAAAAACGGGTTTTTGGGCTACATCCTACGATTTGTCGCGCTATTTGGGCTTCATAAGAAGAATGAATTGAATTCTAGTGATTGCAATATTGTGAATATATTTGATTGAACAAAAAAGTGATAAGTGTTTGATGAGATTCTTTTAGTAAAATTCCACTTCATCATCATTTATTTAGTGATCCTTACCGCCAGAGGAGGAAAAGCGGCTATCTTGGGCCGGTTAGGAAACTTGCTTTCTTCGTCAAACAAAGTCGCAGTGGATAAAGTGTTCAACAGGTGATCAAGCGTGAATATGGCCAAGGTAGGTTCATTGGCCACAGCACGCCAACACTCGCAGAGGCTGCTGCTTTGAACCAAAAAGGATATGGCAATCAAGATTGACAATAACATAAGAATTTTAAAAGTATTTGAGAGTATTACACTGGAATACATGACAGAACTTCAGAGAGGAGCCAGGGAAATAAGCATAAAACACAAACTGTGGGTACAGCTTTCGTATAAGTACGCAACCACGGGGGACATTTTATGTCTTAGCGCCCCCTCCCATCAGAAACTTATATGAAGCTTGCATTCGTGTTGACAATATAAATGATTGAGAATGATCACCTGTGTGTAAACAATTATTTAAACAATCACGCTCATACCGCAGCTTGTCGGCCACGCACTCCGCAGTTGTTAACGTAATATGGTTAGGTAAATCGAGAGCTATCCAACGAGTGGTAAACGATTTTTGTACGATGATAACTGGCGAAGATAAAGTTCCGTAGCAACTAATCGGTTGTAAGCGAAAATCATCAGAAACTCCGTTACATGTCCCGCGTTTCATTCCCGCGTTACATTTTCGAGTTTATGTAGCAAAGTAAAGACATAAAATGTCAAAAGAAGAAAATCTATTCAGCTCTGTAGACGAATCTGAAAATGAATGACAAGCGTTCTGAAACGGGTAAGGAAGTTGGTGGGCTCCTCTGAGATCCAATAGAGTTGCTTAGGCCGTGGATTATTTCACGCTTAGTATACTTGTAGTAGGATCTAGTATGCAAATATTATAGGTCGAGATTCTTGTCCCCACTAGATAATATCATCAATTATGTAGTATTATACTACAACAGGCCATAGATTGAAACTGCTTTTAAAACTTCCACTAATTTCGTCGCTCGTCATCCATCTCGATGGCCAACATAATATGTTATATATTATATTGGATTCATCTCCAAAACTACAGTACGGTTCTTCATGGGAGAGCTTACCCGTGCAGTGGTAGTGGATGCTTCAGTAAAATATTGATAACCGTCTTAGGATGGTGTTTTGCCAGCGCAATAACCGCTTGAACCCCATTTGTAGGGTGACTACCTCCAGTCACCAGTTGGAGAAGAAGAGATCCTATGAAACGGAAAAAAATCTTAACAGGCGGTGTGGTGATACATGAAAGGATTCATGTTACTTGGATGAACGGTACGACATTGTGGACATCAGATGCAGTTTTTCAGTTGTGGGACAAAGAAAAGTGTGCAAAACCTGAGTCAATGATACAATCGTTAAATTCTCAAATCTAGTACACGCAGTTGAAGGATATCACTGAAGAGTTTAAAATTGCATACCAAGTATATCATTGACGTAATGGTACAGTTCGGCACCCTTCAGCGTGAAAACAGCAGACAGCACGTCGGAAGCATTGCAACAGGCAGTCGGATCAACGTCAGTCAATCCGTCTAGAAGTCTAGCAGTCAACTTGTGCAGCTGAGGGTGGGGCAGCCTCTTACAAAGAATCTACAAAACCGAAGTGCTTTCAATGAAAATTGTGAGGAGGAACCTTCGGATTTCAATATATTTCTACAACGTCGACCGAGGAAGTCAGAGAGGCGTTCCAGCACAGTAATGCGTACGCAATCCCGTACATCTTCACAAACACAGAATGTAGCAGTACACGCAGATAATATGTCCGAAGTTTTATATACCTACCATGTACGTAATGCAGACATAATAATGTCAGACATATCATGTCTGAAGTTATATAATATATAACTTCAGACATGATATGTCTGACATTATTATGTATATTATACCATCTATGTAATACAGACATGATATGTCTGAAGTTTTATAATATAAAACTCCATTATTATACCATCTACGTGTTGCACTGGTATATTATGCATATTATGCCGCTCGTTGCATCTCTCGTGGCTACTGAAAACAACTTTCTTATTGTGTGTTTCTGAAGAATCCTTGGAATTCGACAATCCTCGTTAATTTAATCAATCCAAAATTCGCGTGATACGAATTTGTGTGTTACAAAAAAACGTGACGTTTTTGGCGCAATTCCTGCCGCAATTCCTGCCGTGGTAAAGACTTGAAATTTGGCATGTAGCTTAGGACTATTCGATGCAATGGGGTATGCGCATGAGAGATGAAAATTGAAAACCCCCGATTCATTATGTTAATTGAGTTGCTATTGCACGTAAAGACCAGTTTCCACATAAAAAAGAACACCACTGAGATCGATAATCATAATTGAAATCTGATTGATTTGAAACGCGGACGTAAAACCAAGTTCCCATGTGACGTCACCCGTCGGGCCCCCTCGTCCATTATTGACCTACTGCAGAGGCCTGATCATGATTATGAAAAAGGTAGAGTACGTGATATTTAGATCTACACGTACTAAAAATGTATTACCTCACTTATGTGCATCGACGTATTTTCTTCGGGTAAAGATGTGAACAATTTCTCGACCGTAGGGTCATGAGAGTGGCCTTCATAAACTTTAGCGATAGCAAGCAGGATTCCAATACAATGAGCTGCTACCTTCCCGATGGATTCTTGAGAGTCGAAATATCTGACGACTAGGCTCCCGATCAGATCACCACATTGGTTGAATGAACTGGGAGTCTGAAAGATACCATTGGGAATGATTAATTCACACAACCTGTATATTATGCTATCAATATACACAGTGGTTGGATGAAAAGGTTTCTTAAAAAACGAGAAAATGAACGAACCTCATATCCTGGTTGCATATTGTGATAATAGGAGAGGAGGGCTGTCCTCATCACAGTTACGGCTGAGAGCCTTTGGGGCCAGTTACGATCCTTCAGCCAAGGTTCCAGCAGAGTTGTGATTTCATCCAGTCGATCCGGTGTGACTGAATCCATCAGAATACCCTCAACAAGCTCACCTTTGAAAATGAAGAGTTATTCGCATGGGAAAATATTAATTCATACAGTTGACAAGGAGAGCAGGGCATAAGAATTCCTAGGAATGGGGCATATAGTAAGGAGGTTGACACAAAACCATTTCTTGAAAGGATCTCCAAATGTCAGGCCAGAGATATAGCTGTACCGTAAAGCCTTTACTTGTCACGTTTATGGATGACGTTACAACAGTTGGCTGACACATTATGGAGGTGGACTACACAATACCTAGTGAAGCGACTATCTTGGACTAAATGGCCACAAGAAGGGAAGCTACCAAAAGAGAGTGTTAAGAGTACGTTGTTTAGGGATGTAAAACCGGAAGCTTAGAGAAGGAATAATGAAGAGGACGAGTTGAGCGCAAAGATCACTCTTTAATTAATGAATTTGCAATTGCATTCCTGGATGAAAATAAACAAGGAAGTTGAAAAATCAACATGTGGCTGTAGTGTCGCTATACAGTTGGTTCGGTATTGAAGCCCCCCCCCCCCCCCCCGTACTCGTACGTGTCATTTTTTCCTCTTAATTTTGACACCTTGCCGCGTTGACACCTCACTTGCAGAGCCTCAGCCAGTGCCAATTTTATGTCTATTATTTCATTATTCAACAGAGAGCAATGGAGTTGTCATAGTTAGAGAACAGTTAGGAGGCTGGAAAAGTGTACCGCTTATCGAATATTAGGGACTATCAGCATGTGTCTTTCACAAATACATTATTAAATAATGAATAAATTTTATTCACCAAGTTGTTTCAACGTTTGAACAGCAGCAGCAGTGTCATACCCATTCGTCGGAGGGTCTTGAGAGAAAACACGGTCAAAACATGTTTTCAAAATGTAAAGTCGAGATTCTGCAACTAAGGGAGGAGATAACTTTCTGTGGATTAGAGTTAAGGTTAACATAATAACAAGATTATTGAAACGAACAATACGCTAGACAGCTTCCCAAATCATTCAGAATGTGTTAAAAAGGATACGCTAGGACTGTAACAACTTTGATCGCCAATGGCTCAGGTTTCGAATTTTGCAGAAGCTCGAGGACAACATTCAATACTTTGGTGCGACATTTGATCGAATGTTTATTGTCAGTTTTGTGACGAATTAGACTTTCTGCACAGTTCAAAATGGCATCCAAAGCAGCGTCACGACCACTGGGTTCCTGAAATGTTGAAGTTATCAGCGCACGATAAGAATCAGTGAAAAATAAATGCTAAAATGTGTAAAATTAACAACATAGGAAACAAGCGTAGGTAAATAACTCACCTTGGCCACAGTTATTTGGGACATTATCCACTGTGAAAGAGTATCCAACTTGGGGAGCAGTTCCATGAGAGGACATCTATTGGCAATAGCTGCATAACATTCCAATATTGCTTCCCGGCACTTCTCCATCTGGATGGAACATGATTTTATGATGGAATAACGCCTATATTTGGTTCAAATTCTCTAGTTTAAGAAAACTAAGATGAGTCGGTAATATCTAGTATTGAAAGTATACAAGAGAGTGGTTATGGAGCTTAACTTTTTTTTCAATTCAAAGTTAAATTGGAGATACACAAGACAAGTAATCACAGATATCCTATTGAAATTGTCAGGTACCTCTGCTTCAGCTTTGGAGTCCTTCATTAAACCTAAAAGCCTCGAATTTCTTCTGTTCAGTTCAGTTTGAGCGATGCCATCCAGTCTAGTCAGAACCATGTCCAGGTGAGCTGTAGCCAGAATTCCAACAGCACGGGCGCATTCCTCATAACACAAACAAATAAAATGAGAATATGACGTGGATAAAAGAAGGAGATTATGTGAAATTTGGTGTGTAACACGAAGGTAACACGAGAAAATTACGAGTAGAAGCAAGATTCAACAAGGAGCATGAGCGACCAGCAAGTCGATTTGATGGAGTAGAAAGCTGGAAAGAGAGCTGTGAGCCTAAAGCCCCATTTACGCTGCCAGTGCATTTGTTGCGAACAGGGGTTAAGAATGAGCATTCGTTGGAGACCGAATAAGGTTCGCGCGAAGGCTCGTTCGTGCTCGTGGCTGATCCACACGATGTAGGTTTCCAGGTTTACCATCAAAGGCGAAACTAGTTCCCATCTCTCACACACATGATTCACATCTCTCCCATTATGATGTTGACTGTAACAGTCAACATCATAATGGGAGAGGTGTGCCGTTGCAACAACGTCCGATCTCACGGGAGCTCGTCAACAAAGTCCGATCTTACCAGAGCTCGTCATCAAAATCCGATCTCGCTGGAGCTCGTCAAAAAGATCTGATCTCCCTCGGGTTAGTCAACATAATTTTAAGTACATTTCAGCGTTTTCTCAGGGAAGGGAGTTGAAAGTTTCAGACCCTCTCTCTGAAACTTTCAATCCTCACAATTCCGTCCTCACATTCAGTCCACTCACAATTCACTATTATTGTTTCTGGCAACACTTATGCAATCAAAAGTTTTCTTGTGCTTTCCTCAACACGAAGAATACCCTCCCGTGCGGGTGAACAAAGGTGAAAAGTACGAAAATCGGTGATTTATGAAGGTGCGTACCGTATCAGATCTCGACTGCCAGGGACTGTGTCAAAACTGCGATTTGTTTGCTTATGTCTATTTATTATTAGTATGTGAAACGAAAAAAATCCTACTAAATCCTTATTTTCGCATATCAAGTTCAAGTACAAAGAGCTGAGAAGTGCTTTGTAATTATTGTTAAAAGTGATTATGTGAGGTTGGTTGCCGTACAGTTAGTTGTTGTTGTGGTTTTCTGATCTCTCACATCTTTCTCATCAAAGGCCCAAAAGAAATATCATGAACAGAAGCACTTTGAGAATGTTTTGCATATAAGGGAGAGGGGGTAAATAGAGACGGGGGATAAATAGTGAAGCTTCGAATTGAAGGGAATGCGATGCGCGAAGCGGGGGGGGGGGGGGGGGCGGACATCGGATTCTTATGTAAGGACATCGGAGATCAGACTTTAGTATTTCATGAATTAAACTAATTAAGAGTCTTTGAACGCCAATGTTTCCTACATCAGAATGAAAGAGCGCACTTAAATCTTTGAAAACTACCTTTAACTCAAAACTCAAATCGGACTTCAGACTTTGTTGACGAGCCCCAGGGAGATCGGATCTTGTTGACGAGCTCCAGCGAGATCGGACTTTGTTAACGAGTTCGCGTGAGATCGGACGTTGTTGCTAGGGAACGTCGTGTTTTCCTTTTTTTTATTGTTAATACTGGGAAAACGACAAGTGTCTTACGTTAATTTCCCTGTTTGAGGGCCTCTCAGAGCTGTGGCAGTCCGACCACAAACTTTATATTAATAATATAAAGAAAAATGACGCATGGGATGCCATTACTATGCAGCTTCAAACATCGTCTGACACCGTAAAAACAAAATGACTCTCGCAGAATTTTGTGTCGGTTTCTGAGATGGTTCCTTCTATTTTGTGCAATATGAAGGTGAAATCTTCATACGACAATCAACTAAAACCGCTGATCGACTGTCATCCTCCTCAAATCCTTCAGCAATGAAGAATAATTTCTTCCCCGCAGCAACAAAGACTCCCACAAAGACTCCTTCTTCTTTTGCGCTTTTCCTAGATGATCTAGAATCAGGATTGACGCAGCAGTAACCCCAACTCCAGACAACCCAGGTGCTATCTGTTCACAGCGAATACTCACGAACAACTGATCGTCAGAAATGCTCGGGCGGTGTCAACATTGGGTTCTTTTGCATCCGAGCCCGTTAAAATGGATAACAACGGTCGCGAATGCTCGATGATGTTTGGGCAGTGTAAATAGGACTTAAGACCTCCTGGTTCTTCTCCAAGAAAGCAATACAAAGCCAAATGAAATACCTTCATATTCAAATGGGGTGCCTTGAATTTCGATATGATTGTATCTAAATGTTCAGATACTATCTGTTTGTCCTCAATAACAGCTGTAGTGATGGCGAGGGATGACAGGATAACGCTGGCCTCGTCGCTGTTATTACAATTAGCCAACATGGAAGACAAGTGTCTAGACATTAAAATCGGCCACTGGTTGTCGTGGCACGATATAGTGGTAACTGTGTTGTTTATCATTTCCAACAAGAGCGAGTCCCACTCGGATTCATTCCATTCTGAAACTGTAAAGAGATTTCCGTCAGTAATTTGGGGAACACGTCTAATTTTGAGACGTTATTACATATCTTTCTCGAGTTATTCGATATATTTGTACCACAATAAGAATTGTTGAGACTTTGTGGTAACTCTTTGCCATTTTGCTACAACAACGCCAAAAGCCCCCATCTGTAATTTTTTTGTCATTTTCGTTCAAGTGCATCTACAGATACACGAAATTAATTTCTTATTTTTTAAAAATCCACGGGGTGCCCAAATCAAGGTACCTAAAAGTGCACTAAAAAGAAAATGGCCGAAAAAGCAGCTTTTGGCGCCAATAGTTTAGTAACGATCCCATCACCATTCATTAAGTTTCACTTCAAATTTCACACAAATGTTATCAGTTTACATAAGCAGTTAGGAGGATTCTTGTTGGTTAGATACTTGTAAGTACTTGGGAAATTAGTTGAAGTTAATGAAAGTATGAAATTGTGTTAATCAGGGGAAAGCATCCAATACCTATAGAAGAGTCACCTTGAAGGTAATTGATCAACTGTGGAAGCTTGTGCGTCCAAAGATCGGCAATATGAAGGCTGACAAAAGGTGAAAACTGTTGTAGAAACAGCAGAATTGAAGGCCCTCGGTTGCTATCCAACGGCGATCCAAGAAGGGCGAAGCACCTACAAAGCACCAACTCCATGCTCTGCTGTCTCTCATCTGAAAAGAGTAATTGGAAAAGTTCACGTTAGTTACATACTAGATTTGTTTCTGTGGTTTTTCTTGATGAATCTAGGGACACAGGACTCTAAATTGCCTCGATGAAATACTATTTATATGAGTGCTTCCAATGCACAAATTTGGATGGTAAAATCATAGCTCTAACCTGAGACCCTTGTTATTTCTTACAAGGACATCAATGTACATGTAAGACAAGATGCATCTGACTGCTCCTCAAAGTCGTTGCCAAACATAACTCATTCTCCTTCCCTTCCCTACCTGAAAGAAATCCTGAAATTTTTGGGATGACTTTCTACAGTCTTGAGTAGACCACTGTTTGTCAAGTAGCAGTAGTTGTCTGTTTGTATATCAAATATCTACAAGCGTAAAATTACTCAAAATAGGAAAAATTCATCAAAACGAGACCAAAATAGGATATACCTAATAGTTTTTGCAAAAATACCATACTTCGAAAGCTTGTTTAGCGACATATCTTCAAAGTGAATAACCCACTAATGTAATAGGGTTATTAGAAAAGCTTATTAGGAGGAAAAGAAAAAAATCAATTAGGTAACGTTTAAGAAATTAGTCTAAAGGTCGTTCAACAAGATAAATCTAAACACGAGACATGAGCATTATCTGTGTTTAGAGAAATAACATGTTTGTCCTCACAACAGAGCCCTTTATGTAACCAAACAACATACAATGGTTCGAATATGACATTGCAACTGTCCTACAGTTGAATGCCACTAATAATATGCCTGACTAAAATGCGATAATACAGTCGTGGGAATAAGTACCTTTTTCAGGTTCTTGTTTGGGAGCAATATTCGTCAAGGCTTTGGTTATCACAGAAACCGCATGGTCGTAGGAAGGATCGGTGAGTAGCTTCAATAAAGTCGTCCAAAGGAGTGGTCGCATTTCTTCTACAGTACTACTCAGTAGATTAATGGTCGATGAGCAAATACCAGCTAGTTCGTTCGCTTCTACACCCTATAAAAATTAAACAAAGATATAACTAGCTGTGTAGCTAGGAATCTTCGAACAACACCATCAAACTGCTATATCAAACAGCAACATTATTCCCAGATATTTCGATTATTTATATTTTTGAAGAACGAGGTTGACAGGGACAAGAATCTTGAAGGTAATGTTTCCAGTGTTGGATCATTATAATGGTGTGGACGGAAATGAAATTAAATTAGCTAATACCACTCTGATATTCACAGGTATTTGAACCTTAACAATCCAGAAAAAAGGTTCTGTGATGGTCGATGTTGTTCAGGGATCCCACTAATAGGTTATGGTCAACTAATGAGAAAACATTGAGTCAATTTTTATTTTATAACCAAAGTTATAATTCTGAAACAACTCACACTCTGCGTTGGAAGTACGGAGCAATGTCGGACTAGATATTCAATGAAATCAGAACCATCCAGAGCATGACCTTTAGTGCACAATGCCACAATAGTTTTCACCAAGGCTTTCTTCACCTACAACGAGAAATCACATACCATTAGTAAGAATTAAGCAACAGCAATTAACAAATTTCAATTATCAAATAAACACGATTTAAATCGAAACGCCAAGGATCATCTGCGGGCTAGAACTGTCATGGGAGGTCGGGGTAAATGATCTAAAATATGCTCCAAGAAAGGAGTACACACAACTTATGAGTAAAGACCGGATTTCAATGCAGCATAGATGCCACGATTATGCAGTAAAAACTATTGAAATATGCGTCAAATATGCATTAAATAATATTGTAAAATTCGAGAAATTAAGTTTCAGAACTTGAAAAAAACCACTCTACCAGTAACTTTCACAAAGAATCGAATGAAATTCTCATTACGTAAAAATATTTTTTAATTGCTGCTTTTACAGAACATTATTTGTTTTACTATTTACAACTTTTTGCAACGTTCACACTATTCCTGCGTAACAAAATCTCACAATCGGTGACAATGACTACTCATGTTACTTTCATCATTTTGATCATTTTGAAGTAACACGAGTAAGAATATTCACAGTTGGAAATGTGTATCTTTCATTTTTTCTGTAGGTACATACTTTTTTCGATTAAAACAAACTTATCAGGCTCAAATTCTACTATTTTCGTGGCAAAGAACTAAAAGTACAACTTACAAATGGAACACAATAGTTTTAAAATAATTTTCTACCTTTTTTCATCTTCTTTAGAGATTTGCCAATTTTTCGTTATTATTATTAACAAAAATACACATTTCAAGGTTGTCTTGAATGAAGTTATGACGACGGTCCGAGAGAATGTGTTTGTAGACGGAAAATTGCTAAAAATAACCTGGTAAAAATGCTCCGTTAGTACACTGGGTACATCCTCTCCCATTAAAATCTTGTTAACGTTCTTTACTGTTTCCGGACCATTATTTTTCTGCAAGAGTGTGGACCACTTCTCCCTTAATTTTATCCCATTTGTAACAGGAATTGCCTGCATTTTGGCGGAGCATTCCTCGATCAACTCCAAACTTTGTCTCAACTCAACACCACCTTCCTCTTACAAACTTTGATGAAGGCTAAGGCATGAGAAACGCGGGATTTCCGACCAAATCCAAGACTTTCTTTAACACTTTGCGATCCTACTCAAGTGATCAATCTGTCCGTCTGATTTTGGTACTTAGAAACTTTATTTTCTTTTCTTCCCATCATCAAAAATCGTCAAACGTCATCTTTATCTATCAAATATGCAGCATTGCGATTTTCCCCCGAATATGCAAGAATATGCAGCAACAGTCCGAATATGCAAAAATATGCAGAATTAAATTCAAACCATTCAGGAAGAATTTGCGCTCGCCTTACATGAAGGGAAATGGATATGCAATTGCATAGAAATCCGGTCTTTACTTATGAGTACTGCTAATCACCTAATTTATGTTAAATGACTACTGTGGTACTTGGGAAACATCCAGTGAAACCGTGAGTTTCAATGTAAATAGAAACTATCGCATATAACAAATCAATACCTTTATTGAAGGATCTTGTAACGTCGACCGTACAGCAGATGTTATTTCACTATTTATTCGTGGTTGAAGAATATTATCTGAGCCTGATATTAAGTGAGCGCAGACAATGAGAGATTCAATTTTGTCTTTTTCACTTCCCATACGCAAATGTTTGATCAATAAATCTCCAAGACGATCGCAGAAGTGATTCCCTAGAAAAGAGTGAAGTCGGAATGTAAAACACCTTGTCGTAGGGATCATGAGGTACTACATAGGCATTTTCTAATGACAAGAAAATGGTTCTTATTAGGGGATCTTACCGAAGTGATCGTAACACCTAAGGACTTCGTTGTATTGTTTTACAGTATTAGGAAGAGAAAAGTCAGGAGGAATCACCACCTGGAATGAGTAATTATGTTGATCATGTTTCTACATTCACGTACAGACTCAATTTCATCATTGGATATAACGGAATAATAGTTACAGCAGTGGTTATTTTCAAGTAAAAAAGGGGCTTTTACTCACCATATTTCCCAAGCAAAATAGTATTTGATCTAAAACTGGCTGGAGTGAAAGAGGTGGAGCTGCTTGGAGAATCACAGCAAGGCATTGGGTGATGAGGTGGAGTGGTATAAATGGGCGTTTATAAGCGTTCAGCAAACAGGTAACTGCTCTAGAAGTCGCAAGTTGTTGCTTTTCTTCCGGAAGCAGAGTGTACAAAGGGCCGAGCGCTGTGATTGCACTTTCAGTTACCTGATGAAACAAATATACAAGATTCAGTGATACAAGAACAGAACAAGGCACAAACCTTCATTAATGCAAGAATATATTGAATAGTTGATAATTGAAACACTGTTGTAGTTAAGTATGCAATTGTTGCTCCGAGTGCTTAGCCTACGGTAGATGGCTGGAATAATACCAACAACAGTAAACACCATATTGGAGCCTCTACGAGTAGCGATGCTTGATATTTACACATAGTAGTCTATGACAGCACAGGAATCCACTATAGCTATCAATAATAGAAGGAGATGGCAACACTGTTTTGAGACTGGCAACCCTGATAGGGAAGACAGGGTAGAACCTCTCCCCTCCACAGGCTATTCTACCTTCGACCATTGAACAGGTATCATACGTAGAGCTTTACTTAAGATTCCACCACGCCTTGATCTTATTAGGAACGGGCTATCTATATTAGGTTTAACAGCAACACAAACATTTGATAAACATTTCCTTTCATTAATAATTATCAGCCATGTACCAACCTTCATTTCTTTAGCCTGAACCCACGAGTTAGCAATCACGTTGTACGCAAATATTATTTCATCGGCAAATGTTTCCTTTGTTATTGAATCGTCACGTTCCTCATTGGGATAGTCGATGTACTCCAAAATCGCTTCACAGAACTTGCCAACAACTGGAAACACCACGGAGATGTTGAATAGTACACTCATTCATCAAACTATCATCACAGCAATCCAATTATTCTGTGGGATATTTAAATGTGATGAGTTAGATCAATTGTAGGTGACATGACTTTAGCATCTGCACGACGGTTTCGTCCTTAAGGTAGAGTGGATCAACAGGTACAATCTACCGCCCATCCGTTGGTTAAAAATACCCAAAGATGAAGCTAATGATCAAGCCTTAAACCCTACTGTCGAACTTTTGGAGGCCGACAGGCCACTGGACAGCTATAGGCCATCTACATCCCAACGTTGATCTGACAGGTTACCTGCGACATGTGGACCTGTAATTTCTACCTGTAAGTGTGTAACTATCTTTATAGTCAATGTTGGATTCTTCGGGTTTTTAATGGTTCTGCAATTCATGGTTCACCAGAAAACCTGATAGGTACCCTTAGGACCCAGGATTTCATCAGCCAATTCTCCTCATTGCATCCTCTCCTTGACTCCCTACTTAATTATTATGCGAGTTTTATTATGTCACATCAATAGGTTCAAGGATCAATTAATGTTTGATCGAAATGAAATAAGGAAGATAATGGTCGGGTTCGATGACGGGAACTACATGAAATTTCAAAATATGGGCCAATCTGGGAGTACAACCTGCAGAGACCAACCAACCCAATATTTTACCGTCAATCAACACAGATGAAGCTACAGGTTCACCGATGCAGATGGATCCCCAATTACATTTCCTCATTAATTAATCAATGGGGAAATTAAAACAATATTCAAGTGGGAACGCACTGATTAGTGAATAATGGCCTGTGAATATTGAGTAGAGCTAAATTACACTTATTCAGATTTTTTTCAGAAATGTTGGCTTCATAAAATGACATTGAATTATATAACCATTAGATAAGCCATTGAATTTGGTTATTTCTTTCAGCTTTGGGTCTTTTCTTTAAACAGAAAGCGACGACCCCTCATGAATCTTACACGACTTCGTCGAGCTTCCAAGGGTTGTCCCTAAGTAGTAACAATCACGAAAGAAGCTTCTTTAAGTAAATGACTTACCAAAGGCAAGAGCGATTCGAGTTGTTTCATACCGACTTGCTTGAGTTGGCATCAGGGGCACTATGATGTTTAAGGCAGACTTTATCACGGGCACGCATTGATGCGCGTTTGTCATAGCCAGTTTCCCCAGCGTTGTGAGTACACATGGATTAGGATCGACTCCAGGTTTGAGGAGAGGAAAAAGAACTGAGAGCACCTGCAAGCAATATAATCAGAACAACTTGTGCTATGACTTCAAGCAACTACAAAATACACTTAAGTATTCAACCAAGTAAGGGCTATAATACAGCCCTTATAGATATATTATATGAAGGACAAAGTGGGAACATGGCATAACTCATTTTTTGGCCAAATTGGGTTAGAGATGGTTCTATATAGCAGTTAGAACGCAAAGAAAACTGACCAGATTGTCCAAGACGTTCAGAGACCTGCAGTAGAAATTGACCCACTTTGTACGTTTTGGGAAATGTACAGTTCAAGGTTAAACTTCTGGGATTGAATAAACATGTTTGTGATTTTTTTTCTTCAAATTTAATACTTTTGTGATAGTCTTTCAATTAAATCATTTCGATTGGAATGATCTAATTTGATATTTTCTCAACTTCTTAATCAACGTTCCTGGAAACTAATTCATTTACCAATTTAAAACTCGTTTAAGATTCATTAAATGAAGGAATGTAACTGATACTAAGGTAACTTTTATTTCTCTAAGTATCCGAATGTTTAAGAATATTTCAAGGGAATTACATCGATTTTTAGGAGGAATCTCTTGAACAGACCTAATAAAGTAAAATGGGGAAGTTTGGAAAAGAGAAGAAAACAAGATCATTTTTAGAAACTTACTTGACGTAAATTAGAGTTGGAAGTAAAAGGTAATACAACCTGTCACGACATAGCCTATCTGTACAGAGATGTCAAACAATGTGGCCTATCTCAACTGAGATTTCAAACAACTTGGCCTATCTCATCTGAGATTTCAAACAACTTGGCCTATCTCAACTGAGATTTCAATCAACTTGGCCTATCTCAACTGAGATTTCAAACAACTTGGCCTATCTCATCTGAGATTTCAATCAACTTGGCTTATCTCACCCAAAAATTGAATGTTTAATAGTTTGAGCAGAATTTTGGTCTTAGATGAAAATTGTAACGTTCTCTTTGTCATTAGAGAAATCAAAATCCGTATTTATACATTTATGAGGGTAAAAATCACTTTGTGCAACTGCTCTAAAATGAGAGAAAATGAGTTGTGTCATGTTGCCACTTCACCCTCGATATGTTTAATACCATCACTTGAACTCAGTCGAGTTTTGTCACAAGTGAGTCTTTTCTGCAAAAACAATCCCCCAGAGGATCTTATAATTTTTGACGTTCTCGTAAGTCGATCCGACACGCAGTCAAGTTTTAGGCGTCTTGAGGCCACCGAAGAGCCAAAACAGCTAATTTCCCAGCACTATTTAATTAATTTGCAATAAGAATTTCAAATTCGAAATGTCTTTGTCTGTTTGGAGGGTTGTAGGAGGTGGTAAGAAAAGAAGAAGTTTTTCCGAGCTTTCGGCTTTAATAAGCCATCTTCAGGGCAGCAACATATAGTGACATGTAGTTCAGAACGAAAGAGGCCGAGATGAGGAAACAATACCTACCTACATGTCACTATATGTTGCAGCCCTGAAGATGGCTTATTAAAGCCGAAAGCTCGGAAAAACTTCTTCTTTTCTTACCACCTCCTACAACCCTCCAAACAGACAAAGGTTTTTCAACCAAAGGAGGTAAATGAACAATACAGAAAATTCGAAATGGTCAAATTTCGTATTTCCTACGTAGGGGAAGGGAGCTAATTTAAAGTTTTGAAGTTAAAGTGTTAAAGAGTTTACTATCATATCCGAAATTTTGATCTTCTAATTTAACCAACCAAAGCTATTCGGGAGTTATTTTTTAAGCACTTCATTTTATGTTAAAATAAACGTTGAATGTATTTCCGAAACAAAAACGAGAAACTTAAGGGAACAATAATTACGTAACCGCTTACGTAACACAGTCCGAGCCTTGACCACTCAACATAAAACGGAGAAAATGGGCGTCTCATACTTTATTGTAAACCTACTAAACACACTTTTTCATTAAGAGCGCCAAAGATAAAACTAATGATGGGTAGTTCAATATCACCACTCAATCTCCCTTGAATCAGGACCATTTGTCGGAATTAATCAAATCGATCTTTAGGTACAGGTTTATCAATATTCCTACTCACAGAAATGTTCTTACAATCGTGAATATTTTCATAATTTTGTACTCTGTATTCATGTTTGCAACACCAGGAATGCACGGTTCACAGTTTCTGCCAGATGAGTTAATTTATATGCGGCCATTTGAACACGATTACGAAATACGCGATTTAGTTGACAGTCCAGAACTAAGAAAGAGTAGGGACATTGTCAAGAGGGTCCTTTTTAGGGTTAAATTGGTGACATGCAGAATAAGCCAAAACCTAAGGGACTTACTGATTGATTTTCTTCTACTTGATAGGCATATAATATCATAAATGTACTCCTTGGAATTGTGTAAATGTCAATCCTTACAGGATGTTCAACGTAAGTGGAAATTCGCTACTAGATTCAACTTCGAATGGCCTCAGTAGCTGGTTGGTGTAATATCGAAACAGCACTTAAGTAACAACTATATTATGAGATCTTGAAGTTCACCTGATTGCAATGTTTCGGACCAAGAACGATTAAAATCTCACTGGCGACATCCAGCACTGTCTGTCCACTGTCGCTCCGCTGTATTTCGCTTATTGAAAAATTCACCAGCTTCGTTACTGTTTCCTCAGTTAGGCCCGCCTTTTCATGAGCGGTTACCTCCAAGACGTCGAGAAGAATCAATAAATGATATTCGGGGAGCTGGAAAAAATGAATGAAGTTCGTTATTTCGTCTTACGTTCTTGAAACGGGGGAATTTCGCGCCATCCGTGACTGAATTGCGTAAGATTGCCGAATAGTAGTACCTTCGAATTGTTATGACGAAATTCGCAAATGGCATCGATTACGCTTTCTCTGTGATTTTCTGCCAAACTCTGGAGAGCTTTTCTTGATGAATCCCTAACGAAAATTTCCCGATCGCTGGCTGCATTCAACAGTTGTTTTAAGACATCTGGAACACGTAACAAAATATCCGACGTTGATACATGTAATTAACGTGGGTTTGTCCTGCATGATAAACACCCTAAACAAGGACGACGGATGAGTAATAAAAATTATCTCACCATTCAGCAGCGTTTCTTGAGTAGGAGGTGATTCAGGAAACTCCATGGCTTATTGGTGCGATTGATGCACTGGAAACTCGCACAATTGGATCGTTCACAAATGAAAGAAACACTTGGAAGTTATCATCAATATAACACGTAATAGCTGACAATATTGCAGGAAAGAGCAAGCTTCTTGACAGATTATTTATGAACAATAGAACTTAACAAATATGACAGCGGAGCGTAATGGAATGCCAGCTCCAAGCCATCGCAGTCTCATACTGATAAGGAGGTTGTCAGAAGATAAGGTGCAGTGTTGCCTGTAGCATCAACAGGGACTACTGACAACTGTTGTTTATCAAGATTTTCCTAAAATTACTACATTGCCTTCCTTACATATCAATACAGTGTAATAGGTCATATCGTAGGTTCAACTATGTATCAATATCCAGGCTCTGTTTTTTCGATTAGTAATCATGGATGGAATGAACAACAGTGAGAAGGGATAGGTTGCAGGGAAGAAAGACCATCCTTCTTCCATGAGATAGTTGGTGGATCACCGGTTCGTTTTTCGTCTGGGCTTTGACGTTGCAAGAACCTTCCATTCACTGCTACATGATGCCACTGATAAATGATACCGCGTTCCTATTATCAGTTTATCAATAGGCAACAAAACCGTTCTGCGAACATTTCCGGCGAAGGAAAGTTTGAGGAATTCGCCTCTTCCGAAATATGTACGGACGATTTGTGCTGGACGATATGGCTGATGAGGATGTGGTGAGCCAGTTCAGATTCCAAAGAGAACGTCTGGAATTGCTGTTGAACATGGTATTATGTTCATACAGGGGGACCAAAAGGGTACCGAGTTGCAGAGATGACAGCCTCGTGTATTGTCCTCCGACGACTGTCCTACCCCGACCGGTGACGGACCTCGAGAGGACATTCGGACTCCATAAATCCGAACTGACATCCATAGGACCGCACTGTTAGCTAGATGAACTACGAATTTAGTAAAGCAACAGAAAGGTTACCCGTTGGCTAACGTATCCCTTGGCTCAACGAGGAAAAGTTGGCTGCCTGTTCTGAGGTAAGTTATTTATACACTTCTTTATGCGCACTGTACTTACCTACCTATTTATTGAAGATTTTCTGTATTGTTCATTATCTCCTTTGGTTGAAAAACCTTTGTCTGTTTGGAGGGTTGTAGGAGGCGGTAAGAAAAGAAGAAGTTTTTCCGAGCTTTCGGCTTTAATAAGCCATCTTCAGGGGTAGGTAGGTATTGTTTCCTCAACTCGGTCTCTTTCGTTCAGAATGGCTTATGACCCCTGAAGATGGCTTATTAAAGCCGAAAGCTCGGAAAAACTTCTTCTTTTCTTACCGCCTCCTACAACCCTCCAAACAGACAAATATTTATTGAAGTGTTAAACACTTATGACAGAACGATAATTATTATTTCATAGGCAGTGGCTAGGAGGGAACTCATTGATGGCACAGCCCGAAGGACATGTCGACCAACTGAAAACCAGGAACTTTTTTATTCAGGGCACAAAAGGTTTCATTGCCTGAAGTACCAGTCAATTGTGACTCCAGATGGCCTCAATATAAATCTGCAAGGACCCTTTGAAGGGAGACGGCATGACGCTGGTACACCCAATACAACTACCTACTCATTCATGTAAAATTCCTAGGTTCCTGTACGTTTTGTATAATTTAGGTAGGTTACATCGGTACTTATGTATGTATTATACAGAGGCCACTAGTTTCCACCTCGCTGCGTCCGACGAGTTCTCTCTGTCCAATTAATCTTCGCAGAACTGGCTTGCTTATGATTTCTTCAGAAATGAGCTTCTAAGTTCACCAGTAAAAACTCCCCTTTTGTTCACTGGAAAACATTCCCGCAACACAATTTTTTGGTAGGTCATCGATTGGTGTCCCAGGTGGGAGGGGAATAACGCAGGACGAAAGAACTGTAAAAAATCATGAAAGAAGAACTACTAATCGTAGGAGAGTGCTGTTGGTGTTCGCTAAAAACCATTTGAATTTAATAATTATTCCACTTTGAGTTTATCCCAACTTTTTAGTGTTTATCCGTTCAAACCATTTATCTATATAACTAAATTTAGAGACGATTTTCGTGTTCCTTGGGTATTTTCGAAAAATTTTCAACTGCAGTTATTCGTTTCGCGTGAAATGGAGTCGAACCATGCCGATTTTGAATTTGGTGTCTGTCTGTTTGTCTGTCCTTCAAGCACGCAAAAACGTCTCAATGGATCGAACTTTTCTCCCGTATCTAAATGTTTCCGTGATCGGGGAAGGACATAGGGGGGTTCACTTCCCGATCCGATGCATAGGGGTGGGGGTATATAGGGAAGCCGAAATATAAAATTCTGAAATTCTTCCTTCCCCTGAGACAGGTGAATATTATTTTTGGTATTTAAGATTATAAGGGTTTGTAAACTTTACAAACCCTTTAAGGGACATGTAAGAGGTATAATCCGTAAAGCGACAGGTAAGACTGACAGATGGACACACCCCGAGTTCTGCCCGTCAGCGACGGGACCAACAGCTAGTTTTATCCTAATTAGTTACTGTTTGTTTGTTTCAGGACGAACGTTTGTGGTGTATGGAGATCCAGCATGTCCAATATCGGACATTGTAATAGCTCCATACCCGCCTAATAGCCTCCTACCTCATCAATTAAGATTTAATACCGTGAGGCAAACTGTGGAGTGGGGATTTGGAAAAGTGCCTACGCTTTGCAGTTTGCTTTTGTAGATTTTTCAAAAACATCTTCAAGACCTTGGTGGCATGTGAGGTGTCGCCATTTTACTTGATAACTGCTATACATGTGTATATAGCAGTCAAACCAGTGAATATTTCGCCATAAGTCCGCCTACATTAGACCAATATTTAGTATAGGTGAAAACTCAACTCTATATTTTCTATATTAAATCTATATTTTCTATTTTGTCGTTCTGTGTTGAATGCTGATGTTGAATCTCCCCTTTCTTACACGATGCTCCATCATCTTTTGACATGGATATGTCTTACCACTGGGGGTCCTGAAGAATTTTGTTAAACGGAAAAAAACAAAATGTTGTCAAAAAATGTTTCAAAACGTATTACATGGGTGTTGCTTAAAGAGTAAGCCAGTCCTTAATAAATCGACCTTAAATGGGATTTTGACAAAATATTTACAGAGGACTTGAGTGGCAGGGGAGTATACGAACAAGTAGCATTCATTTGGAAACGTTCATTTTGGTATTTGTATTCGAAATGGCTCTTTATAAAGAGAGAATCGGATCATTGAAGTTTCACTGATATTCGAGCATAATTCATTCATTTCCAACCAGTCCTTAATCATGAACAAAGTTTCGCTGATATTATCCACCAAACTGTCACACCTAATTGGAATCCCAAAAAACAATAGCGGTATCGTCGGCAAATCCAAACATCTTACCACAATACTAATTATTAGTACCTACAGGCCCTAAAACTGTCCCTTGAAGCACACCACGGTTTATAACCACTTAAAACCTCACCAACTCTTGTTTTCTGTTTGATAATGGTATTGCTGCTTGTGTGAATTGAACGTTGCAGAATCAAATTGGAATAGTTGAGATCACAATATTAAACCAATCGGAAGATAAATGAGACTAAAATTGCCGTAACATCAAAATACAATTTGTGGCGACCGCGCTAGGTATTAAAACTCAAACTTATAAATTGATTGTAAGAAGAATACTTAGGGGAAGAAATTTAATATTACGGGAAGAAATTTATTATTTATTTATTATGGGAAGAAATCTGAATTTACCGCCAAAATCTATTTTAAGTTCTGTCCGTTGAAAGCGCTAATTTTCGTCGGGAGTACCGCCTCGTTCGGTGGTACTGATAACAGTGATAAGCACCTAGTAGTAAATAGGGATGAGCATCGATGAACAAAACATCGATGTTGACCATCGATGTTAACATCGAACATATACATCGATGTGTGGAAAATATCGATCTTTAAACATCGATGTATTTTGGAGCAAAACATCGATGTTTTAGGATCGATGTTTTTAAAAAACATTTTAAAAAGGTAATTTTAGGGATATAGGTACTAAATAAAATGAAACACTCAACTAATTTTAATTGAAAGAAATACAATGCAATACACAAATAATTTTATACTTAAAAAATACAATGAATTACTCAACTAATTTCATATTAAAATTGGGTGTACAATTCATTAAATTGCAACAACTAAACTACGTATTTTTTACAGTTTTTTTTATTATCCCCAGCTCCAAAGCGTCTCATCAATGGAATGGAGGAAAACCACTTTGGATATCATTTTTCCTTGTAGTCGGTTTCGGTTTTTCGTTACTGTTTGCCCAACTTTGGAAAACAATTGTTCAGATGGAACTGATGTTGCCATTATGATGAGGTATGTTTTAGCCAATTCAGACAGTAGTGGGTAAGTGCTGGCCATTTGCTTCCAAAATAGAAGGGATATTTGCTGGATTTTTTCAGCGGGGGCACCTAAAAACCAAAACTCTTTATTTAATTAATATTTATTACACATTAACCAAGTTTTTAGAAAATGGTTCCTAAAAGCTTTCGTGTTGAAAATAAAATTAGCAATTTCGCGTTTATAAAACATCGATGTACGAAAACATCGCTGGTTAACATCGATGTACGAGAAACATCGATACATTACCATCGATGTCAAAAACATCGAACATCGACATGAAAACATCGATGTTTTGAAAACATCGACCATCGATGCTCATCCCTAGTAGTAAACAGTATGCTGACCGGTCCATGAGTATGACATAATAATATTATATTATAACATATTATGTCTAATATGTATATGTCATACATATACATACAATAATTGACAATTATTGTCAACGTTGTTGTCCTGTCGTGCGAAAGTGGTGTCGTGTCTGTGAGCATCGAAGTTCAGAACGACTGAAAAAAATTTTTTAGATCGATTTTCTGTTTATCTTGTTCATGCTAGTGTCAGCTAACTTTGAATGATAGCGGTAGGTAAAGCGATTAAGAAATTATAAATAATGCGGTAAAAGTATAGTATAAGTAATATAGCTTAGTACGTAGTGCGGGTGAAACGAAGGTTCGTGACAGAAGTGCGCGCGAACGTTGTTTTCATCTGGATCTGGCAGACAGCAGAGATACCGGTAAGTTTGCCTTCATTTTTTTTATAAGTTTATTCTTGTTTTTTAGAGCCCACTGATTTTTTCGCGCCTAATTTACCTTGTAAACTTGCCATTAATAGCTTCAGAGTATGCGGAAAGCGATTTAGCTCCCGTCTATTAGCTCTGGAATGCTCGTATCTTTCAAGATACATTGCGCCTTGATCGCACTCTTGAGTTCTTCATTTTTACGTGACAGTTTTCCGTGTTGTGGGCAATGTGTCCTGCAGGATACTCATATACCTTACTCTGAATGCATGCTACTGGTCACACGTATTTGACATTCAATATTTAAATGCGGTTAGTAGACAAATGTGATCCTTTTTGAAGCATTTTGATTTGTTGCTTGTGTGTGACGGCGCCGTGAACCAGCAAACAAACGGGGGGTGTACTACCTACCTAACCAATGAATTCATACCTAACCAATGAATACCTGTAACCAATGAAATCATGGGAGGAGTTGATCTGTCGGTTCAACTAGTGGCTTTTTGACATGTGCATCAACAATAATAATTTACACAAACATGACTCTGAAGACATTGGTTGTGTATCTAAAGAGCTCAGGATATCATTGAAACGTTTTTGAGTTATTCAGGACGTCATTGGCCATTTCCCAGACATCACATGTAAGGGGAGAACTTCCTGGCAGTGCACCAAGTGACAAGTCAGGGTGGGTATGTCTGAAGACTGACAGAAATTGCTTTCTGAAATGTCATCAAAATCCCGTAGCTTAGAAACACCTGGCTGTGAACTTTCATTTTATTTTTCTCACTTCACATGTGTAGGTACATCAGGTAGAAACAGTGGTAAGAACACCTGAATGAAATGAATGAAAACATGAATCTATTGATAAGAAAATAATACAACAGAATAAATAAACTAACATGCACTAATCATGGTCATTTCAGACCGTCTGATGTGGTAAGAACACCTATTAAGTAGAAACCTGCCCTATACTAATTCTGAAGTTGTTACTAAAATAACCTAGGCTTATTGGGAACAAGAACGTACTAGGAAGGATCCTTCGTAGCAAGTAAAGTCGAACACCTAACGTTTTGCAACATTGCTGAGCGTTGGTTCAATATCATATTAATTAGTCAGTGTTCACAAATATCATCACATTATTTGGATAGTTATCACCACATTAGTTTAGTCTTCATCCTACTTGTCCCACAAACACAGAACACAACAGTAGGTACTTGTACCCCCAAAAGAAGAGCAATGGCCCAATTGTATCCCTGAAAGATCACAAATCTGCCACTTGTGATTTCCGTATGTGATAGAATCGAGAAGTACTTTCATGGTCCCGTAAGTTTCCTTCATGTGAATACCATGCCCAATTGAGATGGAAGGGAGAAGGTGCATTATGAAGCAAAACGGCTTTCAAACTGAGCTTCGATGAGTCTACAAAGAGCCTCCATTCACCAGGAGCATGACTTATGTTCACGGGATTCATCAAACCGTTGACATCGATGCAACCAACAAGATCGTCTTTCTTATTGAAGAAATGTATAAGGTTCTTCTCGCGAGATCTTTAGGCGGCTTTAGACAACAATTTCTGGGGGGCAAATTTGGTATGGGCTTAGAATAGAATAGAATAGAATAACTTTATTTATGTATCTGTACAACATCGGGCTAGGTAGCCCGCTCTTCCTGTCATACAGAAGATTCCAGGTTTTACATCTAGATTCGTCAAGCTATTTCAACTAATTGATAACATAATTAAAATTAAAGTAAAGTAAAGGTAACAACTCCTTGGAAAAAGAAGAAAAATATCAAGAACTAGAATAACTTATTACTTATTCATTCTCCAATAACATTTTGACATAATTATTTTTAAATTGATTCACAGTTTTCGATTCAAGAAAAATTTTAGAATGCTTATTGTACAATTTACTTCCAAAAATTAAGAATGACTTGGCATAGATCTCTGTCGTATGCTTAGGTATTTCCAGTGTTACTTCTTTATTTCTTGTATTCATGTGTTCTGACCTTATCTTTTTAAATTTGTCATATAAATACCGGGATTGCCTATTCATTAGCGTTTTATATACCATTATTGCTACTCTATACTCTCTTCTTTGCTTAATTTTATACCATTTCAGTTTTTTGTACAAAGGAGTCTCATGTTCATCTATTCTAGTGTTCATCACATACCTAAGGGCTGCATTTTGCGCTCTCTGTAATTTAACACTTAGTCTTTCAGACATATCAGAAAAACATGTTGAGGCATATTCGAAGTTAGGAAAAATTAGCGATTGCACTAATTGTTTTTTTACGTATGATGGAAAATGTGACCCTAATTTCCTCAGCTGATAAATTGCACGAAAAGTTTTATTACAAGTTTCAACTACCTGCGGTTCCCAACTTAAAGTGTCTTCTATTATCACCCCTAATTTTTGAACTTGGTTTACATAATCAATTTCCACATCGTTAATCTTAATTTTTGGAACCTGATGTCGCTCTATGGTCTTCATCATACGAGAGGACCCAACTATCAAGGCCTTACACTTTTCTATATTAACTTACAGCTATGCCTAGGGGTATAGAATCAAACTTTTATAACCAGGCACCTGGAAATCATTGAAGTAGGCTAACTAATTTTCCTATCATTATATTAATCAACAAATCTAATCAATATCGACAAAATCACTCTAAGGGGGATTTAGGGGAATTTTAAGGGGGGAAAGATGAACGAGTCTGACAAGTGACACCTCATTTTAAAGATTTTTTGACGCTGAAGTCAGAATTGCGAAGTCAGAATTATTCTATTCTCAAACTGGAGCACTTTGAAGATGAAGAAACGTGGTTGTTACCGTTACAAACTGTCAGTCGGCCTGGAGGCGAGTGATCTGCGTTCTTCGGATTTTAGAATTTCCATCAGTTTTCCGACAGATTGTTTTCCCTTGGGATTTTAACTGACGAATTTGGACTTACGGGTGGAGATGGACAGCAAACCAAGTTTGATTTCCGGCCTTATTGAGTTGTACCGGGCCCACCCCTGTTTGTGGAAGATAAAGGACGATAGCTATTCGAATAAAATCCCCCCCTCCACCTCACCACTACGAAACCTATGACGCTCTATGAAGCCTAGGACGTGTTGCCGCAGTTTTACCAGAAGGCTGTGCCATCAGCTATTCTCGACTCCGTAAAGAGGAAAATTAACAATTTAAGATGCGCGTTTCGGAAAGAACTAAAAAAAGTGAAGAGTGGTGAGAATGCCTCGGAGCAATGATAGGTGAGAGCTAACGTCTCTATCTTGGAGCCACTTTTTCACCCAACCCCCCCTTTTTTTGGGGGTGGGGGGGATGGAGGGGGGTATCTCCAAAAAACGGAATGTAGGCACAACGCTCAACGTATCCGACGAGGCATTGCGGCAAACTGGGGATCACATGCAGTCCTCATTCCCGACCGACAGTCCCCCTGCAGGCACCGGACGCATAGTGTGTGCGATCTGAAGGCGATCATCTGCAGTTCAGTACGTCCGCCTGCAGGCGGTGGACTGGAAATGTGTGTTGCTCGGGATGTTGACCGTACGTTCGCCTGTCGAGACGATTATCTTCAGAAAAACTGACAGTGTATGGGGGCTTTAGAGTAGTTCGATTCCGCTCATTGATTACATAATATGATTTTCGGAAATTCGAAATTAAAAATTTTGGACCGAGAACAATAGTTTCCTTTTCTTCGAAAATGCGCTAATACAACGGAAAGGGCTATGTTTGAGCCCTCAACATTTCCTATGTTGAGCATTGTAATTAGTAATTAATTGTTTTTTTTTTTTTTCCAAAGCGAAAGAAATGGATAAGTAACGCACCCCGAATATGTATGAGAGTGAAGAAAGGTTTTGAAGAAAGTGAAGAAAATTTTAAGAAATACCAGAAAATTGAGGAACTTCAGTTTTTCAAAGAAGTTTAAGGAGAACCAAGATCAAAGAGTAAAGAAAAAAACTCGACTGAGTGCAATTTTCAGGCATTCTAATATACTTTCATAATTTCTTTGTTGCTAATTATTTGTAAAATTAGATCAAGTAGGTACTTATTTTGTCCTTCCGTCCCGCGGTTCAGAGTTCAACGCTCAACAAATCTAAATTAATTTTCTGCAAAAAACGAACGGTACCGTGTGCATGTTTACGGGACGTCACGAAAGGCGTCTTCCAGGTATTCAAATCTCGGCTTCTATTTGACCAATCAACTTGAAATTTGGTGTGGATCTTCAGGGTGTGGATAATAGAAAGCACTGAAAGTCGCTAGATCTGAAGGAAGCCGAGTTTTATTACTTCAAACACCCAGATTTTACCTTGCTCTCTTTCTTCTCTTCCTTCTTGTTCAGACGGTCAAGGCTACAGCCTCTCCACCTTCACCGATTGACTTGAAATTTGGCACCGAGCTTCGTTTCAGCTTGAAGCAGAGCCTTTTAAAAGATTTAATCCATTATTTCAACCTAAAAAAAAAAGTTAGGAACATAAAACTGAAATTTAGGCTAATTTTGGTCACTTTGATGGGTCTACAGCCGATCAACTTGAAACGTGGCATGTGTCTTCTTGGTGTGGATAACAGAAAAAAGCCCTGAAAGTTTCAAGTTTTAGGTCTAAAGAGAGATAACTTCACAAACCCTTTACCATGTTTTTCTCCAAAATGCATACAGGCTCTTCAAAAAGGCTGCAGCCTCTCCACCTTCACCGATTTAACTTCAGGAAGTACTGCACATCTATGTATTACCTTTGTACATAGATGTGTAGTATTAAAAACGTCTCGCCATGGCGCTAAGGGGAGATTTCGAAACGGGTGCGGTGCTTGTGAAGTGGTTGGATCTCTTTAGTTGGAAGGAAAAGGGCGGGCGAGGAAAGTGGATATTGTAACTTTTACCGGCTGTTGTAGAATGACATTTGCGAGGCAAGGTGATTTTTACACGGATTGTTTTTTAGTTGACGTTAACATAACGTCTCTCACGGTGAATGTAGAAGAAAAAAAAACTCAATTTTTCTCTGTATTTCTCTCATCACTACAGAGGTAAGCACGGGACATAAGACAAAGAAGAAGCCTTTTCCAGGTAGAACGGGTGGTAGGGGGAGGTAAAGGAGTGGGGATGGAGGAGCTCAGGCTTGCTGAGGGCTGCTGTGAATGATCTCGCGATTTTTACAAAATGATTGAGTTAGGGTTCAAAAATAACTCTAACATTTCGGAGTTTTGGGGTTTGGATACTGAAAACATTTTTTTTGTTTAGTTAAAATAGCGTCCCAGCAAGCGAATTTACTCGTGAGGGATGATGCTCCACACACCTCGAGAACGCAATCATTCACACGCCTCCTTAAGGAGGATTTTGCACAAATTATTTCATCCCGTTTATCAAGACCTCGCCATATTCGAGACATTGTGGACAGTTACGTGAAAACATCTTTCTCATGTCATCAAGTGTTATTTTCAACCTGTTCGAGGGAATCAGGAATCCTTCACGAAACTTGTGGAAAACCGTGTCTGATTTTGAAATGCCACTGGTTTTTGGAATTTATTTCATGAATCAAGTTTTTCAAGCGCTGACAACACTCACCTCTAGGTGAGTTACATACCCACGAGTCTCTACAATATTGATGCTCCCCCTCGTACAGAGGAAAATTAACAGGGTTCGACCAGTGAATAAAAATTTAACACGACATTCATGAATTGTTAAAATTAGGCGGTCTGAAGTTCGCCTTGTCAGTTTTATGGCTGATTGTGTTGCATATTATGTAAAAGTGCAATACTCTCAATCCAACAATCAGCCGACTCGAGGGTCGTTTCCGAACCGATACGCGGTTCATCGATATCGGAAATCGAGCCGCAGAACGTCGATACTATCGCAAAATCTCAGGAATAGGAATGAGGAATCAGAGTCTCGTCCCCCCCCCCCCCCGCCACACCAATGGACTAAGCTCGGCCTTGTTGAGGCTGCCAGGCTGACAGCCGACCCAACCCAGTCGTTGTTCCTCTGCCGAACGTTGCGCAAGAGAGGTGAGTTCCATCCTCCCAACTCGTCTCTATTTTAAGTTTCAATCAATAGGTACATTTTCGCCGGGTATCTCGATTAAAAACAATGTTTCATCCGAGACAGCTAATGATTATTAATTGCTTTCTAATGGAATAAGGAACGCTTTATATCGGTAATTACAAACCTTTGATTCACGGTGTATTTGTATCATTATGGTCCATTTTAGTCAATATTTCACTCGTAACGTACCCACCACTGCTCATGCCGGCTCACCTGGTATTTTTGACCGGCTTTCAATTTAAAAGTCACAGACAACCTTGTGTTGATCCAAATCCGCCTTTGTCATTGTCACTGAATGACTGTACAAAAATCAATTTGTTTTGATCATCCATCAGCCCAACATAAAACGTCGTATAATGATATTTTATTGAAATTTAACATCAACGATAGTTAACCAACGTTCCGCTCATCCTGAGTCTTGCATCCACCATTCTTGTTCTTTGTTTTGATAGTGCATTCCAGCCCAAATACGGGGATCCTGATTTAGTTAGTGGGAATTTTGCGTTGAAAATCGATGCACACGCCAAATTAAAATGATTAGTACCTACTCATTCATCATTGTAAAAGGTTACCATTAATCTCGGATAATTGTATATATTTTATTATTCTCTGTTTAATGCCTAAACTATTCATTTGGTCATTCAGTGCTTTTATTGAACTAAATTAAAATTACTTCTATGAAATAGTTCATACCCATCTCATTCCAAAGTCTTTCATATTTCGATTGAAATAAAGTTATTAAATAATGTATACCGTAAATGCGTCTAATTTCGGACGGTTTTGGAGCTTTTTTGTGGGTTTCGCCCTTTAACAGTGTTCGAGAAATCTGGAAAAATTAATTTTGATTCTCCCACTCCTCACCTTTCAGAAAACCTTTTGAGCATTTTTTTTTTTTCAGTAGGTACTACACGAGCGCCATTTTTTATTTATTTTAAGACTGTCCAAAGTTAGGAGCCAAAGTATGAAACTTCGGACACTAACTGAAATCAATGAAAATTGACATTAGAAATGCGTTTTTGAACATCGGACACAGCCTGGCTTTAAATAAAATTGTTTACAAATCCTGTCCAAGGTGACAGAACTTGGAAAACGTCATAGTTTAGGGTTTTCAGGAGGTAGGTTTAACTACAAACTATGATTGTTACAGATTTATATTTTCATAAAATTACAGGATATCACAGGGTTTGTTCAAACCATTACAGATGAAATTATCATTGTCACAGGCGTTAATTGTATCATATCACAGCGCTAATAAGTGAACTAGGTACAGATGCAAATTTGTTATATTTTAAATAATACCTCAAATCAAGTACAATGAAATCTATCCTGTTAGTGAGAAAAAAACATAACAGAGAAGTGAACTTGAATCCTCCTGCCAACGTTTTCGAAATGTACTCGACCGGCTCGACAAATTTTCTGTCGACACCCTGTTTTCGATTGTAAAATTTTTCGAGGTGATGATGGAGAGTGGTGAATTTTTGTGCTCATTAAGATGTATTCTGGTAACAATTATTCAGTTCAAGTGTAATTTACACTGTTATTATTACTACAACTGATTTAAAACCTACAAGAAAAATAATGTATCGAGTGCTTTGTTTGTCCAAGCTAAACTGCAAAAAAAACGCTGCCTGGAGAAACCTGTCTACTGTTATTTGTTCGTTATTTACATCGAGTTATCATTATGTTCGTACGTTGCCACTAAGATGTTTTCCATGTCTAGTCGTCATCTTTGCTCAACCGGTGTAAAAACCAACTGTGGGTTTATCTTATCATAATATTTGACCTCCATCTTGAAGCGATGGAATCTCTAAGATGACACACTTTTTATGTCTCGTCGTAATGAAATTGTAGCGTCTGAAAGAGTGAACGGTTTAATTAATATGAGAACGTTCATGTCGTTTCACTTGAAAACTGAATGAAGAGTTGTACTGTAATAATTTTACAGAATTGTTTGAATGTATAATATATTATATTGAGCAACAAGATCGTGCAAAATGTGTGGATCAAGAGGGAAAAGCCCAATATTGTCTTCAAGATGATTTCACTCCTTCGGGTGCGAAACACATTGTTCCGAGGAAAATATTATACGTAACATTTGTAGTGTTTTCCTGCTGAGGTGCTGCTAGAATGCTAAAATAGGAGTAGCGTTAACTGTTGTAACAGTTATGTAAATACTGTGATTTCCAGTGGGTGACGTGACTGAATGGTTGGTAGCAATATTATTGTTACTCAACACTATTTTTACCGAAATTTCCTACGACCTGAGCGACCTTTTCAAATTCAACTAGGCAGTTATCCATACGATTTGTTTAGCTTGAACTTCAAAATGGCAATTGAATAGTGAAGTGATAGTGACAGTTCAAATCGATTGTATTTCAAATTTTCAAAATGAGAAGGAAAGCTTGATATTATATCTCTATGCTGTGGGATTGATTATGTAGAACCTTATCAGAATTATTACTTACCTACGAAATGGTTCTATTCAAGCGATTAGAAAAATCAAGTCCATTTTGCAAAATTGTGAACTGAAAACCAAATGATTTCATTTACGTAGGCTCCTTAATACCTTGCCAAAAATTGCTAAAAGTTTTTATTTAATTTGCCTAATTTCCAGTGAAAATTTCAAGTTGACTAATTTTACCTGAATGAAAACTATTCTGACTCGGATATGGTCACTAATAAAACTTCAATTCATACTAAACTTTGCCAGTGATAATAACTATGAACTGATAATAGTGTTCACCCCAAATCAATCCTTTGAGTCACTACCACTCAAAACACCCACTAATTTCAACTGTCTTTTGACTGACTTTACTTGTAAGCTGCAGTAATTCCATAATCACATTACGTAGGTGTAATGATGACCTAATGACAGTTGACATTTTTTACTTGTGATATGGTGGTACTTCGAAATTTCGAAGTATTTATCAGTTCTTCTAGATGTAAGTTGATTTATCAGTTCTTCTACATGTAAAGCTATTTAGATGCAACTTCATCATACATGATCAACTGATACATTAAGGTAAACATTTAAATTTTTTCTCAATTTTAGTCTTTTTTTGTTAATTATCGGCTGTAGATATTGTTTGATAGTATCAGGAGAGACCGGAAGAACCTCATTGTCCAATGAGAATGCATATGATAATTTTTACCACCTACCTGACGATGTACGATGATAAATCCTGAATTTAAATACAATTTCCAGGTAAAACTCAAGTTTTTAAGGGGTAAAGCCCCCACGATATACGATATCTGACCTAGGATATTAGATAAAAAATCCTGAATTTCACCAAATGTGGGGTAAAATTCATGTTTTTGTGGGTAAAATCGTTGATTTGCATACGAAATCATACGAATGGTTCTTGTGATTTGATGGTCTACTTGTGGGAATCTACCCACTCAGACTGCACAAAAAATATTGCAAAAGATTCATAGAAAATATTGACAGGTCCGCAAAAATGTCAAATCTTTCAGAAAGATATTGAACGCCCTTTGTTTTGCACAATATTTCTCCTCACAATAACTATTTTTGCGCATATACGACATCTTCAACAAATCGGGCAAAATTTTTACCAGTGTGATTTGAGTATAGGAATATATTAGTGGCTGGACTTTATAGGGGGATTAGTTTCTCTGTATTCCCGATGAACCAATAAGTACACTTGACCTATAAATAGGTTTGACCGCTGACAAACAAAACGGTTTCTAAAATTGTACTTTATGGATTTTAGGATTTTGTTATGCTCAATCGATTGTCGAACCTTAAACTCGTGATACGTCACTAAACCTCACTTTGTAGTGTGCTCAGGACTCAGTCGCATGAGTAATCAACGGGTGCCGAAGCGTTTGTTGTGGTCTCAAGCCTGACGAATGACCTTGGACCACAATTACTCATAACTTCTATCTGATCTTCTATAGTCTGCTGGACTCTAAACAATTAACATTTCAATTGACTCTGTTCAACTGGCTGCCCGCACATCATTTATAAGCGTGTTCTACGTGTTGATGTGGGTATCATTATTACTCTCCACAGCGCCTGGCAGTATCTTCCTCAAACTCCTTTCCTGTAATTTTCTTAGTAAGATATGCCATGAATTCATTTTTGGTGTGGGACGGGTTTCACATTCAATGTTCACTATGTCAACCGGGTTGATAGAATATGAACAGGAACAATGAGACAAATTCGGAGATTTATGAACGAATCTGAACGGCTGGATACATACTGATGTTTAGCCAAGAACTTCTTCTCACTATTGGTCTTCTTGCAATCAGTTTATACTCTCAGTCCAAGAAGTATAATCAGCAAAAAATCCACCAATTTTTTTGTGATTTCTTGCACTTTGGAGGAGGCCTGTATGTCTGAATTTAAACGGCAAAAAATCCACAGTCACAACGTGGATGATAGGGAACGTATACTTCCTTAAAAATGTTTTTACCATTGTCTTAATTATCCTGAAGGTCTTAATAATATTTTTTTCCTGACAATAATAATTATTCTCAGGAAAAAAAATATATACCTATATAAAAAACACCGTCAGTCCCTATTGGCGATAAGATGAAAACAGAGAGATGTCCAGTGTTCCAATTGAATAGCAGATTCAAACAATCCACCGGTATCGAATATCTATTTCTAGCATGCTGCTTGGAGCAGCTCCACTAGTGTTCACGAAGTAAAATAATTTGAGGGATTAATGAATCGAACGAACATATTGCGGTATTGAAGGGTCCCCCATTCACGTTACTGTTGACTATAAACAAATGGTTCTCCTAGAAAATGACGAAGAAACTCCCAATATTTACCATTCGCAAATAGCAGTTATTGATACGTCTTATTGGCCCCCTCAAACAAACCGCTAAAAAACTACTTCTCTGTCATATTTCATCACTAGACTCAGACTCTCATGCCCGACGACATCACATTACACGTCATTGGTGATGAATATGTGCTTAGCGTTGACAGGTTATCGCTGTTACAGGTTGATAATTCAGCCGATTAATCAGATAAGGCCTGTCAGATCCATTATCGATTTGTCTGTCATATTGTTTTTCTCTGTTTCAGTTCACGGACATGGACTCTTTCAGAAAGGAGTGGAGTGAACACCCTTTCGAGCGCACGGGGTTCCTTAGTCAAGCTTTCTACATGTAAGTACATATACCTGGTATGTTTGGTGCAGTTCTATCAATGAGTGAATTAGCGTAGTATAATTTTATATAGATTTACCTGGAAATTATTATTGTTCGTCTACTGAAGTCTCGTTTATGTTGCTACCTACTTACTTATCATTTTGGGAGTAACTTCATAATGAATTGCTTTACTGTTCAAATTAGAAAGGAAACAGCTTCTGATTGGCTGTTTGAAGTGAAGGAGCTGTGGGATACGGGGGGGGGGGGGGAGCTATTACAAAACTCATAAAAATG
This sequence comes from Stenodema calcarata, assembly GCA_963920205.1. Lineage (NCBI taxonomy): Eukaryota > Metazoa > Arthropoda > Insecta > Hemiptera > Miridae > Stenodema > Stenodema calcarata. The sequence goes on from OY986049.1 coordinate 9,613,710, forward strand.
GACGCAACAACGAAGAAAAACTTGAAGGGATTACATTATTCAAAGATTTGTCAAACCGTCACTCTCACGGAAATCAGTCTTTAGACTGATGTTATTATTGTTCGTCTACTGATGTTAGAACAGTGTAGGTACTGATATTACAGTGGAAATAGATAACTTTTTCCACTACCTACTCTTTTTTTTTGACATGGGTACAAACAACTTCATAGAAATGTGATTTACGTAAATACACACTGAAAATTGGTACACAGCCTCTTGAGACCCTGGAGGAGCGATCGGGTGGGGGGGGGTGAGTAAGATCAGCTCCGTGAGTGATACAGCTGAATTCTCTCCTGTTCACCCTAGGGCGCTGAAATTTCGCACACCGCCTCATGAGACTGGGGGGGGGGGGGGGGGGGATCGCAACAGTGAGAGAGCGATAATGCGTGTGGACCCGTGCAACGCTCGGGTAACGGCTAGTATTAAATAAAACGAATAATAAGGAACAAAACAAAGCTCAGTCCATTCAGTCTTCAGAATCCAATCCTAATAAACAATCCTCAGTATTGAGAAGTATTCTTGTCGTCGAGATTCTGGAGATGATACGAGTAGAACAAGAAATCTTTTACATTTCGAATGTTGCACAAAGTCGCCCATTGGTTGAGTATACAAACCGCAATTAGAGTTTTGGACTGTAACTGTAAAGATAGTTTATGATGCCCGTTCCAAATCTCAGCTGCGGTTTTTCAGGTAAAAATGTTAATTCACGCTGTTCAAGAGGGCATGAGTTTGAAGTATGTACTCGTTGTAGGAAGTTTTCAGAACCACTACTAACAGAGGGCAACTGCTCAGAAACACTTCAGCCAATCACTAAAGAGACCTGACTTTGTAGATAAGTCGAAGCAATTCGAGGGTCTCACGGCAACACCCCACATCGTCACTTTTGGCCAAAATGAGTTATGCATATCATTCGAAGCGTCTTCCCCCGGCGGATCGATCTAACTACGTGTAAGTTAGGTAACACTAAATCTCACGATTTACTTTACTGAATTACTCAGTAAACATAGTCATTGGCAGATGGTTTTTTGGCTCTGCTGAAAAGTCGCCAAAATGACGATGTGGGAAGTTGCCGTGAGACAAGTGATCGCAATTGTAAGACAAGTTAGCAACGCAGTGTTGCGAAATTTCCCTCAAGACCTCTGAAAAGTAACCCTATCCAAGTAACCCACACTGCTCATCTCAATATTCACATCAACCCAGTTGCATATCTTACATTGATACAAGGTCATACTTGTACGGTTACATATTCTTTTCTCTTGTTTACGTGGACGGTTCTTACAGACACAGTGTTTTTCCTCAGGTCATTCTAAACACCATGGTCCACTGGACTCCAAGTAACCCAACACCCTCGATCACTATAATGGAACGTCAACATTTCCGTCTGATTCCGTACTCATATATCTCACGTCAATATGTATTTTTCTAGGCGAACCACCTACTGTGGTCCATCAAATTTGGTAAATGAATTCGTAATCTCCCTCAGCTCTATGTCTTACTCCGCAGCAAGGCAATAGCAATGTTCAAAGTAAACTATGCTTGATCTGCTCTCAACCTTCCTGGTACATACTATTTATTGAAGTATGTCACAGGTTTCGGACCATAAGAATTAATGTCAAACACTTCTTTCCCTCCTTAGCTCATCTTAAGTTAACGGGTTTTTATTGTATAAATTGACTACTTCTACTGTTTTTCAATTTGACAGAATTTATTCCACTTTTTGACGTTCTAGTTCATTCTTTCTTAAACCTTTACAATCGCTCATGAAACATTGGAAAATGTCACCACTCAGAGTTTATTGATTCACGTTTCACAATACGTAGAATCCAAAAATCGCTAGCACTCGTTCTCCGAACCGATTTGGCCAGATTGCCAGAATTTTTCATAACCCCACACCCCACTAATTTGCATAGGAAAGGTTTTAAGAACAATTACAACAGATCTGGGCAAAATAAGGAAATAATTTACAGCGTCTTGAAGTACCCAACTATCGAAAAAATTAAATTTTCGATCAGTTTTTTGGACCTTAAATGTCTTTGGTAATTAAATAATCGTTTTCTTGTCAAAACTGAGAATTACAATTCATTTCTGATAATTTTTAAATATTCTTCAAACATTCTTTTTAACGTCTTTGGTAGTTAGGAACTAGTTCAATGGGGATTCATTCTCCAACAGTATTCCGAACCGAGACTGTTTAGTGGCTGTAAAATTGGCGTTAGAGACCTATTTAATGAGAACATAAAATCTATCTGAATACGTCTTAAAAAACTTGTCTTCTACTAAACATTTTGGAGCTGCTGTTTTATGAACATTTCCACCCTCATCTTTTCTCTGGCACATATTTCTAAATTTCTCTAGAACTCTGTCTAGTTGTGGGCGGACAGATTATTTTCAAGTTTGATTTTTGTATCTAGAAAAGCGTAGGTTCCAACAATGTTTTCCTATACTGATTATGAAGGTTCGTAGTCGAAAATCCCTTAGGAGGAATCGTCTGCATCAATCTAATTAGAATCACCCTCCTTTCACTAATCCACGAAAAATCTGAAAACACCTATCGTTAATATGACCGATAGTATGACAACAGTGACCACTAAAACCACTCCAAATTTCATACGAATTTTTTGAAAGGGTTTGGGTGTGTTATTAGCGTCACAACGATCGAAACAAAGTAAGTATATGTTTCTAAACAAACCACTGGGAAAATTTTAGGATTTTAATTCATGATCAAATAAGTGAGTTTAATATGTTTGATAGACAACAGTTACAGGTGACACTTCAACGTTGTGATCGCTCGGTGTTTTCCTAATTATTTGCTTTTCCAGATGGACTTTGAAAATATTTCATCAAGATCGGAAAAAGCAGTTAAACTTGGACAACATTTGGGCACCATTCAGTCAACACAGGTCCGTGAAACTAGGAGACCGACTAGAAAAGTAAGTAACAATTTTCTTATTTCATCAGATTGCTCAACAGAATGGCTCAAAAATGACTTGGTGCAGCATTATATTATAAGTTCGTACGTGCACTCATAAAAAAAAAATCTTTGGTTGATTTGAGTAGTTTTTAGTAAAGTTCTTTCAATATTTAACAACTTCTAAAAACGATTACTCGAGATCTGGTAAGAAATAGCTAAAGCGTTGACGTTTTAAAAATGCGTTGTTTGATATTTGAGACAATTTTTAATTTTACATTCAAATTCAGTGATGAGATGACATTGTTCCTAATGGCAATCTTCCTGAATCTTTTTAAAACACAGAGAAACCATTTCAAACGGCACACTTGAATATTTTTCTGACCTGGTTCCTATATCATACGAAGACCTACTTAACGGTACCATAACGGCACCAATTTAAAGCAACCTAGAATTTCTTAACGTACGTAGTTAATTAGTGTTAAGCTGTACTTATGTCTTCAAGTAGGTAACAAATTGTTAATTTTTATAGAGTATGGATGAATCAGCTGGATGTATACAAGAGAAAATCAAAACCGCCGAGCTTAGCCAAGGCGCTGTTTATAACCTTTTGGAGGGAGATCACAATCATATCTCTGTTGCACCTTACTGTCACATTAGCCGATGTGTAAGTATTAAATTAATATCTTTAGATATAGGTAAATACATTCTGATATTTTAAAAATATCATGGTAAAGATAGTAGACATAAGTTACTGGTGGGTCTGCGCTGGTGATGAGGAGCCTCACGTATGACTTTCGAGGTGTGATCAAAACGCTCCAGGACTTTGACGTAGAAGGTTGCGCTCATTCGTCACCACAACCCTCTTTTTTGTTTCGATTTTCTAGCTTTTCCAGCTCTTTTCGCGATGTGACTTTTTCGTGTTTTGCTTTTTAGCGAGTTGCTGAGGATGGGGGCGAAGGAAGAACAGCTCGGTAACGTGAAATTGGGCAAATCGTTTGCGAAACTTTTTCACTTCTTCAACAGGCCTATGGAGGTGATGTGATGAGCCGTTCACGGTTTTACGAGTGGGTCAAGAGGTTTAAGGAAGGCTGAACATTGTGTAAAGATGATCCTCCACCCTATCAGGAATGCCCTCAGAATCGACTGAAGTGGCAACGAATTCCTCCCACAGGGTGAAACAATTAATCACTACCTCGAAACCCTAAGAAATTTGCGCCAAAAACATTCTGCAGAAAAGACCAGAACTGGGCGACAGGACACGGGGTGCCACACAGCGCTCCTCATTCGTGATGTTTGGTAAAAAACGGGACTTCAACCCTTCCCCAGCCCCCCTCTTCTCTTCACCTTGCTCCCTGCGACTTTTGGCTATTCCCCAAACTCAAATTACCGATGAAAGGGCATCGAGGAGATAAAGGAAAAACCGCAGAAAACCAAAAATTCACTTCACGAAAACAGCCATAACGTCGGTCTGGAAAGGGCTAGAAAATCGAAACAAGGTTACTCGGGAGGGTTGTGGTCACAAAATGAGCGCAACTGCAGCCTTTTACGTTAACGTGGGGCCGCAACCGCACCCTTCTATGTTAACGTGGGGCCGTTAACGTCCTGGAACTTTTTGATCACACCTCGTAGGTAACTTTTGGGTAACTAATATACAATTTATTATCAGTTTTGTTTTGGTCAACACCAAATGCTAAGAAAAACTATTGATGTGAGTTTATATCACCTATATAAGCACTCGTTGAAAAGTGACAACGATACCAAAGACAAATTGGTCTATCCAGGCCCCATAACATGGTTCTGTGGTGCAATAAACAACTCCGTAAGTTGGCGTGTTATAAAATTCTGAATGCCAAAATCCAGAAGAAATCAACCCGCTCGACTATTATACGAATGGTTTATACTGTAGATTTGTTCGAATTACCCACTTAGGAGGAGAATTTATCTTGACATGCGCCCAAGAACCTTCAAAAAGGTTCAGGTTGGGGGACAAAACTTTGAAAAATATTGGAAAGATATAAATATTATTTTGAGGCATACGCAGACGAAAAAGCACTCGGGGCGAGGCTCTATTGACGTTCAGTAGACGATAGTGAGATAATCAGATCTTACGCTTGTGTTTAAGTGATAATAATTTTTAAAAAATAAAAAAGCTGTGCTAATCTTTCGAGTTTTTATAACTCACTCAATAATTGTTCATTTTGCGATTGGGAAATTCTATTAATTAATCAGATACTTCAACATCATGAAGGGCCATTGAAACTTCGAAGAATCAATTCACCAATATCTACTATTTGATAGACTGAAAAAAGTCTATTATGTACATATTGTGATTCATTGGTGACCACAAGTGGTCTTGGAATTCAATTGGTACTCATGACCTGTCGGATTGAATATGCTCTGGGTCTTCGTATATATTCAGTCCTTTTAGTAACCATTTATATAATATATATATTATATAGCTCACATAAGACCTAGGTTTTCCACCTAGGAGTCCAATGGCCTCAAGGACACGTCACGGAGTCTCATTTCCTTTTTACACTTGTTCGTAAGAGCAACCTTTCATCATTTCAGGCCTAGCGATTGAAGAACAGAACCATTTATTTCGCACAATTACCGTACGGCGTTCATATTTTTGTACAAAATATTGTACAATTCATAAATAAAAGCACGATGAAATATTGTGCTGTCACTACCAATGGCGTGGCTCTGAATATGTTTTGCTCATTTCTTCGATCATCTCTGATACAAACACTCGAAATTCCGTTCGGCCCAACCAAAAATCACTGACGTCTAGCATGATTTTATAGTAATATCCTATTATTTAAACAAGAGCCATTCCCCATCTCCTTCGGTATATGGTGTTGCAGGCATTCGCTTCTTCAGAGCTGAGTTGCGTTGCTGGTCCCTACGGGATGTGTTCAAAATTTGTGTTAATTTTGATCCATACATCGTATATCTGGATTGGCTAGACCCATACAAATCTAGCAAATCCCACTTTTGCCAAAAACCACTGGCCCCATTGAAAAAATACGTGTTTGATAACGTTATTTATGGATTTTAGGATGCTGAATCGATCTTCACACTTTCTAATATAATATATTATAATATATACATATTATGTACGTCAAGTTGGCAAAGGCCCCACTGGTGCCAGTAATAGAGCAAGTAAAAATAATACGTCTCTGGTATTTTTTCTAACCGATTTTTTGAGTGCTGTAACAGCTACTACGCTTCATAACAGACGTCGCGTTTGTTATGGTGCCATTATAGTCACTAGTACATGACAACATGTTTGGTATCATTTTATACAGTTGGCCAAGGGCAAATGTCGACTCGGCGAACAGTAAAAATCGGCGAGTAACCGATACTAAAACGAAAATTACCAAAAAATCAGATTGGCGCGGTGGTACCTAACTATATTGTAATGGAGGTGTTCGTGTTTCCATAGATTGATGTACTGTTTATGGTCTGTGTATTTTTCTTTCACCAATCATCTTACACCATGTTTAGGCACGTCACCGAGTATTTTTAGGTCCGAAAACATTGCAGGAAGCAGATTTTTTGGTATGTTGTAAGGACATGTTTGAGTAGTATTACACCAATTTTGCGGCCTCGAAATCCCCAGGAAAACTTTTTGGGAGCAAAAAAACCTCGAAATGTTCGGACTTGTTTCAGTTTTTGTCTCATAATTTGTAAAAGGTTGGTTATCTACGAAAAGTCCTTCTTACCTGTATTAAAGTAGGTAATATTAGGTACAATTTAAGCACAACCCCAGCTCTGTAGATGCAATCGATCCCGAGATTTGGAAAATTTGCTATTTCTTCAAAAAATATCGAAATTTAAGTTTTAGTCATCTCTTAGGTAGAATGCCGGGTCTAATACTCATCCCGCGAGGAAAGTCATAAGTTAGAAAGTTCGAACGTTCTAGCTTTCATTTAAGCACAAAGCAATGTAATAATACTCAAACACTCAAATTTGCTTCCTGTAATTTTTTGGACCTAAGGGCATTTTTGTATCTTTGGTGACTGGCTTAGTCGTAAAGCTGACTTGTGTTTCCTACGTTTTGCACATTTTTCAATCTCCCTTTGTCAAGTATACATTTCAAAGTAAATGGTCGTTTTGGTACTCATTCGACCGATTTGAATACACGGTTACGCTTTATGGGTACCCACACAATGAAATGATTATTTCTCGTCGACCAAGCTTGTCCAGACTACCACTTGGACGACCGTTCGCTGCAAGTGTACTGTAGTGCCAATTGATAATTCGATGAGACTATACTCGTACACTACCTGAATCGATTGTACATTGATGCGTATGCGTCCCCTTCTGTACAGATTATTACGGCCATTTCTCCTGGGGACGCTTATAAATTCGTTTTCACTCGACGACTCTCAAGAAACTGCCGTCTCGGCAGTAGAGCTGGTGTTACTGAACTTCTTAACCAGCGCAATGAGCTGTCACTATCTCAACCTAACTGGAGTCCTTGGGATGAAAATGAGGGCAGCCGTTGTTTCCGTAGTATTCCGTAAGGTAATTAAGTACTTTTCATCAGTAGTATAGATGAGTAGATCTACCTAGTTCAATTCAATCAATATAAGCATCTGTTAGCTATTTAGTAATTTCATATTTATTGTCGTTCACAGTCGGACCTGTGAATTGAGTCCAAATGTCATTCAAGACTGCGGAGAGCGAAACCATTCTTGACTCTGAGAAACACTTGATATTTGCCCACAGAGCTTAAAGCTGTCTAAAACAGCATTAAACGATGCCTCCCCAGGGCAAATCGTCAATCTCGTATCGAACGATGTGAGCCGATTTGAAATCCTTGCTATATCATTCAGCTTCCTCTGGTCTGGTCCCCTTCAAACCGTCATCATCGCCTACTTTCTGTACAGAGACGTCGGGCTCTACAGTTTTGCTGGAATGGCTGTTGTTGGAGGGGTAACCATCCTCCAAAGTGAGTTACTTTCACCTACAATCAACTGTACTGTTCCCGACACTCAACAATCAAGTGCTATTCAGACATTACATCCAGTTCAGGTCGCTCCATTAACGAATTGCTTATGCAGCAACGCTTTTGTAATAGATTCTTAAATAGATTAATAATATACTTTTTTGATGCTAATCTCTTTTGGTTGGCTTGCATAAATGTTGATTTTCAAGGTTTTTTTGGCTCACAAATCGAGTTTTGTCTGTGTTCTGGGTTTGCTTCTGATTTGATAAGTTTTAGGAGACTCGTAGGCATGTCGTATCGTTTATAAGTAGGTCTGATATTCTTTCAATGTTCCCCTTGTGAATATTCATGTGTTGCTGAATGGCGCTCAAACTGAAGACAATTGTTAGAGAATTGTTAACACTGGTTCCTCATAAAATCAATCAGTACAGATCCCAAATTAGGTTCTAATTTAGGTTCTTGTCTATTGCTTGTCAGAGGACAACGGGGTTTCACTTATAAACGCTCGCCTGTTTTGTTTTTGTAGCTTACACAGCTCAGCTGACGTCCAAATTCAGAAGGAAAATAGCCAAAGAGGCTGATCAGAGGATCAGGTTGACAGATGAAATTCTTGCTGGGATTTTAGTATTGAAACTGTACGCTTGGGAGAAACCTTTTACCAAACTTCTGGAGCAAGCGAGAAGGTAACTCTGAAGGTCCGTTCATGTGGTTGTTCATGAATAGGTTCCAAAGCTATCTTATTTCTGTTGCCACCCAAACTCATTGAACACGTGGGTGGCAACTGACAACGTATGGCTGTAAAAAGTATTATAAAACATAATATTATTCTATTCTTTGGATCGCATCTCGTGTTCCACCTTATTACAATTTAAACCTCAAGTAGTTGTTGGAGGTAGAGGAAGGTACAATACAAGTCGACTGAACAGCATAATATTAATAATATTATTATTAATATTATTACACATCTGGTGGGACGGATCACGCTGTTTTCTTTACCCATTCTAGAATTATATTTACCTGGCAATTCCATTTTCATTGCAGTGCTGAATTAAAATACGTCCGAAGGTCTAATTTCATAAGAGCATTGTACATGGCGTTCAATTTATCTACGACGAAGTGGGCTTTGTTTCTCACCCTGTCGACTTATATTCTCAGTGGGTTCAAGCTGTCAACTGCTCAGGTAATGTCTTGTAATTGTATATAACAAAAATTGGCACAAAAGGGTTTGCAAACTTGGCCCTGCATTACTTTTCAGTAGATCATCGCTGTCTGAATGATTTGTTATTCTTAAAAATATTCTCTGGAAAAAAAAAAGAAAAAAAGTAAATAGCATTCAAGGCTCTTATTCACCATATCTCCCGACATTGCGGGTGTATCCCTTAGGATTGATCCTTTTTTCTACATTATTGTTTATAGACCTGTTATATTACTACTCATGAATTCTGGCAATTCCATTAAATGTAGGTAAAATGAGTATTAATTCATAAGGGCCTCCTCCTGCCCTTAGCCATTGTGAAGGAGTCTAGTTTACCTCCGTTCCACATGCCAATTTAGCCTTTGGATTTTAGTGGTGGATTTCCCGAATTCATCAATTAGTGGCAAAACTCAATCATCATTTTGGGTTGTAAATTTTGTTAAAGGAGGAGTAGGACATGTATTTTGAAACGCCCTCTAGAATTATAAAAACATTTACTTATGTTTACCAGATTGGATATCACGTGTTTTTTTACTTGTAGGTTTTTGTGATATCTTCATACTACGGCATATTGAACCACAGCATATCCAGCGTGTTCGTTCGAGGTATACAGGAATCAGCGGAATGTTCAGTGTCATTGAGAAGGCTTCAGGTATGTGCGTGTACACTTGTCTTCAATCTACGCTGCTATTTACTATGGAGCTCCATCCATTGCGGCAGCACAAGCCTCATTGCCTACTTATTACTAGGATCAGAAGAGTGATATAATATATTTAGATGTATTTAATGTGATATTGCTCTGATTGAGCATTTTGCGCACTTGTCAGTCGCATTCATACTTACGTTGTAGGGATTTTTGATGCGGGAAGAAATCGAAGTGATGCCCACCTCACCCGTCATCACCATCAAAGAGGAATCCAATGGGGAAGAGACGAACGAAGGCACGCCGCTCAAACACGACAACTCGCCCACTGAGACAGCTGAAAACGGAGGGAACACTCAGGCCAACGGGTCTACCGTTGAGGTAACGCCAGAAGCGAATGGAAGACGACAGTCCGGAGTGAATTTAGAGCACGCAGTCGTCGTACAGGGCGTTAAGGCTTCCTGGGTTCAAGGGTTCATCGCTCCAACTCTAATGAACTTGTCTTTTTCGGTTCGTCGTGGGAATCTCATTGGATTGATCGGTTCGGTTGGATCTGGGAAGGTAAGAACAAAATTAGCTGCACCATGAATACTGTGAATACTTTGTGACGTCTTGTGGAAAAACAAAACAATAGGATTAGAACATCTAAGGATGTTAGTAGAACACCTAAGGTCCATAGGAGGACTTACTGGCATTGGTGATATGGTATCATGATACCATTAGCACAATGAGGTGTCCAACCTCTTTCGCGAATACATAAACAAATTTCATGTTTAATTACAGACTTCCCTCCTACATCTTCTATTGGGTGAATTGAAACAAGAAGTTGGAAAAGTTTTTGTCAACGGTTCAGTCTCCTACGCCTCTCAAGAGTCTTGGATTTTTGCTGGCAGTGTACGAGACAACATCCTCCTCGGACGACCATACAATCGAGCCCGCTACAGAAAGGTTAGTTTTACGACAAATACACTAAGATCAAATACATCATGATCATGAGTTTAACCGGAAAGTTTTATTGAAAGGTCATTGCAGCTTCCTGTTTGTCGAGGGACTTGGAATTATTTCCCAGTGGGGACAGAACGATGGTTGGTGAAAGAGGAGCTTCGTTATCAGGGGGCCAGAGGGCTCGGATAAGTTTGGCCAGGTAACTATAGCTGTAGTTTAAAAAACCCTAGTTGTGTATTAGCGAATTTTCGAAGAAAATGAAGCTATTGTTCTCGATCCAAAATTTTAAAAACTCGAATTTCCGAAACTTTTCCTACCAAAATCCGTGTTACCTACATCATCCTGAATACACTGCCAAAAGACACCAAAAATTATACAAATATTTATATACATTTATGTATGTGTCACTCTGGACGATAACTCTCGATGAAATTGAGGTAAAAAGTTCAAATTTGCACAAAAGATTTTAGAAAGAAATTTTTAGGGGGGGGGGGGGATTACCCATAAATTCCCAAACTGAAACAGTTTGACAAGCGACCCCCCGTTTTAAAGGTTTTTTTTTTAACGCTCAACACGATGGTGAAATCAGAATCGCGATATCTTATTCCGTTCTCAAACTGGAGCACTTTGAAGTAGGAGAAAAGCGGTGGATACTTGAGACGTTCTTCCTGGACATGTTCTTCAATGGAGACCTTTTACATAAAACCAGTTATTTCTTCGAAAATTTGCTCTTATAGCCATGACTAGATTTTTTTTCATTTTTTCATTTTTCATTTGCCATGTCACCAAAATTTGTATTTAATACTTGTTCGATCGACTGTTACGTACCGACAAGTTTGTATTTACCTACAGAAACTCACATGTTAACCTGGTATGTCTTTAGAACTTACGTGGTCTCTCTCCCCTCCCAATTTGATTATATTATATTACATTATTTACGTGTTGAATAACGAATCACATTCATTGCAGGGCAATATATCGTGAAGCAGACATCTACCTTCTAGATGATCCTCTCTCAGCTGTAGATGCTCATGTCGCAAAAGAAATGTTCCAAAATTGCTTTAGAGGTACTTATGAACTGTTACCTACATTCCACTGTATAGTAGATGTCTCGTAATTTTCTAAAATCCCATGGTGTGAATCTCGTTTAGGATTCTTGAGGAACAAAACTGTAATACTTGCCACTCATCAGCTGCAGTTTCTCGATCAAGTAGATAAAGTTATTTTCCTACAAGTGGTACGTCTCGATCTCTACATTTAATAATTATAAACCTAACAGTTGTCCTTACCACTACTATTTACATTTGATGTATTTTACACGATCGTGTCCCTTTTTTCATGTTCAGGGTCAGATAAAAGATATGGGTACATTTGAAGAACTCATGTCACGTGGTCATGACTTTACTAAGATTGTGGAGGAGTCTCAAGTAATGACACCAGTGCCAAGTTCTGAAGTTTCTCCCAATAAGGAAGGAAGCGTTAGCCGTCAAGTTAGTGAAAGTGAGGTGAGCAGTGATTCGTTCACTATGTACTTGGGTAGTTGGTTGAATCGTGATTTTCAATTGAATAGAATATTGTTCAATAGTGAATGTAGTAATTAGGGCGGAATTCATAGTCGTAATTTGAGTCTGAGTGCGCCCTTAAGTTGATCGATAATCATGCACTCAGCGCGATTCACAGTCGTGATTTGAGTGCAAAGTTGAGTGCGCTTTCTGAGGGCCCACTCAACAGGTTTCATAAACAAAATATGGCGTTGAGTTGAGGGTCACCCTCAGCTCAATAGTGCAAAATCCTGAGGGATGTCGGGAGGTCACTCAAGTGCTTCCACCTTCATCTGTTAATAGAAATTTCTCGATTGCATTCTGATAACAGCACGACGACTCGCGTTGTTCGGTGTTATTATGGTTATTGGTTGATATGGATTCATTATTCGAAATTGACGAATGGGATGATGAATTCGACCAATACCCTGAGGAACAGTGGCAAAGGAGCTCCAAAGCGGTACATCCGGGGTCCATTTGAACATTTTGATGCAGTTCAATACCGCGGGAGATTTCGTTCTGGAAGGACTAACTATTACAGGGACAGTGGGGGTTGTGAGTGGGAATTTCCTCGTCCCTTTCTCTCCTAAACAGTGGAAACGTCCCCTCAAAGTGTGATCAGGGCTACCAACTTAAGGAAAAAAAGAATTGAGCATTCCCTGAGTGGACGTTCCCACTCACGTAATCTGAGGGTACCCTTAAGTTCTGATTGAACCACTGCCCTCAACTATGAATATGGACTGCCGAGTTGAGGATCACTCTCTATTTAGACGAGTGTGAGCGTATACTCACAGTTAGACCGTGTCTATGAATTCCGCCCTTAGTCATTGATACTCCAACTCAGGGTGGTTACAATCCGGTGACTGATCCTTAAAATTTACCAAAGTCGCATTATTTATTCCCCAGCAGGTATCTGTAATGGGCTCGGCAGTGTCCATCAGATCTGTAGACGGAAAAGAAGGCACAGCTGAAGAAACACAGCCTTTGCAGGACTCGAATCTTCCTTACGAAGGCAACGTATTTTACGACTACCTGAAGGCTGGCAGAGCCCTGTGGACGTTCTCAGCTTTTTTATTCACTTTGATTCTGGCTCAATTCTTCTCCAGTCTCTCAGATTACTGGGTGTCCGACTGGTGTGTATGAATTTGTGTTTACTTGTTTATTATCGGATATATTAATTAAAATAACGTCCTTTTTATTACTCTGACAATTTCTGGTTTCAGGGCTAAAACGTTTGACTTCAGAGATAATGGAAATATCGTTAACAACTCAACGTTTAGTTCGAGAGCTAGTAACAATGAAACCGTTGCCAATCTAAAGGGAGCTCTTGAAACAATCGGTGACATCAATGGAACTGATTTAGTATCAAACGTCATCAACAACCTCACTTCCACGAGTTTAAATGAAACAAACCCGAACGTACTGTTGAATTCTACGTCATTCAACAGCCCAACAGCCTTCTTTGGGTATGATTGGAGCGATGAATTCTACGTGACAGTCTACGGAGTAGCTGTTGGGTTAATGTTCACTATAGCGATTCTTCGTGGCTTTTTGTTTGTGTTATCATCCCAGAAATGCTCAGAGGGTCTTCATTCCAAGATGGTGAAGAGTGCGCTGTACACTGATCTATCGTTCTTCAACAACAACCCATCAGGTAAATGAAGATTAATTTTCGGGTGTTGAGTAGAAAACATTTGAAATAACTTTGTGAAGAAAACAAGGAATGGGGGCTTAATGGTGGATAACAGCTGTGCCATGTGACAGTGAAGTGAAACTTAGGGCTTCGCTCATTCATGACTATTTAAGGCCCCTAAAAATGAAGAGCTCCATGATAGGTTTGATAGAACTTGTCGTATGAAGAGTATGGCAGATGACCAGAAACAGGTTTCGTAGTTGAAATCTTTTACCACCACCTTACTCTCCATTTTTAAAATCGCCCATTCTGATGCACACACTTTGGACTGTGCTATTATCGCCATTTTAGGGCCAGAGAAACAGACACTTTGAGCAGCAATAGCGTCTTTGATCAAAATCAAACTGGACTATTTCGATACCTTCACCCCCTAGCACCAGCTTAGTAACATGAATCTCATTCATCAACAGGTTCCATTCTCAACAAGTTCTCAAAGGATCTTGGGGTCACCGATGAAATGCTACCCAAAGGCATTCTGGATTCAACCCAGGTAATAATATATTATATTTCGGGTAATATTCATAGTGCTACATTGTTATGAAAATAGTGTTACTGAATGTACGAGTATGTTCTCTTTTACCGTTTTCAGACGATGGGAATGGTTATAGGAGGAATAGTCAATACAGTGATCGTAAATTATATGCTCCTCATCCCCCTTGGATTCTTTGTCCTGGCCTCAATTTTAATCAGGAGGTACTACATGAGCACATCAACCAACTTGAAACGAATCGAAAATATGAGTAAGTGTAACATTATCCAAATAATACAGAAGTAGTATTGATTTACCAAAACTACAGAATGACGGTGGATTCTAATTCGTAATGTGTGATTATACAGGTAGGAGCCCCATATACACCCACTTGAATACCAGCTTGCAAGGACTAACGACCATTCGCGCTCAAAGCGCACAAAATTACTTGAAATTGGCTTTTGATCTACACCAGGTACTTCAACGATAAAAATAATGATAGATGAATATAAATGGAAGTTGGTCATAGGTCTTTTGTACCATGAAGGATAACTTTAAGATATTTACTTATATGGCATATACTTACATTACATACTCAGTATATATTGGCGTAGTATATAATATTTGATCACTTCTTAGGACTTGAACACTGCTTGCCTGTTCACGTACGTGAGTGCCCAACAAGCCTACTCATATTGCCTGGATATTTGCAGTATCAGTTACATCTCAATAGTCCTATTTACTTGCATCATGTTCAAAGGAGGTAAGCTTGGCCAACTAAAGAAACGTTTGACCAAATTCCATCAATAATTGAAACATAACAGTGGAAAGGTTCCTTAACTACCTACCTTATTTTCAATAGAGATTTATTGTGATCTGTCGAAGTTGACCAATCTTGACCAGCAGAATTTGGTTTTAGGTATCAGCGGTGCTGATTTAGGTCTAGCTGTCACACAGTCTATGATGATGACTGGGATGCTACAGTGGTCAACTCGGCAATCATCCGAAGTGGTCAACATGATGACATCCGTTGAAAGGCTAGTTACGTTTACCAAACTACCCCCAGAAGATCCCAATAATGGTATTAACTGCAAAGGATTCTCTAGTGTTAGATTTGGTTTTCTATTAGAGAGTTCCAAGGAGATAAGTCCGCTTCGATAGGACCACCTTAACGTTCAATAAGACCGTCTTATCTACTCATCCGGACTTATCGGTCTTGAAGATAAGGCGTCCTTATCTTGAGGATCTGTTTGGTCCCATCGCAAAGTATCCTTACATGTGGATAACAGTGATTGGTTCTCCCGCCCGTTCCTTTGCCAGTTTTGAGTTTACCGAGAACTGTGTTGACTGAGTTGTCAAGTATAAAATCTAAGTCCAAGCATTTGTTAAGGTGAACGTGCAAAAAAAATAAATAAAATAAAATAAATAAATAAAAATAAATAAAAGGAAAATACGGCGTTGCTTAACGTCACTCTTAGATAGATAATGTTATTAACGTCACTCTAGAAACTCTAGTATGTTTGAGCTTATCGGGTTAACCCTAACGCTAACTAGCGTTCGGTCTTGCTCGCCTTAGGATAAGCCCTCAACAGCTGGTCCTATCGAAGCGGACTTATCTCCTGGAACTCTCTATTGTGGACGACATCAAGTTTTATGGAGATGTTATGTATTTTATGGGTGATTCATTATTTGGTGTATTCGATAGACGAAAAGAAGAAACCCCCTTCCGACTGGCCATCGGACGGAGTCATACAATTTGAAAAGGTGTCATTGAGATACAAACCGGACGGTCCACCAGCTTTGAACGAAGTAAATCTCACAGTTCGACCTGGAGAAAAGGTAAGGAAAAGGCTCAATCATCATTCACACTAATTGATACAATAGTCTAAAGTTTATTTATAAAGAAGCCCCTGGAATAAGGTTAATGAAACAAACGCCAGCTGTTCAATGGCCTCTCAGCAATAATTACATGAGCTGCTCAAATTACATCCGAACAGAATGGTCCAGTCGTACAGCAGTAATGAGCGAATTTTCAGATAAGCTTACAAACTGGGTAGTGGGTCGATCAATACCGAACTCCAATCTTTACTGGATACTTATGAGTTCAACCTGAACAACTTGCCATTTCCTTATTTTGAGTTGGAATTTAGTTTCTGTAATCGTTCATGTATTAAATATAATCGATATGTATATTTTATTAAACATTGATAATTAATGTTCAACAACAATTATTGTGTTTTAATTTCATAGTCTACATAGTGAAGAGACGTTTGAGGCAGAGTAGATAGACATTGTCGATGGGGTACAATTCAGGAGGTGATTGGAAATTAACTAATGAGCTGTAGAACCTGTACCGCACTGAATCTTCACTGACGTTGTTTGTATCAACAGTCCAAACCGCCTGATTGACGGCGTCCTGGGAGTGGTTTTCCGGATGTTGTAAAATCTCTTTCAACTTGCTGAACTCCGATTCCCACGGCTTCCTCAGTTTTTGGTTGTAAATATCCACCACCTGATCATGAATGGTTTTAGACTCGGTTGAGATGCAGCTTGATATCTCACTACGTTTTTCCATTGTGCATTCGGCCGAATGGTCTCTCGAACACACTTCCATCGCCTTCCCGTTCCCCTGGGCCGCTATTCTCCTTGCCAGGGAGTTCCACTGCTTGTAGAAACGAAGAATGTCCCGTTCCATGTCGCCGATGTTGTCCAACGCCCTCAGTATTTCAGTCGAGTTTCTGTTTTCTACCTGTAACGTCATATTTGAATGATTGGTAACATGAATAGCAAACTCCTCCGGCAACACACAATCTTCAACCTAATCGTCATTTCTGACAATTTTCAAAGTTGTTGAACCATTAACGCTAAATCCGAACATTCTCTATCATTTAAGTGCACGGTTATTGTATAAAATTACTTACGTCATCCAAGTTTTGGGTTATCATTTTCATTAAAATCAACCAAGAAATAAAAATTCAGCTCCCATGAAAATGTGTTGGTTTAGTTTGTCTCATGACGTGTAGAATCAAATTTCTAAGTATCAATTTAAATGATCCAACTTGGGTTAATGTGATCAATTGGAATCAAAATTATCATGTTGATTCTATAGAATGATCGATTAGAATCAAAATTTGAATGATCAATTAGAATCAAAATGAGAATGATCCAATTTGATATTATATGATTAATTACGATCAAAATTAGAATGTGCGTGTGTGCGCACGTTTTTTTCGAAAGAAGATGCTTTAAAAAGTGCAAAAATTGACCTCAAGCGCGAAAATTGCCTTCTTAAATTATTTAAATACGAGGGTTGTCCAGAAAATAAGTTCCGTTTTGGTCTGTAGGGTGGTAGGAGTGGAATTGGCCCGGCAACACCACTCGAAAGAGCTTTGTGAATATGATGAGAAGTGAAGGGCCTCAGTAGCTCGAAAAATAAGGTCAGGGCTAGCAGTTGAAATGGAGCCTTCCACGTCGCGTCCCTTCACCTCGGTGCGAAAAACTAAAGAAGTTTATAAATTCGCAGGTAAATGAGGATTGATGAGATTGGCTGACGCTTCAAGGTGTATAAAAGCACTGAAACTGTTTGAGAGCAAAATGTTTCGAATGGGTTTTGACCTGACAATTGGTTCTTAAGGGGTTTTTGAGGGCGCTAAAAACGAATTTGGGGTCAAAAATGCGAATTTCCGACCCATGCGCACACTATTAGATTATGAGTAGGTATCAAATTTAAATGATCCGATTTGGGTTAATATGATCAATTAGAATCAACCAAGAAATAATGACATGTAGAATCAAATGAGTATCAAATTTTAAGAACATCCTTCCGTACGCCATCCATGACATTTTTCCCTTTTAAACGAAAGTGGGAACTATGAAATTCGGCGTGCGGGCTTGAACCGGGCCAAGGATGATCTTTGAAACGTTTCATAACTCTGAGTCAATAGGGCACGACGGTAGAACCGAAGAAACATCAACATGAGCGTAAATCAAACGGCAAAACTACAGAATGATTGGGGAACAGCGGAATCATGAGACAAGCGGTTCTGTCATATCGAATTTGTTGTTTGAGATACTTTTCATGTCAACGAAAAGGAGGTAATTTCGGATACATGAAATGACATTGGATATCGTATAGTGAGTGCGGCGAAGTAGTGGAAATCCATCTTCAGAAATAAAAGAGGAGTCACAGAAGACATCATCAGACTTTCTGTGTTGTACTGATGATGGTGTAACTGCCGAAACAAGACTACGTGTACTATTTATTTTCGGTATTGAGAGAAATTGAGTTTTTTGGATTACATGGCTTGACCCGTTTAGTGTAAAACTTACTAGAAGTTTGCGTTTTAGCGGTTTCTTCGGTGATTGAGATTGGTTGTAAGCGTTCTTTGTAAATCACATTTACGGATGTGTTACTACAGAACGATGGGGGCGAAACTCACATGGGATCATGGAGTGTCAACCAGCCAAATTTCTGCTCTTCTTGACATTTTTTCGTGTTGTTTTGGGTGTTTTCAAAGAAACTTTGTTTGCTCTTGCGCAGACGACTACTACCTTCAGACTTGGATGAACTCTATAGGATCATCTGAGAAAGAGCTAGAATTTCGAAATGTTATCCTCAGATTCGGTTTCACGATAGTAAAAATATGGGGTAATTTGTGCATAATTGATCAACATATTGATTTTAGTCTCGAAAGTTGCAAATCGTAGGTCACTAACAGTGAGGGACATGTGAGCCTTGGGCTTGTAAGATTATCCATCGTTTTCCATGAATAAAGCCTACCATTTCACAGGTAATCAAACTTATAAGTCCTAATACATTTAAAAGTGGCTCATTGGCAAAAGCCGTTATTATTCCTGTTTCAATTGATTTTGAGAATCTGATATCACGCGATCCTCACGAGTTATGAAGTTCATCATTTTTTGACATTTAGTGGAACGACCAACAAACCTGACTATTGGGATTGAACCAACTTGAGGCTTACAGAAGTCAGTTATAATAAGCCAGTTGAGAAATAACTGGTGAAACGTCTTAGCTCAGGAAAGTTAGTGAAAAAAAGGGCTCTAGCTTCCAACAATTGCTCGAGAGCTGGAATACGTTTTAATATCTCTTGAGAGTCACAATTTTTGCACTTTTTTTTGTGCATATAACTCGAAAAGTGCGCATCCTACAGAAAATGCCAACCCCTCGTTGGGCTGCCTAAGCTTTGGTTTTTAAAATTCATATCTCACCACTGGAGTGAGCGAATTTCTAATTTCAAAAAGCAACTGACTTACAATTACGTTTCCTACAACTTTGGTCCTATGACATTTTTCAATCGGAGCAGTCATTTTCGAACTACAGGCATTAGAAGTTGAGAGTTATCAACTTTTTAGAGAAATTGGTAAAAATTGCGTATCTTTGACGGGCGGTTGTGGCTGAATAGCTGGGATGATTCCGATGTTTGAAACGCCATTCGACGCTGAATTTAATGCACATTGAAAAAGAAGCAATTAACTAAATGTCGGATGCGTCCGCTTCTAGTTTTACTCGAAACACTGAAAAATGTTCAACAATTTAGCCGTTTTTATGTTCCCAAATCTGAACAACCTAGAAATCGTCGCAAACTCAAATACCCGTTAATCATGACCCCAAGAGGGATAAAAACTATTTCCAGCTCTCGAGCAATTTTTGGAAGCCGGAGCCCTAATTTGGCTGGGTTATCTGCTATGAAGAAAATAACGACTTTGGCAATTTGGCACAGGTAGCGTGATAAGTTGATAGCTGGTGTCTGTGATGAAAATCATCCTACGAGCCTACTACCTTTTATGATCACCCCATTGTGGTAGACAACAAAGGGTTCGTTCAGAGTTTTTAGGGGGTATTGATCCTGAAACACCGATTGAAGCGTCGAGGTACTGTCCTAATTTCGACCTCAATTTTGACCAAAAAGTGATAATACGGCTTTCAAATGAGCGACTGAAACTGTCTTAGTATTGAAAAAGTAAAATCCAATAGCTCGATGTAATTATTTCCCCGCGACTTACTACAGTTTCGTTGGTTGAACTGAGAACGGCCGGGATCAACCCACAAATCATTAGGAGTCGCCAAAACATCATTGTTCGCAACACCGCCACACAGAAGGAACTGGATACTTTTCCATTTCGTGTGGCCCGCTGATTGCTCGATAACATGCGGGCGCCTCGAGCCTACGGAGTTTATCATAACGCGGGTTATCGAGAACGGGTTAGTCAATAAACTTTGAGAGTTATCATTTTGTTATTCAAAGCCTACCGCAATTTGTAGGTTGTGGAGTGTATCGAATATTCAGGCTCTGGTGTACGGTTAGGTCATTTTTCATGGTCACTAAAACCGCTATCAATCTGCCTTACACATTCAAGGGCGGATTCATGAGGGGGGGGGGGGGGGCGGATTCTTAACACTTCATTACAAGAATGCCCTCGGTTACACAGTAACACGCATCATATCCTTGAGATACACAATCTTCTTAATACAGTCAAGTGAATTTTTGGGGGTATTTCAGGTGAAATGGTGCAAAAACTTAACATTAAGAACTCAATTTATTTTGAGAAAAAAAAGCAAACAAGCAATGAAAATTTACTTGCCTGACTCAATAAATCAACTAAACTTGAAAACTAGAGTCAGTAATTCGGAGGATATGAGTTTGCGAATACGAAATGAGGTTTGAAATTCGCGCTTGACAAGGTGGCCATGGGAGCCAGAGGTATTTGGAGCAGCTGAGGAATGGCGGAGTGTATGAACGGGAGATGTCGTCCGCGTGTGAAGAAATCGAGTAGATATGCGTATTTTTCCAAAGAAAAAAAAAAAAAAAAACTTTTTAGCTGTCCTGGGGTGAATCATCTAAGTATTAGTCATTTGAACCCTGGAATAAAAATAAACTTGGAACTGATTTCACGACTTAGGGCACCTATTAAGTACTTAAAATAGACATGGGCCTTGTGATTTTACAAATGTTAGTCAAAAACTAGTAACTAGACTAGTTGGACAATGCAAGACTAGTAAGACTGAGGATATGAAGAAAAAAATTAAGAGCATGAAATACGAACTAGAACAAGATAAACTTGGAACTCACTATTTGAATTTGGCACCTTCTTGTTCGAAGTTGTTAATGGAAGAAGTATCACAATAACAAAAATGTGCAATAGGTTCGCCTAAACAAGTTCTATTAGATTCTCTACTATAAAATTCAGACTAAAATCACTTATTCTTAAAAAAACTTCTGTTCCTGTGAGGGGTGGGGCACTCTCTGTATCTGCCCCTGTATAGGCGTACCTACTACACATAGGTGCCAAGTTCACATCCGTCAACATGACAATCTTAAAGCGAAAAAGTAGCACCTAGTTCATCGATTATGATTGGTTGGAATTGAATGAACTCTCGTATTTTGAGTTTCAGAAAGTTTCATCAGTACCAAACTCTCTGTCTCATAATTTAGGTCTTTCAATACGTTGGTATTTGAAACAGTCTACTTAGGATCTTCAGCGATTTTTACAACATAACACATTTAATTAAATACCAAAAAAATAAAACTATATGGCATACCTAATATAACTAATATACCTTATCCGAGTAGCTCTAGTTGTTGAAGAATTCTACATTGTTGGTTTGTAGATTGACATATTGATAAACATGCTGAAACACGCACTGGTACGTAAAACGCCTGGCTGACATCGAGATATTCAAAAGTTGCATAGTGTTGTGTCACGAGTTGAATTGTGTAGTACAGTTAATTAAACTTTTCGGGATTCCCTTACAGCTAGGAATTGTGGGAAGGACTGGAGCTGGGAAATCAACTTTGACTTCGGTCCTCTTCCGGCTCGCTCCTGTAGAGGGGAAATGCATTATTGATGGCTTAGAGACGTCCACACTTGAGCTTCAAGCTCTACGCTCTTCCCTCGCCATCATTCCGCAAAACCCTGTACTCTTTTCCGGGAACCTTCGACGGAATTTGGATCCGTTCCTGACAACACCGGATCACGAACTTTGGAAAGCGCTTGAAGATGTGAGTCTTGAACATTTTATTCATTAGCTGAATGATGTTGAATTTAATTTTCAACGGCATCACAACTTTTATCAACTTGTGCCGTGGTAGGTAATAGTTGAATAACAAGGGTGAGAGGTGTATCTAGGGTTGCCAACTTTTATTCGGAGAAAAGAAGTAAGTAATTTTCAGAAAATTATTTTTTTAAGTACGGTCCAAAAGAAAATTTTGAATTCTTATGTTCATCATCACCACCTCAGCGCGCGGAAATGAGCAGAATGAGCAGCACTTTATTAGGTACCTACACCCTGTATAGAAGATTGTCTACTATATAGATTCAATGAAACCATTTACGTGGAGTTTCATTACATTTAAACAAAACAAGTAAAGAAAGAAATTTCGAAGGCGTATGAATGAAGCTCGGGTCTGTCTACTGGACCCTTTCTCAATCCTCGAGAATCGGTAGTGGAGCCCCCAAAACCAATCATCTTCTGCCTCCCCGAAACCGCGGATCCGTCTACGAAGCCCCCTGACATATTGATAAACATGCTGAAACACGCACTGGTACGTGAAACGCCTGGTTGACATCGGGATATTCTATTCTGGTTGATATAGATGCAATTGGTTCATTATTGATGAGAATGAACCAAAATGAGACGTTCAGCTACTAACGATTGAATATTTCCCTCATGTTCCTTGAATATTATTCTGAATTGGTTGCTAACATGAGTGTGAAACTCATTGCCTGAGATGACTACTGCTCGGCTAATTGGACAAAACCGCTGTATGCAGAATACCTACTGTTCATCAACAATTTCTATAACTTCGTTTCCATACTTGGGTATTGGTAAAAGAAAAAAACTCAATACATCGATTTCATAAAAGAAATTTTTATTGCAGCAAATGCATGTTTATTTATTTACTCGTCTCTCCAGGGGCGAACACTGAATTTCAGTGTAGTAACGACCTCCTCTCGGTCGGGGTCACTAGTTGCTAGGTAGGGAAATAAAATTACTAGTTTCAGTTTTAAGACGAGTAATGACCCCGATGAAGAAAAAAAAGTATTTTAGCGTACTTTTTTAACTTAAGAAATTACAAAGTACAAATAATCAAAAAGAAGTACAATACTTCTTTAAAAAAGTACGGTTGGCAACCCTAGGTGTATCTGACTGTGATATAAACCCATGTTCTGAAGAGAGGCCAGTCCAGTTAAATGCGTATTCAGCTCAATAATCCTACGGTTTGGTGCAGCGGAGGGGATTGGTCCCATCCTAATTTCTTCCAAAAGTCTAATCTAGATGCACGATGGTCAAATTTGTATGAGATGGAGAGAACCATCACGAAGAAGAAGCTGAAGACATGGTTGTGGACATGGACATGGAAGCTGGTGACATGGTGATTTGAACAGGGTTAAACCGCCAGTACAGAGCCATCAATGGGAGGAAGAGCTAATGGAGGCCAAAGAGTCGCAATTCTGATGTTTCACCTCTAGAAATTATGACCATTGAAATGGCTTGGTGGAAACTGAACTGCTCTTAGCATCACCAATGATCGTTAACTCTGACGTCATGTTCACACAGTTTCCATGTTCTAAAACACCGGGTTCTCTTCACTTCTAATTATATTTACAATTCATAATAGATATGGCTGTTACCTGGGATAAAATGAGGTATCATGTTTCTGAAACTACGTATCTATGAGGCGTGCCCAGAATGTAAGTGTACTCAACTTTTGTAGGCTTCACAAAACTTTATTTGAAAAAAATTATGTGGTTAGATTAATATATTTGCGTGTAATTTGTCAGCATAGCCACCATATCTTTCAATGCAGGTTGTGAGACAGCAGATTAACGTTTTGATGCCTGCCTCGCAGAACTCTGCCGCCACCTGCTTTGCCCCCTTCACCTCCTCGTCATTGGCCGTGTGGCGTTGTCGTGCATCAGGCAGAATCCACTTGTTAACAGTATTTTATTTTGAATGGCGTTTTTCATTAGCGAAAATCATCACGGTCCTGTTCATAGCATTCCAAAAACTCTCTGGAAGTTGGCACTCGATTCAACATGACCTGTTGTGTTGTTCAGTAAGCTGTTTTCGGACCTATCTTGCACTCAGTTTATGAAATCCAAGTGTCTCTGTGATTGTTTCGTGCAGAAGAGACCTTGACAGTCGCGGAAACATTGCAGAAAGTTCATCCAGAGTCAATCTGCGATCGTCACGGACCGCATTCTCGACTTTTTTCACTATGTCGTCAGTCAAATCGACTTTCTCCGATTCCTCAAATCGTCATGTACATTCGTACGGCCGTTTTTTAACTCCCTACACCACTGGTACGATTCATATGGCCTTGTTTTGTTCTTGTTTGACAGGTTAGGAGTAAAGCTATACGGCAGTGTAGCCAACATAGTAAAAAAAATATTCCCTACGACCGTGAGAGCCTCAGTACACTAACTTTCTGGGCACGCCTCGTACTTTGAAAAGGTTCCAGAGTGTCTCGAAAGATGCCAACTTAATATACTTTTTACAAACTTGAGTTTCATTTTCAGATTGATCTCAGTGAAATAGCGAAAGATGGACAGGGTTTGGATTCAAGGATTAGTGACTGCGGCAGCAACTTGAGTGTTGGACAGCGTCAATTGGTTTGTCTCGCAAGAGCAGTTCTGAAGAACAGGAACATCATCGTGTTGGACGAAGCCACCGCTTCAGTTGATCCAGAGTGAGTAATAAAACTAATCTGAGGAAAAATTACTTCGAATTTATCGTAGACAGCCCATAAAATTTCCCATAAAAGTTAAGCTTACTGCTTAACTCTCTGCAACTGCTTAAAGCTCTGAGCCAATTTTTCTCGCTCAGGAAAACACGTACGCACATGCTCGTAACTTCCTGCAGAGAGATTTCCTCAAAATATTATCATGATCTACTGTCGTTTTTTGGAGTTTTTCTGATCTTCAACATCCCACCAACCTCTGTATCTCATAAATTGTATAATTCTTCATTTTAGGACGGATGGCCAGATCCAAAAGACGATACGCAAGAGGTTCACGCACTGTACTGTTTTGACCATTGCCCACCGCCTCAACACAATCATGGATAGCGATCGGATTTTGGTTATGGAGGCTGGCCAAGCTGTTGTGAGTATCATTGAAATGATAGAGTTGGGTAAAGTGGGGGAAAGACAGTGTTTCCAAACCGGTGGAATAGTGGCCGGAAACTGAATTTTTGTTTTTGATATCCTTCCATAAAATTGTTGACCCCCCCCCCCCCCTGCATTATAATATTAGATTCATGGCAATTTTGTCAGTTGCCCAAAGTTCAACGTTCTTTCTGAGATTACATTCATGTGTATATTAACTTAAATGAGTAGAAACGAGATATAGAGAACAAAATTTAATTTATTCTTACGAGTATTCCAAACTTATCAAATATAACATATTATGTAGGTTATAGAAATTTTGGAGTGGATGTGGATATTCAATCAATAAATTACTAACAGAGTCATTGTTGTAGCTTTTTAGAAAACATTTTGAAAATTATAATCAAACAGTATTATCAAGATAGAATTTTGGCAGGAGCGCTCAAGATGAAAGCCTCATTCATCCCTTCACCCCTACCCTACCTACTTGATTAAGTGTACAAATCAGAACTTTGCATCTTTAATTATTATTATTACTACATTGTTACAGGAACTAGACAGTCCTCACAACCTTTTACAAAATAAAGAAGGATATTTTTACTCTCTCGTGCAAGAAACTGGACCGCAAATGGCTGCTCGTTTGACATCCCAGGCCAAAGAGGTAATACAACCACATTGCAATGTGCTACTTATTCATTATTATTACCTATTTTTTAATAGAAAATAAATGGATAATTTAATAAAATCCACAGTCATGCAGCATGGCTATAAGAGCGAATTCTCAAAGAAATAACTGGTTTTATGTAAAATGTATCCATTTGACTGGTTTTGTAACAGATATGGTCTCCATTTTTTGCCTAGTAACACCTCAGTTTATAGATTTTTCAACGCTGAACACGATGTTATCTCAGAATTGAGACATCTCATTCTGTTATCAGATTAGAGCATATGAACAGTGAAGAAAATCTCAAGTGATAATCACGTTTCTTCATATTCAAAGTGCTCTAGTTTGAGAACGGAATAAGATATCGTCATTCTGACTTCACCATAGTGTTCAGCGTAAAACAACCTTTAAAATGAGGTGGCATTTGTCAGACTGTTTCATTTTATGGAATTTATGGGTAATTTTTTCCCCTCTAAAACTCTCCAAAACCCACCTCAGAGTGGCCTGATTCTGCCTATAAAATTTGTTCAGAAATTCAAGTTTTAAACATTGTGGACCGAGAGTAATAGCTTGCTTTTCTTCGATAATTCGCTAAAACCAACAGTACTCCCTAATGAAATTTTGGCTACAATCATATCTTATTATCATTTTTAAAGCTGTTCCAATGGGATGTGTATCTGTAGTTACTACACACCTGGTAACAATTTCATTCCATTTCAGTCCTAGCAAAACATTCTCGTTCGTTTGGTTCACCGCTTTCCCAATGTTTGTATTTTCTGAGCATCCATGTATTGCAAAAACCTAATTTTTTCGTAATGCCTTTATCCAGATTTCGTATTTGCTTATGTCATATGCCGAAATTTAGTATGTGTTGTATGAATCATCAACGAAACGCGTTGTAAACTATTCTCGAAGTATTAAGAGTGAGTGAAACCCTCAATTGAACTCTCGTAGAGTTTATACAATCAAAAGGGTTAAACCGTTGAACAAGCGAGCGGCATTGCTAATATTTATTTACATAAACCAGCTTTTTTCATGCGGTTTTTGAGCAATTTCTTGAATTTATTTTTCAGAACCATCTTCGTTCCTTAACACAAGAGGAGAGTGATCATGTTTCTGGTGGTCAGTAGAGTTCATATAGGTAATTATTCTAGAATCGTGCTCAAGTTTTACTATCGTGCCAGCCCTTCGCATTTATGTATATCTACTTACTACGAGTACTTAAGAGACACTTGAAAGTTCTCAACTACTTAAACCTGGTGATGAATGATACGATATTACCTTTTTTTGTAAGATAGTGACTAAATCGAATCTGTAATTTATCGCAATACGTAGGTAGGTTACTTTAAACCTACAAAAATCTTTTGATGCTGATGAAGGAACAAACACATCTTTTTACATCTACCTAGTTCATGTTCAAGTCCGTTGTTCGATCCACTGCCAGTAGGTATCTAATCAAAAAGATTGAACTCTTATTTTTTCGAGTGAAAAATTGAATTAAAAAGTAGTGTTGAACGAGGTTAGAGTTAGATTTTTAGATTTATAGTAATCCTAACAATAAATTTTACATGAATAGTAATCGAATAACATTCCTACTTTTGAGCTATGTAGGGCTATATTTTTATACTCTCGTAGTTGAACTTGTGCCTTAACTACGTCGGATTTGATGTTTTAACAAATGCCATTTTGCGTTTGTTTGCATGTAAAATAAAGAACAAAAAAATATCAAGGGAAGGTCTGCAAAAATTATAATTTTCCTCGTCTATTCTATATCGATCTATATCAATATTCGTCACTTTCTGGGCAAAAAAGCGGCATGCTTGGCTAAAAGCGACTGTCAGACTGCTTTATCAATTGAATTAACGCTTTATTAATCCACATCAATAACGTAAGATTGTATGGGGAAATTCATGTATACCTATTATTATTCTAGTCCACTCTTTGAAATACGAGTGTGATTAGTTTATAATTGCTACTTAGTTAATCAAACATTGGTTGATTCACTTATTGTTGACCCAGAGGACGATAGAGGATTTGAGGTATATTATGATTTGTATGTTCATAATCATAATCAAATTAGTATTAAACATGTAACGTGAGTATTTGGAAATGTCTGAAAAGTTTAAATTTTTCATCTTTGCCAAAATTTTATGTCTGTATGTCGTAAAGTTACGACATGAACAGTTCTGTTCCTGATTAATCAATGTCTGATGTAATATGAGATTAGTTTTCCAGTGTGATAAACTGAAACTTACGGTACTTACAATATAATATTAATGATTTAGTAATGTGAAAGGTAGTTGTCTAATAAAGTTATATCATGTACAATCCACGTATTATTACCATTTCATATTGCAAGTTTACATAAAGTTTCTATAGGGTGTGCTATGTTGGCTCCCATAGCCCGATTGTAACCATTAATTCTTTATCATACCTCATTATAGCCACAATCAGAATGATTTCTCTGTTCATCGACAAGAATACTGTGACATCTAACGGGAGATAGCTGCGTACTTCTGGATACTAGTAGAAATATCAATATCATTCAGAAATATGTGCATTGATACTCAGGGTCTCTCAGGTAACATGCGAGAACCTCCTGGAAGTTATTTCGTCTAGTTTATTTTTCGATTCTGATTTTTATAAGTACCACGATATTTCACAAGCTCGTAGTGTGGATCAGCAAATTGTCCCCTTATGAACTCTTATTTCGAGCCTGAACTTGAAATTTAGTCATTTTCAATCTTTTACCGATGCCAATTTTTGACAAACTTCATAATTTTGACTAATGAAGAAATGGGAGAGAGAAATGGGATTTGAGAAACTTCCCTCCATTTTGGTTTATTATCTTCGATAATGAACCATTGGAATCGCCCAAAGAAAAAATTTTTACCATCTCGATGCAAAATCTGATGATTAAAATCGATCTTTCACCTCTTTCTGATAGTTCAGTACATGATATGTGTGTCCGCCAACCCTTGGAACACTCATACCCACACAAAAAATTAAAAAAAAAAATCGGAATCAGCTAAATTCTAGAAAGAGCGAGTTAGATGGTGTTTTCCGTGGAACCCCCTTCAAGTATCCGTCATTACCGAAGGTGTGATCTTGACAATTAGTTGTTCTTTTACATCGGAAATAGAAGTTATTCTAGGGGTTTCTTTTTATTACGTAGAAGTACCTACGTATTATTCTTTATTAAAGCAAATTTTTCTGATTTCGGTTTTTGGAGTGAATCAATAAAGAAGTTGTTGGTTGATTTTATACGATCGAATTAGAGAACAAAAATGTAACAGGTCCAGTTCACAGATTGTGCGATATCTTGCTCATTTGATGTAGATTTCTGTCCATTCGACGCTGTGTGTTGTAATGGAGGAAAATTTCCTCCATTACAACACACAGTTAATGCTTTTCTACATATTGGCTTGGAAAAGGACTATCCCCCCCCCCCCCCCCAACACTCCGTGTAAAAGTCATATCATTCTACAGCGGCCAAAAAAAGTTATATTATATTCTTTTTTCAATCAATCAGTTTATTCACAACTGATTGTCTAACCACATGCCAACTGGTCACAACTGGGCGCCTAACTACATACCAAGCATCGTACCCGTTTCGAATTCTCCTCTTGTCGCCATGGCGAGACGTTTTTATTATTACACATCTATGTATTATTTAATTAGTTGCTTGTGTTAATTTCAGGCCTTTCTATCATCCTCAACAAGAAGATCCACACCAAATTTCAAGTTGATCGGCTGTAGACCCTCCTAAATTAGCCTAAATTTCAGTTTTTGTTCCTAAACGTTTCTTGGGTGGAGATAATGGGTTAAATCTTTCAAATGGCACTGGCTCATGACATGAACCATTGTTATAAAGAAGGTCTGCGCATAATTTCAAGTCGATTGGTCCTGTTACCCAGTCTGAAAACTCCACAAAGTGGCCAAAATTAGCCAAAATTTTCTGTTTTTTGTTTCCAAAGTTTTTTGGGTTGAGATAAAGCGTTAAATCGGTTAAAATGCACTGTCTGAAGCTGGCACGAAGCTCTGTGCAAAACGTCAAGATAATCGGTGAAGGTGGAGTGGCTGTAGCCTTGCCTGACTGAACAAAGAGAAGGAGAAGAACAGGGTATTTGAAGTTAAATAACTCGGCTTCCTTCAGACCTAGCGACTTGAAACTTTCAGGCCTTTCAATTATCCGTACCAAGAAGATCTATACCAAATTTCAAATTGATTGGTCAAAAAGGAGCCGGGATATTGAAACTTGAAAACGCGTTTTGTGACGTCCGGTAAACATACACTTGGTACCGTTCGTTTTTCTCAACTTGTTTGCTTGTCGGAGCGGAATGCTACCGCGTTTCTAGATCACAAAGTTACTGTTAAGTATCGTGGATTGGATGAGATTATAAGCTGATATTTATTGTTTTAAATCAAGAAATTGCTGTTATTAGTGATTTTTCGGGACATAAATTTTTTAACCTGACAAATTTGAAGCTACCTTGAAAATTCAGGGAATGTCTCTAAAAATAGTGTACTTATCCATTTTGGATGGCACTAGTGAATTCGCGTGGCAACTCGGGAGAACGCACTTAGGATTCGGGAATTTTTCTCCTCCGATGGGGTATTGTTTTAAAGGGAGTTCGGCACCAATCCAACCAAATCTTTTAATGGGATCTTTCCGTAGTTACGTACCCTCGGTGTATACTTTTATGTTTGGAGGAGGGAGGGAGAGTGAGCTAGATATTTATAAAACGTTGATAGACTCACGGCAGGCAGTACCAATGCGTGTGAGTTCTTCGCCTTACGAATGTTTCGATGTTGATCCTGCTATTTGTGGCGTTAATAAATCGCTAGGGTCGAATAAAACGAAGCTTGGTGATCATCGAATAACCCACTCAAGCAGATCAATACCACATCGATACCCTTGTACAGAATCGCCTGGGGGCAGTTACTGAAAGATTATTTGTTATCGAGGTGCCCAATGCCCTCGCTACTCCAATTTTTTTTAGAAATCCCTCAAAAGTACAAAAAGGCGTCTTTATGTTTTTGATTAGGTGGTTACAAGACTACGTAGACGTAAAGCTGAGAGGAAATAAAATCATCCAAATCCGAGAAAAAATTGGAGGACTAGTATGTTTGTGACTGCATGTAATTTCAACAAATGTACGAGAGTTGCTACTTTTTAAGCTCAGAAGTCGGTCTGGTTGGGTGGAATTTCGAAACTCGCGTTGTAAGGATCGGGAGGGATTTTTCTTCCACTGCAATTGTGATGTCTCATAAGAATTCACAAGATCCCTAAATTGATGGGCTTACAAAGTTCCAGCCAAGCAGCATGTAACAATGGGCGAAGTTTCGAAGAACCGTACCTAGTCGATGTACCTACTCATCAACTTAACTTGGTAGCTCTGTTACTACACAATGCACACTTGCTTATTAACATGATACGACCTCACAGTTTGAATTTGAAAATTATCTCCTCATATTATTCAGGAATTCAGATAGCGTAACTGACTGTTTATCGAAGGATTTATCACAAAACTGGCGTCTGTAGGTTCTTCCAAACACGTAAATTTGTTATATCTCAACTGAGAACGAATCCGACGCAGATTTACAACAGTGATTACATTATTTAGTCTGCAGTGAGATGCGGCGTCAGAAGGTGATAATTAGTCGCGTACCTACCCTCAGTGACACCTGGCGTCAGTATGGTAAGTCCAATTTTCGCTATAATCTACTTCATTAACCCTTTAACAGGCAATGTATCCTCCAGGATACACGGGTCAATATTCCTACTCAGAATAAGTAGGTATTTATTTAAACCTTATGAATGTAGCGGACTTACGGAAGGTAACTTACGGACTTACGCCCTGGAAACTCCCCGAATTAATGTGGTGAATAAAAATGAAGTGTATGTTCAACAGTAACTGTTTCAATCCTTTCAATCTGTCAGTGTTTCGTACAGCTGTTCGAGAGCTGTACGAAACACTGACAGATTGAATTGATTAAAGACCAGCATTGCATTATTTTGGGCTGTGTCTTGGTATTATTTCAATATTTTAGAACCTATTGTGATGATAAATCGTCGTTTTGAGTTTTAAATCACGTTTTATTTCAACAACAGTATGTGAGATACCTTGTTTCAGACCCGAATAGCACAGATACCTCGTTTTTCTCCTGCTCAGCTGGACCTTTGGATTTTAATTTATTTATTTATCACTATTTTGAATTAATTTATTACTATTTTCAATTTCTTTCAAATTGGCTCAAGTGAAGAATAGAGCAATTTCCAAGGGAAAATTGGCTCTCATGAACATTCCAAGATACGCGTATTCGGCTGGCATAGCTTAGGTACTTCCTCATATAAAAGTACTCAAACGGCTCAAAGTAAACGTACCTGTTGGAAAATGGAATCTAAACTAAAAATTTGCTCTTCGAAACATTATTGGTTTTGCTTCTAGGCCCCTTCATATTAGCAGGTTTTATGACAGCTACTTTGAGACGTCATTTAAAACCCTTGAACGCATCTCGTATGAATTCAAGTGTTCGATAGATAATCAAATACTATCTCGTGTATATATAAGAGTCGGCCTCGTTGGAGCTACGTAAGCTGCTAAATAACACTTTGCTTGATATATAATCCTTTATTTAATAATAATGAACTAAGTACCTATTGTAAAACGCTATTATCGTGCATAGTAAACCATGCAGAAAAACCGTTGATAGGCGTATTTCGTTAATTTCGAACAGCCTAAACCAATGTAATTTTTATCTTCTTCATTGTCATTAGCAAGGGGTTGTAGGCATGACATTGTTTTATTCAAAATAAATATTTATAAATCTTCAATGTTATTAAAGTAATTTCATTTAAAAAAAACCTTATTTAATAATAATTATGTGGCTAATTAATTTTTTATTTATTTAATAATTATGTGGCTCGTTTCAGGTGTCCACGGAGTCTCAACGTAACATATACAACCAAATGACTAGCGAGCATGTTGATAAAATCCGGTACCTTCACAGTTTTGGAGATGGGAGTCGCTTTGGAATGATATACATCACTAACGATGACGAGGCATACGGAGTGGGGTATAACGGCGATTTCAATCTGCTGGGTCCTTCGGGAGAGAATTTCCTGAAGAAGACGCTCGAGAAACCAGTGAAGATCCCTGGACTTTGTGGCCGAGGCATTAAGAAGATATCTATAGGGGATCATAAAGGTATAGCGTTGGGTGCTCGGGGAGTGCTTTTCCACTGGGGCTTGCCATACGCGCAGATCAGATCGAGTTACGATAAGTCGAGCATCCAGTTGCCTCATGCTGTGACCTTTCTGTCTCACGTTGTGTCCGCGTTGGATTGTGGTGGTGGTTTTTTCGGAGTGATTACGGATAGCAAGAAAGTATTTATGTGGGGCTACATCGATTGGAGCGCTCCGTTTTCGGATGGACGGCTCTTCTCGCCGATGCACAAAGAGGTTGAAGCAATTTCGTGTGGAGCCTGGCACATGTCCATGTTAACAACTGATGGCAAAATCTACACATTTGGTCACGGGGGATACGGTCAACTTGGATATGATTGGTCGGAGGATTTCGGTTATTGGAGAGTCGAAAAAATACCTTTTAGTGAGCCATGTATACAGACACATACAGGTAGTGTGACAACGATGTTTGTTACGGAATCGGGTGAGCTGTGGGCTTGCGGGTTAAATCACCCTCAATTCGGGCGCCTTGGTGTCGACAGTGAGGAGCCAACCATTAAAAAACCTATCAGAGTGAAAATTGATGAACCCGTGTCTGAAGTGTCCTGTTCCTACACATTATGCAACCTTCACAACGTATATGCCGCCAAATCCCAAGTTAGTCCAATAATCTACGCTTGGGGGTGGGGTTTTGAATCCAAATGGCCACAGCCATATGAAAATGCCACAACGCTACACGATGTATTTCATTACATTGCCTCTCCATCAAACCTTGGTGATCATTTCGTATTCTCGAAAGTTGATCAACACAGCAAAATTGAAACCAAGGCACAACCAGAGACAAAACTACCACTAGAAAACAACACTTCGACCATATCTTTCGGACACAGTTCTAAAAACGTCAATTCAATTGCACCTGTACGTAGTCAGTGGAACACACCAACTGCAGGTGCGAGTGATTCAAAAATAAATATGCAGCGACCGAACAATCTCAAAATTGCGAGTGAGCTAAACAAAAATGATTACTGCTCAGAAAACAACAAATTACTGACGAAAACTCCACCGTTACGTGTATTGAACGTCAAGAAACCTCCTGCCATCGTTTGCAAGGACTCCGCATACAAATGCTACCTCGATTACGTTTACAGCGGCGGAATCAAGCCCCTTGAATTCGAAGATCTAATCGACGTGTACTTAGTGGCGTTACGTTATGAAGAAACACAGTTGATAGAACACACGTTCAACCAGATACAGAGCAGAGTGAATGAATCAAATTTCTCTATGCTCCTTCAACAATCCCAAACCCATCAGAGCTTACGGAAACTGTGCCAAAGTTTCATCACAACTCTGTACAACGAGCCGCAGAAGCTGAGCGATTTAATTATGAGCTTGAAAGTTAAGAATTAATATTGATGTGTGAGTAGGTAATCGTAAACTTGGCTAACGACAAATGTTCATACCTGTGCCACTTTGAGCAAAAGATGTTCATACTAGATTGGGTATGGAGCAATAGGCAATATGAGTGTTTTTGAATTCCATCAAGTTTCCTAGAATAAACCGTTCATTTTCAAGTTGAGCACATTTTCAAGTTACCTATTCAAACCTTTTTTGTATCGTTAATTCTTAAGGATTTCTCCGTACTATTAATCACACAATAATAGCAGTAATTAATACTGCTATTATTAGTAGGGTAAAGGGGGTTAACTTACAAATATGTGATTTTTGGGAAATCGAATTTCAAAGGGTGCTTCAGTGCCACTAATCGACATTTTGATTGAAAAACGATTTTTTACGGGGATTCTATTCTCCGGTAGGTGGGGAATCTACTGCGAAAGTTTCATGTGTTTTTCTTAGGTAAAAGGGTTATGGTTCCCTTTTCACTCTGTGTTGGTATAGCGGGAGCAGATGGCCCTTATAACTAACGGAAAATACGACTTGTATTCGCATTAGAAATTTTTTTAGGTACCTGCAAAGAAATTATTTTTTGAGATTGCTTCACATCCAACCCCAAAATTGAAAATAACTTCAGATCTGAAAGACTAAAGAATACCTCCCTACTTGAATAGTCAAATGTTATGGTTTTTGTCATAGGATCACGTGTGTCTTGCGATAACAAAGGAAGCTTCAAGTAAGCTTCACTCACTATACGCTGATGATTTCTCAATGTGTCTGTAAGTGCAGCTTGTTCATCTTCAGATGCAATTAAATTGCTTATATTTTCAATACTGGAGTTGAATTTATTGACGACTACACTCTCAATTTATGATCCCTTTTTCACAATAGAATATTGAGAAAAACGCGTCACCAGCAGAAGTGAATACTCCAAATTTTTAGTGTCAAAGGAGTAATATACACATGACTTTTTTCACACTCTTAAAGTATGGAATTTGCGCAGATAACTCCAAACGCCCAAAAGAATAACCCCCGCATGAAATGTATTCGCTCTTAGCGCCCTAGGTATACCCTCCTGTAGAGAGAAACAAATGGTATCTAGCCATGTTAAAGTCCCATTTTCCCAAAATTCACACTTGACATTGACATTTACTGACATTGAACTGAATACCATATTCTTCTTGTTTTATTATTTTTTATGTGTAACAAGTCTGGAGCACTATTCTGATATTGTCAATGACTATGATTGTTTCTTGGCCAATGTGTGTTCATCCGAATTTGCAGCTAAAACGCTTATATAGGTACTCACATTATTCAACTGTGAAGAACATGAAGAACTGTCAAGAACATGAACGGAACCTTATAATGGTGGTGTTTGGTTTATCATAATGATGCAAGGTTAGTGCTAGCGAGAACTAGCAATAGGTACAAGAAAGGTGACCATACGCTAATCCGTATGGCGGGTTTATTATATTCTAATCTGAAAAGTCATGCATTCTAGCTGTGAAGTTAACATTTTGTAAAAAGCAGATATGTACAATACAAAAGTCACTGAAAAGTGTTCCTTTACTGATGGTTGATTAATAAACAAACAAAACCAATTTAAACCTCACGTATCCAAGATGAGAAAAAGAAAACAGAACAAAACAACACTAGGGTTGATGTTAAAGTGATATAGAGGTAGGTACGCCGTTTGATCAATATGCCCCTGAATTGAGAGTAGATGTGGCGAGGTCGAGAACGTAATTTTCTAGTACCTACGTTAGGGGCGTCACCGTTTGGCTTTTAGTTGCGCAACGTCCTCAGTACGAGCAGCAGCCTCAGCGATGGTGCTGGACACATCGAAGACCGGCTTAATGCCTATTATCCCAGAATGTTCTAAAGACATTTCGAAAAAGGTAACTCAGTGAGCAACAGCATTACTATCAATGCTAATTTGAACAATTTTCAAACCGTCTCAAACCCACCCCTGGAGTAGTGTAATTGTCGCACAATCTTAGTATGTTCATGAAATATTGTTTTGGAGAAGTAATAACAACTGTCATATTCACAGTATTCCTTACAGACTATTCGAAGTCGGTTTAAAAAGCCTTAAAAAAAAGCCTTAAGACTTAAAAAAAAATCACAGTGAGTGAGAATTAGGATTCTCTAAAGTTCGGTTCTGGTAGTTTTTGGAGCTTGATACAAAAAGAGAAGGACCTAGAAGACAAGGGCTATGTGGTTGTTGTTCTGTTACTGTGCTTGTTACTACCTCATTCAAAAGCTAGACAGACCAGTTCCTTCATTTTCTGTTTTCTTTGTTCACAAATCACAACAAAACTAAAACTCATAACAAAATCTTCAAATAAGAGGTAGCGACTGAGAGGTTTCTCGTTTCCTTCCTCGAAAGTCGTCGCTCTGAAAAACGCTCAGACCTAATGGTCACCAACGATTATTCGTTCTACGATAATCGCTGAACGATCATCATTCGTTCTACATAACAGTCGTCCCGAGCAAAAAATCTTTTCTCAAAACACATTTTCTTACCGGTTTTCCGCTGAACGAAATTCCGAGTCGTTTTTCAGCAAGTTGATCCCAAGAACACATTACCTAAATGTGTTTTCACGTTTTTACAAAAGAAAGGTATTAGGTACTTACTAATAAATGACAAGAAGCGTTAAAATGAACCTGCCCCAACCGGTGTTGACCAATCAACGGTATGGTAAGATAACATTGATATGCTAACAGAAGGTATTGAACAAACAGAAGGTATTGAAACCAAACACATAAATAAACGACGCCTACATAGAGAAGGAATTGCGATTGGGTGATTGCATCAACTGTTCGAAGCGAATGAAGTAATAAGTAGTGCTTTTTTATATAATTTTTCTTTTGTTGTTCAGTGAACGAAGACAAATAAATCGATATCATTACATGGATATCAATTCTCACCGTAGGGAAAAGATCGATCATATGGGAAAAAAGTCTATCGGTACCTAGTTGATAGGTCGAGATAACACAGAATTAAAACGTTGGAATGATACGAGGGACGTCCAGAAAGTAAGGTTACATGTGTTAACAATTGAAAAATGAATATATTTAAATGAAATTTACAAGATAAGCGTCAAAATATGTCATTATTTCTCTACATATTCGCCATTGAGGTCAATACGTGTGTCCAAAGGTTGCAGGAAAGAAGTTTCGAGAATTCCGAGCGCGCTTTGGATTTATCGGATGGTGTTGACATATTGTCGTCTACAATATTAGTTTAAATCAACAAATTCTTGTAGTTACGGAAACAGTAGGTAACTGTTGTATTTCATTAAAAGTTTAAGTTTTCAATTTGAATTGTTGTTCTTAATTCTCAACAAAAGCTCCATCTTTCAACAACCGGACGCTACTAAGACACTTATAATTCTTAAGATTTTGATCTCGGGTGGACAGTGGTAGCTTATTAAATAACCCTTAAGGACCAGTAGTTCGATGCATTCTGAGATCTATATTCGTCTGCATTCTGAGATCTATATTTCTGGACAGCCCTTTTAGAATTGGACTGATTTCACTTCTGTATTTCTGTACAGTTAACAATACTACTAGAGATTATGAAATCGCTTGGTCATATTGCCTCTTTTTCCCCTTAAAATCCACATACAAAACTACAAACTCTGCAACAACTCAGGTGATACCGGTAACAAGTGATGGTTCTCGTTTGTGAGAAATACTTTGTTTTGTCCAGGAGATTTTGCCGAAATTGGAATTTCAAAAATGTATCCAACCTGCTCCATTCGTTGTGAAACCTCTGTCTACGCTATTAAATCCATTCAGAAAGGGCTGCTCGATATTTTGCAACCACCCGAACCCTGATACGGATTTGAAAAATATGATCAAGAAGACAAAAATGAAACAGGTCAGTGAGCCGTTTTTGGAATGAATTTAACATTTCAAACTGTGGAAAAAGTAATAAAAGGTGGAGTTTAACTTGAAATTCCCACATTTGTTAATCCGAATTTTGATGTCAGGATGAAGATAGAGAAGACATCGGAGTTGACAAGAAAGCTCTGGCCGATAGGGTTGGAGATGTTCTGGAAGAAATGTTATGTCGCTATAAAAGATACCCTGAAGACGACGAGACTTCAAGCGCTGACGACTCAGTGGTAGCTCAACCTCATTCGAGAACAGTCCTGGTTTTGGATTTGATGAGAGCAGCATCTCAGGAAACGATGAGCACAACTGTGGTAAAACTCTTTGCTTTACATTTATTTCTGTCAACGGTGTTTTGTTAGAGTTTCAAACTTGTTCTAGAGTTTCAGATGATGTACGGTGATGACTCGAGTAGAATATTTACACGTTTTCTTCACTTTGTTTCGTTGGACTGCCAGGGAGGAAGAGGTACCGAAGGTCTTCAGTCATCCTATATGTCACCTGCTTCAAGTCCCATTCCTGTGAACAACAAATCTATCATCAACAAGCTGCCAACAACTCCTCCAAGTGACGCATCGTTCAATAAACAAGACGTGAGTGTACATGTCTAATGATGTGTGTGACAGTGCCTGCAAAGTTCAGTGTATACATTCCATTTTATTTTCGTGTACATTTTGTACAAGTTTTTTGACGTCAACTCGATTTAATTATAATTATAATTTAAATATATTTAATTATATTTAATATTATTACAATATAAATATATAAATTTATAATATTCTGATGATTTATGACTATCATCAGGACCAACAACCAATAAGTAACATGAAAGTAAATTCATTGTTGTAGACAGAAGGCGACACTGCGACCGAGGGCGGTGTCGAAGATGACGGCGAAGTTCAAAAACGAAGGGGTAAAATTAAGAAAAAGAAAAAGAAAGGCGGGACAACTTCCACCTTGGATGAGAAAAGTAGCAAAGAAGTGATTGGACTAGAGGAACCTGGTGAGACTCAGGTAAGAATAATATAACATGATTTGTTAATGTATTAACATAACATAATATTGCTATGTATTGTATTTCCGAAAATTAGGCAGGAAGAAAATGAGCTATTGCAATTTGAAACGTGGTCCCATACAAATCCGGTATGGGCAGTGACGGCTGGTGATCGGAAAAGAGCAGAACAATACCGAATTTGCTTTAATGACAAGTAAAAACGAAAATTCTGAGCATGCGTCGAGGAACACTGTGGGTTGCAGGGAGCTTCTTTTGCACTGTCGGCGATGTAGGTAGTTATAAGTGACACTCCGAGAATTATACAGCTTGACCAGAAATTTAGTTGACAAATTGATAACACCATCACTGGGGTAGTTGAGGACTAAGTATTTTCAGTGTTAATAGATTTTGAACTCTGTCCTTAACATTCGTCGGTATTTAGTGGTGGAGCTATCACAAGTGTCAGTAAAAACGTACGTGTTTCCTGTGTAAAGTATTTAGCTTGTAGCTTCATGAATGTGTTTCTAAGTGAGATCTGCTGACCAAGTAGTTTTTAGGTTATTTTTGAAATTTCGCTCATTATTTTCATTAGGACAATTGCTGAACCTTTCAGAAAACTACAAAATACTTATGTACTTAGTAACTGTTTGTTTCAGCTGTGACGGGGTTTTAAATGAATTAAATCCAAAGTCATGCAGTATGGCTAGAAGAGCGAATTTTCGAAGAAAGAAATGGCTCCATTATAGTACTGGTTTACAAAGTTTGTCTCCTTTACTTGCCGAGTGACACCAACCTCAGTTTATAGATTTTTCAACGCTCAACACGGTAGTGAGGTCAGAACTGCGATATCTCATTCCGTTAACAGATTAGAGCAGACGAACCTTGAAGAACATCAGATGTTCTTTGAATGTTCTTCATATTCAAAGTTCTCCAGTTTGAGAACGGAATAAGATATCGTAATTCTGACCTTACCATCGTGTTCAGCGTAAAAGAGCCTTTAAAATGTCAGACTGTTTCATTTTGAGAATTTATGGGTAATTTTTTCCCCCTAAAACTCCCCAAAACCCCTCCTTAGAGTGGGCCGATTCTGCCGATCTACGAACGTAGCCTTTCGATTGCCAGGACAGATTTTTATTGCAAATTTGAACTTTTTATTTCAATCCTATCGAGAGTTATCGTCTGGAATAACACATACATGAGTACCCTATATAAACATAATGTGGAGAAGGTTATCGACCGTATTCCGATATATATG
Organism: Stenodema calcarata; assembly: GCA_963920205.1. Classification (NCBI taxonomy): domain Eukaryota; kingdom Metazoa; phylum Arthropoda; class Insecta; order Hemiptera; family Miridae; genus Stenodema; species Stenodema calcarata. The sequence goes on from OY986049.1 coordinate 9,654,626, forward strand.
TGGGATGTGGAGGATCTCGAGGTTTGGTCACAATTAAAGAAGTGTTTCCCCACGTTTCGACTATTTATTTAGTCATTTTCAAGGGCACAACAGAAAAGATATCACAATCCGGACTTAATAAAACTATTGTCTTAATTTGTATGGATGAGTACATGTAGATAATATGCTAGGCGATTTAGTTTTGGTACTTACAGAGTGCAGGCTTCTTCCAAGTCGGCAAAATGCACCATTTACATAGCTCACTTAGGTTTAAGGGAATTACTAGTAGACGGGTAGAGCACATGTGCCTCTGGATTCCACTATACAACTAAAGGCTACACGGATATTCGGAGGGTAACGGTATATTTGGTACCTATCGTACGTTTCATGTACGATCATGTACCTATCGTTAGGCAATCATTTTGAGAAGTTGAAATAGAATCTTTGTATATAAAAGGCAGATCAGATGCAGGTTGGCGGCGTTGAAATGATCAAAATTGAACGGAAACTGATGTGAGAGGTGCTGCGGGCGAAGAAAAAACGAGAGAGAGAAAATTCTTCGCGTTGTTGATCGGGATAAGACGCGACCACAATGGACTATGCCGCGGAGAAAGAAAATAAACAAACGTAGCTAGCGGTAATTTCAAATGAAAACATAATAATTACTTGGGGCGCAGACAACCACATACGTACAACCAAGTTACGTAAATTTTTAGTATGACGAACTCCACAATAAGATATATTTAGTCGTCGCCTTGAATATTATGCTCACGGATACCTATTGTGTAATTTATAAACATAACACGAACCCCTGTCGTGGAAAACAACTCAACAGGATCAGCTACACGTTGGGGAGAAGCCGATAGCTTTGCAAGAAGGTGACCAATTCACTGAGATTCACGAATCCTTTCACATGGCAAAGTGTGTCCAGAACGTATGTCAGATTTTTAGAAAATTTTCAATACGTAGAACCCAATAAGTCAATTTGTGATGTTTTAGAGGCAAAGATCCACTGCACCACCGTTTTCCAGCATGATTTTTGAGTGTCCCGTTTACGTTGCAGATTTCTACTTGGAAAGAAGGTGACGATTTGAGCTGGAGGGCCTCGTCCAACGCGACACCGCAACCAACATCCCTCGATCCACCTGATATGGAAAGCCCGATGCACCTCTCTTCAGATATATTTGACGATCCCACATTACTTCACCTACGAAGGAGCCTCACACTTCAGCAGGCAGAGGGTGAATTCAGAAGAATTGTAAGGCGTTATGTGAGCAACATTTGTGCATGCCAGAACTTGATTGGTTTAGCAGAAAAACGGTTATTCATTCAAATCTACGAATCCATTCAAACCACTTTCTCTATAGAGAAGAGTTTGGTAAAGTATACGCCATTTCAGGCGAGATCAGCTGTCCTCTAAATAAATGAGCGTCGAAATGTATTATGTTCATTTTGGTTTATTATGTCTCTTCAATAATGAACCATTAGAATCGCCCAAGAAAAATAACAATAATTGTTATTTATTTCACGTTTCAAGATACGTAGATTCAGAAAATCGAATACAAAAATCCGTCCACCGTCACTGTTTAGCGTTGTGCTAAAATTGCGAAATTTGGTTTCCGGGTTCGGACAACACCCACAATGATCCTTGAAACCTTTCATGACCCTAGGTCAATGGGAAGGGGTTCAATGGGAAACTTTGAAAACGCAACTCCCGCGAAAAATAGAGGGCGAATCATGCAGCATTCTGTCAGTTGATGTTCATACTGGCCCAGCTGTTCGGAATAGCACATAATTGTTGGTGTTAATAAATAATACTTAATAATAGTTTTCATAATAAGGTAATAATAATTTATAATAATTCTTAATAATCAATAATAATTGTCAATCAATTATAATAATTAATAATAATTTTTGTTCATTAATTGTTAATAGGTAAATAAATTAATATGACGTGAGCAGGTGGAAATTGTACCAAACCCCACAATTATATTGGTACAAATTAGTTGTAATTAATTCATCATCTCTATAAACGTTTCATCAATCATTTAGTGGTCTAGACAGAATGGTGATCTGCACAAAGAAGATAATAAACCGTTGAGTCAAGAATTCGCAGAGTTATTCTTTCTCGGTTACTCGTTGAGCCCTTTGAGTGTAGCGGGGTTCGCCCATCAGCTACGTGGTTCATATTTAATAACACCACTATTTTAATATAGTTTGTCATATTCTTATTGAACTCTAATTACAGTGGAGAAACGTTCTTCTGGAAGCCCTGGCAGCTAGTGATAAGCCGCCAGAGGTGGAGCCGGCTGTGATTAAAAACGACCTTATAATTCAACCCAGTGATCCAGAACTCTGGAAGAACTATCCGAGAGAGTTCAAATATTCATCAGCAAGATTCGACATACCGATAAGCAAAGCCACGCTTAATGGTAAACTTTCAAAATTATGACGCTGCTTTTCAAATCGATCCTGTCCGATGTAGGCAGTGGAAATATTGAGTTTCCTTATGTTGAAATTGAAACAGTAGGCTTCGTAAGGACGGAAAACGAGACGTAACTCACTTGCAATGGTTTTCCCGTGTTTCCAGGAATGTCATCACTTAATTATCTGAAGAATTACGTTGTAGTAGCCAAAGAGTACAGGCTGCTTTATAACCACGTCTTTATGCAATACAGAGAAATACCCAACGAAGATCCTCCATGGTATATGACGGGAAAGGTTTGTACGGGTATTGCACCTTACATTTTGATGATATCTTAAATCTGGTATTTTCACCGGTGTAAATATATTTAAAACAACCGGCTGTTACAATTGCAGAATATCTTAGGGGCTTTGGCTCAAGTGATGGGGAGACAGTTTGATGTGAAAGAAGCCGGCGAACTGAAATTTCTCGTAGACTGGAAAGACGACGATCACATTGATTTACGAACTTGGATCGGAATTGCGGCACTTACCGAACGTATTTTTGGTTGGTAACCAGGCTTACATCTTTTCAATACTTAATACTAAGCAAGATTAAGAACCTAGATAGAGCTCTAAGATGGCCCTAGATAGAAAATTTCTAGAGAACCGTTATTTAATAACAAGAAAATATGAATCCCCCCCAAAAAACACTCCGTGTAAAAATCACCTTGTCTCGCAAATATCATTCTACAGCGGCTGAAAAAAGTTATAATATCCACTTTCCCCGCCCGCCTTGAAGAGATGTCCTAACCACTTCACATGGACCTTACCCGTGTCGAAATCTCCCCTTGGCGCCATGGCGAGACGTTTTTATTACTTTCACGAGCAACTAATAAAATACTACATAGATGTGTAGTAATAAAAACGTCTCGCCGTGGCGCCAAGAGGAGATTTCGAAACGGGTACGGTGCTTGTGAAGTGGTTTGGACATCTCTTTAAGGCGGGTCGGAAAGTGGATATCATAGCTTTTACACTCGCCAGGTTTTTTGGAGGGATATCACATCTCTTTTGTTGTTGAAGTTGAAAAGACCTGTAGAGGCAGAATGCAAGAATAATTAAGTAGAATAACCCACAAGTGTTTTAGTTCAGCTCCCTATTTGAAGATAGTATCATCAAATAGCGTATGTAGCAAAATAATTAAGGCAGACTACAGTGGCATTTAGCAACGTATGTAGGTATCCACGTGCATTTCCAGCTTCCTGGCCAAATTTCAGTTCGTTGTTCCTAAGATTTTCTTGGGTTGAGATAATGGGTTAAATCTTTCAAATAGCACTGGATCATGTTATAAAAAACGTCTGTACAAAATTTCAAGTCGATTGATCCTGTTACCCAGGCTGTAGACTCGTCAAAGTGTCCGAAATTAACCTAAAATTTCAATTTGTTGGTTTGAGATAATGGGTTAAATCTTTTAAAATGCACTGGCTAAAGTTGAAACGAAGCTCTATGCAAAATTTCAAGTCAATCGGTAAGCTAGAGAGGCTGTCGCCTTCTTAACTGAATAAGGAGAAGGAGAAGAAGAACATGCGAAAAACTGGGTTTTTTGAAGTTATATAACTCCGCTTCCTTTAGACCTAGCGACTTGAAACTTTCAGGGCTGTCTACTATCCTTACCAAGAAAATCCACACCGAATTTCAAGCTGATCGGTCAAATTTGAGCCGAGATATGGATACCTGGAAAACGCGTTTCGTGACGTCCGGTAAACATTCACTTGGCACCGTTCGTTTTCTCAACTTGTTGCTTGGAGGGGCGGAACAATACCGCGTTCCCAGATTATTCTCAGTGGAAACGAGTATTTGAATTAGCATTTTAAAAATTGTCTCACCTGAGTTTTTATTACGTCTAAAGGTCTGAGATTCACCACGGCTGCTGATCCAGATTTGGGAGAACGTCAAGTGATAGAGATCGTCGATTTTCAAGCTCTCAATGAGAGGAAAAAACGTTTGGAGTTGAATGAACATCTGAAAAGCCTCCTCGAAGCTGTTCAGAACATCAAGCGAAGGAGAGACCATAAAATCCTGCTAGACTTACCTGACGGTACTTAGTCAAGTTACTGGTTTAGGGCGTTCTGTTTAATCGTCTTGTTTCATTTACTACTATTTACCGTACTGTTTGAAAAAAAAAAAAAAAAAAAAAAAAAGGCGTACCAGCACTGATACTGTGGGATTTGGGTATGTATTTCAAATATGAATCACCATTTCGGTGACTTTACTGAACGATGAGGGTTCTATCCAAGTGCCATCGTTAGACGCTTGATGCTGTATAACTTTCCAAGTGGACCGCTCAAACTCCCTCTCCACTGCTCATTTTGTGCGGACCAACTTCGTTCATAATATTATTATGTAGTAATAGTGAAACAGCAGCTGGTCAAGTATTATATATAATTAAAACCCGAAAAACGTTAAAATTAATTAGTTACCTGTCAAAACTAGTTCCATCAAAGTCTTTTCTAGGAAGTACCAGTTTAGACTCGTTGAACTCTCGACTTCAGGATTTTTAGTTAGAACTACGAGTAGATTCACCTGAATTTAGCCACTCCGTAGTTTCCTCGAATATTCGAGGAGACTACGCAGTGGCTATATAAGCGATTTTCCTCGCTTGAAGGGCCAAAACCGGATCTCGGTAGGACATATCCGGATTTTAGTAACGATCACGGTCTCGTTATCTGTGATTATCGAACTACAGCTGTCTCTGAACTGCCTAATTCTCGTGAAGCCGTGCGAAATGTACTGTGGATCACAGACAGTTTCAGTACTCGCATTGACAGGGATCGGATCACCTAATGTCCCCTGGGGCGGATCTAGACTTTGATTTCGTGGCGGCCAGGAGGTTCATATCCCAACCTAAGTTTTTTTTAGCGATTTAATTATTTCTATTGCGTATAAAGCGTTTAGGGAATTACTGACCGAATCACTGAATCCGCCACTGTGATGACCGGTGGACCGGTAGGAAATTAACCTTTTAGCTGAGGAGAGCTTGAGAATCAAAAACCTCGAGTCCCCCGGAGCACTCGGTTCAACCCAATCCCTTCAATGCCTCGAAGAGAAAAAATAGAACAAACTCGTACAGCCCTCATTCACGGCCGATTTGTCGTACTTGGTTCTAATTCCTTACGCAAATTTTGCAGATGAGACTCAAGCGATCGTTCAGTTTCTCATAGAACGGAGGGACTGCAAAGTGTACAGGTGAATTCGAGGGTGAATTTCACCATTTACAAGCCAACACTGCGAAAATAAAGTTTTTGTAAAACTTTCCGTTGTCTAATAATAATTTAATGTCGATTTCAGTAGTAATCAGTTTGTTTTACAACATTCGAGAGGTGATTCTGTTTGGTGATTACCAGAGCCCTTCGCAATGTGGCACTTATTTTTGTTGATTCCCGTTGATTCCCATAAACATTCCTATCAATTCCCGCCGAGGACACCCTTGATCTTCTCTTGGATCTTCTTCCCGGTGGTTCCTGAATAAACGGTTTCCGAAAGAATTTTCATCTTCTTGACACATGTTCTCAGTTGCACGCTTTCAGACTGAAATGACTCAATTATGCTGTGTGAAGAGGCATGGATTTTCCACAAGCGCTTTGGGAGTATTTACCGAGCAGCTCTTCCATAACGCTCTTAAATCTTCCAAAATGCTTCGCATATTATGAAGCAGCTGACAGCCAAGTGCTCCACTAGGTGATCACAGGCTCTGGAGGCCGAAGAATGCCTGGCCAGGGCTTACTGAAGACACTGCGACCCTCCTCGGTGCCTTCAGGAAAATTTCCTTCCCCACGGAGATTAATTTGTTGACTTAAGGATTCTTCTCACTGAATACGTACCATTTCGACTGAATCTGAACTCATTTGCTGCTTTCCTCCCTACCGAAGCCCGGGACGCCTTGTATCAAGCCCTCATGAATCCTCATTTTTGCTCAACTTTTGCGTTTCTGACAGCAAGGAACGAAATTCCTGTCTTTACGCAATTCATTGTAACCATCTTATCTAATCCAAACGTGCTGAAAAGTTTAAGGTTTATGCGGTTTCGCCCTCTCATGGTTCTATGTGAATTTCGCTACAATTGAGACATAGGAAATGCAGTGTCTTTCTCAATTCTATGGGGAGGAGACCAATGTAAGAGGTGTGGGAAAAGTAACCACACACTTTTCCGGTTCAGACCATCCTAAAATCGAATCGGTGGGAAAAAAATTTTTTTTTGTGGTTATTCGGCGATCTGTTCTGTTGTGCATATCGAAACATCCGATATTCGTGTCGAGGGTTTAGTTCGAGAAATCGTACGGTATTGAACCAATAATTTTTTATTAACATCGACCTACTTATATGACATTGTGGAAAATACTAATGAGTTGTAACTGTTTAGGATGAGAGGCACCTTAAGTATTGAACAGGCCGCTATATGCATCCGGGTCTATGAGAAATGATTGTAAGAGGAGTTCTTGAATTATGTAGCCAGGGAAGGTGGAAGAGAAGGCCTCAAGGCCCTAACCTCACTTGGAGGTAAAACAATCAATCAGTCTCTCCTCTTTAGGTAACGAGAACCAAAACAATTCGGGTCTTATGTCTTGTTCATAATCAATTCATGGCTACTGTTGAACATGTTTGAACTTATTTATTTAAAAATTTGTTCACATGGTATTTACCCAATCTAACGAGAAGTACTTCACGCTGTTGCGTAAGACCAACTAAACGAGGAAGGGAATTGAATTAGGAGGAATTATACATAAAAACAAAAATGTATGTATATAATATATTTCAATTTAAATTTCCCAACATTTATATATTAATTTTCTCTACTTACATGTAACAGAATTATTCACAAAAGTACAATATAGTTTTTCCATGTCCTCATAAAGTCTCCAGACTAACATTAGAAATATATTATTTTATGAGTAACGACTGTTCTATTCTCCATCGAACTGTACATGTACAATTGGAAAGACTGATAAAATTTCATCTGGGTACAAAAATATATGTTAAAATCCTAATGTTTCCCACTGAACCGTCATCACATCGTAATTAATTTAAGGCAGCACAGACAAATTCAACATTCTCCTCAGTTCAGTAATGAAATCTGCGAATTTTCATTGTGGAGGGTTTGCAACCAAATATTCGTTTATATGCCGTTTTTCGGAAGAGAAAAAACTGAGTAGGTACCACTTACGTACTTATTACGACTCTGAGATTACACAAGAGTGGGAACACAATTGAACAGAAAGTTTCGACATCGGAGAAAAAATAAGAATTTTCTAAACGAATTGATTCAGGTCATAAATAACTTCCGGCCTTCACAAGGGCGAAGGAAGAGGTCCGCATGAATCGGACGAAGCCTATTAAAAGGGTGTCATGGTATGTATTGTACAAACAAATTAGAATCTCAAATTCTTATTCAAAAACAAGGCTAATCAAATTTGCGAAAATATTTTTTAAGATGGTATTCCATAAGGAGGCAGTTTTGTGTTACAAGTTCAACTTTTTCAATAATATTTGACTTAGAGGCACTCGTTGGGGATTAAAGTATCAACAAATAAATACAAATGACAACAAAAATTAACGGAATAATAAATAGGCACCTAATAAATTAACACAATAAATCCTTGAGGGTACATCTATTGGGAAGATTCAAGAACAAAACAATCTCATTTTATGGTAAGTACATTAAACTATTCAAACAAATGAAGAGGGACATGTGAACAACTACGGAGTATAAAATGTCTTCAGTAATGCCAACCCGTTGGAATGAACGTGCCATTTCGATTATAGTTATAGTCACGGTGTAGGGTAGTATTAGGTATCGTCTACATACAAAATGACTTGGTGCTAATTGGTAAATCCTGGGTGTCCGTGACTTAACAAATTAAATGAAGGCACTTTGTGAGTTCAGTTTTAAATAATAATCTCTTTAAAGCACAAGTCGTCCAGAGGTCAATAAAGTCCAAGAAGAAACAATAAGTAAACTGCAACGAAACCATTCAAAAAAAGAATCTTTAGATCAAACCTACACCAACAGAGTTCATTTTATTCCCATTTGAGAGAATTAAGTCAAATAACAACAGGGGCGGTTTACAAGTGAAGTATCTGAGGCTGATCCTGTTGCACTTTGGAAGAAAGAAACGGAAAGTGCTATAAGTCCATCTCATATCGCGTACCTATATTCATATTTCCTGGAATCTTTAGTACGCAAAATGGCATATTACAACAGCATACAGTAGAGTCTGGTCGCATATCCTTGGCACCGGGCGCTCTTTATAATTTCAAGACAGAGCTGAGGGGAGCAAGACAGAATGAAGCTCGGCTGGGCACAACCTCTTCCCAAGGATTTGAAATGGAGAAAACCCCCAGTTGCTATGGAAACCAATCAACATTTTGTCCCCCTTCCCATGGCTATGGTCACGTGACCTGAGGCTGAGTTCAGTTTCGCCTCAGGTGCTTGGTCTGTCGTCCCACCCCAGCAATCTGAGTTGGGCCACAAAGCTTCCTCCTGCTGTCACCGGTAGCGCTGTCACCCAGCAGCCATTCTTGTCTTGATTATGTTACGTCCTTGCAAATTATCAGTTGTCACACGAATTTTCTTCTTTTTCCAATTGTTTTTATTCTCCTTAATTTTCATTTTTTCTATTCTGTTCTCGATTTTTGTTCTGTTTGGTGCTCGTTGGTTTATTATTGTAACATAGATTTCCCAAAGTGTGATTTTATGTGTGGTTTTCTTGCCTATCCTCATGTCCCTGACTTGAGCTTCACTTCACTTCATCCCCCAGAACCGCCCCTGAAATAACATCAAACAACTCTGAATAATGAATTTCTGTGATGAAATTCCTACCACTTCTCAACTGGAGCCCAATCCTTTTCGTTTGGGTATTTCTCAGCAGGAAGTGTTTATCCGAAACATCAACGGTACAACCTGGATGATTTATTAAAGAAGAAAGGAGGGTACCCAAATCTCCTACTCACTAAAAATGTACAAATTCATTTAAGCAATACAATAATATTCAACTAGAAGCGAAATAATAACAATTAAATAAAATACTTTGAATCAAATAACAATGGTAAAATCTTAACTAGTTTTTTATCATCATTGGAGCTGATGTCAGTTAAGATTTGAGAAGACTAAATGTATAACCTAAGACTAAAGGAAAAAACAATCTGACTAAATCAACTCATCCAGATGTTCGATATAGCTGCGCCTCCACAATTATTTTATTCTATAAATTTGCTAGTTGTAAAATTGTAGTACCATTGCACTTGGATGAAAAATACAAAATCACCGCTAGCTCAGAAGGCCTCAACATTTCCTATGGTATTTTCAAAAGCCTTTCATTATTTTGAAATTCATCTAAGGTATCAGAACCAAAATTACATAGCGTTTTCAAGTCAAATTCACCCTTTTATAAATCAAATTTGCCCTTATAAAAATTAAATTCACCATTTTTACATCAGATCTTTGGGCAATGCGAGAAATGCGTCGTAGGGCAAAGAACTTTAACCGTCAGCATAACCTTACAGCAGTCATTTCGCGTGGTGTTTCAACGAAAAGCAACACCGATTGTTCAAATTTCGTTGTTGACGTACCTACAGCTGCCACAGGATTTTCGATTTTTAGTTTTACTTTTTACCGACCTACTTTTTTTTGGAAAATTTTGGGGGGTCCGGGAAAATTTGAAAAATTATGTGCTAAATGGTGATTTTTAAGGGAATTTGTGCTAAATATTTTGATTGTCTGGCCTGAAAATCATTGTTTTGTCATTTTAATTGTTATGTTAAATGGGGCCCTGTATATACCTAAATATATACATGTTCGGTTGTGGAAATGAAAGCACTCGCGGTGATATACTGGATAAATTTCACAGGAGGAGAAAAAAAGAAGGATAAAAACACTTAATATAATATATTATACAATTGTAAATCTTACTGAAATTTTCGCGTTACAGCGTCATCAGCCCTGGAAGAAGTGGTGGGGTATATACACTTAGTGTATTCTATAATAATTATAGAATACACTTACGAAAATTTAGAAAAACTTGAAATTTAGAAAAAATTATTTTCATCCTCCTGTACATTCATTCAGGTTCATATAAATACATACAGGTACCTAATATTATTTAATTTAATTTATTATTTAATATTATTTAATCTCGTATTCCGTTGTATTCAGTTCCAATTCTTTGCCCTTCAACGCATTTCTCGCATTGGTCTAAGAGGGAGAATTTGATTTGTAAAAGGGTGAAATTGGTTTGTATAAGGGAGAATTTGACTTGTAAAAGTGTGAAATTGACTTGAAAATGCTATAACGCTCCACCGAGGTGGGTACAACGGCACATAAATAATGTACTATTCAACATCCTGATTTCAATTAACTAAGTGAGAGAGGAAAGGTCTCACAATTATAACAAAGTTGACATCGACGAGGAAAATATCAACAACAATTATAATTAAAATACAGGTAAAAGTGATACCTAAACTAAATTGTCTATTATTTACAATTGAGGAGTTTTTACATAACTGATTCAGGGAGCGGTGTCAAGCTTTAACCGCTTTGCGCGGTGGTGGTGGTGGGTGGGCTTGTGTTTCCTTTTGGGTTCAGCTACTTCGGGGACATCAGGGCAGAGAACGATGCTTTCAAGAAGTTTCCGTTTGGCTCTCGTCATCGGGCCGACGAAAGTGTTATCCATTTCTGCTATCGTGTCTTCTCCCGGCGGACAGGGCAGGAGTCTGGACGGCTCTTGTATTTCGGGAGGAGGCGACTCAGGCGAATCGGAAATGAGCGGCGGAGGAGCGGGAATCGGCGGTTTCTTCTTCTTCAAGTGATGTTGAGGAACGGGCGAGAGGACGGGCGGTTCTGAATAGGATGACGAGGGCGTGTTGGTCGTTCCGAGTTTCCTTTTCTTGGGACAGGGAGGAACTGGGGAGAGTGTTATGGGCTCGCCGAGGTTTGGTACAGCTCCCAAGTCACACTCGGACGAGTTGCTTGAAAGACTGGACAGATACTCCCGTACTCGGGCTTCACCGAAATTGAACACATTACCTTCCATGCTGGACTTGCCTCTCAACGCGGGCTTAATTTGCATGCCTGAACCAGAAGAGCGATTAGCACTCAGAGGAGTAGGTACGGAAGACAATCCTGTAACAAAAATATAAATAATTAAAATTTAGTTCATGGATTAAAAGGCGATTAGCGTAATTACCTAGATCATTGTCAAACCAAGCTGTTGCGGCCAACAATCTCTGTGACATAACGCAGAGAAATACCGCTAGCCCCTAAGCCTCTTAATTGTTTGAAAAAAGGCTAGTTTAGAAAAGGTTAGTTGCCATCTGACCGTGGACATAGAAGATCAAAATATCCTTTGCACCGTAAGAATCCTCCAAGTCATAATTCAATTGTCGGCGACCTGTGCCGAAAAAGTTCAAATTATTGAGAGCTTCGGGGTGGTTTGTCGCCAATTAGCACTACTTATTATTCGCGGGTAGGTAGCGCTTACCCAACCTCAACATCCTTCCCTGCCATAAAACCCACCCATCTTATTATTATTAGAGGGTTATCAGGCTCTGGAGAATGCAGCAGAAGAAATGGGGTTGTATGTAAATATGGAAAAGACTACGTACATGGTCAGCTGTAGAAACAATCCTCGTCCACTTGAATACAGCATCACCTTGAATGGTAACACATTCGAAAGGTGTACCACGTTCAAGTACTTGGGAGCGGTTATAAATGAAAACTGCTCCCAAGCGGAACAGGTACAAGCAAGATTGAAAGCTGGCAACAAATGTTGCTTCACGAAGATGTTCAAATGCAGATTACTGAGCAGAACTTCGAAAATCAGGAACTACCGTTCAGTAGTGCGAGCAGTAGTCTTGTACGGAGCTGAGACATGGACACTGAAGTGAAGAGAAGTGAAGAGAATCAGCTCAGGCGCTGGGAAAGAGTTTTGAGGAGAGTTTGTGGAGCAATATGTGAAGGTGGTGTTTGGCGTATCCGAACAAATCGAGTATCAAACGATTGAGCGAGAATCCGGTGGCCAGGGCATGTCCAAAGGATGACCAACGAAAGAGCAGAGAATAGGCTATTCATCCATCAACCAGGAGGGAGAAGATTGCGTGGACAGCGATCTGCAAGATCTGCAGCGCTTAAATGACCACCGCCCTGGATCGAGAGGCGTGGGGGCATATTGTCGATCAGGTTCGAACCCTACATGGGTTGTAACGCCGAGGATTAGGGTATCATATTACGAGGGTATCATATTATTGTTCCTGACATTGTGTCCGATGGTCCTTCGTCCGTTTTTATTAGTTATTGGTGTTTCGTGGGAATCAGCGTGTAACCGTCAGCCGCGGGGGTTTGGGATCACTATTTGATCGCCCTCACAAACATGAGACGGAATTACTGTAGAACCTCGATTGTTAGAATTATATTATTTAACGTCAATGGGGAAAAGGGCCACGGATACGAGAAGTCATGGTTAAGACGCGAACCTCTTGCCAGTTCCTCTTCAGGACTCAGACGGTACACTCTCCAATCGTCTTGTTTGTTTACTTGTGTTTACTTTTGACTTTCTGACGTTAACAGTACGTCGAATCAGTACACGTTAACAGTACAATCAACTAATGAAATCTCCACCATTCTGACAAAATTTCTTTACAACCAAATAGACGGTTTGTCATTTCATTCACCTGACGAACTGGAGCTTGAAAAACTGCTGGATGTAGAAAAACTTCTGTTATCGGCAGAAGACTTTTTCATTCGTCTCCTCTGTGCAAGTTTGGCATTCATGACATCCTGGAATCAGAGAGCGAGTGTAATTAGTGAATGGGTGGTACCTGTAAACCATTGGTAATGAATTGTTGTTTTGAGTAACTCCAGCTCAGAGTTGCAGAATGTGTTCCAAAATTAATGAACATTTGAAGGGTTGTTTGGGGATGGTTAGAGGGTATTTCAACTATTTCAAATACTAATTACCCAGAGTGGTTGATTCATACGTGAAGAGTGTAATTACCTGTAGCCTGAAGCCTTCCCTGGTGGCCTTATGAAAAGCGCTGAGGGCGGATGCGACGGCGTATTCTGCAGCCCTCGGCGTGGAACCAGTGAGGACGTCCGGCGTCATAAGGGGAGTCGCTGCAACGGAGGATCCATTGAGCCACGTGCTCGTGAGGAGGTCGGACATACGAAGTCTTTGACGGGGTTCGACGGTCAGCAGCCCTGCATTATAAAAAGTCGAAATGATTCAGACTATCATCCACACCGCCTAAGATCATGCCGCTTCTAGAGAAACGTAAACGTAAGGATCTGATATGAGTTTGGTAATATTTCATACCTTTGGTCAGTTCTTTGGCGGCACTAGAAACAGAATCCCAAGCACCCGCTTCGAAATTGAAGTCTCCTTCCTTTATTCTGTTCATGATGGCTGCTGAGCTGTCGTCACGCGACCTTGCCAGGAAAGGCGCTCTGCCACTCAGCATGGTGTACTAGAAAATACAATAAATATTTAGGGGTTAAGATTATGCTAAAAACTCACACGCTAAGTCCTCAACACTTGAATTTACGACTTCAAATGTTACTCTGAAAAGACGTACGAAATGAGGCTTAAATTGAGAGGACATTTCGTGGCAGCCACAAGTTTGCTCTATGTACACATCTCACAATAGGTACTTATATGTTAGTTTAAAAGACAGGAAGAGATTGAAAACTCGGCAAATTATAGTTTCATGGTGTGAATAGCATAGAAATTAGCTTTAGGAGTCACTCAGCTGATTCTGGCCCTATGTTGTTCAAGGTATAAGTCTTAAGGAGGCTATGTGCCAAACTACAGCTTCATAGTGTGAATAGCATAGAAATTAGCTTTAGGAGTCACTCAGCTGATTCTGGCCCTATGCTGCTCAAGGTGTAAGTCCTAAGGAGGCTGTGTGCCAAATTACAGCTTCATAGTGTGAATAGCATAGAAATTAGCTTTAAGAGCCACTCAGCTGATTCTGGCCCCATGCTGTTCAAGATGTAAGTCTTAAGGAGGCTATGTGCCAAATTACAGTTTCATAGTGTGAATAGCATAGAAATTAGCTTTAGGAGTCACTCAGCAGTCCCTTGCCCGCTTAAAGTGTAAGGAGGTACATGCCAAATTTCAAGTCTCGGAAATTTGCTAAATTTCTATAAGGTATTAAATACCTTATGGCTGTAATTTGGTATGTAAATACCGGATTTTGGTATTTACATTCCAAATTACAGCTTCATAGTAAGAAAAAATGAAAAATCTTATGACCATAGCTTTGCTGTCCCTACAGTCACAGAGCTATGGTGAATAGGAAAATATTCGTCAAATCGAGAGCTTTCCAACGAGTGGTGAGCGATTTTCGTACGATCAAAAATGGCGAAGGTAAATTCAATCAATTGCAAATCGGAAATAGTTTAGCGTTACGGGTGGAGGTGCGCTCGTTTTGTGCCAAACAGGTGAAGACTAAAATATGTTCAATATTAATATTGTTACTCACCAAAATGACACCCAGACTCCATAAATCACAGTTTTCATCGTATCCTTTCTGGGAATTGTGCAAGACTTCAGGCGCTGCATAGTGAAGAGTGTAGCACGGGGTATGAAGGGAATCACCCTCCTTTTTCAGTTGAGCGAATCCAAAATCAACGACTTTCACGTTTGCGTTGATTCCATCGTCGGCAAACAAGAGATTCTGAAACGGAATCCGTAGAAGTGAGCAAGCAACTTCTAAACTCGCCACTGTGACTTCTACAACTTCTACTGTCTGTATGTGCATAAATCCTAACATATGCACTGATGCAGTTGTATTGTTGTTACCTCTGGCTTGAGGTCTCTATGGACAACGTTGTGGGAATGCATGAAGTTCACAGCCGAAACGAGTTGCCTCATGATCCTGCTGGCCTCAGATTCGGTGAACCTGTTCTGCCGGCGGATCCTTTGGAGGAGCTCTCCACCTTCGAGTAGTTCCAGGACGAGATAAGTGTGAGCCTGTGGAGGATCAATGGCTTTAGCGATGGATATATAAAAAGCGTCCAGAATTCCAAAATTTGAAAAATTGGGTGCAGAATGATGATTTAAAAGGGAATTTGGGCTGAATATTCTGCATAGTCTGGCCTGAAAATCATTATTAAATACTGATTATTGACTATAAGTAACCATTATTGACTAAATTTTAGTCATTTTAATTGTGGTGCAGACCTATGTCGCATATGCTTAAATCCGGCCTTGGATGTGCATGGTTACGGAAAGGGAACTACAAACAGAGTATTATTTGACCCATCTGTGTTTCACGATGGGTCTTAAATACATCAACAAAACCAAAATTGACAAACAATGGGCTTTACCTCGTCATAGTAAACTTGGTGTAAGTTTACGATATTGGGGTGACCCTGGCAAGCACGGAGAAGGTTGATCTCCCTCGTACAGTCCACTTTTCTGCTCACGATTTTGACGGCGTAAGCTTTACCCGTGGAACGCTCTACACATCTCCGGCATACGGAAAATGATCCATCACCCAGCACTCCGCTCCTTTCAAGATCAACGTCGAAGTGTTCGAAGAAACTGGAATCCTGTAGGAGTGAGAATGTTATAGAATTCAATGTTACCTCCATCATAACAATAGTTAAGGTGATTGAGAGTGCCTATGAAGAGCACCTGCAATAGCTGCATAATATGCAGGGAATTTACCTCACGATTGCAACTTTTCCTTTACCCTAACTGGGACTATAAGTGATGGATATTTGAAAAAAAAAAAAAAAAAAAAAAAAACCTTGCATGTAGATCTAGCTTGTATAGGTCATTCCCCAGTTATTAAAGCTTGCATGTAGATCTAGCTTGTATAGGTCATTCCCCAGTTATTAAAGCTTGCATGTAGATCTAGCTTGTATAGGTCATTCCCCAGTTATTAAAGCTTGCATGTAGATCTAGCTTGTATAGGTCATTCCCCAGTTATTAAAGCTTGCATGTAGATCTAGCTTGTATAGGTCATTCCCCAGTTATTAAAGCTTGCATGTAGATCTAGCTTGTATAGGTCATTCCCCAGTTATCAAATCTTGCGTATATATTTAGCTTGTATAGGTCATTCCCCAGCTATTAAAGCTTGCATGTAGATCTAGCTTGTATAGGTCATTCCCCAGTTATTAAAGCTTGCATGTAGATCTAGCTTGTATAGGTCATTCCCCAGCTATTAAAGCTTGCATCTAGACTGGGGAGTGGTTAAAGCTTGCACGTAGATCTAGCTTGTATAGGTAGTTCACCAGTGATTAACGCTTGCATGTAGATCTAACATGTATTGGCCATTCCAAGTTATTACAGCTTGCATGTAGATCTTGCTTGTATAGGTCATTCCTCAGTTATTAAAGCTTGTATGTAGATCTACCTTGTATAGGTCATTCCCCAGTTATTAAAGCTGCATGTAGATCTACCTTGTATAGGTCATTCCCCAGTTATTAAAGCTTGCATGTAGATCTAGCTTGTATAGGTCATTCCCCAGTTATTAAAGCTTGCATGTAGATTTAGCTTGTATTGGTCATTCCAAGTTATTAAAGCTTGCATGTATATTTAGCTTGTATACGTCAATCCCCTGTTATCAAAGCGATACTCCTTAAATTTAATGTACTTAGGATTTAAACAAATTAATACCTTGAATGTTTGAGCAATTAGATTTGCTATCGTTGGTCTTCTGTCATTGTTTGGCTTGAAGATCTCGTCGCTTATAGCGTTTTCGCTGAACAGCACGGACGGGGCGACGTACGAGTAACCCTGAAAAATAAAAATGTCCATAAATTGTCGACTGGTTCCAATAACTGACAACTATGCTGGCTTTCGTCTCAATAAAACATTACGTACCTTGAAAATTTTATCGAAATTCGGAGGAACAATAGCTGGCGAGTCAGTTGGATTCATTTTGGTGAACTCTTCCGAAAAATTCGAGACGTCCAATTCCCCGGAAATTTTAGGGACAAACGGGGCGGGGACGGCTTTTCTCGCTAGGTCGTTCCAATTCAATCCCTGGAAACACGATGATTGTTAAAATTGATTCGGCGAACCAAAATGACTTGTATGTACACAGACATACAGCTTTTTCTAATTGAATTCGTCCTTATACAAAATTAATTCGTCCTTCATAAAGAGGGACCAAATCTTGAAGGCGACAGACATTATATGCAGATACCTTTTCTCGAATAATAATAATTTATTGCATTGGTTTGCATTGTCAATAAAGATGTAATAGAAGAAATTTACTACGTTTACAAGAAACTGATAGGTACAAGAAATTTACAGAAAGTTTGCAAGAAAGTCATACAAATAACAAGGTTTTTCCTCGATGCAGAGGCTGCCTTGACTCTGCTCTAGGCATGAGGAAAAACGTTATGTTCTTCATAAGGGCAGCCTCTGCATTGAGAAAAAACTCTCTAAAAACCTTGTTATTTGTATGAATTTCTTGCAAACTTTCTGTAAATTTCTTGTATCAAGGAATTATTCCTTGTAAACGTTGTAAATTTCTTCCATTACATCTTAAACCAATGCAATAAAGTATTATTCTTCGAGAAAAGGTATCTGCATATCATTTAGTCTGGTTGCCTTCAAGATTTGGTCCCTCTTTATGAAGGAAGAATTCATTTTGTAAAAGGACGTATTCAATTTGAAAAAGCTACATGTTTCTCTTATGGCGTCTTAGAGGGTTCTACTATTTGCTTATGTTTACATAAAATGATTGATTGATTTTCACTTTTTTTTGTGATCTTCCTTCTTAATAAGTATAATATTGATGCTAATTGGTCGTAACATTCGTACACGTTTCCATTCGTCAGACGTTCATTGTATCTTCAGAATCTTCATTTCCACTCACCTTGAAAAACGGATGCTCTTTGAGCTCCAAGGCATCGGCGATTCCTCCTCCCAACCTCTCACGAGGGTTCTTGACGAGGAGTTTGGTGATGAAGTCCGACACTTCAGGAGACAGATCTTCTGGAATGGGCGGGTTGACCCTGAGGATCCTCCTGTAAGAGAGAAAATACAATCGATTAGTTACGAAAAATTGGGTGGAAGATTGCGGGGGTTTTAGATGAAGACAGTTGTGTGCGAGTAGCCACGAGATGTATGTTATTGTATAGTGTCGAGAAGTTGACTGATTTACTGCCATCAGGAGTTTCCGTTTTACTATATCAAGAAGGTGACGTTCCATCAACAATTTCATAGTACGAAATTGGGGGCATTATACAATAGAAAAAATGTCAAATGTAATGGTAAGAACCCTCTCATCCAGCATCTGATGTGGGAGCTTCATTGTCTACATCTTGATAGAACCGATTGCAACAGGTATTTTATCTCGGGGTTTGAATATCAGACCTTGACATATAATGGCTACACTAGCAACCTTAAAGTATTACTGTTGTATTGTACCAGGCTATGAGCAGATGGATTTATAATGGAAAATTAAATTACGGTCTCACAGCAACACCCCATATCATCATTTTTGCAACTTTTGAGGAGGGCTGGAAAAACGCCTTCCAATGATTTTCTCCTCCCATAATCAATACATGTTATAATTGTGGTACTTTTACAACATGAATACCCATCTTTATGAACTCACGAAAGAAAGTTAGTTCAATGTGTAACGGGAGGGCGCATCCATCGATATGCAAAAACGATGATGTGGGGTGTTGCTGTGAGACAGTCGATTTGTGTTATTTTTTTCTTCGAAAGTACAAGCTAGGAGAATAAGGAAAATGATGCTACCTGACAAGTCTTCCCAAAAATGTAGAGTGAAGTCAGAAGTGGGATATCTCATTCCATTATCAGATTAGAGCAGATGGTAATTATGGGTGATTCCCCCCCCCCCCCCCCGCCAGCCTTAACTACTCCTTAGAGTAGCCCGATTGTACCCATCTACAACTTAGCCTTTCGATTGCCAGATTTTTGTGCTACTTTTGAACTTTTAATCTCAATTCAATTGAGAGTTATCGTCTGGACTGACACATACATAAACCAAGCTGCAGGTGTACCATCCAAAAATAAACGTAGCGCTTCCTCCCGTAGGTTTTGTGGTATACTAGACGACCACATTCCGTATCGAAGGTCCGTAGCCAAACGTTCGCGTCCTTTCCAGTGAATTTTCTCCATATCATATCCTTGGTGATTGGTTGCATCGATTTCTTGATGGATTCATTGACCGAGCAAGTGATGTGTTCGCCGTCTGCTTGAACGCTGCCCTGTTATAGAAATTCTTCTCCGAAGATAACATTCTCGTCCTCATCTCGATAGGCATTTCCTAGCGCAATGTGACGTTTACTCGTCGAAATTGACCTCGTACCTGGATACTCTTGGCTGCCTTCTTCACAGCTGGCAGTGCACTCAGCTCTTTATGTAGGAATAAAGGAGCGGTTGTGGCCGAAAGTAAGTATATTATATGAAATTTTCATCGCGATCGAGCAGCCGAATGGATGTGACAAGATGAAGGGACGTCTTTTGGTCATAAGTAGAAATCCCAAGTGCGATTCGAATCTGAGCTTTTATTTCACTCATCTCGCGAGTTTTTGATTCATAAGTTTTCAGGTTTACAAATTAAAACTCACGAACTTAATTGATGTACGAGTATCATTAATTAGACGAAAAATCAAAAACAAGTTCGGCACTTCGCGAGAGCTTTCAACATCGAATATTCACATGCGGCTTCTTATCTTATCACATTATCAACAAAATTAATATTAATCGATAAATCGCAGGTCGATGTGGCCAATCGATAGTTACAATCGATAACCAAGAGCGCTTAATTCAAACTCAGTAACTTCAACAAACAATAGGAACCAAACCATTATTATTATTATTATTTTAAAAAAACAATCAGAACAGGTACTGAGGAAACTTACATACTTTTATTCATTATTATTTTAATTAAAAGCTTTTGCATGACCAACAGCGAGTTGATCAGCCCCTCTCCACAGCCCCCCATCCCCCGACCCTTGCTGTGGATGGGCAGCCACATAACCCTGAAATTGAGTATATTGCGATGGATTGATGATAATATCAGGTTTTGGGCGTTAGCCATGGTAAACGCTAAAAATTTAGATTTTTCAAAATTTAGCTGCATGCCTAATTCCCATGCCTAATATTGTATTACTAATTTTGTTATATATTATATAATATATTATATATTATATATACGAGGGTGAATCAAATATAAACGAGACTTTTCGCCCTTCAGGCACAATAGTGGAGGGAGAACGTTCCCGCTTTGTTTGTTGTTGGGTACGTTTGTCAGGAGTGGGGGAAGCACCTGGGCTCGCCTCCTCGACCCCCTCAGTGCCCACAGTGACGATGTCAGAGCAAGAGGTACCTCCGTCAATTGCGCAACGCGTTATAATCAAGTTTCTCACCCCAGAAGGCGTAAAACCGGCCGAAATGTTGAGGAGATTGACTGCCCAGTTTGGGGAAGAGACACTGTCGCGAGCCAGAGTGTTAGCATGGCATGAACAGTTCGTGGAGGGTCTTGATCGTGTTGAAAATGAGAGCCATGACCGCAGACCTCGCACCAGCGGACAACATCAGCAGTGTTCGACGGCTTATTGAAGATGACAGACGTCGTACCACTTCTGAAATTGCAAGTGAGGTTGGGATAAGTTATGGGAGCACTTACTCCATACTCACAGAGGAGCTAGGGTACCATAAGAGGTATGTTCCAGCGCTTCACAGTTCCGGAACTTTTCCGGAAATTTCCGGCGCAGTAGCCGCGCGCAGGAAGAACTGCGTTCCAGCGCGTTGAGTCCCAGAACTCGATCATTTGGGACCACGTTCCAGCGCGGCGAGTTCCGAGAATGTTTCCGGCCAGTTCCGGGACTGTTCGGAAAGAATCGAAGGCAGGGCCCGGGAAAAGAACTTGAAAGGTAACCGGTCATCGACGTGATAACCTACCTAAATACTCATTCCTCATCGCTCACTCCAAGTGAAAACGTGAACGACTTTTACATTTTTCTAGCGCCTAACAGTGTCGGGTAGGCATAATTAAGTCGTCATTTGACCAAATGTAAATTATAAGATTACGCTTTCAAAATTCAGGCGTTTGTGCTCTTTTAAAGAGGAAAAGGACAATATAAATATGAGTCAATACAACTCAGAATGCAATTTGCAACTAGGTAAGTATGCTCTTGGGAACAAAAAACAGGCGGAGCTAGGAAAGTCGAAAAATATAAAGGTGAAAGCAATACGTACAGAGTAGGAGGTAAGTTGACCAACTGGGACTAGGACATTTACTATCATGTTAAATGCATTCACGTCTTCAAGTACTTTCGCATTTTAATTTCTTTCCATCTTGTTTTGAAGCGCGTGAGGCAAAAATGAAATAAAAAATAACTTATATTCTGATTGCTTTTTCCTGGTCAATTCAAATTACTCGTAAGTACTATATACCTAGTGATTTATATTGAATAACTCGATTTATGATAACTATAAGATACCTAACTGTTATATTAGGTATAGTTAATCAATGAGAATTATTCTGAATGACTTAGGATTTAGGCATTCAACATTTCACGATCCCATTCTAGCCTTGTCCATCATAATTTGAAGTTGGTGCCAATTTATGTGATTCCAATGAAATACAGAATACTGCGTGAATCGCCTTTCTATGACCCTCCAGGAAATATTACTAGGTATACAATTAGTCAAGGTAACGTAAAAGTAACTAAGATTGAAGAAGAAGGAGGTTACATTTGAGGGCGGGTACCTACATTTGGTCGTTCCAGCGGATCAGTCCGAGAACCGAAAATTTCCGGGACTCTTTCCCACCATTTCAGTTCTTTCTCGGAACCAGTTCCAGAACTCAGTTCCGGGACTCAAAGCGCTGGAACATACCTAAGGTGTGCGCCAGGTGGAGGTTCTTCTCCATGACAATGCTCGCCCCCATACAGCAGCCTTGACTAAAGAAAAATTGGAGCAACTGGGTGGGAAACTTTGGAACACCCTCCTTACAGTCCAGACCTGTCACCCTGTGACTTCCATGTGTCAAGAAAGCTTTGGGAGGCCAAAGATCCGACAGTAATGCTGAGGTTGAAGCCTACGTGCGCAATTGGCTGCAGACACGACCTGCATCTTTCTACGTGGAAGGAATTGGAAAGCTGCCTATCCGCTGGGAAAAATGTGTTTCCAAATCTGGAGATTATGTAGAAAAATAAACTATATTATTTTTTTCGTTAAGAATAAAAATAAATTACAAAAAAAAAGTCTCGTTTATATTTGATTCACCCTCGTATTATATAATAAAGCATGCTGTCTCTCTCTCTCTCTGTAAGATTTGTAAAATGTTACTTGGTACCTACCCCACGCTATAATACCAATATCATCCAATAACGTTAATGCATTGAACGAAATACGTACCGGACCACCATCACTGAGACAATCAAGTAGTTACGAGCTAATTTGTCAGTACCAGTAAATATACGAGGCGATAAAAAGAATAAAATAAACTCCGTAAACTACAAAAATACTCCTTTCAAGGGGCGGTAGACCACCAGCGGGCGAAACAATAAATTTAGCGGGCTGGTGGGAGTAAAAAGGGATAGAAGATCAGTTTCCCACCAACAATGGATCACGTATAGGGGCGGCAAACCGCGTCGACACCTCAGGGGACAATGCACGAGACGGCGGCAAAAGGGGGTTGAGCTCGGAGCGATCCATGAAGCATCATTACTACCGTATCGCAGAGACCGGGCGGAGAGTCGTGAGAGAAAAGATGGTGCCCGTGAGTTTTGCCTCGTGGAACACAATCTGTGGGGGGGATGAGATGTTTCAGTTGTGGAGTAATCGATCCCGCTACCTACTTTTGATACCTAGCGAAAGAATTTGAGTATTTGCACGCCCTTCGCGGCCGTCACAGGGATTTCGAAGTCTGAAATCGTACACCACAGGCAGTAGCGGTGCGTGGGCTCTGAAAATGGTGGGCCACCAAATTCGGAACACAAATTAACAGCTTTTTCGACAAAATACCTGTAAATGTTTTCCAATAGGAGTCTACTTATGAGAAATGGGTGTATTTTAATCAACCGCAGCTCGACGTCGACAGTGCAAAAAGCTCTCGTTTCAGGATGTTCAATACGATCGTAATTCCAAAGACACTGAGACAGGGTTGGGGGGGGGGGGGGGATGTATAGGGTTTTTCTTTACGGTTAGTTATTCCTAGTCAGGGGTTTTTCAGGTTTTTTTAGTATAGGTTTGGGGGTTTTGAGGTGAAAAGGTTGGCCTCCATGACGTACACTATGCACCATTTCAAGCACACTGCAATCCTTGAATTCCCCAAATTCTTATGTCGCAGAACATTTATCCAATCGAATATTTGCACTAAATTCAGAAAACAACCAGAGAATGTGCGGCAGAGAATGAGGAGAACCAGAAAGTACTCATCTCGGACTGAAGGCCCTTGCAGCAGCCCAAACCAGCCAAGACTGGTAAAGAAGAGCTGGGAAGCGCTGAAGTGCCTGGAAGCGCAGAATTAAGTCATCCTAGTGTGGGTACCGGGGCAAGAGCAGATGGTTTGGCAAAACAGGGGACCTCCCCAGAATTATAGGGCCGAAGCCAGTTTTGGGTATAGACAAAAATCCTCCTTGGGGGAATGGGAGAAAACCATGGGAGGTATTGGGATGACACTAAGATTTGGGATGTCGACAATGGCAGCAGCTTGAAGGGGAAGGAGCAAAGACGCAGGAGAAAAGTGGGACTCCTCCTCGGTGCTGACTGGACACAGGTGATTGTGCTAAACATCTGTGGAGAAGAAGAACGAAACAGCATCTCCTGCACAAGAAGCTCGACGAAAAAGTATCTTCAGGTCTCTGATACCAGCAGAAATCGGGGTGGTAAACGACCTGGTAGGGGGGATAGTAGACTGGCCCCAGGGTCTATAGGCTGGCCTACGGGGCAATGCTCCGCACAATAAGCCCAGGTTTCAACGTGACGATAAACCATTAAAAAATATCAATGTTTCTAAACCTCCACAAAAATTAATTCCAGCAAATTCTGGCAAATTCCAGAAAAACTAGATTTTTTCAAATTTTGAAAAACCTAGTTTTTCTGGAATTTGCCAAAATTTGCTGGAATCAATTTTCATTTCTCGTCACGTTGGGCTTATCGTGCGGAACATTGCCCCGTAGGCTAGCCTATAGATCCTGGGTCCAGTCTACAATCCCCCTACCAGGTTGTTTAAGCCTTTGAACGTGTTGGTACACTACCGATAGTGGGCCTTCATATCATGGTATATTTGGAGAGATAAATGGATTAGAACAGTCCATTTTCCCCTGAATCTTCCCAATCACTTAATATGTACAATGATGTAATATTATCACCAAAAAAAATGGAATGAAATACTATAAAAATAATACCTACCTCATAATAGTTTTAGAGGCCATCGTGTCAAGTGCTATAAAAAGAATACCTTATAATCGTTTTGGAGGCCATCGTGTCAAATGCAATTGAAAAACAAGGAAACCCCGTTTATTTGCCGTATCTCTACGGCATTATCATTCGCTCGGTAGATAATTATCACGGTCTTCTACGCCGGTCCTTAGGGGTCAGACCCTTTTCCAACCGCTACAAAGAGAGACAAGAGAACTAAACTCATTTCCAATTAACCTGAATCCTTCACAGCTTTTGCTCTCGATTCAAATACTTCTCTGAAACTCGCCTTTTCCTTCCAAATGAAATGAAAATAGTCTCCTTTTTTTTCTCTCTCTTCGCCCACCTCTCCGTCTATCGTATTTCAAATTACCTCATCATGCTTTTGAGAAAAGTTTTCTCGGAAAAGTGGTATTCACTTCATCCCCAAGAACAAATTATTCTTTTCAACTACTCGAGTTATATAATATCTAACTCGAGTAGTTGAAAAGTATGAAATTATAACTATGAAATTAATAAGATCATAACACTATGAACATTATGAGACCATAACAATGTAACAGCAAGTACTTACTGCAAAAGGGTTTTCTTTCAAAAATTAGGCATGCGATTGTTTTTATCGAATTTTTGGAAAAAAGGAAGGTATTTTTCTCGTTCTAACATTTTTAAAAACTTGTATACCAAAATCCGTTTAAATTTTTGGTGTCTTGGCAGTGAATATGAAACGGATTTTCATATTTCTATATTTATATTCTTGAGGCACATTTATATTATTTCGGCGAACGCCTTCGTGCGTCTACAATTTGTACTCTGACGAAGGCGTTCGCCGAAAGTATCAAATTGTGAGTTTTTCCTTTTGCATGTTTAACTTTCATATCCGCTTTGTGCCTCAAGAATATTAAGTCACTCTGGAACCACGATTTCGCCTTTTAACAATATTTCTATATTTATATACCGGGTGTCCCCAAAAACGTCCCCCCCCCCCTGCTAAAATCGTTATTATTGGGCTAAAAAATTTTTTTTTCAAACTTAATGCATTTTTGAAAAACTTCGTTCTGCCCGGCGCACCCACTCTTCGTTAAGGGCTCTCAAAATGGAAAGTAAACATTCAGAAACTTACTGAAGAGGTTTCCAAGTATACTGGTTTCGCCCTTAAAAAGTTGGTTTTTCGTTGAAAATTTGATCAAAATGCATTCAAATTAGAGAACGGACTTTACCACGTGATTAACCCTTCGGACGGAACATCTTTTTTTTTTAGCTGTTTAACGGAACATCTTTTTTTTAGCTGTTTAACGGAACATCCGTCCGAGAGGCGGACACCTTGGTTTTTTAACTTTACTTGCCCAAAACCAATATTTCACCATTTTCTCAAGTCTTGCCTTCTTGCTATTTTCATCTTGAGATGCTGATCACGTCCTCGCAAACCATAGAAGAGAGTTCAGGAGATAAAGTGATGATCAGTGGCAGCTTAGTTGCACAGACTCATAAGGTACCAAGAAATAAGAATACTTCGTCGTAAAATTGGGTAAAAATTATATTGTGCCTCCAAAAAATACAAAAGGTTCTGACTAAGTAGGTACTTATTCACCTATTCAGTCTTCTTTTTTCAGTGGGTATTATAAAAAATCGCAGACTCAAGTCGTCATACAAAGTAATGAAAATTCCTATGTAAGACATTTCCTAAGGCTTGCCATTTTATTTTGCCAGGCTTGGTAACTTAGCGTATGACATGTTATCCTCATAAAACGTACAAACAAAAACGTACAGAACTCAAAATCACAAACTCAAGTCGTCATAAAATGTAATGAAAATACAGGAGATACTTCCTAAGGCTTGGCAACCTATAGCTGATGAATGTATCATCATGAAACGTACACAAGTAGAGGTAACTCACGTAAAAAAAGGTGAAATGGTTCGTAAAAAAACTCAAGGAAGACTAGGGTGGTTACTTGACTCGGAAAAATAGGAAACTTCAGAGTTCGTTCACGCAAGAATCGCACAATTTTTCGGAGTGCTCCAAACAATTCGGCTTATCACATTTGACGCATTTTTAGTTCGTCATTCTGTTCTTTTGGTAGGGGCAGAAGCGACAGTTCCTCCTTTTGTCCAGCCTATCAGTTTTATGACCAGGTATAACTTCTACCAGTGCCTAGAGAGTACTAGCAGCTTCTTCGCTCAATTTCCTCAACTCAGGAGTCAAGTTGGGAATCTTCAGTCGTTTATTGAGGAAATTATTCACCAATGATAAAGCAATTTCTTTTATGAACTCGTAACTACTCTTCTTCTCGTTTCGAGGGTAGAGCCCATGCAGAATGTGTGCATTGGAGGGAAGTGCTCCCAGTAAGTGGTAAAAAACTGCAATTGGCCATCTAATTGTTCTTCGGTTTGCCGAATACACGCTGCATTTTTGGTCAAGAGTGCCTACACCAGAATTAGAGGAGTTATAGAGCAGTAGGAACATCCGTCTGTCAGGCGGATAAGATTTACGCCGGTTACATGGAATATCCGTCTGCCAGGCGGATGAGAATTACGACGGTTCAAAGGAATATCCGTCTTGTAGGCGGATACCTCAAACGTACATTAGACGGAATATTTTTTAGCCCAATAATAACGATTTTCGCAGGGGGGGGGGGGACGTTTCTGGGGACACCCGGTATAGAAACTTACATAACTTCGAAGGAAATGCACGTAAAAGTTTGTCGAGGTTTTTGTGATTTAGAGTTTGTTGATGGTCCACGACAAGTTTTTGAAATAGAGTAATAGGCGAGACAGGTAAAAACTACTTCCTGAGGCGAGCTCAAGAGAGACAAGTGGAGAATGAATTACTACCGTCCCAAGTAGCAGCGTTGGTCCGAGTAGATGGTTGTAACCTTTGGCGGCATTGCCTTGTCGAGATGGCATCGAGTTTGTGGGACAGTCCCAGAGATAAAAAACTTTCGAGAGGGGTCGGGACCCACTCAAATGGAAAAGAAAAACTTGAAGGAGCGGAAACTGAATTGACGTAAAGTCATTATTTGGTCGTCTTTCAATTGATGGCTACTAGAGATATCTGAGGCAAGTAACACAGGTCCTGGAGGTCACGGTCAGCTCGACATCATTGTATCTCACGGCCTAAGGGTATTAGAATAAATTTACATGGTAAGAGTTCTACGGATAACGGTTGACCGTCTTAATTAGTGATATTACCTGATGTGAAAGTCCTTACCGGAGTATTAGGTTCGGATATAAGCCCAATATATTCGATTGTTCGGATACCAGAAGAAGATTGAATCTTCATAGTACGAGTGAAACACAAAACGGTCTTTAAGACTTCCAACGGTCGCCCACTATTTTGTTTTATCATCTTCGATAATGAACCTTTGGATCGCCAAAGAACCCCCCTCCCCCCTCAAAAGTTGATGGTTTACGTTTCAAGACAATCGAATTAAACAAAATCCGCTCAAAATTACGAAATTTGGTTCGGACCACACCCACAATGATCCTTGAAACTTTTCATAACCCTAGTTCAATAGGAAAGGGTTCCAAACAAATTTTGAAATTTTGAAAAATTCATAACTCGAAAAATGCATATGGAACGGTATAGTCTTTACTTCATATTTGAATTGA